>CM073142.1:38592151-39820151 GCA_037039145.1 Fundulus diaphanus
CCGCGCCGCGCCACGCAGAGACGTGTTGCGTACTTCCACTCAGTGTGACATTTGTAATTCCTGTGGGCGTTTCTGCTGCTGCACTGGCACAGGGCATTGTTGCTCAACTTTGAGAAGTAGGCTGCACACAGTGGGTGGATTTTTTTTTTTCTTTTTCTCGAGCTGAGACGGAATGTGCGGATTCCGTCTCAGCCGCTCCTCTCGTGTTTTCCCAGCGGAACGTCGTCGTGACTCCGGTCCGTTTACAGCGGCTTTCAGCGTCACCCGCGGCGAGCATGCAGCATGACGTGGAGTTGCACTTGTGCCTCTAACAGGCTGTTTACCTGCGTGGAAACGGGGCAAGGTTGCATGTCGTGTCCGTGCAGGAGCTTCGTGTGAGCGGCGGCCGTGCGTAACGCCGGCTCTCCATGGAGGACCGCTGGACCAGCCGCTCTTTGCAGTCAACGCTCTAAGTTACGCTTGAAACACGATGAATCAAGACCAAGAAGGGATTTCCTTCCCGGTGCCTTGCTTCGGCGCTGGTCCCGACAGAGAGGCTGTCAGCGGGGAACATTCCAGCAGCGGCGGCGGAGGTGGCTGCGGAATTCCAGCAGCCGGGACTTTCTGGCATGACCCGCTGGCTGGAGGCAGCGCACTCAGCCCGACCTCCGGGGACAGTCCGGTGGAAGCCGGGTGCTTGCTGTCAGCCGGCAAGTCGAGCAAAAGCAGGCCGGTGACTGTGGCTTATGTGGTGAACGGCGAGGCGAGCCAGCAGAACCACGCTGAGAGCATGGCCCTGCAGTGCCTGAAGGACGCCTGCGACAGGGTGGGCAGCAAGCTGGACGCGGTGAACTTCAGCAAACTGGACTTTGGGGAGACCACAGTTCTGGACCGCTTCTACAACGCAGGTGAGTCGAGATTCTGCAGCCTGTCCCTTTAAAACTCCCCAAACTTCCTTCAACAAGTCAGAGAAACACAAATAGCCAGGAACTCCTGAAACAAGCTGAGTTTGACTATAATAATAATATACTTTTGCGTGATAATTTCAAATAATACAATTGTACTGATATTGGTGCATATATTTTGTAAGTGGTAATTATGCAGGTCTAACTAAAAGCAGACTTGTTTTATTTTTAGCAAAATAAAAACATTTAGAAATATTGATTTCTTGGAATCAAAGTGCTTGTATTAGTTGCTTTTTGTCCATTATAAAGCTTTGTCAGACCGAAACTGAAACAATAAGCCAAGCACTGAAAAAGATACACAGCAAATGATGTTCTGTGTATGTTTAGGTGAACAAATTGCCATCTGCAACTTCACATTTGAGGTGATATTGCAGCCAGTGGAGCAGGAATAGGACCTCCTGAAATCTACTCAAATAGATTTAATTCCAACCTGTTGAGTTAATGCTGATGTGGTCTGTCCTTATGGTTTAAATGAATGAATATTTTTAATGCTTTTTGTGATAAAGCCATTAAACATAGCTGAAATAATAACATACTTTTTAAAGGTTTTCTACCAAGGTGGATTATAAACTATTTCCGCCAAATAACAGCTATGATGGGTTGTTTTATTAGCAACAACCATCTTGCATGGTGAAGCTTGCTGGTATGCTTGTTTTTGTTTTGTTTTGTTTTGTTAGCGGTAAAGCTGGATGCAAACTCTAAATCTCTCTCCAACACAACATTGTCAACCACAAGTCTTATAGCAGGTCTTAACTTTTTCTAAATTAATATATATTCTGTTCTAATACAACCCATATAAACAAACTTATTAGCAGAACCATCATCAAATGCTAAGTAGGATCTGCCACAAAGAAAATCTGTTGATGTCAGAACTGAACAGTTATTGAAACCTACATAGGAAAAACGAACGTCTGATTCAGATTCAAATCATTTTAATTGCCAGTATTTATTCCGCAGAATTCCTTTTTTATAGTGTAAAAACTCATTCCAGGTTCACGTGTTTTTGTCCGCTTGCTGATTTTTATCACATTTGTGTCAGTCCTTCGTTACGATGATTAAACTCTAATATCTGTGGACCTGTAAAGAGCGTTAATCCGCCCCCTGAAGTGTGATTAGACCACGATGGTGACAGGAATTCCTGGTGTTGATCTCAAGTGCTTTAATGAGCCAGAAGTCACATTTACGCCACCCCTGTTCTTAGAAACTGTTTTCGCATTAGGAAAGATTTCTCTGCGCTCCTGAAACCCAAACACGGAGCTCTCTGCATGTCGGGGCTTGATGCTGCAACATAGATGTCATAGTTGCTTCCACACTGAACTGAGTTAAGCTCAGAAAACAAGATTGTATATTTCGCCCCATAAGGATAGGGGTTACATTTCTTTCCCCTCTGTAACCCATGATGTTGCATTGTACTGCCGTTCCAACTGTCTGTGCTGATCTTTTTCAAACAATGTTGCACCACAAACCCCTTAAAGAGCAGCTTTTGAAGGTATCTTGTTAGAACGGAAAAATGAGCTGTGGCCCGCATCCACAGGCAAACGCAACAGCCAATGTTTGCATTTCTGTGATTTTTTTTTTCTGTTTCATGACCTGTTCTGCAGACACAATAAAGATAAAAAATACAAAGGATTACTCATTGTGGCTGCTTTTCAAACCTGCTGTTGGACTAGCAAAAAAAAAAAAAAGAAATGTAAACGCTTTCTATGTGTCAGAATAACTTGAATGGTATTTATATGGCATTTCTGGAATCAATAACCTAATATTAAACATTATCATACCCGCATAAAATGATTTGTTTTACCTTTTCTTAGGAAAAGAAATAGCGATTGTGTGATTGTATACTGTAGAAGGCAGGGTCACGGAGAGAGTTAAGCCATTTCTAGGAAAAGCTGGAAGACTAACTGGAAATGTTACATTTTTGTTTGTTTCAGCCAGCAGTTCAAAGACTTTATTTTAAAGTTGAGGGAAGACTTGGTGGAAGAAAATAACCTGATAAGCACATCATCTGTTTATCAGCCTAATAATTACGTTACATGTGGTAAAAGAAATAAGTTGGTGTTTGAACTGTAACGTTTAGCATAGATAAAGTAAAGGATGGACAGTTCTTAACAGATCACCAGTGTGGAAGACAGAAAACAAACAGGAGTGATTGGACAAGGAACACTAATTCATTGACTTGCTGAGTCTAACAATCCTAGTGTCTAATTTATCGTGCAGAGCACCAAAGTGTGTCTGAATGCTCATCCATGATCTGATATCATTGCATAACAGTATGAAAATTAGAGACGGCTCAAGAAATTACATTTCTTTGGACACATCCTTCCTGTTTTTTTTTTTTGTTTTTTTTTTTTTTTTGCAAAGCTTGGTTTCCTTATGTGTTTTAAACGTGGTTTACATGCAGCCTCTTTTTTTAAAGTGTTTGATTTATACCCATCCAAAATGGACATTAGGACTGTTGCCTCATAAAGGAGGTGGCCTCTGAGCCAGTCCCCTTCTCTGTGGTGTTTCATGTTCTACCGGCCCACGCATGAGTTCGCTCTGGGTATTCCAGCTTTCTATCACCATCTGAAAATGTGCCTGGTTGCTTGTCCGTTGTGTCTCTGTGTTACCCTGTGACGGACAGGCAACATGTCCCTCTACCCTGCAGGTGTGGAAAATGAAAGAATAATTGCTAGTTTTTGTAAAACTGTTTGCATGAAAATGTATAAAGCAGATTACTCTTTAATAGGGATGCACAATATTAAGAAACATAGTAATAGTGTTGCACTAATCCCACATTTTGCTAATTTATTGCTTTATTTTCAGTGTGGCTCCACCTCTGTCATTGGTATCTGTAACAGGTGTGGGCATATCAAACTGGCATTCAACTGACCACCTAGCAAGCAGGGTTTGAATGCATGACGCCTGAAAAGTTATAGCCTACTTCGCAGATCTTTCCTATTGCTATGTTGCACTCGTTGAAATTGCATTGAGGATTGTGATGCAGTGTATTGCAAAGCTTTATCGAACAAGGCTGTGGATGTACAGTGTTGGATCAGGGTTCGAGTGGTCGTCTAAACCTTAAAAGCCGCACGGGCAATAGTTTGACACATTAGTCTGAAGAATTCTTTAACATTTCTTTGTAAAATTAGTCCAATTTGAAGCTAAGCTCTTTTACTTTAGTTCAAAAACAACCAACGTTTATTACGATGAATCCTTAAGATGACCCTGGCTTGTATGTGGCTCATGCTGGCTCACTTTTGCAGCGGTGCTTTAGCTGAGGTCTTCTGCTTTCTGGTCGATAGCTTGAAATATGCTACCCTTTCTTTTCAAAGGCTGAATTTAAATTGAAAATCTTTAGACTTAGAGTTGTGTGTGACACTTTTAGAAAGTTAGGTGAAGTAATGAACGCCTTCCTGGTAAGAGAATACAGTGAAATCAGAGGACGTGCTTCTGCTGCACACAACAGGCCTGTTGCTTCTTGTAGTATTAGTTGTACCAACACAATAGGTTCCCTCTTCTGGAAACTACAGTAGGACATTCTCACAATAGAAAACAATGAGGGCAGGGGCATTTTCCCAGAAGAGTACTGCTGTGCTCAAACATACTTCTTCATCCTCTTTCTGCTGGTACGAGCGTGTACAGGAGATTACGGCGAAACAAAAAGAAGGTTAAATGGCGAGCTCAGAGGCAGAACAGAAGGAGTGTGTCAGGGAATGGCTTCCTCACATGATGCCGCGGCACAAAGAGTGCATTTGGCAGAAAGATGCCAGAGTCTTGTTGCCGAACCTTCAGCCTTGGACACACAAAGAAAAGCGAAGAAGCAGAAGTTAGGCAACATTAAGTTGACCAATTACCTTGCACCCAACAGATGAGCGTTGATTCTCTCAGTGCATTCAGTATTCGGGATATTTTTGTCAGCTATAGATGGCTCAGTGTGTTTTTTACATATAGAAATTACAATAAATAATAAACTTCAATTCAAGAAATTCTGTATGACTCGCTGTAGTTAGCAGCTAGTACCGAAATACAATTAGCGGAATCCTCTCTCCTGTATTCAGCCCGTTTGAGTTTATCTGTTGTTCAGATATAAACTTGTTGTGTCTAGTTTGGTGCTGCTGTTTGGTTATGAAAACATATTTCTTGCATAATCTGATACCTCACGCAACTTGTGACTTCATTCGTTGAACATTTGGAAACAGTTTGAACCTCTTAGCAGTTCTCTAAGTTAAGAGTGTGGATGTTATAATACAGCAACTATATGCGACAGGTGTGGTAGAATAAACTGCTAAAACATCCTGTTAGCTAGCCTTTGAATATGGGATAGTGTTTTATTAGAATTCAGTCCATTTTCTAGCAAATCTGATGTAAATGCTTAAGTTATATATGTTAAAAAAATAAGTTGTTGTTTTGAACTGTAAAGTTTAGCGTAGATAAATTAAAGGGTGGACAGTTCTTTTACAGCACAGCTCATTTATTTATTAAAAAATATATATTTTCTGTAGTTTTAATTTTGGAATTTGCAAAGTATTAAATGAAGTATTAAATGAATGTTCGAGTCTGGTGCAGCTCTATCACCAAAACTGATGGGCAGGTTTAAGTCAGATGGAGGGGCATCTTTTGGCTGAGAGGCCTCCTGTGTTGTCATGGACGGCTTGTTTCAGTTTGGGCCCAGTGTTCTGTCAGTCTTTGCTGAAGCTGTAAACCAGCAGTGGGAATGTTTCACAACCAGTCAGGTCGCTAATATCCCTGAAACCGGCGTTGTCTCGTTTGCCATTAGTAGTACGTTTCCTTTATTTGCAGTTGTGAGTTTTGTAAGGTGTGGTTGTGTTGGGAGCACCCGCAGTACCTTTATTTGTGTTACCTGTGACCTTTGGAAGTGCAGGTATTGATTTGCATGTTTGCCTGTGTATTTGCAGTGGACGGGTTGTCAAATTGACGGCGGTAGCTTAGTATGCCTTTTTTTTTTTTTTTTTGGGTCTCCTTAGGTTCTTGCTGTGTTTTTAATTAATCCCCCTGATAAATGAACCTGTGACCGTGAAAAGCTGCTGAGACAGCAGTGCTGCAGGATTTAGGAAGTAATTACCATCAGTTTCACTGCTACCTGAAACAAATTTTTATTACAACTTGAAAACAACTTAAGAAATTATAACCGAGGTCATGATTTCTTTAAGAGGACAACCTCCTGACCTACAGTTTAGAAAACAGAAATATGTTGCTTCACTTCACCTCCATTGCTTTCCTCAAGCGAAGCAGCTGATTTTACTTTTTCCCAGAGATAGGCTGTACACACCCATATTGGATCACCCATTTTATCAGGTTTGAGACATAACTTTGGAATGCTTTGTTGTTTTTCACTTCTATTGATCATCGGAGGATTGACACATTACAGGAATTCAAGGAAGTTTGAGTGTTTGCTCACTGTTTTTACTGCAACACAAATACAAGACACTAAAAAAACTAATTCTTGGAATATTGAGCAGGCTGAAGGAAATGTATCTCACTGACATTGTCTGAGTCAGTTGCCAAATTCACACCCTCATTTCATACCTATGTGTTGTTTATTACCATTCCTGCCTCTGTTTGTACATTTCAATGACTTAACAGTTGTGTATTAGTTTATTTTTCTTGGTGAAGTATTCAAATGAGTTATGGAGATAAATATTAAGACAAATGCTAAAATCCTTTATATATTGTCAAAGAGCTGCTAAATTAAGCAGAAATTTTACATAGATTTTACATGGATTTAGGTATGATGTAAATTAGCGATGTTATCAATGATTGTCTATAATGGTTACTAAACAAATTTAGCTAAAGAGGGCATTGAACCTGAATCACTTCATAGGTTTCTGTACAATAAATGCTGGTCCATCATCACAGTATTTCAAATACAGCTTTAAAATCACAACTTTATCTTGTTCAAATTCTGACCACTAGTTGGCGATGGCGTGCATTCAACGGCATCTCTGGTGTGTATCGAATATGCATCAATAGGCACCTTGGTTACATTAAAGGAGCTATAAGTAATATTGACACCTTGTGGCTCAAATTAGTACAACAGCTTGCTAATCACAACAATCTAATTTGCAATTTTTAAACCGTGTGTTGCTGTTGTGAATTTTTACTTGAATAGGACTGGTATATGATGTTGTTTTCTATTTCTGGTCCGATTCTCTTACTGGCTTCCATGTTTGCAGGCTGCTGCTTTCCCAAAATAAAATATCAAATGCTGCGCTCTGTGTTGAGAACCCTGGGAACTCTCATATGATTGGCTCAGGAACCAGGAAGTAAACACGGGCTACACTCTGAACCGAAGTAGTTCTGCACCGTACCTCTAGGTTTGAAAGGAAAAAAACGTGACTAAGACATTGTTGATGGAGAGGACCCATTGTTTATAGGGAATCTTAATTAAATCCCAGGTGACAAATGAGAATTATTTAGATTGATTTTTACAGTAAATATCTTACTTATAGCTCCTTTTAAGACCAGACAATGTTTGAAATTGTATAGAGATTTCTAACACATTTTAAATCACTCACTTATACCGTTAATTGTGGCTCTGTTCCTGTGTGGAGCTGTCAAATCTTATTTAATATGACAGATTATGATCCTCCTCCTGCTTTTGGACATCGATTGTTGGAGCTACATAACCACGTTTCCCTTCTGTATGTTATAGCAGTTTATAGAAAACTACTTGATTGTCAAACCACACATGAAAAGTCCAAAAGGCAGGTATAAATTACTGTGCGGTTGATATTAAATGTCCCATGACAGCAAACCTTTTTTTTTTATATCCAAAAAGTATGGAAGATTCAAACTGCAAAAGTACAGTATATTAAAAGTACCACATTTTCTCTGTACGACTCTATGATGGTAAATTGGATCTGTATTGGTTTGAAAATAATCTCCCATTACAATATAGATGGATTTGAAAAGGGTTCCTTCATGGAGTAAATAAAGTCATGGATCATTTTAACACAGAGGCTCTGACAAAATCCAGAGTTCTTTTCAAAACTGTCCCCATTACCCATGTTATCATTGTTTTAAATTGGTAAATAACAAGTTGCATAAGTTAAAAAATGTAGGTAACCCAACAAAAATGACATTTTGCAATAAACTGTCAAAATGCAATTGAGGGTGGGCAATATGGTATTGTTTGTCTACAAAGGGATGAAATACCACAATAAGAATGAGCTATCCTGTGATAACAGCAACATCTAATTAAGTCTGTCTGCACACCCCAGAAACAGGCGATATGATTGGTATTAAGTTTGTTACTGATTTTTGTTCTGCGTTTGAGTCAATGCAATTATTGTGTACTGTTCAGCAGTAAAGTGGCATTACTTCATGTAACTGGTGTGGTGAAGGTGACTATTTAATTGTAAGTTAGTTTAATTCAGTGTTCATGCGACTTTGGCTAGATGCATTTTTGTTGTCCAATGTTTTTACCAAATTTGGTAAAAGGCTAAAAACTCATCAGTTGGTAAAGTTGTGTTTTGAGAAATATTACATGACTGTGGATTTGAATGAATATGCCCCAATTAATTGGCTTTAGATCAGAATGGGGCCGTTGCAATCGCAATCACTTGAATATTTGAAAGATCAGACTTTTACTTCTTATTCATCAAATGCATTAAAACTAAGAGCTATTTTCCGTACGGCAGCATTTACTATTTCTATGCTATTTTCTGTTGGCTTCAAAAGTAAAGTACTTCTTCAATCCAAGCACCTGCAGCGCACTTTCTTTCTCTTTTACATGTCATAGTCTTTTTAGAATAAACACATTTAATCAAGCGGTTAGGCCTTGAAATAAATAAACACAAATCTGTACTGGCTGCAAAAAACCTTATTGGTGCATCTTAAACACTGTTCCCACAGCTGTCTGATAAAGTTGTAGCACAGACGTCAGATCTAAATCTCCACCATAGGTGAGCTAGCCTGTCAGCATTACACCATGTCAGGATACGGCTCTTGCTGCAGGAGTGACTTGTGAACCGGCAGCAGAAGTCTCTGCACTGAGCTTCCAGACTGCAACTGTGCTGCTCTGAAATCCCCTCAGCTAGCCCTCTGCTGAGTTGTTTACCCTCCCTTCTGTTTGTTCGGTGGGCTTGGCTGCATTTCAGGAGTCGAGGAGCAAAGGGTCAGAGAGAATTGGCCCTGGAGCCGCTCACCGGCATCAGGGGCAAACTGCATCCCCCTCAGCGGGACGGGCCGACTTTAGGCAGGAATGCACGTGCGTTTTACTCATGCTGATTCTCAGCAGGAAGGGCGGCGCCGGCGCGGAGGCCAAATCATAAACTGTCAACGGGTTCTGCAATGCAACTGGTTCTACAATATGTCTGTGATTAAATTCCTTCTGTCGTGTCATTTAGGTGCTCCTATAGACCAGCTGGAATAATTGTATGTGTTGGGGAAGCACTCCTCATATGTTATAAAAATCTCTTCCGTTTTAAAGTCTCCTGAGGACAAGAAATTGACTCAAGTTGGTGGAGCGGTACATTAAAACTCTCTCAGGACTTATCAGGCTTCCCGCTTAGTGAGCGGCAGCAGAGGTGGGCTGTCGGTTTCTTTAAAAAAAAAAAAAAAAACAGGTGGAGCGTGAACAAAAGCAGACTCGTATCAAATGTAATACCTCGACAAGCCCCCCCCCCCCCCCCCCCAAAAATCTGTAGGATTACTCTTTAAGAACGATGATTTGTCTTGGATATCACTGCTAGTGTGCATCTCTGAAGTGTGTTTTCACTTTTTCTGCACAACTGTCATTGCTTTTGTGTTTTTTCTAACCTGAAAGATGCTTAGCTGCACGCAGCAGGTTCACAGAGCAACACAAAAGTGTCCCATTGTAACAATGTTCAGGCTCCAGCAGAGGTGTGTTGGCTCATTTGTCCCTCTCTCTCTCTCACACACACACACACACACACACACACACACACACACACACACACACACACACACACACACACACACACACACACACACAGTGTGTGTAGCTTTTGTCTCGCTATAGTTCCTGTGTTGAGATTCTGCTTAAACACCGCAAAGGTCACAGAGCGAGGTTGTGATAAAAAGAAAAACGCACTCAAAGGGTAAAAATTTCAAGGTATGTGTTAAACTGGTTGCAATAAAATGTTTATTTAATTTAATAACATTTTTGTAAGAAAACTTTAAAAAGTACTTTTTAAATCTACTGTTGGCTTAAATTGTCATAGAATCTGGAATATACAAGAAAACTACTTCAACAATATGCTGTTTTGTGTCTTAACAGCACAATTAAACAATATTTAGTATTGTCTATGTTTACGTTGGACGACTTGCCGATTTCCCACCAGGAATGCACCACATATCATTTCTAAATGGGACTGAGTTGTTGACTGGGGCCCACAATAGTCCTTTGTGTTAAATGCAAATGTGTGCTTTGTGCAGTGGGCCTAAAGCCTGATTTATGCTTTTGCTCTGATTAGTCTGTGTAATTTACACATTTGCAGTTTACAGTCTTTTCTTTTTTTTTTTTTTTTTCCTCGGTTATTGTTTTTATTTGATCTGAAAAATCCCCACATGATGGAAATGGCCCGGAAGATTCTCAGTGGCAGCCATGATAATAGTCTAAATTCTTTGAATTCTTGGGAAGATAGAGAAGAGGCTTCAGCTCTTTCTCTTCCCTCCAGCGGTGAAAAAAACCTGCAGCGTCAGTCATTAAAAAAGGAAATTTACCTTTTCGTTCCAGTGTTGCACAGTTTTACAACTATTTTATATTTTTATATGCTAAAAGATCAGAGCATATAATAGGGATGTCCAGATCTGAGCCCAAATGTCGGTTGTTGGTACCAATCAAGGTATCTTTTAATGATTGGGATTGAAGTTCCTGACTAAACTAACCTTCTGATCCCTGTTGTTGGTGTACTGCCTGTGATATTATATAAGCTGCACTCATGGTGAGCATAGTGCATTTTGTGTGGTCAGTTAAAAAAAAAAAAAAAAAAAAAATACAGCCTGAATTTGTGTGTATGGTTTGTAAAACTACATAATTGGCCCTGTAAGTTATTTTGTTGATGGAATGAATCTGGATTTTCCTTAACAAGTGTGTTCAACGCGAAAGAAATTTGCCTTGTTCGTGTTCGGTGTGAACATACTTTTACAATGTCGTTCGATGAGAAAAAGACCGTATTGGCTGCTGCATCTTCTCGTCAGTTCCATGTGACCAGCTCTGCCCTCTGACTGCTGTCCGTATTGCAGGAAAAGCTGCACAGGGAGCAGCAATTAATTAGTAATTTTTAAGAGGTTCAAAGCAAAGTGTTACATCTATGAAGCAGGAGAACAACGTTGTCTCTAAGTTTTCTCCACACACAAATAACTGAAACCCCAGTGAAACATGCATCAAGCTGAATCATCAATTTATTAGCCTAGCACTTTATCAAAACATAGTCAGCAGGAGCAAGATGTGGGTTTATTGAAAACTACCTGTATGTGTCAAGTCAGATATGCTTGTAGAAACAAAAGGTAAATCTGTACATATTCTAAGTGACGCGTTTCAAGAACAACATATTTGGGACAATTGGGACAAAGTATCTGTAATGGTTGCATAATATATTGCAAATATGTTTGTATTTCAAAATTAATATCAGAAAGGCTTATAAAGGAGGATGTCATAATTGTTGGCTAATGTATTCCGAGTGTCACGAGTTCACAGTTGGCGTGATTATGTAAACTTGAGCCTGTTGGATGGATGACTGCATGTAGAGTCAGACACAAATTACATAGTCCAATGTGCTGAAGGTCACAGATAGCATTGAAAACGCATGAGAATTTATTTATTTAAGTGGAAGCAGATTTATTGCAGCTAATATCTCCATTTTAATGATAACAATGATTGATTATGCTTACAATGCGCTTTAGGTTTTGTCATCTCAAAGGATAAATAGCACTAAAAGCAACAGGGTTAAAAAGTATGTTAAATACTGTAGATGTAGATTATTATTGTTTTTAGATGAACGTTCCCAGTTAGTGTTCAAAGGTTTGTGGCATCCTCAGATAGCTGGCAGAAGGTTCTGCAGACAAGGTGCTGCAGAGCTGAAGGTTCTGTCACCCTTGGTGGGCAGCTTAGACCGGGGGGAGATGGAGATGGTATGAGTTTGTAGAGTGGAGGGACCGTGTTGATGGCTGAGAAGTGAGGAGTTCTTTGAGATAGGATGGAGCATTGCCATGTATGCTTTGATGAGTAAGCAGAAACAGCTTGTATTCAAAATAAGCCAATAGGCTGATTGGGGTGACACTTTAATGTTTCCTTTGTTTCTTTAGGTTTAGGGCTGCTCTTTTCTGTAAGTACCGCCGTTTCTGAATGCATTTGATTGGTGTTCAGTAGAGGAGTGCGTCGCCGTAATCTATTCTTGAGGAGATGAGAGCATGGACTAGTTTTTATGCATCTGGCAAAGAGAGCAATGGTTGGTGTTTGTAGATGTTGTTGAGATGGTAAAATTAGGTGTTGCAGAAGTGTTTTAATGTGATTCAAATGTAGGTTGAGGGTCGCATCTAACTGTAGAAGTTTGTAGAAGAAGAACTGTAGAAGAAGTGAGGGTGTGGGTGCTCTGGCCAGAGAAAGTTATGGTGGAAATGGAGGATGACGGAATCTGAGAAGTACCGACTAGCATAGCTCCTGTTTTGGAGGCGTTCAGTTGGAGGAAAATGGACTTCATCCTTACTTTTACCTCGTCAAGACAAGTTGTAAGAGGGGAGACTGATGTGCCATTGCAGGATCTTTGCATGATTTATTTATTTGTTATGTCGTCCAGCCCCAATTTATGTCACTGTCATAAAATGTATACAGAAGTGTGCTGAATGTCATTGGTGAGTAGATTAAGTGCAGTACAATCACAATACTAATCCCATGTGATGCTCTTTTTTTTTTTAAATGCAGTCTTTTTTTTCTGCACTCTACTACATTTTCAAGCATAAACATGGCATTGATTTTTAACTTGTAATGTAGTGTAATAGTGATACAATGTGACTCGGTAAAGGCAAATGCCTAATCTTAAAAGACTATAAAATGGCACAAAATGTTGAGTGTATAAAGTTCCTTGTCTGCTTTGTAAAGAATGTTTTCTTTAAAAGCCCAACTTTCTTTTCTGGAAAACAAGGACCCACTCAGTGTGCTTGAGAGTTCTTGAGTTTTTCTTTAGGTCTTTTCCTTTTAAAATCGGTGTGGATTTTAGTTGGCTCTTTTCTTTCCTTGATTTTATTACATTTTCCATTAAAGTTGAGGAGAAGGTCAGATTTCTGTACAACTATTTATTTTCTCATGTACCTCAAAAAAGACTGAAAGCATCCACTGTGTAGTAGTATAGTTTTGAGTTACTACAAAGTTTAAATTGTAGCAACTAAACACTGCTTTGAAATTGTGTGTATATATGAGAGTCAGAATTACTTTAATGTAAATGTGTGTGTGTTTATTTATATATATATATATATATATATATATATATATATATATATATGTATATGTATATATGTATATATGTATATATGTATATATATATATATATATATATATGTATATATATGTATATATATATATATATATATGTATATATATGTATATATATATATATATATATATATATATATATATATATATATATGTATATATATATATGTATATATATATATGTATATATATATATGTATATATATATATATATGTATATATATATATATATGTATATATATATATATGTATATATATATATGTATATATATATATGTATATATATATATGTATATATATATATGTATATATATATATGTATATATATATATGTATATATATATGTATATATATATATGTATATATATATATGTATATATATGTATATATATATGTGTATATATATGTATATATATATGTGTGTATATATATGTATATATATATGTGTATATATATGTATATATATATATGTGTATATGTGTATATATATATATGTGTATATATATGTGTATATATATATGTGTATATATATATATAGGGTTCGAGTACACCCCTGGGTCTTTCTGCATGGAGTTTGCATGTTCTCCCTGTGCATGCGTGGGTTCTCTCTGGGTACTCCGGCTTCCTCCCACAGTCCAAAAACATGACTGTTAGGTTAATTGGCCTCTCTAAATTGTCCTTAGGTGTGAATGGTTGTTTGTCCTGTTTGTCTCTCTGTGTTGCCTTGCGACAGACTGGCGACCTGTCCAGGGTGTACCCCGCCTCTCGCCCAGTGAACGCTGGAGATAGGCACCAACACCCCCCGCGACCCCATGAGGGATTAAGCGGTTTGGAAAATGGATGGATGGATGGATGGATGGATATATTAAAAACAAACTTTTAAGTTTACATCTGTGATCTATTTATCTAGGTTTTAAGCTGCTAACCAGCAAACAATGTTTTTTTTATATATTTTGTTTTGTTTTTTTATTCATGTATTTTTTGCATTTCTTTGATGTTTTTAAAGCTGCACTAAATACAAAAAAATATTTTACATTGTGCAATGAAGATAAAAAATTTATTTGAATTTAATTTATTCAATTTAAAAAGCTGTTGTTGAAATTTGCAGTTCAGTGAGAATATAATATTGTGACCTGCCTGCTTATAGTATCATTCTCACAAAGTCGTAGAATACCTTATTTCATAAAAACACATGAAAGTTGTGCATAAAAAAGGCTTGATATCTGGTAGTCTACCATTTACGGCAGCAAATGGTAGACTACCACAAAATCAAGCACTAAACTTGTGTTTTGCTGAGTTTTCTAGCAAAGATAATATAGTAACATATTGAACGTTTCTTAAATAAAAAGTAAATAAAAAAAGCAAGGTGCAATAAGAATATACACTGCTTTTTTTTTCAGAATATATTGCAGCATTGTCACGTGACTTCTCTCCTAACAAGACATTAGGAGGTTATTCTTCCACAAATAAGCAGACTGTAAAGCTCTAACATGAAAAACTGGTTCCAATCCATTTGTGAATTATTTGCCTGGGATCTTTCTGCAAAACCTGGCCAGCCAGTCATCAATCTGGGTCTGCTCGAATCCATTCAGGGAAAAGGAGGGACATTCAGCTCAACTTTCTGAGCTGATTGGGTGAAGCTAAACCTTGGGCCCTACCACCAAAGTTTGGTTTTAGCCAATGACGGTGTCAAATGAAAATGGAAGCAGGTGCTTATATTTTAAGCAGTGTACACTGGTCAAGGTGCTTCTGGCTGTCCTTTTGTGAAATACAACTTGCAGGCAAGGTTACTTTCTACATGGAGTTTTCACGTTCTCCCTGCGCACGCTTGGGTTCTCTCCAGTTACTCCGACTTCCTCCCCCAGTCCAAACACGTGACTGTTAGGTTAACTGGTCTAAATTGTCCGTCAGTTTGGCTGTGTGGGTCTTCCTTATTGTAAATCCCATGTTTCTCTGGCCAAGGTGTCCCCCACCTCTCACCCAATGACCAGATTTGCACCAGTAGAGGTATTTCCCTGCTGTTTATTATCTCCTCTGCTTTTTTTTTTTTTTTTTTCAAATTAAAGTGTGTTTTTATTCTGTGTTGCTTTCTGCAGCCATTCCCAGTCAAGGTTGCAAAAGCTTCTTGGCCGAAATAATTGAGACACAGTGAAACAGTGTTTATGAGACACTGTGTCCAATGTGAATCCTGTTTCCCTGAAAACCATGCAGGAAGTACATCCAGTAAGAATGTCAAAGTGACTTGAACAGCAGTGCAGGTTTTTTCCCTCCATATTTGTTAGGCATGGATGAATTCACCTTCTGTTCTCAGCTATTTTCCCCCTGGGGGCCATGGCATGGCACTACTGTTTGTTGCTGCTTCACTCATGAACGTTTTACAAAGTGGAGCAGAGGTAAAAAAAAAAAAAAAAAGGGAACCAGTCTGCCAGGAGAGGATCCCAGCTGATGGGCTGGTCTAATTTCCTGCAACATGTTTTATTTTGTTTTCTGGGTCAGTTCTTTCCAAAACACTTGTATCTAAAAATAAAGGTTGCGTGAAGTTCTCTGACTTACTACTGAATAACGATCGTCTTGAATTCCCCCACATAGTCCTCAGGGAAAAGAGATGAATTTGTACAGAGGAATGCTTTACTGGAAATTCTCCAAGAGATTTGTTCATCCTTCTCTGCGTTCCTTTTATTTCAAGAACCAGTTTTTCTTTCTTGTCTTGTCTTTGCATAATATTTTTTGATTTCCAAAATGCTCCGTGTATTGTTAAAGAATAGGGGCAGCTAAAAAGAACAAGGAAATTTCTTATCAACGTGAGTTATGTGGAGGCCTTCCGGGGGAAAACACCCATCCAGTTGTTTTTACCTGAAACACTCTTTGTTTCCTAAATTAAAAATTAACAGTGCAAGAAAAAAGTTAACAGAATTAAGCTATAGCCAAAATCAACAAAATGTTTAAGTTTGCCTCCTAAGCAAGGAGCTTAAGGTAGCTTGCAACAGTGTCTCCTGCCCAATAAGAACCTTTGAGAGCATAATGTTCCAAATCTGCACCAAATTTCCTTGAACTGCAGCTGCAGGAATAATTGCGGTGGGAGCATTCCTGCATATTTCAGCACGGTAAAGGTATGCCGTCATCGCTGGACGTGTTAAAAGGGCACCTGCTGGATTTGTATTGTAAATAAATGCTTTGTAATCAATGTTTTGCATAAAAATAAACTAGGCAGTGCTTATTTTCATTCCCAAGTTGCAAAAGAAACTAAAAGCATCACAGAAATCTCGGAATTAAAGGACAAGAAAAAGGTCACAATATACAGCGTCTTGCAAAAGTATTTGAACCCTTTGAATTTTTTTTCATTTTCTCACAACCAAAAACTGTTTTTTTTTATGAGATTTTATATGTAATAGTCCAACACAAAGTCTTGTATAATAGTAGAGTGGAAGGTCTCAGAGGTTTGTCAATTATATTAGTGAACAACTGTTACAATTAAGACCAAGCAACACAGCAGGTCAGGGGTTCCGTTGCAGAGAACGGAGAAAGGCTATAAAAATAAATAACAAGTATTATATATCATGTGGAGGACTGCTTGATCCATCTGGGAATGAGAAGTTCGGCAGAACCTACCATGCTGGGCAAGGAGAACATTAAACCATGGAAGCAGCCAAGAGGCCCAGGTAGCCCTGAAGAGCTGCAGTAATGCACAGCTTGGATGGGACAGGATAACTACACGTCATGCAGTCCACAAATCTGACCTGAAAGCCTTTGCTGAGGAAAATCCTTAGGAAGTCCCGTCTGCCGTTTGACACAAGTGATGTGGAGACACGGCCAGGACGCTCTGATCAGACGAGACCAAACGTGAGGTTTTTGCCCTAAACACTATCTATGATGCAAACAATAACACCAGACAAGTGCACCATCCCCACAAGGAGTCATGGTGGTGGCAACATTATTCTTTCTAATGCTTTTCTGCAGCACAGACAGGGAAGCTGGTCAAGAATGAATATAGATGAATGCATGAATACCTGTTAGACTCTAATAGACAATACTGGGAGGGTGGCTTACTTTTCCATGGTACAAAGCCCCTAAACACACAGGAAGAGCAACAAAGGACTGGTTTATATTGTAGCGCACTCATATATTAGAAGTGATCTAGCCAATCTGACTGAGCTGGGGCTATTCTACAAAGAAGCAGCAGCGGAAATGTGGCTATTAGACATGTTAAGCTGGTGGAGACGTCCAGAAGACTAGCGGCTGTAATTGCAGCATACGGTGGTTTGCACATATTACAAATAACAACTTAAATCTCCCCCGTGTCAGTACTATCTATCTACCCTTCTACTGCCCAACAACATTCCAGTTTATGTTGGTCTATAACATACAGTCATAATAAAATACATTGGTGTTTGTGGTTGTAACATGATGGGGGGGAAGAAGAGTTCCAGGGTGTAAATACTTTTGCAAGATTCTGTAAAATGTTCACTACCATTTCTATGAAAGGTCGGCAGAAAAGTTTTCCACAATGAGGCAAGTTTTAAAGGAACAAACTAAACTCTTATCTATTTTGTCTTTAGTACAAAGCAGGGGGTTTCTGTGTTGTATTTACTCGTGGATACGCAGAGCAAAAATGAACACAGTTTTTATGCAAAACATTGAATATGAAGCATTTATTTACAGTCCAAATCCAGCAGGTGCTTTTTTTTTTCTTTTTTAAAAAAAGCTTCCAGATGTGGTGTCATAGCTTTTTAACCTTCTGAAACATGCAGAAATACTCTCGCCACGAACGCCGCTGTTTCTGGAAGTTTGGCAAAGACTTGGAACGTTGCGCTCTGGAAGGTTCCTTTTTGGGAAAGAGACATTCACTGCTGTGGGAAATGATTTCAAGTGGAGCCCGGGGACAGTAATTCCTCCCTTTCTTCTGGTCTCTGTGCGTGCTGAGCTCCTGGGAAGAGCTAGCGCTGCACTCGGCTCAGCTAACACAAGCCTCGTTCACTCCCTCTCCATTAGCGATAAGGGAAAAATCACACACTGATGGCTTCGCTCACATCGTTTACAGCAGTTTCCGCACTGGGTCTCCATGGTTACAACATCTTGTTATGTAATTGATTGTAACGAGGGCTTTATTTCCCTTCTGTACCTCTCGTACTTGAGTCAAACCGAGGTCCTCCCTGTCAAAAAAAAAAAAAAAAGCAGGCCCACACATCTGGCCCATGAGAGAACAATGTAAACACTGAAGAGGCTAATCTATTTGAACGGGTTTTTAGCAGCATGTATTGACATTTTCATGAACATAAAGGGTTATTAGGGTGCGATAAGGGCACATAGCAACACATGAAATGGTTTTATACCCCACTTTCCTACCAAAGGAAGCAGGTTTTAGTATTGCAGCTATAGTGTGCATTGAGAAGGGCCTGCTGTCTGGTGCGATGTTTTCCTGTGAGCTCAACAGTACTACAACCACAGTAATGATCTAGTGGAGAGCTGTGCATGGTGAGGTCCCCTGCTCGGTTGTTCAGATCAGGACGTCTTACCTTTGCTTACCTCATTTATCATCTGATTTATTATCTGATTTAAAAAAAGAAATGAAATCAGCAGAAACTTGCTTTGTGCTCAGAGACGTAGATGCTGAAGTGCTCTGACTTGGGTTTCAGCATCGGTTGTCGTCTTGTTTGTTTTTGATTGAGTTTCTGATGTTCTGTTATGGATTATTATTATTATTATTGTTCTTAGGGGTTTATTGGTTGTATGAGGCAAATGTCCATTGTGGGAATCCTACTTCTCTTCACATGCGTCGTCTCCGCTTGTCTTCATGATTTACTTGAGCCAATTTAGCTACAATGATGAACTTTTGCTAAGAGGCAACAAAACTATAATTGTAAATGTTTCAAAGTCTCTAAAAAAAACTTTGTGACACAGTTCATATAGTTCCAATGAAAAAGATTTCTCCCACTATATAGAGCCTTGATTTACTATTTATAACAATCCCTAAGTTCCTATTTAATGTGGGCCCCAGGCCTGGTACATGCTGATTTCTCTGTGCATCCTTACCCATATTACCCATAATAATAAATGCATTGTTATTCTAGTTGTTTTAGGAATGATTACTTCGTTTGTGTATTCTGATTTGTGTAAACTAACGAAACCAGGTACCACGGTATTTTTGCTGATGTTATCATACTATGAGAATGTAATACCGGTCTGTTCCTATTTGCCACAAACTGATCCGGGAACAGGGTAGTAAGAAACTGTGCTGGTTAATGCCTAAGGCTATGTGTGCACAATAACCCATAAGTAACACCCATAAGTAACTCTTTTAGCCTTAATCCTCTTGAAAAACTGATTTACTTCTCCGATTTAAAAAGACACGACACTTTAAAAAGAGCAGAGAGGAAGCGGTTGCGGTTTCACTTTTTCACTTTATTTTAGACTGAGACACTCCTCGGCAAACTAAGGGAAAATTAAAGGGAAAATCTATTTAAATAGATTTAAAAACCTGCAGGTCTGTAAGTTTATAGCAAAGATCCATGTTAAAAAGAAAACATTAGGTTTCAGGCATGTGGTAAAACAAGCGAAACAGGTTTACTGCTTTAGGAGCGGGACTGGCAACCTGTGCTTTACTAACAGATGAACCTTTGGAAACTTCAAGCAGCACATGCTGTCATCTGATGGCAGAAAACCAGACTGATCTCTAAATACTTGCTCTCTGCTTAAAAGCACCAGGAGAAGGAAGGGTTGTCCAATATTTCTGGAATAGCCATCTGCACAAACTTGAAACACGGGGTGGCGAGATGCTGTATTACTACCAATTAAATGAGAATGAGATGATAAAGTCTGTTTCCTTCTTAATGAGGGCTGTGTAACATTATTGGTTCTTATTATGACGATATTGATTGCCATTAACCAACATTTCCCCCATTCTTCTTTTTTTTCCTACCATCCTGATGTATGGACTCTTTTCTGTGAACTTCAGCATCTTTCAACCAAGATCGACATCAGGTGTGGCTATGAAGTGTTAGCCCAGTATATTATTAGCATGCAGTGTGTGAAAGCCTGGCCCCTTAAATGCATTTGTATTACATCACGCATTGATTTTGGAAAGACGCGGGGGATTTTCACTGAATATCAGATTTTATTGCTCAAGAAAAGTTGGGACATCTTCATAAACGCCAGTCTGGACGATGTCAGAAGGCTCTGCGCTTGTGTCATTTACGTATCTGGGTAACGTTGAATTGCAGAAGGTGACCAAACACAAATTTGATCGGTTTTCATCTTGATGTTGTGTGACCAGAATTTAAATCATCACGTCTGAATCTGATGTTAAAAGCTCTCTCTCTGTCGCTGAAAAGGATGTTATCCTCCTTTCCAGGGAAAAGAACGAGTCAATTGTGGGAGGAAAGATTTAGTAACCCAGGGTCTTCCTCACTGCTGACAGGGAACTTTAAACTTTTAAAGTGTAATACTTCAATTTCACACAATCTCACCCTCACACACACATAAATATCTTATATGCATTGGTAGCAGGAACAATTACACACTACATTCAAGGAGCTTACATATTTGTTAATATAATACAAGCTGCTGCTGTCGGAGCAGTAGATCCTATGTATTCTTTAATACCTATTTAATTAAAAATACTCTTATTATTATTATTATTATTATTATTATTAATGGTCCTGATAACAGGAGTAGTTGTAGTATTAATATTACTGTTAGTACTATTGCTTTAGTATTTACTCAGCTGATAAGTATTTAAAATATTCTAAATTACCAATTGGATCAACGTTCCAAACATCCCCCAACAGCCATGACCATAATTATAACCCAAAGTAGACAAAATATAGATATATTTTAATCTTTTTAATGAACAGATTTTCTAATTGCAAACAGTTTGATGCATTTGTATTTTTGGCCCGAGTATAAGTGATTCAGCCTCTTGATGTAGATGCACCTTCCTTTAAGGGCTTAACAAGAGCTGGGAGATGTTTGCAAAAACATGGAGATTTTGGCTTTCCTGCACGCCTTTATGTTCCTTTGAAAGCATTGATGAGGCTCAAAACGAAACCTCTTATATTAAGATGCATCAGATGGGGTTTAGCAACTGCACAAATCCACAAGCAGGCATTTTGCTTTTCCTACAGCCTTTTTCTAAGTTTTTCATGCTCTCTATGTAACAGATATGGATCTATAATTTAGTCATATGATAAATTTATCAAGCGTTTAAAATCATTAATTGACTCAAAGCTTGCTAATAGAAAGCCTGAGAATACAGGAATTTTTTGAAAAAAAAAAAAAAAAAAAAAAAAAAAAAATATATATATATATATATATATATATAATATATATATATATATATATAATATATATATACACAAGTATCCATTTGGGAGGTTTGGATTGAGCCTTTCAAGAGCTAGTGGACTTTTCAGAGAATCTCAGACGACTGGTTGATGGAGCTAAAAGTCCCCGGAGTGGTCTAAAATAAATCCATCTGTCTCTCCTCCCTTTCTGAGCTGCTCGCTGCACTTTGCCTTTTCTACATTTTCTCCCTTCGTATGCATCCCAAGGGAAATGTTTTGCAGTGAGCCATCCTGGTGTTGGGAAATTACTGAAATATTTACCCCTGCTTTGCTGTTTTGGATGCACTAATGTTACTGGTTTAAGGCGACAGCTATGACTGCAGCGTCAGCTGAGAGGAGCACATGTGGTCTGTTGAGAGGCGGTGTCGAGTTACTCCGCTGATGGCTTTATGCAGCCCTCTTTCAGCATTATGTTGGTGGCTCTGATGTTTTACTGGTATGCATTCAGCTCTGCTGTTGCACTGGTAGGCAATCACGGCAGCCGACTGCTCCCCATGAATAATTAGAGGCTGTGCAACCAAATTACAGCCCTGTATGTGAGATTTTCAGTTTCTGCTCAGTTCTTCTCCTTGTGGATGGTGAAAGGCTGAATATAATGGGGGGGGGGGGGGGGGGGGGGGACTGTATGGCTTGTGCAATTGTCCTCAGGGGTTCAACATGTCTAAGGTGGTTTTAGTCAACCCTCTCAGGATCTTTCTATAAAAAACATTTAGAAAGGCTAGATCCATGTAATGTCTTGCAGTGGGTCTGATTTAGCTTGTCCTTCGATTTTATGATTTAAATTTTTTTTTTTTAAGATCACATTCCATGTAACTGCTTATGAAGATACAAGAAAATAACGTTGATTGCTCCTGTTGAAATATCTGATAGCATTAGCATATCAACTTTTAAACTTTTCACATGCCGTAGCATTTAAAGGGCCGTCCACCTGTGTAGCAAAACACAAAGTGACGACACTTGTTCGAAGTGTTAATGTTGATGGATGTATTTCTTCTGAATTCACCTCATTGTTTTTGGGGTTTTTTTGGGGGTTTTTTTGCAAATGTATTTAACAACATCCCATCTCAAATTCTATGTTTTGGTTAGCTCTGAATGATGGTTCTGGGGATCAACTAGAGTTGCCAGGTTGGGTTGTTGGTAGGTTGCCAGGAGTTCTGACTCTCTGGTTAGACTTTCTGGTCAACTGTTATGAGCTTCTGTCTGGTTTGAAACCGTTAATTCTTGGCCTCTCAGAATAACCTCTGTAGTTACTGCTCAAATATAACATTTTCTTAAATAATTTGTTTTATTAGTTGCCTCCACTGCTAATCCCATTGCTCCTTAACAGAGGTGTAACAGCCAACTGCTGGTTATTTCTACCCTTTACCATTTTGTACCTTTTTGTAATTTTAGATGTTTTAATGCCAAATTTGTTGGATACAAAGTGGAGCCTTCTGTCGCTGGACGTTTCATACAAATCTTCCATTAATTTGTATCCACCAAGGAGACAAAGGTATGGTCCAAGCTAGGGCTGGACGATAATTCAATAACAATAGATATTAATCGATAGACGTATATCAATGATAGAAAGAAAAAAAAGGTCAATAAGTTCAATAGAATAAAAGTTTTCCTTCCTTTTGCATTCTAGCCTATCATGTATGTTAATATTACAGTCATTACATCCTCCCAATTAATAACAACGCAGACCCAGGAACACTCTGCCCCCAAGCCCCGCCCCCTTTAAAGAGTTCAGAGAGCACACGTTCTTTTTCATATTTTAAAATCTTGTAGTTTTGGTAAAAACTTGGTTGAATAAAGTTTGAATTCAGTGTTTGTGTGTCTGTATCTAAAAATAGGTCACTAAGCAACAGCATAAAATGGTCAGGGCTGCACTTAAAATATATATTATGAATTTGTTGATAATTATCGATATCAATCAGTATGATTTCTATTTTATCGATATGCTCCAAGCATATAGCATATAAGCAGATAACATGAGGTTATGCCATCTGGCTTGCCGTATGTAGTTGACCTTTACTGACCCTTTTTAAATTCCTCATAAACATCAGAGTGTCTATCTTTAAAAATGCTTCATCATGTTTGGTGCAGTACCGCTGCATATGAGACCTTCTCAATATCCTTTAGCTTTTCCTGCATCATAGGCAAAATTCCTCTAAACAAGGCTTTCTCTTTTGTGTTTTCCTTATTGTCTAAAAAGGCTTGGAAATGAAAGCTTGTAACTTGCTTGAATCACACACCTCTCTCCCTTAAGTGTAAACAGTGGTGCTTGCTCCTTTATTCTTTTTATTTATCCTCCTGAAAACATTTTCCGATGCACAGGACCGTTCCAAATTAAATGATCTCATAGTCATTGCCGCATTTCCTTTTTTTTGTGCGTGTGTGTCAAAATACAGCTAAATTGGATCATATTGTTGCTGTTTCAACTGGTTGTTTGCAACCCCCCTTCAGATGTAATATTGATGGGGTTAGCTGCCAGCATAGAAGCCAGGCAAGCTTATATTTTATTCAGCAGGCTACCTGTGCTGCTTGTTGGCATTCAGACGCACCTTGTCTGCATAAGACAGTTTAGGAGGCAAGATGTTCAGGATTATTGAGCTTTTAGGCAAGAAGGGAACGTGAAACGCAGCATTTTGATGCAAGCCTGTCTCCAGCTCTGATTGTGACATTGTCATCGCTTTGCAGCACACATCTAGGATTAAAAAGAGGTTGTTAATCATTGATTGTTCCCGGAGAGGATTATGGGTCTGCCTTTAATCAGACAGTGGGCATCCCGATACGGAGATATGTGTTATCATTCAAAGAAAACACAACCCTCTTGATATTCCACATCACTGCACTGAACCACTGATCTTAAAAATCTTTTTTTTTTTTTTTTATGCGTCCTCTGCCCACTTAGCTGCTAATGAAAATGGAAAGTGGGGGCTGAGTGTTTTTTTTTTTTTTGCTTTTTTAAGCTTGGGAGAAACACAAGGCCTACAGCAAGGACCAGCTTCCTGCTTGAATTTGCATGTCCTGATTAAGTTCATGAAGCTGCACGGGCTCTCGTCACTTTTCAAAGCTTTCTGGTGGTTTCAACCTCTGGATGTTTGTCAGCTGGAGCAAATTAGATCATCATCATAAAAAGCATTGTTTAGAGTAAATTCATCGGCCTTTTTACCTCGCCAGTCACGTATTTGCACACTTAGAAGAAGCGCATTAGGTTTCATTTTGAATTCTTGTTTTAAACCACCTGTCCAATTAGACCTAAAATGGATCCCCTGTTAGCTAGTTTGATTTCTAGTGATGAAGAACAAGAAACTCATCAGGCAGGTCAGGGAGAGAGGTTCAAAGCAGGGTTAGGTTAGCTACCAAGGCACGATGTAAGGTGGAAAACTAATATTACACTGACATACACTGAGAGTGACATAAGTATACCGAGCTTTAGGGTCTACTGTACGTTATTCCTGTCCACTGCAGCAGAAAACCAGCATAAAGTGCTGCTAAACGTGTGCTACAGGCATCCGGGACCAGGATACCGATAAAGCTACTAGAGCGTAGACTGTGGTATAAGCTGTGAAAGTTGAGAAGTGCCTCTATATATATATATATATATATATATATATATATATATATATATATATAACAGAGGTTTACCAATGGGGTTTTTATAAATGAATAAGTTACCAGTGAATTTGCCTACAAGAATGGGGAAAAGGTCAACTCGACGAGGAGTAGCGATGGCAGTGGTGAATGTTTTAATGAATGACAGCAGCATGGTAAATAACGTCCAGTTAATGGAGGAGGGTTTTTGAAGCTGACCTGTGGATCATGTCGTCGTATTTCCTCGTGTCATTTTGACCGCAAGGTGTGTCACAGAATGTGCGAAGGAGGATTTTGCTACATCAAAGAAAACCAGTTTGGGGATTCGACCTTTTCGTCACTAGAGTCCGTGAAGCTGGTCAGTCTTTATGAAGGTAAAGGCAGTTAGATACAGGGTAATTCTGGAAAGGAAAAATTGGTTTAGATTTAGCATATTCACGTGTTAGGACGGCCCATTTACAGTCCAAACCTAAATCCATTTGAAAATCTGTGGCCAGACTTGTTTGTTGATGTTCACAGACGCCCTCTGTCCAGCTCAGCCGAGCTTGAGCTGCGTTGCAAAGAGGAATGCGCGAAACTTTCGGCCCCTAGACGTGCAAAGGCGGCGGAGAAATAGCCGAGAAGACCTGCTGGGTGCAAATTCATGCCAGACTTTTCAGATTTCTCTTTGCAGAAACGTTTGAAAGCTATCATTTCTACATCATGGTAAAATGTGGGAAGGTTTGAGTTTCTGTGACATCAACTCATGAGTGATGGATGAAACACAGCTCAGCGAAAACTACTATGAAACAGCAACTTTTATCAGCAAGCACACATAGTTTAGATAATTTCCTGCTATGTTTATGCTGGGTTTTTCCTGTCTGTATTGCGATACAGCTTGGATGCACGGCTGTGAATCCAGTCGCATCTAAACATCCAATAAGATGCAGTTTTGTGGCAAAGCTTGTTCCACCGAGCCGAGTGTCTGTCGTCTGGATACGTTTCCCTGCAGCCTGAGCTGGGGACACCGCCGCACAACTTTCACAGTCTTCACAGATTTGCAGAAAGACTTGGAGTTCACGCCAACAGACTGGTTTCAGCAGATTTGTTTTTCGACGGCTGAAAGACCCGGGATCACACAGTTAACACCTGAACCCGCCGAGGGATCACAGGGATGCAGGATTTGTCAAACCAACTGAACGCGTCAAGCTCTGGTGGAAAAGCCTCCCTGAGGGCGACAGTTTAAAGGGTGAACAAACATACCGGATAGTGGCACTGAGAGAAGATATTCTCAGAGTTCGGATGGGCTTTATATTCTTTCCACTCCCCTTGAAAGGAAAGAGACGTGATTCAAAACATCCTACTACTGAATTTTATAAATACAATTTTTTTCGGATTGTTTAATGTAGATTAAACAAATTTTTTTACTATCCTTTGAGGTGTTTAGTGTGTTTTTTGATATTTAATGTTGGCTTTATTCTAAAAATAAATAATTTAATAGATACCCTAAATTGTTTTTAGTGGATTGCACAAAAACAAAATAAAATTTATAATAAACATCTGAATTCCAGTTGGAAAATATTTTATCCATACTTTTAATTAATTAAAGCTAAACCCTTTAAAAAATGGCTCAATTACCTGTTTTTATTATATAAATCACTATAACTGTTGAGTTTGATGCTATTTTGACTTTCACATTTGAAAATGTTTAATGTTTGGTTTATATTATGAATACCCTCATTATTTATTTTAGACGTATATATGAGTGCCTTCCCTTGTTTTCTTTATGTGCTCAACCTGAGACTGTAATGTCATTAATTATAGTTTATAACTTGTGTTATTCCCACTGCTCTGTGTTTATAATCCTGATGTTGTGTATATATTTACAAATCAACGCTTGATTGACTGAGATTGAAGCTGCGTCGGGTCCGTTCCCCTCATACGGTTCTCCTCTCGTATTAAGAGATTTCCCCGACTGGTGCAGACTGATGCAGTTGTTTACTGACGGCGAAATGGGTGTAAAATCGTGAAAAACACTGTGTGATGTGTTCCCGTTGTTTTTACTTTACAAGCAGAGCTGTAGAAGTCCAGAGCTGGCCGAAGTCTTCAGCTGCTCCTTAAAAAACACGGGAGGCGTATTGATAGCAAAGAAACATGGAGGAACTCCTGTTGTGTCCCCAAATTGTGATTACTTGTTTGAAGTCCTCATGAAGAAGAAGTCCTGAGCTAACTTTATGTTTACGCTGAATGGTTTATGCTGTTTTCCTACATTTCTGTTGTGGTCCAACTTAACGTGACCCATGGGATGCAGGAGAGAAGACCTGCAGGGCCTGATAATCTCGGCTCTTCAGCTCGGTGGGAGGACTTTGTTGACAGAATGAGGTGGAGAGTCGGAAACTGGCTCCTCCAACTTTCCAGGAGCAGAACCATTGTGTGCGTTTTGCTTTCCTTGATGTCAGTTTTTCAAAATGTTCCTGGTGACGTCATCCACCGCCCTACTTTATGGACGCAACTAAGGACCACCAGGCTTGTCTTACAAAATAATAAGTGTTTAACACATCATGTTTTCACAGTTTTGATTGGAGAAAGGAACCAAAAGAGTTGTATGTGCTCTGATTTAAAAGTTAATAAACGCACTCGTACTCATCCAGTGTTTTTTTTTTTCTAGAGGAAACCACTTTACTTGCAATGAATGTGATTTTTTTTTTTTTTTTTTTTTTTTCCCACCCCAGAGCGGGAACTCTCCGTCCTTTTACCAGAATCCTGCTGGTATGACTGACATGTGGTAATAATTACTCCTGGTGACCTATTGATCCTGTTCCTGTGGTCCAGCTGGTAGTGAGTGCTCCTAGATTCACTGAAAGTGTCAAAACGACAAGTCTAGCCAGATCAGAATCCGATAACAAACTGTTCGTTGCTGACCTGCAGTTTTAACCTGACAGCTCAGTTGAAGACAATTCGTGATAATTGACAATTCATGGTATTCAAACTGGAAGAGCAGGAAGAAAATCAGAAATTTGGAAGATAGAAAGAAAGCCAGTATTGTTTGACAGACTTGGATCTGATTTAAATTCTTCCTCTTGCCTCACCGGTTCACCTAATAGGTTTTTAATCTGACAGGAAGGGCACCTTTTAGTTTTGGAGATCCATCTGTAGCTTTACCTTAGCCAGCTGAATGGTCTGAATTCCTCACATTTAAGGGGGTAGCACCACGTCTTGGTAATCTGTGCAAGAAAAAAAGAAAGGGTCCTTACCGAGGCAAAATGGAGGGTACCAGTGGGTGCAGGCTTTTGGTTCATTTAGGAACATCATTGACCCGCATTACTTCAGCTCTGTGGTGGGACTTGTTCCTTTATGGTGAAGATATTGCACCATGGGATGTTTTTTTTTTATTATTATTTACTTTACTAGACATGCTGCAGTTGGGTTTCCTCTCATTATTGTTTCCTAAATGTAAAGACATTTAGTCTCAAAACAAACTGTTGATGACTTATTGTTAGACAAGAAAATCATATTTTGGAAAAATTAATTGTCACATTCTTTTCATCTCACTTTTGGGTAAAACCAGTCGAGTTCTTGTTTCAAACACTATGAGTTTAGCTTGGTAAAGCCTTTTACAACAAAGTGAAAAGGCCTGTTTCCGCTTTTAGCGTAAGATGTCTGGACGTAGCTCTTTTGTCACACCTCTTCTTTAGCTTTTAATGACTTTGGCCAAAAAATGCTAAAGAATTTAGCAATATTTTAAAATGTAAGAGTAATTTTTTCTTTTAAATGCTAGCTTTAGCTGCTTTCCTAGCTGTTTTCTTGGAATATATGCAAAGCATTTCTGCAAAGAATGACGTGAATTGTGTAACGAATATTTATTTTTATCAAGTAATTTTTTTGTCTTTTGATTGCAAACTAGGGGCTTTTTATATATAATTTACTATTAAAAATGAACGTTCTATTGTGTTTATTCCTGTTGTGTAAATTTACTTAATTTTAACCCCTAAATACAAAAGAAAAATTCTTCAATTTGAAAAATAAAGACAGATCTCCTATGGTAGACATTGTACAAATGAGCTGATTTGTTTCATGTTGCTTTTGTGGCTCTAAACAAACTGTATTTGACTGAACTGGGACCATTAAAAAAGTGTCTCTTAGGGTCGTAAAGGTTGTTGACCCGTGTCCTAGCAGCATTTAGGACTGAACTGTTTTGTTAAAGAGGCTGATTACCCAGCAGGTCAATATGACTGCGAGCGTAACCATGAGCAGAAGAATGAAAACAATAAGACGCTTGTTTCTAAGAGAAGCTGTGCAAAGACGCTTTATAAAAAGAAAATGTTGCTCTCAGGTCAACCGGAAGATAAAAACTGATTTGTATTCCCAGTGAGAAATCAATTTAATTATAGTAGGTTTCGTATACCTTATACCTTATGCACCTTTCCTCCTTTTGGTACCTTATTTTTTGTTTATTAAGCCGATGTGTGACAAGTAAATTTCTCCAATGTGAGATCAATAAAGCCCTATCTTATCTTATCTTATATCCAGTGGGTTGCCTCCTGTTTGACTGGAGTGTAAAACCTTTGACCAATAAACTTAACGCTATTGAGCAGGGAACCCCAAAATAGTACGAGTGTATGCAGGGTGAAGGTTGTTACGACTTAGTTTAGACAATCCCAGACTCAGTAAACACATTAAAGCCTTAAATCCTAGCAACCAAAACCTTGTAGAAAGCAAAAGATGATCTGTAGGTAGCACTCCCATTGTGACAGCAATGTTTCACTGCACCATATATCTGGTAAATCCAAATCTGCTGATCATTTAATACAATTTATGTTGTGTAGATTTGCTACATGAAGATAAACATATCCCCAGGCTGATCAATATTGGTACTACAGTGCATTAGAAAATGACGTTGACTCCTAACGTGCCACCCGGACCTGTTTTTCATCATCAGACATAGCCGTGGTGGAGATGACAGATGCTTTCCGCCAGCCCTCGCTCTTCTACCACCTGGGAGTCAGAGAGAGCTTCAGCATGGCCAACAACATCATCCTGTACTGCGACACTAACTCGGAGTCTCTCCAGTCTCTGCAGGTGAGCCGCCATGGGACCCACAGCTGCCTGCATCGTTCCGCCGGCGATTTTAAAAACTATATTTGGGTTGAGGCGGGAGGTTGACAGAAATGTCGCCAATGGCACCAAATCACACATATATGGTGGTATGATGTTTATGTGACGCAGGAAGCTTAACAGATAACCGGTGATCTCATTTTTTAATCTGTATTGCTTTCTTTTATTAGTTACAAATGGCTAAATCCATTAATTAATCAAGAGTTTATTCACATGAGATGATATCAAGTCATCCCATGCTGTGTTGATGCTTTTTTTTTAGTTTTTCTGAGCTATTTACTTAGATTTTGGCTTAAATCTGAGATTTAACTGCTACTTTACTATTTTTGAACCTTATTTGAAAAGTAGAGAAATAAATTAAATGGTGAGATCCCTTTGGGACTGCATTAGGCTGGGATTTTTAATCTTGGTTGTCGTTCCTGTTGCAATCAAGTTATCTTTATTCAATCATTCCCCCCATTCATGAAAAAAACACTAACTGGTGTTAAATCACTGCTTAAAACATGTAATGTTAAGCTGTGGCTTATATAAAAACAAAGAATAGAGTTATAAAGCAGAAAGCACCACTAATTATATTAGCAAACACCTTATCATTAAACACATTTTGTAACACTACAAAGGGTTTTATACCATTAAAAAAGATTTCCTCTAGACGGCAAACTGCTTCTGGATGAAGGTTTTCCTTTCCTGTGGTCTCCTCTCATCTTCATGGGTGGTGGTGCGTCACGCCGTAAAAACCGGCCTTCTTTCTGGTAGCCCCTAAGATCTCTGTCATCTTATTAAATTACTTCTTTAAACAATGACGCTCATTTAAACATTAACTTCATCAAAAAGGTCTTTAAGTCAGTGTGAACATGGCCATGTCTAGTTGTAGTGAAAACTACTGAAGTAACATTTTCTCATAGTTTTGCTCAAGTTCATTTCCTAAAAATCATCCAGCTTGACTAAAACCGCTTTTTTATTACTTTGGGACATCAGTTATGTTGTTCAATAATACACGTAATTTTTAGTTACATTGTATTTCCTAATACAGATGCTTCTAACTACACTATTATTTAGCAAAGCAGTCCCTTGATCTCTTTAATTTTGACTTAATTTTAGGGATTTTACCACAACATCTTTTGTAAATTTTTGCCTGGAAGCTGAACAGGTTATAATCAGAGATTTAAAAAAAATAATAATAATATGCATTGAGGTTTAACTTTTCATCACACTTGTCATATTATACCCACAAACATCAAGTTTCTTTTCGGGATTCTTTGTTGTAGACCAACTAAAAGTAGCGCATAATTGTGAAAACAGAGGAAAATTGCTTCCTTTTTTTGCATTTGTGTTCATATTAAACTCTTTCTCTTTGTGGCACCAACTGCTCCACTGTCCACAGCTGTTCTGTAAAGGCCTCAAAGTTTTGTTAATGAACATTAGTGAACAAACGGCATCATGGAGACCAAGGACAACAGCAGAAAGGACAGGGAAGAAGTTAAAAGCTGGGCTAGGTTTAAAAAAACAATATCCCAAGCTTTGAACATCTTAGACTGCTGTTCTGTTAACCAAAAATAGAAAGAGTATGACACTGCTGCAAACCTACCAAGACATGGCCGTCCACCTAAACGAACAAACCAGACAAGGATAGCAAAGGGAAGCAACCAAGAGGCCGCTGGTTAGTCTGGTGGAAGGATCCACAGCTCAGGTGGGGGCACAGGGATGCTGGACAGGGTTGATGGTGCTGAATACATGTCAATCTGGGAAGAGGCAGCAGAGGTTCAACTTCCAGCAGCATAGCAACTACAAACAAACAGCCAGAGCTACGATGAAATGGTTTGTTTTAAAGCCTGTTCACGTGGTCTAGTCAAGGTCCAGACTTTAGTTCAGTTGAGAATCTGTGGCTCCTCACAGATGCTGTCCCTCCAGTCAGTCTGTCTTCAAGCAGTTTTGCAAAGAATGGGCAAATATTAAAACCACTGGACTTACAAAAAACGGCTCCCCACAGATGTTTTCTATTCAATCCGAAAACATGTGCAGATTTGTGGTTTTAATATAGTAAAACGTAGAAAAAGACAAACCACAGTAATATCTTTTAAATCTGTTCCTCTGAGTAAATCAATTCGATTAGCGGCATTGGAGCAGCACGAACCCTGTATTCTAGAAACGATGTCCGTGGGTGAGACTAAAACTTCATTTTGTTGCATTCATTAACACACGACATGATGATGCTTTGCGTGCTAAAAAATGATTTTTTACTTGAAGCGAGCACAAAGCCACTGTGTGATTGTTAAAAATGAATGTAATCCTTAAATCAAAAAAATCTTAAAGGAAAAAATCTGAAAAAAACTCTGCAGGGATGTTTAATGTTTCCTAACAGAGAAATACTCAGTTTAGTATTTTTAATTTAGTTCAAAGTGTATATATTGTAAATGTAAATTACATTGGGTAGAATATAGCTCCCCTTATAGATGGCTAATAAATATTTTACAGAAATGAAAGTGATTATTATACATTCATTAAGGGCAAGCAATAGACCGTTTTCTTGCCAAATAGTGAGCCTAATCTATTCAACTATAAATTTAATCTAGACTTGGTTGTATTAAACATCTTAGACTAATTTACTATCTTGTAAGCACAAACCGATCAGTTTTGTCGCTTGCTCGCCCTTAATTAATGCATAATAAACACATATGAATGAGTTATAAAGGGTTTACAGATTAGTTAATAACATATCTATGAACTATTTCTCAACCATCCTATAAGGGGCCTTATAAGTGGTCCCTAAATGGATGTATTAAATTAAACTGAAAGGCTTCATCTTGTTTACCTTGGCATCAAAGTGTTATTGCAGTAAATTATCCCTTGAAGACAATGTTCCTGTCCAACCTCTAAACATATTTTTCCTTTTGCTCTTATTTCAGGAGATAATTTGCCAGAAGAACACTGTAAGTACACAAAGCTTGTTTGCCTCTCCTTTGCTTTTCGCACATTACTCACCCGTTGCTTACACATCACACATATTATGTTGTGCAAAGAATATGCCGGTTCACGGATGCAGGGAGCAGAGCCTCTAATGCCTTATGCTTCTGTTCTCGGTGTTACAAAGGTTTGCACTTGTGCAGCAAACTGTGGTTGACGAGCAGCGATAATTGGTTAAATATAAAAGATGTCTTCTCTTTCGCTTTCAAGATGCACTCCCCCCCCCCCCCCCCCCAAAGATGACAGCTGCTTCGTGTGATTCACCACACATGCTGCAGGAAAGAGCACAGGCACTTTGAGAATTTGACTTGCAAAAACTGCAGCATTCAAAAAAGGTGGTTCCTTAAAACCGAGGAAATCCTGTCCTTAACTGGCAGATATTTTGATGCAGATAATACTAATTCTTTTTGGGTTGTTTTTTTTTTTTTTTCAAAAAACAATACAAAAGGCCACAATTTTATTAATTGGCGACAGTAAAAGTTTGAAGAGAACACGTTTTGTCTGATGGATGCATTAAAATTCCTCATCACCTGTCCAACCTGCCAGAGTAAGTGATGTGAAATCAGAAGCTGGAGCGGCCTGATGTTGTCCAGGAGTGAGATGAAAGGCTTATCTGCCCTAAGTGGCTTTTCACAGTGGACAGAGTTGGCCTCCGCGCTGCATGAAACGCTCTGTTCTCTGACTCCTGCGGAGTGAAGAGTACTGATTATCACTCACAGAATCAGAGTGTGAACTCATACATGCCACCCGTATACGCTCACTGTCATTTGTTTGCACTCCTTCCTGTAAGACTCTGGCCTCTGCAATCACGCAACCCCTCTCAACTAATCCTGCCGGCCCAGGAAAATGCACTTAAAATGTGACGACGCAGTCGCAGTCATCTCTGCTCTCTCATATCTTTTTTTTTTTTTTTTGTGATATGTTCTTAAAATTTCATTTTTAATCATTCCTGATTAATTTATCCTTTCCTTAATCAAATCTACATCTTTGTTGCAGCCAGCAGATAACGTTGGCAGTGTTTAAAGACTGTCATTTTCATAAGTTTTTCAATGGCTTTTAGTTGTGGCTTTTTATGTATTGTTCACAAATGCATAAAAAAATAACATCTTTACATAGCTGTGCCTTCCTGTTACCCTTCAGTTAACTCTTGCATGCTGGATTTCAGTGACGTGTCTTCTTAATCTTTGGAGGTGATCACGGCTTGCTGGCCTCGTTTTGTTAACCTGTTTTTTTTTCTTAGAATTGCTCTCAGGTTAAGATTTGTGCCACAGCCCCCAAAGTTTCAATCTGCTTATCTTTAACGCCCTTTATTGCTTTGTTAGGGTTCTTTCGTGGTGAGAAATCTTCATCAGATCGCGCCTTGGATCGTTGGAAAAAGTAGCTCTCTTAGAGGACATCTTGGTCCCGCTCTTTACTAATCGCAGTGGAAGAGAGACAACCCCGTTGCGGGGCTTTGATACTGTTGACGTTTTCTTTTACCCGACTAGTAGAGGGAGAATTAGTCAGACAAAGTAACTTTGCATGAGGGTTTTCTTCACTTGTCCACTTCTCACAGGCCCTAAATCCGCTGGTCTGCACCTCACTTTCTGTGCAGATGCTCTAAAAGCTGGTTGTTGCAAATGTTGAGCAAGCTCTGCACCGGTGGCAATACGATTCGGTAGTACACCCCAAAGAAGGAGGTGGTTGTGGGGCTTGAATCCTGAACCCTTCTTCTTCACAACTCGGCCTCTTATCTTGGTTTCCCGGTGATCTTTAGAATTGCTTTTTCAGGTGGAGCGTATAATTACTTGTCAGTGAGAGCATTTTGTCTCCACAGCTTTTTGGAAAGCAACATCACCAACAGAAGAAGAAATAACTTCAGGTGCATTAGTCCCTTTCGGTTTTAGGGATCAATCTAGTTGATCCGAGTGATTACAACAGTGAGTTCAGCTCAACTCTTATTCTGTGTCTTCCTAAATAACCATACAGAAATGCAAAGATACAGTAAAAATTGTTGGTAGTAAAATAAAGCTCTTCCCAATGAATTCATATACACGGGATCCTTCAGCACAACAGCATACTAACAATCTGAATCCTTGCTGCAATATCTGAAATCACAAAAATATATAGTTGTTGTCAGTATTTTCTGTCTGAGTGCACAAAAATGGCTCTGCAAATGGCCCTGCCCTAGATTTCTCTTTACTTTTTGGAAAGCCTCTATAGCAAACATTGTGAAATTTTATTTAACTGCCTGCCATCATAATTAAAACCCAGGTAATTAGCCTCTAATTCTGTGGCTCCAACTGCACTGATTTCCAACACCTTTGTTTCCAAGTACACCCACTGGGTTTTCTCTCCAGTTTTCAGACTACAAAAGATTAACGCTTGTGTGGAAGAAACAAGGTGTTTAGTAATTGTTGGGTGGGTTGACGAAATAAACCATTATTATCATCATCATTATTATTATTAAGCTGCAACAGCAAGTTCCAATCTGGCTCTTTGGGATTAGTGCTGCTGCTGTAAAGGCGGATGAATAGACGGATCACGGGTCAGCTAACAAATAGGACAATTCCTCCTCAGCCACAGTCCCCAAAATCCCCCTGAGCTAAAGTCATGACCCGTTTCCCCTCTGTGAGATTTTTACCTGGAAACGACTTGTGCAAGTTGATGTCAGGTGACAGGCAGCTGCTCCGCAGCGTTCAGGCGCTCTCGGAAACAAACCTGCCACTTGATTCCTGTGATGCCACGAGTCACACACAGACAGTGGAGCTAAATATAGCATCGGGGGTTTTGCAACCTGCTTTAGCTAAGACAGACAGTGGTCAGGGTATTATTTTTGTTTTTATCAGAGAGTTGGTCTGCCGCTGCAGCAGCCAGTGATGTCATTCACCACCGTTGCACAGGAGGAAGTTGTTATCAGTCAATAGTTTTCGTCGCGTCAACGCCACACCTTTCACTTCCTTTTCAGTTGGCTGAGAAGGCATCAGCTGTGGTCTGGGTTCTGATGAAAAAAAGGCTCCAGTAACGCTGAAAACATGATAGATTATTAGAGGAAGGTTGCAGCTGGTCTCCAGCTCAGACCCCCTCTGATCATGCGTCTCCCTGTAGCCCCATCTGACATTTTTGGAAGGCCTGTCTTTTGAAAACATTGCACAGTTTCTTTTTGTGTTTCAGCTTTCTTTGATTTCCCCTTTCTTTAATGAGTGACAAAAGACCAACAGAGCTGCATAACCGTAGCTGAACCACGAATGTCTAAAGTGAAATGTAAATAAAGCTCACTTTTGGCGCTTTCTGCTGCAGCAAGAGCCGTCAAGTATCTGACATAAAGCTAAATAAATGCCACAGCTGGAGGAAAATTGCAGTGAATGTAAAAGTATGCACTAGGTGAGCAGATCATTTACTTTCCCTCATAATTTTCTTGTTCAGCGGACTGGATAAAAAAAGCTAAGCACATCTAAACGCAGACCTGTAAGTGTTTTGTAGAAGAAAGCGGCTCTTAATGGGTGTGCTTTTTTTACTACTATGCTGCTCTTGCAGCTGTTGTGTGTTTATGTGTACTTATTGAGAATAACTCTTTTGTGAAGTAACTAAAAAATGTTCGAAACAGAGGAAGCAGCTTCGACTTCCTCTGGGCGGTCTGCTTCCCGTCTATTTACAGTAAAGAAAGCTTTGCGGCGTCTTCCCTATAAAGTCAGTTCATTTAGCGTAACACAATTTTTGGCAAGGGGAGAACATAATAAAATGACTTATTTGGTTAATTATTGAGCACATTTTCCTGATGTCTAAAACAAATCATTGCAGGTTTAATTTGTGACCTTTATATATAACTTATAAAGAATGCCTACTTACTAACTAATCTTACAGAGCCAATAAATTTAAAGGCCAAAAACACATTTTAAACCAGATAAGTAATTTTAAGATGTACAAAACAGCCTTTGGATGCACTTCTGTATATCCTTATAATAAAAATTTATTATTTTTTATGTTATTATGTATGTATACATGTTTGTACGAAAGAGGAAGACATGGTTGGATTGGTCCAAATATGCATGTTATCGGTCTGGGTGCTCTGGCGGTTAGGGTTAATCAGATTGTCAGCCTGGGGGAAGAAATGGTTTCTGTGGTGGCCGGTTTTAGCAACTAGCGCTCTATAGTGCCGACCTGAAGACAAAACACCTAAACAGTTTGTGTCCAGGATTTGTGGGGCCTGCAAGCTGCCCTGTTTCTCACTCTTGACCTGAAGTCCTAGAAGCGGGGGAAGACAATCCTCTCTGCAGACCTAATTATTCCTCCCAGTTTGGACCGGCACTGTTTTGTGCGTGAGCCAAACACAACAATGACGGACGAACACGAGACAGAATGGATAATGGTGATGTAGAAGATGACCAGCAGCGGCTCCTGTGGACGGTTGTATTTCTTGAGTTGCAGCAGGAAGTCCAGTCCCTGCAGGACCTTCTTCCAAATAGTGTCTGTGTGTGCGGACCAGCTCAGATCCAATCAGAGCGTGGTTCCCAGGAACCGGAAGTGATCCACAGCGGACACAATGTTACTGAGGATGGCGAAGGGATGAAGTGTGGGATGTCAACCATTATCTCACTGTCTTTGGCGGGTTAAGTGTTTCTGACCGCACCAGTGGACCAGCCGGTCCAACTCCTGCTTGTATGCAGTCTCGTCACCGTCCTCCATCAGATCAATTAAAGTGCTGTCGTGTGAAAACTCTAGGCGTTTCACAGACGGGTCCCCTGAGGTGCAGACTTTTGTGTAAAGAGAGAAGCAGAGTGGGGACAGAACACACCCCTGGGGGGATGTTTGTTCTTATGTGGGAGAAGATGCTCCCCAGCTTCACCTACAAGAAGCTGGTGGTCCGCTGAGAGATGGAGGCCGGAATAAGTTGGATGAATGTGTTGCTGTCTGTTAGCCTCACATAAAAGGATGGAGGAAGCCCTTTTATATTTCCCACAGATCCTCTACGCTGAAAGGGGTGGTTTCTCAGCAAGGAAATCTTATCTTTTACTGCACTTCTTAGTTTTTATTATTTGTGGAGATTGCTTTATTTAAAAAAAAAATCAATAACTGCTCTCTCTAAACATCGCTAATGCAAGTTTACCTACGTTAATTAGCTGTGTTTCTCAATTAATAGATTATTTATCAGTATTTTGATTTCCCGTCCAAGCAGCCCTTGTGTAGCATTCAAATGGTTGGTTTTTAGTGAACTTTTCTATTAGAAAACTACCTCTAGAAAGTAGAACTGGACGATAATTCAATAACAATATATATCGATCGATAGATGTATATCAATGATGAAACAAAAAGGGTCAATAAAAAGTTCAATAGAGCAACGGTTTTCCTTCCTTTTGCATTTTAGCCATATGAGTTAATATTACAGTCATTACATCCTCCCAACCAATCACAACGCAGACTCAGGAATATTCCTTCACCCTTCAGAGAATTCGGGGAGCACGCGTTTGTTTTTTTCTTTTTTTAAAACTTCCAGTTTTGGTAAAAAGTTGGTTGAATAAAGGGTTGAGTTTGAATTCAGTGTTTGTGAGTTCTGTATCTAAAAAAGGTCGTAAAGCAACAGCATAAAATGGCCAGGGCCGCACTTAAAATATATGTTTTAGATTTGTTGATAATTATCCTTATCTATCAATATCATTTCTATTTTATCGATATGCTGTCCAGCCCTACTAGACAGATTTAAAAAGTTGTCTGGATGAAGGGAAATAAGAGAGTTTCAGGATCACGTTGTGTACGCTGTGGAGAGGTTCAGGAGAAATGAACAGAAAATAATTGTTGCTGTCAAAAAAACATTTTGACAGCAACATTGCTGTAGTGCTATTAAATCCTTGTAAATAATACACAGACTTGATTTAGTGTGGAAAAATTAGACTTTTGAGTTGCTTCCATTCACTGCTCCAGTGGTTTATGCAATGACTGCCCTGTTCATTTCTGTTAAGTGTTCTGGTTAGAAATGAGACAAATTACAGTCAGACTGGGCCTCCCAAAGAGCGCTGTCATATGCTTGGGTTGGGCACCAGTTTGTTAGGACCTCTAGCTTATTGCTCTCACTGGATAAATCCATCCATCCATCGCCTCTGAAACTCAACACGTCGGCCCTATGCTGAAGTGAGAAGTATAAATAGACGCTCCCTCTGCTTTTTTTACTGATCCGACATGTAATGTTTGTGTCCTTCATCCACAGACATGCTCAGCCAACTACGCCTTCATCCCGTACATGGTTACGCCTCACAACAAGGTGTACTGCTGCGAGAGCAGCCTCATGAAGGGTCTGACCGAGCTGATGCAGCCAAGCTTCGAGATGTTGCTGGGACCCATCTGCATGCCCCTGCTGGACCGCTTCATTCAGCTGCTCAAAGTCTCGCAGGCCAACTCTCAGTAAGTGTGCTCCTTGCATATTTTGCTCACTGTGTGTCTGTTCCGTCAAATAACCGTCTTTACGCTGGGAATCTTTCTTTTTTTGGTCACAATGCAAAGATTTTGTAGCTAGCAAAGTGTTCAGTGTTGATGTAGCACATAAGAAGGGGCGCTGAATGAACAAACAACCTGCTTTTGGCTGTTCTGCAGAGGAAGGACAAATAACTGTTGACTGCTCATTTTTGTTGGCACGACAAAGATTCTAGACCGAAATGGCAAAGCTGTAAAATGCACCAATTGCACATCAGATAAATGTGAATTCTTCAACATTTAGATGGAAATCTATTACTATTCCAGGGAAATAAGATTATTATAGATCCAGATCTTTTAAAGTTTGGGTCAGGGTTGTCCCAAATGCTGTCAACGTCTCCACAGCACTTAGTTTATGAAAACTTGACACGTTGATTCTGTAACCTACCAGCGTCTTGAATATTCTGTGTACCGCAGCGATGGTCAGAAGTCATGCTTTTTATTCAGCCAGTACCTTGTAGAATCACCTTTTGCTGCAGTAAAAGCTGCAAGAGCACTGCAGTATGTCTCCATCAGCTTTAGACATCTAGAGACTAAACCCCATTCCTCCATTCTTCTTAAAATGTCTCAAGTTGTATCAAAAGCATCCGTGAAGATCAATGTTCAAGTCTTGCCACAAATTCCCAATTGGACTGGACTTTAACTGCATGATGAAAACCAGTGGTGTCCGACTCCGGTGCTCGAGGGCTGTTGTCCTGCTCCAGCAAAGCTAATTCAAATGGCTGAATTACCTCCTCAGTATGTCATTAAACTCTAGTTTAATCGACCGATACAGGTGTTTTCAAGGCCGATACCAACTGACATCAGTCTAACTGATACCGATATGTGCTGCCGATTTTTTTTTTCGTTTTTCTTTTTTGGGCCTATTCTTGAGGCCGATATTGTTTTTTTCTTCCTGCATTTACATCATAAAAATGACAATGATAACAAATTGTTACACAAGTATCAAGACTTGATTTTAAATCTGCTTATATTAACAGTCCGCTTCAGACCGCAGTTTGAAAGGTACACAGAAAAAACATGCATCACGATTCTTATGGCAATGCTTTATTCGCAGTTAATAAACGTGTCACAGCGAGAAAAGAGCTTCTTTAGTTCAACGGGGATAAGGAGTAGAAAAAACACTGATCACCACTGCAGTGTACGGAGATTTTATGTAAAGTTAGATGCTGTATGTGTAGTGATTGGTAATTATTTTTATGGGGATACACAATTCTCCATGGGAACAAACATGCGCACAGCAGTGGCAGCTCGCCAGCTGGAGATCAGACGTGGGTTTTTAGATACGGACACAGCCTTTTCTTCCCGCTCACATTGAGACAGTGACAGACTTTCAAAGGCCAGATGCAGCTAAATTAGACAGTCAAAACTGCATTAAAAGTGGAAAATGTACCCTTGTTGTTGTTGGCAACACCCAGTCTTCCAACATTACCAGCCGCTCTCTGCCAGGGAGAAAGTGGCGATGTATGTGCTTCATGTGATGTCAAGGCATGGCTGCTGAATATGCTAACGCATCGATATTAGCCGATACAGGTACGCGTATCGGTCGATACGATAGAGGGGAGAAAAATCGCAAATACCGGCCAAAATTATCGGCCGGCCGATATATCAGTCGACATCTACATCAAACTCAGCAGCGACCTGCTTATTAAGCCCTCCTTTAGTTCAGTTCAGTTAACCCGTATTGTCCCCGAGTTTGCTGTGAAGTCAGCCGTTACACACAGAGGAAAAACATACAACAACCTCATCAACAACTAGGGTTGCCAACTCCTTGAAAAATAAATAAGGGACACTTCTTGGTCAGGCATTGTCTTCTACCCTACTGACATAATTAGTCTTTTTGTTGCCTTTTCTTCTGTGTTTGTGAAATAATTTTGTAAACATTTGACTCTTAGCTGAACCTGAACCCTTTTTTTCAAGGGAGGCTTGTTAGACAACAATCTTAACACGCTAGTCCAGTTGCGTTTAACCAGGGCAACTCCTAAACCATGCAGGACACCAGTCCATGAAGACTGGCATTGGACACCAGTGATCTACATCTCTGCACTGCAGCTCGGGCTGCATGTTTAGAGCGTCGTCCTTACAGCCTCTAACGTGTTTTTAGCGTATCGCCCCATATGTAGCTCCCTCCCTCCATCTTTCCGTCTATTCAGAACAGCTTCCATGACTCTACAGAGGGGGGAGAAGCATCCCCGAAGCATTAGCTGCCACTGCCATCTTCCAACGTGGGGATGTTGTGTTGAGATTGTTGTGCGGTGTTAGTTTTCTGCCACACAGAGCTATTTGGAACTAGCCCTGGCTCAAAAAGTGAATGAAATAGGAATATTTTTCAGATGTCAGTTAAATTTATCGCGTCCTGCAGCTGCCCTCTTTAATATATTTACCTTCAGGTGTTGTTGGTAATTACCTTTTATTTGCTTTCTGTCCAGTTTGAGGAAACACTTGCAGTTGTTTCAGTAAGAGGAAGGAACGCAGTTCTCTACTAATGCAGACTTCCACAGAAAGTTATCTAACATTGTAATGACTAAGGAAAGGGGAATGCAGCCCTTTTGCAATCAAAAATGTTTCCTCTTGGCCTTTTCGTAAATTGTATTGTATATTGAAAAGCGATTTCAAGCAGATGGTTTGGCTGTTTTATGCAAAGTAGTGCTAGGGATGAATTGATCATGTGACTTATTGATGGGGGGGGGGGGGGGGGGGGTTTGCAGCGGGACAGACTGAACCACTACCCATATTCCTTTTCTCCTATAGAACCTTTATCAACCCACTGTTCATGTTATATTTTACAGTATATACTTTGTGTGAGTATCCTTTGCCTTTGACATTTCTAGACATGTACATTTTTTTTGTTGTTTTTTTTTACTTTTTGTGTCTCCTTATCTGCTGGGGGGGGGGGGGGTAACTAAAAATGCACCAGCTCAGCTCTGCAAGTAGGGGCACAAATTTCAATTGTTTTGTATTTAATCATATTATCTTCTGATATAAAAATGGGTCTAAAGATCAGAAACATGGAAGTATGACAAAAGAAAAAAGCCAAAACAAAGTACCGTATTTTTTTGGACCATAAGGCGTACTGGTTTATAAGGCATCTCCCACAAAGCGGTGGAACGGATGGTAAAATGTGTGATTAGCTAGCTGAGCACCTAGAGCCGTTTCTTTTCCAGCAGACTCCCACCTGTCAGTGAGAACAGAGGGACTGTGATGCTGCGTCCTGGAGACCGCCTGCTTGGAGCAGCTCAGTGTATCAAGCTCAGTGTCACATAGAAAACAGTTTAATGTAAAGACTTCTTGTCTCCAAAAAGTTTACAGTGTGAAACCGCGTACGAGGTCAAAAACATTGTTTTGCACGCACCGGTATGCGCGGTGTCGGCGCAGAGTCCGCCTCGAGTACGCGCAGACCTCCACGGAGTGAACTTCACCCATGTATGTGGGGGCATTTACATGAATGCACTTTCTAGTTTAGACATTACAGTCAGGCAGTCTTGTAGACAACTCAGGGGCCTATCAGGTATGACACAGTGTACCGTAATGCTCCAAATATTCATTGAGTGGAGCGGCTTCATTGCTAACCAAAGTCGTACTTACACATTTTAACAGCTTTGTGAGTGCATTGTACCACATAAAATCAGTCACTAAGCACAACGGTAATCATATTTAATGTGCACCCGATTATAAGGCGCACTTAAAATCCTTACATTTTCTCAAAAATGTATGGTGCGCCTTATGATGCGGTGTGCATATATAGTCCAAAGAATACGGTAAGGGACTGATTGGTATTTCACAGCTCTGTATAAACTACGAACTAAATGCATTGTTTTTTTGTTGTTGTTTTTTCTGCAGCCAATACTTCAGAGAAACGATTCTGAATGAGATCCGTAAAGCCCGTGAACTTTACACCGGCATGGAGCTTTCAGCCGAACTGAGCCGAATTCAGCAGCGGCTGGACAACGTGGAGTGTCTTTCAGTCGATGTGGTCATCAACCTGCTGCTGACATACAGGGACATACAGGTACGTCTGCTAAGCCCTAATCCATGCAAAACGCACAGGAGCCCGTTTTTATGAGCAGTAAGAAACAAAAAGACTGACTTTAGACTCGATATTGTCTCTTAGCACAGGACAGACTCCACACTAAGTCAGGGACTGTATAATGCTCCCTGTCAGACCAGCATGCCATGTTTACCCATATCGCTGTCAGTCCACCTGTGCTTGTGTAAAATATTCAGTAGGTGGTTGGCACTTGTCTAAAATGATATATTTCTTTGTTTAAACTCAGGCTCTCAACTAAAAAAATAATCATTTATTATACCTGGATACAATAGTCTAAAAGCAAGTAAAGGTTTATTTGCACCTTATAATACATATTAGTGTTTGATAATTTGACTGTATTGTTGCTTATTTAAGGATCAAATCTGTAGTATTTAGCGTGTAGTTTTCTAAATTTGTAGTATTTAACATGTTATAAAATTACAGTAAACACAAAAAAAAACTGAGTTTTCAAAGACCAGTTAATTTTTTGTTTGGTTTGTTTAGAATATTGCTGGGATGTAATCGGGTACATTTTAAAAATGTGACACTTTTTGTAACAGTGTTGCAAATTCCCGCATGGAAATCTATAAAAAGATCAGTGGTGTGAAGAAGAGAAGCAACATAGACCTTTATTGTCAGAGACTAATTAACAACACCGCTTAAAATAACTTTCCCCCAGTTAATTAACCAATTATTTTAACATATAACATTTTCTGTTGTGCCGCAATCCAACTCGAGTATAATCTGCTTGCTCATTGTGCTTTTTAATATCTTCAATCCAATTATTAAGTTCCGCTTTGTTGTAAAAATGAACTGTGTGTTAAAGGTTTGGGAAGAAATGCCAGAAAATCTCTAAGATTAATTTAATTCAAGAGACAGGTGAACTCGGACATACCTGGTTCTATCAGCCACTGTACTGATTGAATTCAGACCCAAGGAAGAGGTCACCTCACCCATCATCACCATCATCATCATCCCATCAGAGGATCGTTTCGCCCAATACCTGAACGGTCCTGGACCACCTGCAGAGAGCTCGTGGCGAACCTTGTGGACTGCTCATTTGAAAACTTCCACTCTTTCCAATCTTTCATATCTGCTTTGTGACGTTTTCATTGTCCTCGTCCTGCTGCTCGCCAAAAGCACTGCGCAGCCTCATGAATCTTGCATTAGGACAACAAGCGTAGAGGATGTCTTGAATTATTCAGCAGCTTATACTTGCCTACTCTATACGTAGGCAAGTATAAGGAATAGAAGTATGATGAAGAGACCACTCAATTAGTACCATGCTTCAGGTGTTGGGGAAGGTCGAGTCTTTGAACGAATAGGGTGACATGAGAAGATTAATATCTTGCTAAAATTGATGTACTGGAGGAGCTTGTTCTATTTCTATAGTCTTCATGTCAACAGTGACGGTGATAAGGTTGCAGCAGGAGCATATCCTCATCTTTCTTCTTCTTTTTTTAATTTATTTTATTATTATTATTATTATTATTATTATTATTATTATTAAATCAACATCAAACACAGCATACGATACATTTACACAGTTAATGTACCAACCCAAAAACTTCCCTCCCACACTCCCTCCCCTCACCCTCAGTCACACTCATTCAAATTCATTCACCCACATTGAATGAATTCATCCATCCACAGAATTACACTTTCAGAATAAACATTTGAGAACTTCCCATCTATTTTTATGTTTTCTGGCTTCATTATCGGTTTCGACCATATAACTTTCTAAAGTTAAAAAAATGCTGAATAAATGTTTTAAAGAAAGTAATACTAAGTGAGAATCTATTTTTGGCTTTAAAAATAAACCTTTTACCGAGTACAATGATTATATTAACTAAATTGTGACTGTCGATGAACTCTCCTAGTAGAACAGAAACCACATCAAGCTTCATAGACAAAACAATCCTTAAACACATTTTTTCACCCAAAACAGAGACACAATATGACAACACCAAAACAAATGCAGGGTGGATTCAGACTCCTGACAACAGAAACGGCAATCAGCTGACTGTCATATTTCATAGTTTTAACATTTTTCCAATGGGTAAAAAATTATATGATTTTAATTTGAAAATAACGATTTTTCACATCAACAGTAGTTTTTTTAGTAGTTTTCTTATTGGAGTAGTTTTCTTATTGGAGGTTTACAAATATATAGTTTAGTAGTTGCATTGTTAATTATTTTTTTCCATAACAGTGACAGTGAAAAGGTTGCAGCAGGAGCACATCCTTATTTTTCTTCTTCTTTTTTTTTTAACCTTCTAGGATTATGAGTCCGTTGTGAAGCTGGTTGAAACGCTCGAGAAGCTGCCGACCTTTGACCCCATGTCTCATCCACACGTGAAGTTCCACTATGCCTTTGCACTGAACCGGTAAGACAGAAAACAAGCATATAACATTCACGCTTTGCCAATCTGCCCGACCATGTAGCTTTTCTCCTACAGACATGAAAATAATGGAAACATTAAAAGCTTTTTGTTTGGTTCATAAAAGGTATAGGCGTCTAGACCTGTTTTGTGTAGTAAAGGTAACTGCTGATCACTTCTGTTTTGATCTACGTTATATAGAAAATAAATTTCAGTGTCTATGGGGGTTGTTGATTTGGAGGGGCGTACCCCCGGTATAACAGGGGAAATACTGATCTAACGCATTAAGTCAAAATCACGGTAGTTTGTCTTTTTGAGTGTTGTCAAATGATAACCTTCACTCCCAGCGGCCGAACCGGAAATTTACTTTCCAAATAACAAATGATAAACCAACTATGGGAAGGATGAGGACTTAATCTAGCCTGTCAGCTCCATGGCCACAGGTGTATAAAATCCTGCGCTGCAGCATGCTTGCTATGGAGCACCAGGGGAGTCGCTGAAAAAGAAATCCAGCCATTTCAAACTAACATTTAAATCATACAATTAGAAATCCAATATGAAAAGTGTTTTGTAATTGCACGTTTTAAATTATTAAAGAGGACTAATAATTTTATTTATTACTCCATTATTAAATACTACAATCCTATTTCTAAATGGATTAAAAAAAAAAACACGATTCATAAATTCCCTTAAAAATATCTTTTCTTATCAGACATTTAAAAAGGTAATTACATTTTTCATTTCCATTTTCCTTTTCACCTGGCATTTTCAAATCCTTTCCACTTTTGCATTTTCTTTTTACTTTAGCCGGTCCATTTAGCGTTACCGTGGCCCTTCTGGTCCCTGAACACACTGAAGACCAGGGTAAACCAATCACAGCTGCTCTGCGGATGTAAGCAGTTCCCTCATTGATTAGACAGCCACACTTGGGCTCAGTCCGAATACCCTTATAGAGCAAGGACTCTTCAGCCAAATCAGAAGTGCATCAGCGGTCGCCATGACCAGTAGGTCAGGAGAAGGAGCTAGAACCAGGAGGTAGTAGTTACTATTAAGGGTATTCGGATGAATCCCTCGATTACAACACAGCGGCTCCAAAATCGTTCCTGGTGCACCAGAAGGATTCAAGCAAAAGCTAAATGGAAAAGGAAAACTGTTAAGAGAACACATAGGGACCAGAAGGTTTACAGTAACGCTAAATGGAGCGGCTAAAGTAAAAATAAAATGCAAAAGTGAAAAGGATTTGAAAATGCAAGGTGAAAAAGAAAATGGAATGAAAATAGAAATTAGCTTTTTAAATGCCTGATAAGAAAAGATATATATATAATAAGATTTATGACTTGTGTTTTTTCTTTAAATCTCCATTAAGAAATTGCAGTATTTAATCATGGATTAATAAATAAAATTTACAATTCCTATTTTATAATTCATTTTCAAATGTGCAATTACAAAACACTTTTCAAATTGGATTTCTTATCCTATGATTTAAATGTTACATTTGAAATGGCTGGATTTATTTTTCAGCGACTCTCTTGGTGCTCTACAGCACACTGCTTCTAGAAAGACTTGTTAAAAAATGGGTCACTCTCAGCAGCTCAGGGGAGTCCAGCGTGGTTCTGTGATAGGATGCCACCTGTGCTAAGGTCCAGTCGTTAACCTTCCTCGTTACTAAATGCTACACAATCAGTTGTTAGTGGTCTTTCAACAAAATTGAAGTGATTAGGAAACGCAGCACTTCGGCCATGAAGTGGTAGGCCGCGTATAATGACAAAGCAGGTTGAGCGGGCGCTGTGGCGCAGACTGTGCAGAGGTTACCATATTTCTGCAGAGTCAAAAGCCACAGGCCTCCAAACTTCCTGTAGCCTGCAGATTAGCTCCAGTACAGTTTATAGAGCGCTTCATGAAATGAGTTTCTACAGCCAAACGGTGAAGTTTGGTGCCGAGGATATCAGGATATGGACTGTTGTTGTTTTTTTCATGAATTGGGCTCATTTTTAGTTCCAGTGAAAGCAGCTTTTAATATTTAAGCACATTAAGGCTCCTTGGACCCTTTAATGCGCCCAGCTTTGGGTGAACAGTTCAGGGCTGTCCCCTTCCTGACCCGACAGGACTGTGGACCAGTAGTCAGAGCGTAGTCTTGGAAAGGGATGTCATATTTTCCAATAATGTAGCTCAAAGTTGGCATGTATAAAGAAAAACTGCTCTGAGCCGCGTCAAGGACGACAACAAACACCAAAACCCACTCCGGTAATGGATGAGGATGCATTATTAAGGTTTAAAAATCAAAATTGATCTGGATGATGTGCTACCAAGTTTTACATTAATCCAAACATGTAGTTTAATGGGGGATTTTTAGCATTTCCATTTGTTTTGTTTTGTTTTGCAGAACTGTTTGCTTTACAGTATCAAGTGTATGCTTTAAGTGCAAGCCTGAAGGGATGCAGACGAAACTACCAGTTCCTTCTTTTCAAGTGGGCATCATCAATATGCCTCTAATATAGCTACACAGCTGAGCACAGATGTACCACACAGCAGGGTTTTGGCTGCTTCTTTCACACCAGCTGCTTTTCTTGTTAAACCTTCCTGCAGTTTTTACGGTGCAACTGGCTCAGTCTGCAAATAAAGAATGATGCCCATGAATCTGGCAGCCAAATGTGAGAGGCTTTTGAGTTGCAAACTGTATAGGCAAGGCTTTTGGCTGTACAGTCACCTAGAATAAATGTTAGATAGAAAGTCTATCCTTCGGTTTAATAAGCAGAATGTTATGTAGATGTTCCAGTTCAGCTCACAAAAGCAGAGATGAGTCACTGTATCTAGTGTTAAAGTAAAGGAGATGTGTGGTCTGATTTATTTTTACTGAGAAACACAACTGCTGCAGAGAAACTGTTTCCACTGCATGTAGTAAACAAGTCGAATGTCTTATATAGTTACAAAAATATATGTAAAACAGACATATAAATGTTGCATCTTAAAGACTTAAAACCTAGGTACTGGCATGCATCTTGCAAAATTTAAAGAGCAGTGCAGAAATGCATGTGTAATAAAACTGTTATAGGTTGAATCGTTCCTTGTTGCAGACATTTGATCACAGCTTTGTACATCAGACTAGTTAAACCTGCAAATAGAATCTGTATGTGTTATATAATATAATTTTTTTGTTTGTTTAATTGCAGTATGAGGTGTTCAGAAAAGTGACCTTCAGTAACTCCATTTAAATTCAATCAATCGTGCTTTCGCCAAGTTTGTAAACACAGGTGCGACGCAACGGGTTATACCCAACGGAGTTTTAGCGGCACGAGGAAAACCAAAAGTGAGGAGGAAGAATTTTGGGTTGCTTAACCCTTTTAAGATTGAAATCAAAATGATGAGGGGGAAAAAAAGTCCAAATCATAAGAAAAAAATTAAAAATATGAGAAAAATGTTGAAATGACTAAAAGAAAAAGTTATAAAGGGTGTATTAACAATGTAGTCAAAATAACACGCTGATACAAAGACATGTGACAAATCAGTCTTGTGTAAATGAACCAGTACATTAGAACAGAGCTTAAAAACTTAAATTGTATTTAATTTTCAGCGTGTAAACATCCTGTGGATTCACACTCTTAAATAACACTGTAGGTTTTGCAGTCTTTTCTTTACCATACCTTTTCTTTAACATGTTATTTCCACTTTACTATTACCATTTTGGTATAAAATACAAAACAGAAATGTTTTCTTAAATCGAATTTTGACTTTATTCTCATTATCTTAGCTTTATTCTGTAACAGGAAATTAAAATATTGTTCCTTCAAGTGACCCAAAATACTCTAATTCGACCTATACAGAAGTTACAAACAGATGAGCAGACATACAAAAAAAACACATTCGAAACTGTCAAACTAAGTAAAAATAGATAAATGGATGAGTTATAGAGGATCAGGAACTGAGGTGACTTGGAAATGCAATTGTGTGAAACACCTGAAATAAATATTTAAAATTCTCACGACACTAATATACTAAAACCCTAAACCGTATATATAATGCTTCCAAATATATGTGTATAGAAATTAAAAGCTCATTATATTTATAATCAGTAGTGTTATAAAATGTATTAAAAATATTTTAAAAAAGTAATTGTTAAAAAAATGAAGACTTAAAAATAATTATGAAACTTCAGCTGAAGGTCTAATCTAATAAATAAGCTTTTATGCAGTTGTTTGTGCATCTTACAAATCAGCTGTTTAATATTCTCTTTAATATTTCCTAGTGTAATGTGAATTTCTATATTTTTATCCTGTTCCATGTTTTATTCCGGTCTTAAAATCTAGTAATTCAATAACTAAAAAGCAGAAACGGAAACGTTTGTTCGTATTGATTAAAATAATACCTAAAGTACTCAGAAACTTCACTCATACACAAAATAAGTCTGTTACCCAGATAGGAGCAAAGATACTGAGCTATATTAAAATTCAGAAAGCAATAATTTGCTCCAGTTACTCGACTCCCCTGATTTTTAAAATGTTTAGGACACTGACAGAGAAAGCCTGTTGATGCTTCTAAACGTCATCCCGATTCGATTAATGCTGGATTTTCCTTTATCCGTTTCCTGGTCTGTGACATTTCTGTGTCGGGTTAGCAGTGGTGTCCTGTATCCTGCATGTTTTGCATGTTAGCCTGCGTCAGCAGCTCTGATTTGCATCATTAACAGGTCTCTGCAAAGCTTGTTGACATGTTTGGGAGATAACTCCACCGTTTGAAACTGATTTGTGTCAGGATTTGTCTTCGGATGAACTCAGAACCACAACACACGGGACTAAAATAGAGAGTCTTTATTGAATGGTAAAGGGATGATGGATGGTTAGACCGGAGACGCAGAACTGCACAGGTACAGGGGTGTAGGTGATGGCAGGAGCTGACGGCCCAGAGAGAGAGCACTTGGAACCAGAGGCAGACAGCACAGTCCACAGCTCGGCAGAGAGCTAGCCAGAGCACAGCAGCAGGCTTCTTAGCACAGCAGCAGAGGGGAACCGGAGCAAGGCAGCAGGATTCACAGGGAGCAAACCTTGAGGAGAAAGCAGAGGTGGCTGGGTTCCAAAGGCAAACAGGCAGACAGGCATGGAGAAGGTGTAGATTGATGACAGACCGGCAGGGAAATGAGAACAGAGGGAGACTTTAAATAGGGAGACTGGCAGGTGAAATGACTCTAACTAATTAACTACTAACAGGTGTGACTAACTGCAAGGGGAGTGAAGTGAAGGCTGAGTGAGAAGGGAAGGAGGAAACTGAAAAACAAGAAATAAAGTCAAATCCTAACTAAAACCCAAACAAGGTGGAAAAACTGAAAACTAATGGTAAACAAAAGCTGAATCAAAAATAAACCATGACAATTTGTTGATGAGGGGAACATCTAAATTAAATTACACAGCAACCACAAAACAAAGGTTTTTTTGGGGGGGGGGGATGTTGCACTTTCCTTACCATCTCTGACATACTGAGGTAAGATGGACTGCAGTCTGGCTGTTCAGGCAGCGGCTGACAGAATGAGGATGCTACAAATCGGGACAATTTGTAGACACCCACCCAGAGACGGCACTTTTAGTCTTGTTTAGGTTTTCAGAAGCCCGAGATGTCTCTTTCCTTGGCCAGTGTGGGTGTTGCTGGAGATTGAACTGTAGGAAGGTTAAGCATAATTTTTAACAGCATTAACCGGGCAGTTTCTTTTACATACAGCTGAGACCAGATTTTTACATACAAAATCTGAAAATACACCAAACTTGTTTTTCTTCCTCACTGTCTTACCTTAAATCAGACTAAACTGTTCCTGCCTGTGGTCAGATTAGCAAAATAGTTTCTATTTGCAAAGTGCCAGAACAATAAGAGAGAGAGGTATTTTTAATACTCCCTTCAAATTCAGTTCAGCTGCAGTGAGATTATTATTTAAGCCATTTTGAGAAAAGCCCAAATGATCATGGCTTTGTAAACACATTACTTTGTGGACCTCCACAGGTCCGGTCCCACCCTGTGTTGAATTTGAAGGCGCCTCAAGACGCCATGTTCTTCTCTTCAAGCAGTTATATTACTGTATAAACATCCTGGTGATGTTTAGCTATCAAACTGATCAAAAGTAAATTGTTCTGGGGGTTTTCTCGGAGATTAACATGTTTTGATACCAAATGTGTGCATAAGTCCTACAAAAAGCAAAACCCACCACACGAGCAAAAGACCATGAATCTGGTAAGAAAGTGTCTTTATCTACAGTGATACGATTCCTGTACCAACATGGGCTGAAAAGCCACTCAGAGAAGAAGAAGCCAATACTTCAGAAGCAAAATAAAAGCTAGATAACAGTTTGCAAATGCAAACAGGGACAACTACCTTAATTTGGAGAATTTTCCTGTGGTCTGATGAAAGTAAAAATGCATCTGGAGGAAAATGGGGAAGACTTGCAAGCCTGAGAACGGCATCTGAACTGTGAGGTATGCAGGTGGCAGTATCAGTATCAGCAGGGTGCTCTGCTGCAGGAGGGACTGGTGCACTTCACAAAATGGATGGCATCAAAAGGAACAAGGATTATGTGGAAATACCGAAGCAATATTTCAAGACATAAGCCAGGAAGTGTAAATTTGAGCACAAACAGGTCTTCCAAATGAAAAATGACCCTAAGCAAACTACCAAAATAGTAGCATAAGGACAACAACAAGGGTTCGGAGAGGCCATCACAAAGCCTTGATCCGTGGGCTTGTGTGAGCAAAGTGGCCTACGAACCTGACCTGTCAGCAGAAACAAAACATTTGGTTTAAGTTCTACAGTTTAAAGGGAGTTTAATCAAAATCCATTGGAACAAAGAAAGATAATAGAATCTGTATACGATTATCTGTCATTATTCTGGCATTTATCAAATAGAAATGATTTTGTTGCATTCCAAACCGGCCTAAAGCTGGAAAAGTTTTATATGATCTTATATCAGACGGTGAGGAAAATATACTTTCATCTTTTTATACAGTGTGTGTATATACTTCTGGTTTAGGCTGTTTTCAGTTAAAAACATTTTTCTTTAACAGCTGCCGGATATTATATAATATAGTTAAGTAAAATAGTTCTATTTAAAGAGACACTAACTAGATGCTTTCCTTGAAGTGGTGTTGGATAATTATCTTTACCGTGGATATTTGACTGTGTTCTGACTCAGCACCCTGCAGCCCACTCAAAGCGCTTAAATTAACAATATCTGGCCTAAATAAAAGCCGAATGATTGATGTGAAGCTGTTGCTGCAACGCTTCAATGATGAAGTTTGTAGTGGCTTCTGTCTCAGCTATGTGGGTGCTGAACAATGAGCCTGTTGCTTGGGCCGGTTCCTGACAGGAGCAGGGGGAGGGAGCGTGTCCTCTAAGCAAATGCACATCAGCCGTGTGGAGAGGAGAAAGGCAGGAAACAGAACGGTGTGAGGACAGAGCAGGTCTTTCAGCCCTGTGTGGACAGTCTCCATGGTGATGGCTGTCAGCCCATGTGTTGAATTTAACCTTCACACCCTGGAGAACAGCCGTGTCAAGTTTATCAGGATTTTCCTTTTTTTTTTTTTTTTTTTTTTTTTTTTTTTCAAAGCATATCCGCAGTAAATCTTCCTAATCTGAGCAAAAACATAGGCTGGTGCAAAAATGGCAATAGCTGCAAGATGCAAACCATTTGACCAACACAATGTAATACATTGATGTGAAGTAAAAGGATAAATGGTTTTAGTCATCTTTTACAAATAAAATCAGAAACGTGTGCCATGCATTTAAATAAAAATCAATTATAATACAGTAATCATCGGAACAGCCTTGGTTAGAATCACAAACGACCTACGAATGGCAGCAGATAAAGGCTCACCTTCCCTTCTCGTACTCCTCGATCTGCTTTTGACACTATAGATCATCAAATTCTTCTCAACCGGCTACACAAAACCACTGGACTCTCTGACACTGCTCTGAACTGGTTTCAATCATACCTCACTGACAGAACGGAGTACATCTCAATTGGCAATACAAGTTCCCGGCAACACAAAGTCACCTGCGGAGTCCCCCAGGGATCAGTCCTTGGGCCCATCCTCTTCATCATCTACATCCTCCCCCTCGGTCATGTCATCAGCCATCATGGAGTCTCATTTCACTTGTACGCTGATGATACACAACTGTACATAAAATCTCATTCCACTGCAGCTTCAACAATAGCATCATCATCTTCAAATCTCACTGCCTCTCTGGAGGAGATAAAGATGTGGATGAAACACAATTTTCTCCCGTTGAACAGCTCCAAAACCGAGGCAATCCTTGTTGGCACATCACACCAAGTCCAGTCATCCCCCATTACCGGTATAACCATCTCTGGCCAGGACATTCCCCTCTCCACAACAGTCACCAATCTCGGTGTAAGATTTGATCCACAACTAACCTCTGAACCCCATATCAAACACCTCTGCAAAATCTCCTCCTATCATCTAAGAAATATTTCCAAACTCCGTTCTACACTCACCTTGGCTGATGCAGAAAAACTGGTCCATGCCTTTGTCTCCTCCAGGCTGGACTACTGTAATGCACTTCTCATCGGGATCCCTAACAAGAGTCTGCAGAAACTACAGTGTATTCAGAACAGTGCTGCAAGGATCCTGATTAGAGTCCGAAAGTACGACCACATCACACCCATTCTCCACTCCCTTCACTGGCTTCCTGTTTCTGAAAGGATTGAATACAAGGTCTCAATTCTCACCCACCAGTGCATCTATGGAAATGCCCCACCATACCTGAAGGAACTGCTCACCCCTCTCACTACAACACGATCCCGCTGCTCAAAACACTCAAACCACCTCCTCCTCCCCAAGACTAAGCAAAGCACCATGGGCGACCGTGCCTTTTGCTCTGCCGCTCCTCGGACCTGGAATGCCCTCCCTGATCATCTGATGGAACCACAGACTATTCAGACTTTTAAAAAAGGATTAAAAACATTTCTTTTTATCCAGAACTTATGACTTTCACATTTTACAATTATGTTATTGATTTATTTATTCATATGTATTTTACAGCGATGTTTAGTTTTAAAAAATTTTGTGTGTGTGCTTTTACCTGCAGCACTTTGAGATTTTTCTTAAATGTAAAGTGCATTACAAATAAAATGTATTATTATTAAGTAAATGGGGCCGAATCCAAACACGCTTTACACGATTCAAACTGACGTTTTTTTTAAAGAAATGTTGAACACCAGGTATTCTTTTCCCACCACTTCACAATTATGCAGCACTTTTTGTTGGCCTTTTACATGAAATCCTGATAAAATAAGTTAGTCTGGGGCTGTAACTGGACAAAGTACACACCCCTCTCACCATTTATTAACCCTGCTAACCTCCAGCAGATGTTATGGGTCTCTAAAGACGAGCGCCGGCAGACTCTGGAGCAGTTTTTACCCAACATCCATCACACGTCTGATTTCTTCTTTGCTTATTCTTATCTAATTATTTTGAGACGACTCACTGGGATTTCATTGTCCGTCTTGTGTGCAAGGACTCTGAAGCGTCTTTGAGTTTTTTCGCAAGAGAATGTGTCATTGTCAGTTTGTAGAGCAATATTCAAAAGTCTCCGCGTTGGTTTCCAAGCAGCCACGCTTTCTTGTAAACCTTACTTCTTCTTTTTTTGGGTCACCTGAAGATCTTTTCTTCAGACTCCAGCAGATTTTGTCGATTGTTTTTCAGCTAATTTGTTCCAAAATGAATACTTAGAAGCTGAATATGATCTCCCTTCAAGTTGGCGGGTTATAGATGTCTTACTGATTGAAGTGCAAAAAAAAATCTGCAAACACTGCCTAATTTTCAAGAAAATTGTCAGGCCGTAATTACCCACTTCACATAATGCAGCTCATTATTACATGAATATGCACACTTTAACATTAAGGCAATCTAATAATGAGAGACATTCCTAATTTTCAACTAACAAGTCTGGATATGTGCTCAAAGCCAATTAATTAGTTCCTTTTATTATTGCCAAATGTCGCACACAAGTCCAAAAAGTGTGAGAAATTATATTTCTGTCTGAATTTGATGTTTACTGTGTGGTTTTATGCTTGTGTGCGCCTGCAGGAGGAACCTGCCTGGTGACCGACAGAAAGCCCTGGACATCATGCTGCCCTTGGTGGAAGGGGAGGAGCAGGTAGCGTCGGACATCTACTGCATGGTGGGACGGATCTATAAGGACATGTTCCTGGAGTCTCACTTCAGGGACACACAGAGCAGGGACAGAGGCACCCTCTGGTGAGACAATCACGTCTGTGGATCTTCGTATCTGTTTCATTTCTGCTCGCACGGCTCTTCCAGACACTGAGTCATCAATAAATATTGTCAGAAGACACTTTTGCGAGGGACAAGATGCGTAATAACTGTGGTGACTCACTGGGGTTCACCATGGGGAGTTACTTTAATCCAAGAAATCTCCAAATCGCTGTTATCAGCGAGGAAAACCAGTGTGTTGGTGATGAGATTTACAGTTTTTATTTACAGGAACTGGTTGCAGAAAGCACTCCAGATTGTTTCTCGTCACAGCAAAACATCATTTAAAACGATGCAGTTTGTTTCGTTCGGGGCTGTTTGGAGATGTTAAGAAGTGTCGGGTGGATTGCGTTTGAGGGAAAACTCTCTATTTAAAGCTACTGCATTACAGGCCTCGAAGAAAAGCCAAGTCAACAAGTGAGCTTTGAGATTTTAGTCCCATTAAGTTGTTAAAGCTATTGTGTTAAAGTTGCAGACAGCCTAATGTAGGTTGAAATTGCAAATTTGCTATATAAAAATGAGAAATGTCAAGTTTATTTCAGGAATAATGGACTATTATCCATAATTCTTTTTCCCTTTTTTAGATCCATTATAGGTTGTTACAGCGTGGGTTTTATATTTAATAAAAGCCTTCGACTTTCTTTTTCGACACTGATGGAGTGGAGTTTCATTTATATTGCCGCAGGTGGATCCTTCTTATAAACCCAACTGTCAACAAGTTGTTTTAATGTAATCCTCTTGCATAAAATCCTTGTTGGTTCAACGGCGTGAAGTCAGATGTGATTGTAAACAGTTTGTCTTCCCTTCCGAGAACGGTTGAGCGCTCGGGACCGATCAGAGCAAACTGAAGTTTGCCCAATAACACGAGCCGTCTGATTAACTTCATCAGGAAATGGCAATTAAGATCTCGTATATTTGTTCACTGAACGTGGTGCAGAGATAATCAACTTCCCATCTGGCTGGCACTTTCAGTTTCCATCTGGGGAAAAAAGAAAAAAAAAAACTGGTACGGGGATGTAATAACATTCGCTACTCATTCTGCAGCTGAACAGATTGGTCATTAAATAAATGAAATTTCTCATTATTTGGGTGCACTCACGATTGCTGGTTGGCATTTTGGGGCCCCAGCTCAATAAGTCTAATTGTTTCTTCCACTATCTCAGAAAACTCTGTAATTTTTTTTCCCTCCTGATACTTCAGAGATGCCTGGGTTTTTTCGGGATGACGCATTTCTTGGAAGAACGTTGTTTACAGGTCTTTTTTTGTTCTCCTCTCAGGTTTAAAAAGGGGTTCGAGTCGGAGCCAACGCTGCACTCTGGCATCAACTATGCCGTTCTACTGCTGGCAGCTGGACACCAGTTTGACACGTCGTTCGAGCTCCGCAAAGTCGGTGAGTAGACAAAATACCTGCGGATTAAATGGTGACTAATTAAAATTGCATCTTTCTTTGTGCAGAAAAGGTCTTCATGATATACTTTTTTTTGTCTTATAGAGAAAAAAACCTTTTATCTAAATTATTATATCTTCATAGCAATCCTTGATTGATTTTAAAGAGAAAAAAAGTTTTATTTATGAGGTTTATTCTTAAAGTACGTGTCATAAATGGTACTTTAGTATTAATTGCTTCCTTAATGACAATAACAATGTTGATGACTCGCACTCTCTCCTGGGTTTGTCCTCATTATGTGTCTAATAAAGTCTAATCAGCCCAGTAAGGCTTGTTTGTCAGAGTGTTCTGGGTTTTCCTGGTGAACTGGAAAGCAGATGGCACTCCTTCAGTCATCTCACACAAATATGCCTGGTATGTTGGTGTTAGTATCCCTTGGTTCGTATAAGTTCATTTATTGGATATATTTCCCTTTGCATGTTAATTGGAAACCTTTTTAAGCTTCAAGGAGCCTTGTATGAAGCTCCACACCTCATTTACTGGCTCTCCGGGTAAAGATGTGCTTAAATTTTAAAACAAAATTAACTTTAATTGCAGCAGCATAATGGGTCACAGGCTCTGGAGTTTGTCTTGGCCTCGTGCACAGGGACCACGATGGAAAGCTCGCTGTTGGAGAAATGCACCAAAGTGGCATCATCAAGGCTCGTTAACAACACTACAGTATATTGCAATCAGTTGTGTGGGTGGCATGCCAAGTAAAACCCTTTTTGTACTCAAAATGTGAAGATAAACGCAACAAGGACCTTAACATGAATCATTTGTTCAGATGAGGTAAGAGACGAAGCGTTTTAGCAGCAAACACTCCAAGTGTATCCGATGTCAAACAGAAGATGCATATGTGGAAGAGCGCCACGTGCCCAGTGTTAAAGTATGGACAAGGGTCTGTGATGCTGTGGGTCTGTTTCTCTTCCACAGGCCCTGGTAGTTTGTGATAGCACACAGGCTCTTGACATTTTTAAAGTAGGAGACATTGAATAAAAACCGGGGGGGGGCTCTACCAGAGAACCGAAAATGGTTCGTCACTGGGTCATTTAACAGGATCCAAAACACCAAAACAGAAATGGCTCAGCAGAAACAAAACCAACCTCCTTCCATGGCGATGTCCATCCACAGACTTAAATCTGACAGGAAGTCTTTGAGATGAGCTGAAGAGACGAGAGCATAGGCGAGAAGTCGGCACTCTGCAACCTTTACCATCCCTCGGTCCAGCTAAATGAAACTCGTTTAGAGCCACAAATGACCTTTTTTTAAAAATACAGTTATAAAGAACAATTTTATTTCCATTTTAGGTTTGAAAATAAAGAAAAACACAACTTTTGCAGAAACAATCTGGATAAATTTTCTCCTATGGGATGTTTATATTTTAATAAAACGAATAATAATTCAAAAACAGATTTTGACTGACCAACAAGAACTAGCTTTAGTAAAAGTCTTCTAAGTTTTAAGCATAGCCTTGGCTGCTGTTGGGATGACTCTGAAGTCGCCTTGCTTAACCCAGCATGAGTACAAAATGAGGACAAAGAGTGCAGCTCTCGTGAATTTTCTGGAACAGTTAACAGTAAAGTAAACAGATGTTTTCAGGTTCTGGAGAATCTTATGCAGCTCAGAAGTGAATGAGAAAGAAAATTTGTTTGGTATGCAAATTGGAAACTTGTCTCTATCAAGTTCACCGTGTCAGCTTTCACAAAAATATGCTTATATTACATTTCTGATCAGTCAATGGTTTATATTTCTATTGCTTTTCACTCCTAAACCTTCCTTTTAGTTCTGTTTTGACCTTCTACAAGTCAGGAGGGAGATGTCTGGCTTAATCTGATCGCGGCTCTCCACCCGCAATTCAGACACTTGATCCGAGCAGATTGGTCAGTGGAGCTTTAGAGACTCAAAACATCATCCTGTCTGCAGATGAATGCTGTGTGAACAGTGAAAGGAGCAACTTCCCCAAACAGTTCCCTGAAACCCAACTTGCAAATTTGAAACCTAAACTATGTTACGTCCAGGTAGAGCATTAAAGTAGCTCAGCCTTTCCTCTAGAAGTCTTCATTTAACTGTCCGACTTGCCCAGAGTCTGTGTTTTCTCTTTTGAATAATGGACTTGTGTTTTGATTTTGCTTTCCAGGAGTTAAACTGAGCAGCCTGCTGGGCAAAAAGGGCAGCCTGGACAAGCTGCAGAGTTACTGGGATGTGGGCTTCTTCCTGGGTGCCAGCATACTGGCCTGCGACAACACCAGGGTCATCCAGGCCTCCGAGAAACTCTTCAAGCTCAAAGCTCCCATCTGGTGAGAACTCAGACCGGCATGTTGGAAAAACTATTTTCTTTTCTTTTTTTTCTTTTTTAACCAACTTCTTCGCCAACTGCTCCCAGTGTCATTCTGATCCGGCGTGTGCTCGACTTTCCCTTGAAAGCGCAGCAGCCATCTGTGGTCATTGTGGCAGCATTCGGTGCGTTCGGCATTAAGAGGAGAAAAGATCACAGGAGAACGTGTTTGCTCTTTTAGGCTCCGCTGCGCTTCACAGGGATGTGAAAGAAAAGCATCTGAAAACAGAAAAGGCACCAAAAAAAATGAAGTGGTTGAATTTACATCTGTGTGTCGTTCAAATGTTTCTTTTTATTAGTTTCGGAGTCATTGGCCTGTTTCTTGTTCAAGCTGCTTCTTTGACCTCAAAGTCTAAATGCAGAAGGGAAAAAGAAAAGACTGGAACTGTCCTCTTGACATTTCCATGTAAATAAAAAGTTCCCCATTTCCCCACTCCTTTGGCCACGGAAATCTCAAGATGGACAGAGACATCTGGGTACTGAATCTCTTGCACGACAGCCTCCCTCTATTTTTACGAGAAAAGCAAAGCTTGGATTTTAAATTGAAGTTGATTCAACTTCCAAGGCTGTGTGGGGCAATTAAAGATAGAAATAATTTTTAAAAAAAAAGGTGTTTAGTGAGTTTTAGGAACTTGGATGTTGTGGCAGACAAGCTAAACAATAATACGAGGTCCCTTCTGTCTCTTTACTTTCAACACTGTAATGAAAAACACTAAAGTAATGTGCAGCCTCTAAAGTGTTTCTATACAGCTTTACAAATCAATAACCAGCAGCTACATCATATACGTGATTGTCTTGTTTGACTTCTTAAGCACCTGGAACACAGAAAACTGTTTGATCATTTTAAGCTTTTACTGCACTGAATTGCTCAACAGTTGAAATCACACTCATTCAAACCAAAGCATCAATTATATGAATGCATAGTAGCAGAAATATAAAGGGCTAAGACATATTGCAACATTCAACACTGATTTTGTGATGATTAGGGATTTAGGCTGCACAATATGTCGCAAATTTATCATCATTGCTATAGCGGACCGTTTTATAGTGCAAAAATTGTTGATTCATGTATTCCAGGTGTTATAAACCTGCATTTTATATGCTAAAGTTATATGTGGCCAGTTGGACAGCCTGATAGCAGTATATGTTCACATCGAACAAAATATCGTCCATAACGGTGATGAAGCACTGATGAGAAAGAGAGGAAAGAAGAAAACTGGCGTCTATCGCATCACAAGATGTTCTAATGTCGTGCCGCGCTGCTACGAATGCACGATTTATCTGCATTAACGTCGGTGTCGGCCGATGTTAGTCATTCTTTAACATTTCGGTATGGAGCTTCATATGTGAAACTGGGCCGATGTTTATTTCTATCTTGTTGCCGTTCGGGTTTCTGGAGCGGGAGGGGCGGGTGTTGGCCGTGTGGCATCTGTCCAGTTATGTGATCGTGTTGCAGCGCAGGATTGTGGGGCGTTTAATTACAGCGAAGGAACAACGTCAGCGGTGTGGTGTTTTCAAATAGATACAATACAATACTGACGAACATGCGTGGGTTCTCTCCGGGTACTCCGGCTTCCTCAAACAGTCCAAAAAACATGACTGTTAGGTTAATTGGCCTCTGCAAATTGCCCCTAGGGTTGAGTTTGTGCACGGTTATTTGTGCTGTGTGTCTCTGTGTTGCCCTCTGACAGATCCCCTGGCAATCTGTCCAGGGTGTCCCTTGCCTCTCGTCCAACCACAGATAGGCACCAGCATATCTCCAGGAAAAGACAATGGATGAACGGATAATATTGGTAAACATCGGTTATCAGATATAACAGTAATATTAATGCCGATATCAGGCCAAATTTCCCTGCTGCCAAATCCCTAGTTATGACAATTACCACTTGGTACATTGTGCAGTTTTAACCAACTCCTCAACTTTCCTGTCTTGGAACGCTCTTTTGTAATGTTCAGAGTGGTCCTTTGTCCTCTGTTCCCTCCTTGTAGCTCAGTTTGCAAGTTAGATACAAGACGAGTGGACAAGTGTAGGACAAAAGAAGAAATGTCAGGTCTGGAGACAATCTGTCTGCGTGCAAAAAAACAGAGTTGGGAAGTTGTTTTGATCAGAATGGCGAAACATTGGGGTGGAGAGAAAGAAGAATATGAACCGATAAAGAATGTGAGTGATCCATCGTCCTTGGGATGAACTGATTCACTTGTTCAGCCAACAGCTTTTTCAGAATAACCTTGTTGGAGCTTAAAATTTGTCTTTTATATACATGTTATCTTTTGGTATTTTTCTTGGATTCATTTAAGCTCTCTTGATAAATTGTGTCTTTGTAAGTCAACAAAAGTCTCTGAAGATCCAATTTAAAACTGGCTCTCTGCTAAGTTATTGCAATTTCATCCAGATGTTTCTACTTCCAATTCGAAACCTTAAACAAACTCATCTATGTGGCTGTGTCTAGCCATCAGTATTTAAGTATTCCTAATTGTGGGAAATGATCGCTATTTTAAAAAGCCTTAATCTGAAATGTAAATTATTTTAGATATACATTGTTCTGGACATTTTAGACTTCACCAGGTTTCCATTGATTCTGATTTTGATTCCTGTTTGGACCCGTTGACCCTTATGAAATATGAGAGATTAAAACCCCTGGTTAAGTCAGAAAGAACGGCTCGACTTAATATTAACAGACATGTTTTATTGGAGTCGCAAAACTACAGTTCATACAGTAGATTATTGGAAAATTACTTTTAACCACATTGAGGTAGCTGGCTAGTTTTCGTGTGAAAAGCAACTAAAACTGCTAAATTAGAAGGGCCGAAATGACCGGCATGTTTCAGACAGCACTGGTTCATTAGCGGCTTTTTATTTGCCTTAGAAATAATTTTTCCTGCTGTATTTTATGGTTTCTCACTGGCTTTGTATGCTTGCGTGCAGGTATCTGCATTCTCTAGTAGAGACCATCTTGATCTACCAGCACTTTAAGAAGCCCGGCAGCGAGCCGGCAGCACCCAAACAGGAGCTGGTCGACTTTTGGATGGACTTCCTGGTGGAGTCGACCAAAAAAGATGTCTCTTCTGTTCGGTTTCCTGTGAGTAAAGACTTTACTCACCCCCCCCCCCCCCCCCCCACACACACACACACACACACACACACAAAGCTGCAGCTGACATTGAAATCATTCAAGAAACATGGAATGATTAATATTTTTTCCTTAAGGTGCTGATATTGGAGCCTACGAAAGTCTACCAGCCTTCATATTTGTCCATAAACAATGACGTGGAAGACAACACCGTGTCCATCTGGCATGTGGCTCCAGATGACAAGGTGCGTATCCGTCTACCTTATATGTAATCTAACCATTTTTGTTCTTTTTTTTATTTACATTTTTTCCAAAACAGCAAGGCAAGGCAAACTTATTTGTATAGCACATTTCAATACAAAGACAATGCAAAGTGCTTTACATGATTAAAATATAGGAAAATAAAACAGAATAAAAGCAAGTTGGAATAAAATCTAGAAACAAAAAAAAACATGGGAAATAGAAACTAAAGGCAAATATTAAAAACAGTTGGACTACAATGTTGAACTAATGATATTTCAGTTAAACAGTTTAACTAGAACAGTCGAAGGCAATCCTAAACAAATGTGTTTTTAATCTTGATTTAAAAGAAATGAGGCTTTCAGCACTTTTAGAGTTTTCTGGAAGTTTATTGGTGGGGAATAATAGAATAATATAATAACCGTATCATAAACTTGTTTTGCTATGCAGGTGAATAAACCAGGAGGAAACTGCAGCATTACTCAGACATAGTTTCTGCTTGGTTCTCTTTAGTGTAATATCAGCAGATACAAACAAACAAAAGATTATATCATATTTTAAAAGGTGTAGAATAATAAATTAAGGCTTTCCACTTTTCTGTTTCTTTGATTTAGTCCCATATTTTCATAAAAAAGGTTTTTCTATTGTAGAGTTCTCTGCTTTATTATTATGTTTTACAATACCATGGTTATTTAATTAAAATAATATAATTATATTATTTTTATATATTGTAATATGATAGAAATAATTAAAAAAGCAACAGGTGTTTTTGCCAGTGCTGAACAATTAACAAAAAAAGAGGTAATAACAATTTGAATCCTAAAAACCCAAACAATCATTGTTAACCTCACACGGGACTAAAAGCCAAAAAATAAAAATGTGTTAAAAGTATATAGCCACGTAATATGCTTATAAAAAAGACCAAAAACCGTTTGATGATAATAAAATAAGGTTATATACACCAAGCCTCCATCTTGATAGTGTTTTGATGGTCCCTTTTGAGCCGAAAGACGATTCACTCTCGGGCGCGATTAACAGATATATACAGACGTGGCGCCATCTAGCGACAGTATCGCAGAACTATCACAATTCCAGTTTCCTTAATTTATAAATCAATTGTAAATAATGCCGGACCAAGCCTGACCCTCTTAAATGCCTCGCAATAAAGTGGCAGCTCGGCGTGATCAAAGAACAACGGTTATTAATTAAATAAACAGCAACTTTAAGAGCCTCATATCAGAACATTTATTCACGTCAGTCAACTCTGCATCACATCTGAGCCTCGGCAGGTTTAGCGTCTGCTTCAGTGAACACCAACGTTCAGACTGTATTCCCAGCAACATTCCAGTCTTTTCCCTCTGGGAATCATATATTTTTTACATTTTGTTTTTCACTATAATTTTAGTCATTCTGCATTTTTTTCGCTGGGAGATGCTAATAGCCGTTAGCCATTTCCTTGTTTTAACCCCTGCTGCACATGCGTACTTCTGTTTTTATTATAAATAAGCACGAAAGGCTTTATTTACTAACGAATTGAGCAAAAACAAAGCATAAAACACCAAAGTAACAACTAATACGCCAGCAGGACGTGATAATCTTTCATAAAAACTTTGTATGCAACCAGAGTGAGCTACTGACGTATAAATAAAAAAAAGTTTAATAACGTGGCTATGCACCTTGAATGCAAATAGTTTCAGGTTTGTAAAGAGTACGCTAAAAGCCTAAAGAGCAGCGTGTATGTTGACAACATAAAAATATCGTCAACATAAACAAACATGGGTACAGTTACAACTGAAGTGGTTGCAAAAAACTATTCACAAAGTGCATTTAAAACCCAATTTAAAAAAATAAAAGTGTATGAAAATATAGCAAGATAATGATAACAATAGTGCAGTTTTAACACTGTTTCAGATGTTCCTTAAGCTGGAGCCGTCTTATTTTTAGCTTCTATTACTTTTAAATTATTTCCCCAGACTAATATTCCTGTAATGACTCAATCTCCCACCAGCAGGAAAAACATTCATTCACCATAGCATCAAAACAGTAATTATGTTATTTGTTCACGTAATTTTTTTTTTGTTTCTTACAGACCAAAGGGATACATGAGTGGAACTTCGTTGCTACATCTGTCCGAGGTGTCAGGTAAGTGTCTGCAGCCTTAATCCTACATTTCTATTTTAGTTTTAGCCGTGTCAGACCAAGGCTGTGTCATTTGACATGTTTTTGGTTTGTTTGTTGCACTGCAGTCTTTTTTAAATGGATAAGAAGGTTCCGCAATAAGTTTCCAACAGAGACCTTGTGGCGTCAGCATCAGTGCTCCTGACTGATGTCCTGCGTGTGTGTGTTAGCTTGAGGATGAGGGCTCAGAAACTTAAAGTGGTAAATTTAAATATTTAAGTTTCATTAGAAGACTAATTGATTACTTTTACCATAATGGTGCAATATTCACAGAGCATAATAAAATTAGTCTTAAAATGTATCATCTAGTATGCTCGATTATAGTTAAAAATACACTATAAAAACACATTCTTAGACTTTTTATTCCATTGGTGATATTTAAGTTATCGTCATAGTGCTCAAATCCAAGCATTAACCAAACGCAAAGACATACAGTAAATAAACATTAGAAAATTAGAGTCAATTGTTGTAAATGTGTTGGTCTAGAAATTTCCCCAATTCAAGATGTTTGAAGTTTTGTGTTTCGAACAGTTTAGAATTCAGAAAAGGTAAAAGACTCAAATGAATTTCCTTAATATTTTCTAGATATAGAACCAAGGTGAAAGAACGGTCTAGTCGCTGTGTGTCTGTGGAGTTAAGTGTGGAATTTCAGAAACAAATAGCAATTTTATACAACTTGTGTCCAAAGTCAGGCGGGACGTATGGAAAATCCACTAAACATTGGTTCAAACTGTGAAATCTCAAGCTTGAAATTCTTCTCTGCTGCATGTCATATTGTTCTAAATTTAGTTATGGATGAAAAGAACAGCATGCTCTGAATTAACAGTGTTCACAATTAGGAAATCTGGATGGAAATTCATGTTTCCCTGGGTTCGCCTATCGATCAGCACACTGTTGGCAGCCTATGCACCTCTTTAAGCTCTAGGCGAGGAAGCTCCTTTCCTAAAATGTGGAGCAGCTTCTGCGAGATGTGCAAAAATGATTCTTAATTTCCTGGCTTGTGTGAATATTTTCTATACAGATTTTGGTATATACTTGGTTATATCAGTCCCAGCATATCTTTCTCCTGTAAACTTCTGAATGCAATTCCTTCTTCAAGAAAAACATTATTTTTGCGTGGACACACATGGCTAAGTTTGTTTAAACTGAATTGTACAAGCATTGGTTTTAATGTAAATGTATTGATCTTTTTTATGTATAGAAGTGTTTTTCTAGAAATGTGTATAAGACTCAACAAGTATTTTAGCCAAATGCCTTGATTTCCTGCTAACCGTGTGTAAAGCACCCAGATAGAGGCTGCAGATTCTACACATGAGGACATCAGCAGCACGAACTCTCAAAAAAACATTTTAGCTTGCAGGTTTTCATCGTGCATTAAAAACATTACGATCATCCCTGCTCGGCAGAGGGCTGCGGACCCCATCAGAGTGCTCCAATCTAGCTCAGACTGTTTTTATAATGGCTTGCTTTACCCCTATTTTTCCACGGCCCTCAAAGGAGTTCAGTGTCAGATCGGAGAGGAGTGGAGGGCCGTTCTCACATGTTGCTAGGGAACGACTTGTGCTCCGTGCCCACTCTGCCTGCAGACAGCAACAGGACGCAATAACGGCTCTGCAAGCTGCAACACAGCAGCACATACAGACGCTCGCTTGTCTGGCTCAGCAGATTTGGCCATGACACGTTAAGAGATGGAGAAGCACTCATCTCATGGGATAAAACTTTCATTTTATTGTTCTGTGTGCATAACTGATTTTTAAACAACAATTCAAAAACAAGCATTGTTTGGCAGCACATAACTGAGCAATGCATTGCGTGAGAGCATGCGGCGTATGGTTTTAATAGATCTGCACATTTTGCATCCTAATAGTAATGTTTGGGTCAATATCCAAGAGGGCCGACTGTGTGGTAGCTAATGTTCATCAAGTCTGAGTCATATCTGCACTCGTCTGATTAGGTTTCAACTAACTGCGGTTTGTTCCTCCTCAGCATCTCCAAGTTTGATGAACGCAGTGCCTTTCTCTACGTCTTGCACAATGCAGAGGACTTCCAGATCTATTTCTGCACAGAGATGCATTGTAAAAGGTTGGTCTGCCTCTTCAGCTCCTCGGCTGCATTAGTCAGGCCTGCAGTCATTACTTGGCTTAATGCAACTGTCATATTTTTATTAGTCAGCAAACGCAACAAACCTTCCCTAAACATGATTACAGTTGCTTTGTAGCGTTGCACTATTTTGAAATTAGCGTTTTTACATCCATTATTCATCTTTCTAATGTTGATTTTGAAGTACAGAGCTGTTGGAAGGTTTATTAAATGCAGCTCTCTATTTTAAGAGAGCGTGTCTTTGCCAGATTACTTAACATTCAACATGAAAAAAAGAATCCAAAGCTTAGACTATAGAGGTTATGGTGAAGTTCAGCAATTTAAAAATTGAAGGCCTCACTTTGTGTGTGTTGGTGTTTTTGTTTAAATGTGAAGCTGAGACATTATTTCAGTGAAAAGTTCCTGTACTTAATGAAATACTCATATTGCGACAGAATAACTGACAGATTGCTATTTGTTAATTAAAAATGCACCTGAATACATATGAACTAGCAGTTTCCTTATCAGCCTATGTAGGGCTTTATATTCTGAAATGTCCTTATGGTTACTAGTTAGGAACCCCTAACTAACGGATATTTCCTTGTGATCTAATGCTTTTACTCGCTTTTATGCGACTGATGTTTAGACTCTCAATTAGCCAGAACACTTGAGATTGTTTTCAGGGACTCGTTGAGTAAGTACCAACCAGCTGTAGCTTGTAGTAACTCTGTCAGACGTATAGGCTGTGTGTGTTTTTAGTCATTTTTAGAGGGTTATTTCCTGTTAAAACACTAAACCAGGAACAAGCTCCACAAGTTAGCGATGTCTAAAAGCGCTCATACATCACAACAGATGTGTTCTTGGGGAATGTAGTAATTATGTCCTCATCAGGATTTTTTTATTATCCTGGATGGTCCTGTAAGAACTTTCATTAGCCGCGACCAATTTCCTAACCTGGCCAACCAGGTTGATGTGTAGCACTCTAGTTCTGCACATTATCCGTCTCCATTTGAATCCGTTTGGAGAAAGGAGGGAATTTCAGCAGAACCTTCTGAGCTTATTGAGCGACACCTTGTGCCCGCCTACAAAAGGTTGGTGTTATCCATTCACGGCATGAAATTAAAACGTAAGAATCAGGCGTCATGAGAAACCACAAGAAAGTAAGCTAGTCAAGGCTCTTCTTGCTGTTCTTCTTTCAAAGCTGAAATCGTAGATTCTTACAAAACTGATGATAGCAGCAGCTACGCGTGCGTCCTCCTGCGCTGCCATGTTTGTGTTGGTTCGGCTGTAGGCTCAGCCGCTCTTGCTTTCGACGCACCGGTATGTCCCGCTTTAAACCTCAATACTGCAGCGTGATTGGCCCAAACCATTTTTTGGTTTGGACACAAACAGTTAAAGCCGAAGCGGTACAAGATGGATTCTGTTTTTTTTGGGGGTTTTTTTTAGGTTTTTATGGCACTAGTGACTCCTTTTTTGTACAGTGGGCTGACAGGAAGGGGGTTGAAGAGAAGGGTAGAGATATGCGGCAAAGCCTGGGTCGGCCACGTCGAGGACTAAGGCTCACGTACATGAGTCGTGCGTGCTAACCACTGCGCCACCGAAGCACGCCCCTACAAGATGGATTCTCATGTGTTTGTGAATGCACAAATACCGCAAGAATTCATTTTGCAGGCAAGGTTACCAATTCCTGGGGGATAATGACGGTGCACCTAACTCATAATAATGTTCCAGACACTGAAGGAGCAGTTTTCTTGACAGCAATGGATATTTTGTCAACAGATAAAGCTCCAGTCTTCACGTCTTGCCATTTCTGACATATTTTCATGCATACAACTCATTCCTGCTGATGATCTTTTCATGCATAGTATTTGCCTAATTGCTTGGCAAACACTAGCATGTATCACTATAACTCATTGGTAATGTGGCTGCTATAACATCGTCAGTGAGGTCCCGGTTAATCGTTAAATCGTTAAACTTGGTTCTCCTGTTTGGTAAGCTAGCAGTTTGGTTTGAGCGTGATAAACTTTAATGGCTAGTGTTTCAGCTGCTCTCTGCTCCGCTCTCCCCGGGACCAACAGAGCATATCACATGACACATACAGCCATGAATTGTGGTTGCACTGTATTTGGCGTTGAGTTTAGATCATTGCTAACATTTAGCTCCTGTTTTATACTTTGTCCCTATTGAATCAAGATAAATTTAAGGAAACGGTTCACGCACACCGACGCTCCAAACTGCCTGCTCATCTCACAACACGCTGTGAGCAGATCTGATCACAAATAATGCGTTTGCTTGCCTGCATGTTGTTCTCCAAGGTTTGCTTTAGCTTTTCTATCTGGATGTGCTGCAAGACAATCAGTGAGGTTTTCACAGCCAGGGGACTTTGGGCAACATGTTGTTCTTGGCATTCCTGCTTTCAGAGCCGGGCTCACAATTTCAGCATTTTTAGTGCACATCAACAGGGATATTGAGTTTTTTTTGTTTTTGTTTTCTGGACATCATCTGCAGCTTAAGTAGGAACTCATGTCTTTTTATTGTCTTTTTAACTCCTGTCAGCTCTGTAGTCTGGTGGGAAATATGTCTCTCCCCCATTAACGCGAGCTCACCTTCTTTAATTTCCACACCGTCATGTTCCCCGCCAGCTGCTCTTTGAAGCGGTGCGTTCCGACTTGTGATTCTCACATCTGAGGCTTCCTGTGCCATTATCTGGAGTGTGAGAGTAAGTGAGTCATGCCTGCTGCTGCTATTATGCTGCTCCTTGTTTCTCAGGAGTGACGGCGAGAAAAGAAGGGGAAAAAAGAGGGGGAAATAGAAGCTAGGAGGAAGCCAACGACATAGCGTTAGGCGCAAAGTGCGTGTTTGTGCACGTGTACAGTATTGCTGGCATGTGTGCACATAAAAATAAAAACCTCATGCCACCGAACACCTGCTGGCAAGCCATGCATGACAGCATGATGATGCGATGTGTTAACTCACAGCTTGTGTGCAGTGCGACCAGCAAAGGTCAGTGTATGCATGCTGTGGGAACTGCGCAAGTAAACAAACTGCAACCCCTACAGGATTAATTCAGCCACAGTATAACACCCTTTAATAATAATGATTTTCAGCATTTGCAAAAATCTGTCCCTGACATTTTTTTAAGTCATTAAAAGATCCGCTTATGCCTTTATCCACAGACCCTTTGGTGTTCGTGTTGTTAAGACTTATTGGGACGTACACGTTTAAACATCGAGGCATTTTCTAAGTCACAGTGAACATGCGTTGATAAAACATAACGACGATGAGAGACAGACGGATCGGGGCTTCTTCTGAAGCAATGCAGGCGCTGTTCCAGTCTGGTGTGGTCAAGAAAGAGCTGAGCCAAAACCCTCTGACCCTCACCTGTGGTCATGAGGTCTGGATCATGACCGAAAGCACGCAATACCGGATACAAGTGGCCAAAGTGAACTTCCTACAGAGGGTGCTGGACTCAGCCTTAGAGATGGGCGGGAGGAGCTCAAAGTGGGAGCTGCTGCTTCTCCGCATTGAAAGGAGTCAGTTGAGGAAACCCAGTGGAAGAGCCAGAACGTGCTGTAGGTGCTATATGTCCCATCTGGTCTGGGAACGCCTTGGGATCCCCCAGAATGAGCTGGAGGATGTCGCTGAGGAGAGGGACGTCTGGGTCTCTTTCCTGGACCTGTTGCTTCCACGACCTCACCTGGGATAGGCGTGAGACAACGGATGTACGGATTATGACCGTCTGTGAGAATAGTGTGATGGTCCCACTTCTGCTGCCATCACTAGATTGAGATCTGGGTAATTTGGAGGCGCAGTTACTGTTGTGCTATTTAAACTACTACTTAATCATTTTTGCCTTGTGGCAACACACGTTATCCTAATAAAAGGACCGGCCTTGGCTTCCCGTGTGTATTAATGCGCCATGATCTTGTCACTGCTCCTTACTTGAACCGATTTTGATAGATAAGAACCCCAGCAGACAGGGAGCACCCCACAAGAGCTGCTGTTCTGACTCAGTAATCTAGCTATCACTATTTGTCCCATTGTCAAACTCGCTCCAATCTTTATGTTAATGGGTTAACTAAAAGCGACGTTGATGATAAAATGTTTGCTTTCTGCCTGATGTATACCAGCCAATAACATGCACCAGTACTAAAGAGATAATCGGTGTTCTTAACTTCATTTTACAGTGGTCATAATGTTTTGTCTTATCAATGCAGTGTATTCTGATTTATTGTCAGGGTACAGAACAAAAATAATTCATTTCTGCACTAATTTCTCTACAGTCTGTCTTAAAAAGGCCAGATTTGTAAATAAAATAAAAAATAATCCAGAGGTTTATAGCAATGATTCTCCAACTTGTCAGAAGAAAACCTCTGTTTATTTATTTATTGCCCTTAGTGCAGTCAGTTATGCCTTTGAACTGTGAAAGATTGACACATAAACTGAAATCTAAACTCAAGGCACGAATCACTGTGTCAATACAGCAGAAAACTTAATAAATGGAATGCAGTTGTATAAATAAGGGATCCAGTTTCAGAATGATAAAGCAGATAAGTTGGATCAGTAGATGGGTGATGGAGCATGGAGGTTTTTGCTGTATTATTTTTTAGATTTCCTTCAGATATAACTTAAATAAATAAAAACCTATGCTTTCATGTTACCTCTGCCTTCATTACTATATATATATATATATATATATATATATATATTATATATATATATATATATATATATATATATATATATCTGAGTATTTTTAAGACCCAAAAATAAGTTTAAGTTTAATAGAGAAATGGTAAAATATGGATTGCTGACTAGATTGTTGAAAAAGGTTGCCGCTAAAGCATCAGGCTCTGCAGAGCCCTATATCCAAGAATAATAATGGAAAGTTTAGTGGAAGGAAAAAGTTTAGTTGAAAATACAAGCACAAGCATCGGGGCTCACTGCAGCCATGAGATGATTGTTAAGCAAAACCCATTCAAGACTTTAGAGTGATTCAAAAGGCACTGACAGCGGCTGGATACAGTCCGCTAAGATCCACCACGCACAGACCTAAGCCGGAGATGGGCTAAAACATAAAAAGGTCCTATCTACATTTTCAGAGAAATAAAATTGTGTTTTTTCATCAGCTTTAAACCATAATCATCAAAATTGAACTAAAACAATCACTTGAACTATAATTTTACTCTGTACCGGAAATAAGAGCATGGTTTTAATTGATAAAGAGAAGCGCGTACTTTTGTGAATTTTGCAATGCAGAAACTAGATGATACCAAAAATGTGCCAAAAAACTCTGACTTTATTTCTTTTAATGCAATTCTTCTAAATCAAAGCTGAAACAGGTACATGTTTCAGACCATACTCTCTTAAGGAATGAGTGTTTATAGCCTGTACTTCTGGGTGACCGGACCTCTCTTCGGCAGGTTCTGTGATCTGGTCAACAGCATCGCAGAGGAAGCCTGGAAGTCTCCTGAGGAAGGAGACTGTGACACTGATGCCTTAGAGGTGAGCCTTTAAACTTTGTTTTCTGCTTTTAAGGTTCAAACGTTTTTATTTTACTCTAAGGTTTTTTTATTATCGTTGTATTACTTTACCGTTACAGATTGTTTACCTTTTCAAAAAAAATGTCTTTATTCTTTGTGAATTTCTTTACTTTATACCACAAACCCTTTTAGTTTCCAGACCGTTTGGAATAGTAGAAATGTGGTAAAAAAAAAAAAAGTTGTTTTGCTACATCCTGTTTTGTTTCAGAGGTACACTTTGTCTGCTCTTAAAATGTCACAGGAAGTGCGAGAGTTTTATCCAAAACGGCAGAAAAAGTCACTGTGTTTCACGAGGAAAACGTTCAATCTTCTGCACAGACAACGAGCACGTCTTGGTTATGGGGCTTAAAGCGTTTTTTTCTCCGGGAAAGTTTGTTGATCAGCCGTTCAGAAACGTTCAAATTGAAATCTCGTCCATTTACATCCTAACGACTGAATTGAAGCGCAGCTGCGAACAGTTAGAAACGAGCAGAGACCTGCTGCGATGAGGCCTGGATTGTTCCTCCTGCTGTTGGCGGGTTTTAACACCTGCTGCTAACTCTCACCTGTCTTCCCAGACGAGGCGATGGAGGAGAAAAGCTCATTACGCGGAAAAATAAAATAAAATAAAAAACACTGGCGTGCCCTGTTTCGCTCAGCATGGCACAGATTACATTTCTAACAGGCTTCTGTCAAACGGAATCAATATTCAGCAAGAAACGTTATTTTGGTTGCATTGGGTTTAAGGCTTACAGGTTCAATATTGAAAGAAAATACTTGTTCTAAATTGCAGTTTAGTTAAACTTTTACAAAGAATTGTAAAATTTATGTGACCAAACATGTAAAAGTTATATGGTGTTTCCAGATTCAATCCAAACCATATATATATTTTTTGAAGATGCCATAATAAAACAATTGTAACTACAAGTTTAGATAGACACATTTTTTTAGCCGGGCAAAAGAAAGAAAGCTGGTCTTTGGAGCCACATTGAGATTGAGCTGGCCAGTAGTGGATGCATACGAATCCAGTTGACCTGTAATCAAAATGACAATCCTCTCGAAACTCCTTCAAGCATAGATGTGAGTCAGAGTGGCAGAAACCACCGAAACATGCACAACAAACTTTAACAGTAGGAGGCTTTCAAGTGAAACAAGCTTTCAAGTGAAACAAGCCTGCAACAAGAATTATGAAAGTATATTTATTTTGCTAAATATACTCAAAAGCATATTTAGCATTTATAATATTTCAATGTGTCTTAAGTAAATCAATGAGGTTTCTTGGTTTAGTAAATAAAGTGTAAATTACCAAGTGCTCATGGAATTATCAAAGACAAAGGATTAGGTTAGTAAAAATCTCAAATGGCTTTGCTTTACACGACAATTAGAGCTAAATCAGTTCTGACCCAGCTTGGTGTTTATCAGTGTCATTGCCTACTATGGCATTCAGTCATTGAACAAATAAGCAGTATTATCACATTAGTAGAGTAAGTATAAAACTTTTATTTGAGGTTCAGTTGCAACAGGAATCTGGTGTAAAAACTCTGCCAAGTCTGTCTGAAAGTTGTAATAACTCGCTGTGACTTTCTCTCATCATAAAGGAAAATAAGATATAAGCAATTATAACACATATTGAACAATTAAAAAAAAATTAGGTTTACCTGAATTCCTTTACTTGAAATGTTTGGTTTTACAGGAAAAAAATTACTTTCTTGGGTGCTGATGGATCTGAACAGAACTGTAGTTCTGGCTTTTAACATTTATATTGCACATTAATACCCACTGTATAAAATGACCTAAAACCAATTTTTCTTCCCTAGTCTGACATTAAATTGGAGTAAACCTTTCCTTTCTTTAGGTTAGTTAGGAATACAAAAGTTATTACCATTAGAAACCTTTTTCAAAGTCAGGAGTTTAAAGATATTTCCTTATTATTTGCCTTTAAACTGTATGATATGGGTCAAAAGTGAAGGGCATCCATCCATGAGCTTCTCACAGTACTTTTTGAAATCTGGCCTTCTACTCCTAATAGAACTGGAGTAACCGGGTCAAAACCTGGAGCCAGGAACCAAAACCCTATCCTGTCTAGAACACAGTACTTGTCACCTTCCCTACCAATGTGACGGCTGACCTCTCCATGGTGTTTGCACTTCTCTATATTGTGCCCTAAAATGAACCAGATTTGCAGAGGCCCACATTTCTTTTCAAGATGTTTTGCCTGATTTCTTTACATTTTCCCATGAGGTCACACAAGGAAGGAAGCTGTGAGGTGATGCCTTACAATGGATCCACAGCTATGCATGTTGTGAATTACCCGGAATATTAAAAAGCCACTAAACCCAAGTGTCCTTTCACTAATTATTTAAAGGCATAGTAAGTTTGGAAATTGAAGAAATTAATTCACAAATTGCTAGAAAAAAAAATTCCAACTCATTATTCTGGCATTTAGCAAATATAAAAAAATTATTTTTGAAACAACAGAGCTAAAACAGAAAAGCTTCCAGTCTAATTTAATGTCAGTCAGTAACGAAACACGGTTATGTTTGTTTGTTTTATATAAAAGTTGGGTTTCAGTGCCCAGCAGTTTTAAACCTCCCCGGGCCTTTTCTGTTTCATTCTGCAGTATGACTACGAGTACGACGAACACGGAGAGAGGGTGATCCTGGGAAAGGGCACGTTTGGAGTCGTCTATGCGGGCAGAGACCTCAGCAACCAGGTCCGAATAGCCATCAAGGAAATACCGGAGAGAGACAGCAGGTCAGACGGCCGATCGACGTTCTTCTTTCTGTAGCTTTTGTTCATTTTGTTGTTGGAGATCTGATCTCTTTGCCAATAGTAGCTACATTTACATGGATAAAAGTAATCAGAATAAAAAAGCGTCATGTAAACAAATCAATAGGGACATTGTGATCAAAATAAGATCAATCGGGATTAAATTGTAATCCGAATGATTGGGGTGGTTTATTCCGATTGATAATCCAGTCAACCTGCATATAAACGCTTGTCAGGATTAAGTTATTCTGAATGTGGCAAATTAACCCAAATCTGCATGGACGCCCGACGTAAACAAGACGTATTTCCGCGTTGGTGAGTGACGGAAATACGTTGGGAAGCAAAACTGTCGGGGCTCCTGTTACAACCTTTCTGTTTGAAGAAATAAAAGAGCTCAAAATAGTTGCTTACTTTGTATCGTTTCAACCGTAATTAGAAGGCAAGGCAAGTTTATTTGTATAGCATATTTCGGTACAAAGACAATGCAAAGTGTTTTACATGATTAAAATATAGGAAAATAAAACAGAATAAAAGCAAGTTGGAATAAAATGTAGAAACAAAATAAAACATGGAAAAATAGAAACTAAAAGCAAATATTAAAAACAGTTGGACTACAAAGTTGAACTAATTATGTTTCGGTAAAACAGTTTAACTAGAACAGTCAAAAACAGTCCTAAACAAAAGTGTGTTTAATCTCAATTTAAAGGAACTCAGGCTTTCTGCACTTTTACAGTTTTCTGGGAGTTTGTTGCAGATAAGTGGAGCATAGGAACTAAATGCTGCTTCTCCATGTCTGGTTCTGGTTCTGCAGAGAAGGCTGGAGCCAGAAGACCTGAGTGGTCTGGAGGGTTGATGCACTGATAACAAGTCTGTGATGTATTTAGGTGCTAAGCCATTCAGGGATTTATAGACTAACAGAAGGATTTTAAAGTCTATTCTCTGAGATCCAGGGAGCCAGTGGACTTTAGAACTGGGGTGATGTTCTCTACTTTCTTAGTCTTGGTGAGGACGCGGGCAGCAGCGTTCTGGATCAGCTGCAGCTGTCTGATCCACTTTTTAGGCAGACCTGTGAAAACACCGTTGCAGTAATCAATTCTACTAAAGATAAACACATGGATTAGTTTTTAGAACATCGTGGAAGTCCATCCTGGATGCTCAGAAGACAAACAAACTCGTATAATACTGCTTTGTTTACTATTTTTGTTGTTCAGCAAAGACAGAAGTTCTTCTTCTTCTGTGTTTTTTTTAGGGGAATTTGATAACTGCGCATGTCAGAGTGGTTCTATTCTGAATAAAGCCAGGTGCATATAAACACATATCATGATCGGATTAATTAATTGTGTGCAATCCAATTATTTAATCCGAATACATTTTAATCCGATCGTGAAATTTTGTGCATGTAAACATAGCTATTGTTGTTTTTGTTTACGCTTTGCTGTGTCATATGGTATCCAGAACATTTCTGTTATTTCTATCACCTCAGCTGTGGTTTGGAAATTAAAATAAATTGTCCTGTTTTCTTGTAAATCTAACTGGTAAATTGAAGGGAACTGGTTCATGTTCATGTGGGGGTGGGTGTGTCTGTATTTGAAGTCCCCCTTAGGACATCTTACCCATATTTATTACTCTTTACAGGAACTGGGTGTTAACAAGTGCCTCAGCTGGCAATGCCTGATCCAGGTCAGCATTTCCTTTGAGCGCCTTTAGGAGACTGAGAGCGCAGAACACACATTAGCCGTGTCACTGGCGGTTTCTGGCTCTCAGCAAACTTGTTTCTGGCTGAGTGAAAAGCCGGGAAAGCAAATTTCCACCACCCCTCCGCCTTTTTTTTTTTTATTCCCGTCACTGTCTCCACTCGTGTCCTCGCGGTTCCACCTACTCGTCTCAGACCGTGAGACTCGTCTCCCAGACGAGACGATTCCGGTGCCACACTTTGTCCCACTAATCACGTCAGAAAGTCAGCAGGCCGCCCGGCTGCAGAGAACGAGGAGAAGTCTGTGTGAATAATTTATAGGAGGACCGAAATCTCAAGACGGATAGAGGGAGTGATTCATGCAGGGAGCCGAGTGAGAGGAGAAATAGCTGGCAGGCATTTCTTCAACCTACAGGGATCTTTTGTTCTGCTCAGATATCGGGAGTCGTTCTCAGCTCAGACTTGGTTTTAGTGGGTTTTGGGTGTCTGGATATACGCTTTCTACTTCTGTCACCTTAGAGAAAATGTGCTCCGAGATGACATGGCTGCAAAATGTACTCACTGTGAAGAACAGAGGCAAGCTAGAGCAAATATTCATATCTGGTTCAAAGCTAAAATACCTTGTTGAATAAACAACTTCAGGGAAAGCCTTCTTTCTCTGTCTAACCTTCCATGCATCTAAATATCATTTATGTATTTAATTAAAGTGTATACATTTTTCGCTAACATTTTATTTTTTACGTTTTATTTATCTAATTAAACTAATTTATTTAATTAAATTTTTTTGCAGATTTAAATTAGTTCTTATTTTCTTTTTCTGTAACTAAAAGCGAACATGTGACATTGTGAACGGATCAAGAGACAAAACAAGTCAATAGGAAATGTTGCTAGAAATATTCACTTTTTTTACTTCATTAGATTACATAGATTATAATAGGGTTAATTTAACATTGTCTGATTCATTTAAATATATTTAATTTAGGCAAGGCAGGGCAAATTGCATTGTCTCTGTACTGAAATGTGCTATACAAATAAAAGTGTTTTACATGATTAAAACATCGGAAAATAAAACAGAATAAAAGTAAGTTGGAATAAAATGTAGAAACAAAATAAAACATGGGAAAATAAAAACTAAAAGCAAATATTAAAAACAGTTGGACTACAAAGTTGAACTAATGATGTTTCAGTCATGTCTTGCTTTTAGGCCCATACTTTTCATCATGAAATCAAACTCTCCACCCTTAGGTATTTAGTTTTGTATTTCAATTTATTTTTAATTTAGTGATATTTAGTTTTATTACATTTACTTAAAACATGTATTTATTGAGTTTTATTTATAAATATTAAGTTATGTATTTGAATTCATTTATTTGTTTGTTTTTATCCCAGTTTTGTTTATTTATTTATTAAAAAGTTTAAGACAGTGGTCCAATTCTCCAAATCAGTCAAAGCTAAAAACCCAATGATAGATTTGAATGTTTAGAACAGGGTTGGCAATTAGAAACATATGTAGTTAGAAAAAAATCCTTTTTTCCGCGCTTTCTAATGAGTGTTTTGCATAATTTGGCATGCTTTGCCAAGAAAAATTTAATATTCCCATTTTAGTTATTAACAGCGCCAAAACTTAACTTACAAACCAGCCTGAATAAAAATTGAGAAACATAGAAAATTTCTGAATAACATGCAAAATTATGAAACAAACTGTTTTTTTTTTCCATTTGCTTGAAAACTAAAACGTACTCTGCAAGAACAGAGAAATTTTCCCCTTTACCTGAAACTGCAAGAACAAAGTTCTTTCCGGCCAGGACGTTTCGTATTTCACAAGAGCTCCTGGGAAGTCTTCATGTTTGTCTCCGGCTGCAGCACGCCACCTTCATGTTTCTCTGACGCCACACGAGAAAACTTCTGTCCGGAACATGCATCAAGAACAAGCTGCAAGAGCAGAATGGCGTCATTTTGTTCTTGCAGCCCTGGGAGAGTGAAAACGTTTCTCTCTTACTGCCGAGTTTGTAGTAGCCTTTATATTCTAAGCGGGGTCCATACTGCAATGGCTTAAAACGTTTAGTTTTTAAATATTTTGATTTTCATTTGATTCAGGTACTCTCAGCCGCTCCACGAAGAAATCGCCCTCCACAAGCACTTGAAGCACAAGAACATTGTCCAGTACCTGGGCTCCATCAGCGAGAACGGCTTCATCAAGATCTTCATGGAGCAGGTCCCTGGAGGTGAGACTCCTGGGGACTCTAGACAACAAAGCTTGTTAATAATGGGTTCAAGTGGCTTCTAATACTTTAGTCTTTTTTTATTTAGAACTACAAATTAAAATAGTTTAAATAGTCCAAATTAGAGAACATGTATAAAAAAAATCATCTGCCAGTTCAGTCCGTGGACACTGAATGTGCAGACGTATCAATCCTCTGCTCCTGGATCAAAGTGGCCGTTGATCCTTGCTGTACTTTTTTCCTGTTGTGTCCAGGGAGCCTGTCGGCACTGCTGAGGTCTAAATGGGGCCCTCTGAAAAACAACGAGCCCACCATCGGCTTCTACACGCGGCAGATCCTGGAGGGGCTCAAATATCTGCACGACAACCAGATAGCTCACAGAGACATCAAGGTGGCTGTTACTCTAATGGACACTTACATTTTTCACTCGTTCACCTTTGACTATATTAAAATGCACGATAAATGGTGGGAAGGTGGAATGTATTTGACATTAGGATGTTTGTTGGGTTTCGTTTTCAGTCAAACTTCATTATGAGGTTTGGTGTAACTAAAACTCCTTATTTTAGAATACACTCATGACATTAACCATATAATTTACATAAAACTATACCTATTTTTAAGAATTTAAAATGTGGTGGTAAAGAAATATTACATGTACCACTAAATAAAGAAGTTCACACTAAAAATTATCTTTTTATATATCTAGTTGCTAAATGAAAATCCAAATTTAGTTACATAGACATGGAAACAACTTTTTTTTTCTATTAGCCTTTAGAAGTAGCTTTTTTCTTTTGAGGTTTTTCTGGAATCAAAATCATCTTTATTTTGCCATGTCTGTGTGCAAAATCAAGGAGTTTTTCCTGACCCTTGACCCATGCGAGTCCTGGATGGAGGAGAGGTCAGCCCCGGTGATCCTAAATGTTTGTTGCAGTCTAGACTTCTTTTGTGGATGAGCTGAACCACACAGGACAGACTGGATAATGGCAGTTGTAGAAGATGACCAGCAGCACCAGTGGAAGAGGATCTTCTGGAGCTGCTGCAGGAAGTCCAGTCTCTGCTGGGCCTTCTTCAGAACTATGTCTATGTGTGCGGACCATCTCAGGTCCAGAGAAAGGCTGGTTCCTGGGAACTGGAAGGGATACACAGCAGACGTTGTTGCTGAGGATGGTGAGGGTAGCCAGGGTTCTCCACAAGTCCACCCTCATCCCAGTAGTCTTGAGTCAGTAAAGCTCCAGGTGGTTCTGAGCACATCGGTGGACCAGCCGATCCACCTCCTGCATGTACGCACGGCTCGTCACCGTCCAGCATTAGGTCGATGACGTCGGTGTCATTTGCAAACGTCAGGAGTTTCACAGACAGGTCTACCAAGGTGCGGTCATTGTGGACAGAGAGAAGAGAACACACCTCTGGGGGAGGGGGAAGATGCTTCCCAGCCTCAAAATAATGATAAAAATTCAACTTTAAATGACCAAAAAAGTCTGAAAATAAATGTTTGTTTATATTTAGCTTTTTTTCAATACAGTAATATAATCTGTAATGTTTTTATCCAATTTTTATCTTGTGCATTTGTCATTGGATTAGATTTTTGCAAAACAAATGTGTAACAGTTCCTCTAAAAGAGTGGTACCACAGACTTCTTTTTAATTTATTTATACTTTTTAAGTATTTTAGCTGCGAGTCTGGTTTAAAACTATGGTGTGACACGGAGGCCTTCTTCTCTTGGCCACATTTCAAAATGGGAAAGACAAGGGTGCATGCCATTCGAGGAAAGCAAATGTGTGTTGATCTTTATACATAGATGGCTACAGCAAAATAGCTTCATACCAAACTTGGCATGTCTTTGGTCAGAGTAATAATTAAAACATTTAAATCAAGCAGAGCTGTGATTAATAAGGCTGGACAAAAAAGCCAAGGTTGTCTCACACTGCAAAAAGGGAACTAAAAGTAAGTAACATTTTCTTGAAATTAGTGTATTTATCTTGGATTTGAGTAAGTAAATAAGATTATCTGTCAATGGAATAAGCTTTTTACACCTTAAATAGGAGCAACACATCTACATCATATTATTTCAAGTGAAGTATATATAATTTTCTTATGTAGGGGGTCAAAATACTCATTCCATTGGCAGATAATCCTGTTTACCTGCTCAAATCAAGGACAAATACACTCATTTTAAGAAAACATTCATATTTTTACCATGTGCCACCAAGCATAAAAAGATAAAATGTATTGTATGGCGTTCAATGCAGGTGCCATAATGGCATAGAGCACTCTGTGATCAGGTCACATAGACACTACGTACATATAAAGTCTGTTCAGTGCTGAACTTGTTGGGGAAAACATTTTGGTCCTGTGGTAAAAAAAATCTGTTTGCATTTAACTATTTTTCCTTAAAATTTTTCCACTCAAGAAGGAAGAATCTTATATTGTCACGATGTTTAACCATGCTGAAATTACCTTTGAGGCAGACACCGGCTCAGGATACAGCACAACAGACTTAGTATTACAGTTATGATGTTTAAAAATATGCAACGAAGAATAAATGCCAAAATACCCAATGGCAACTTTTATTGTGAATCACAGAAACGAAATGGATGGAAAACTTTCTGGCTTTTCATAGTAACGAACAAGATTTTAATCCTTCTTGGGGTTAAAAATGTCGTTCTGATCAAAAGAGGGTATTCTTGTTTGAACTCAAACTAACACAGAAAACCTTTTATTGACGGCCATTAGATCCAGAACTCCAACAGGCATCATGTGAAATATTAATCACTTTGTTTTTGGTAGGGATCCCCTCTGTCTCTCAATAACGGTGGCATAATTTATACTTTGTCATTTTCAACAATTTGCAATCAACAGCAGACTATGTTTGTATTATTTACTGATGTTTTTCTTTCATTCCCAGGGCGATAATGTCCTCATCAACACCTACAGTGGCGTCCTGAAGATATCAGATTTTGGCACATCCAAAAGATTGGCTGGAATCAACCCCTCCACTGAAACCTTCACAGGTACTGACCCACTTCCTTTCTCCCTCCTTATATAAACATGAGGTCTCTCAGATTCCAGCCTGGCTCCCCAAACAGAATAAAACTGTGCTCATCCGTTGCAGTAAATAAAACCGGGTGTTAAGTTTCCATATACTGTAATGACAGTTCCTCTGTTTGTCCCCTTTTCAAGGGGTTAATCCTGCGTTCGTTAATTGAACAGCAAGGGACGTCCTTAAAATAGCTGCCTGTTGCTATTTGGAGAGGCTGGGTTTGAGCCTGTGCAGATCAAGTAGGATTGTGTCAACACAACAGCAGCCAAGTGTGGCTCGGTTTGACCTCATGAATTAGAGCATCTGACTGCTGGCTGGAGCAGACAGGGACTCACCCTGAAAGGTGGGGCTCTTTTTAGGAAACTGGGCTTCTCCTTGATGTAGCAGCCCACGCCTTCTGTAAATGCGTCAGTGGCTGTTTTTAGCTGAATGCACAGGCTTCTAAATGCAGCAAATAAGCACCTAGCAGGTTATAAATAGAACAAAGGACTCCTTTCAGTCGGGATGAGAAAATCTTTCTTTGGACGGAGGATTAAAGCGCAACACTGAGAGTTTTAGCTGTTACTTCACACAAGCCACTGACCCCTTTCTAGCCTGAATGGTGACTCTCAGGAATTGTGTCATCCCTTTAGAGCTGATTTAATTTGTGATAATCTCTAATGAGAGCTATTTTTTAGATTCACATCAGGTTTTTTTTGTTTTTTTGGGTTTTTTTACATTGATGACGTTTCTTTTATCTGATGCAGACTGTGACACACTTTGTGCTCTGGCTTTTGAACATTTGAGAACATGCACGCTGTTAAAGGTTATTGTTTGTGGCTTTTGCAGACCAGGAAATAACCTACTGTGCCTTGCAAAAGCACTCCTTTCTCTTACACTTTTTCATGTTACCAAAAAAAACAACTTAAAGAGACTCAAGTTTGTTTTTTGTTATTAACCACCACAAAGTAGTACAAATCTTTGAAGTGTAAGGAAAATGTGTACCGGCTTCTCAACATTTTTACAAAGAAAAAGATCTAAAATGTGTGGTGTGCATTTGTATTTAACTGTCTCTACCAGCTTTCCACATTTGGAGAAAAATGTGGAAAATTTGAGTTTTGCTCGTTCGTCTTTGCAAAATAGCTCAAGCTCTTCAGGATTGGATTGGGATAATCTACAAACGTTAATTTTCAAGTCTCAGATTTGTAATTATTTTTAGGTCTGGATTAGGACTGGGTTTATTCTAATAGCCAAGCCAACTTTATTTTTAAAGCACTTTAAAAACAGCAGGCACTGACCTAAGTGTTGAACAAAAAGAATGATTATTTGTATAAAATACATGGACATTATATCTGAACCCATCTATTGTAGCGCTGGCTGAATATTTATGGTCATTGTCCTTATTTTATTCTAGAATTTACCAGTTTTTAGCTTCATCCATCTTTATACAACTCTACCCTCAGCATTATGCTGCTAACACCATGTTTTACAGTGGGAATGGTGTGTTTAGGTCGATGTGAGCTTCAGTTTTCTGTTGTAAATATGGTTCAACAGTTCAAAAGTTCAGTTCAACCTTTTTTCCCACCTGTTTTTTTTTTTGTCATCCACATAAATTGTCCAATATTTAAATAGGGCTTCTTCTGCATTTCTTCCATCCTGCCTCTCTTTCTTAAAGGTAAGGGTGATGGACTCCACAATTAATAGTTGTTGTGTCAACAGATTTAACCACCTGAGTTGTGGAGCTCATCCAGAGCTACCATGGACCTCTGATTAATGCTCTCTTTCCCCAACCTTATGAAGTTGTGCCAAACTATTTTCATTTAATTTTTTCATATAATAGATTTATGTGATTTCTACACTTTTCAGATTTTCACTTATACATTTTTTTAAACCATCTCTCCTCCTTCCACTTTTATTATGTGCAACTTTTTGTTGAATCGTCGCATAAAATCCTAATAAAATACATTGCAGTGAAGTTGTTGGGCTTTGAAAAGGTGTAAAAAAGTTCAAGGAATTTGAATATTTCTGTTGTTGATCATTTATTCAGTTATTGAGTCAGAACAATAAAACGGAGCAATTGTCTGTGTATTGTTTGTTTTTCAGGCACATTACAGTACATGGCCCCTGAAATTATAGACAAAGGTCCCAGAGGATACGGCAAACCAGCAGACATCTGGTCGTTGGGCTGCACCATCATAGAGATGGCAACTGGTAAACCACCTTTCTATGAACTGGGAGAACCACAAGCCGCCATGTTCAAGGTGAGATGCAATGTTTTCTGTAGCTGTAGCAAGTTATAGATCATCAGTTTCAATAAAAAGGTGAAGCCGAGTGTGTGGTAATGTTAATAAAGATAACAGGGACCACGTAGGTTCTGTAGGTCAGGCTTTATTCATGAAAATCACCTGAAGCAGAATCCGATTTTCACAAAAAGAATCCCAAAAGTGGTTAAGCGGTAAAAAGTTAATGCTTCCGTATTGCACATCTGTAAGTGCTTTAAGTATTTAAAACTTTCAATATTTAGTCTTACTCTGAGCAGCTCATCTTATTCCAACAAATATTGTCTGCAGGTTCATTTCCAAAATCAATTTACAGGGATTGTAGCATCCTTCTCTGTTAAAAGCTTCGTCTGTTGGTTGTTGTTGGGATTTCTTACTTAACCTGAAGCATTTGCTGTATGGTTCCTTAACCAATCTGTGGTTGAATCTTCCCACGAGTGGCCATTTCTTTAGGTTCAGTTCCCAACTTTGACCGCATCAATTATGGAAATCCACTTGACCCAAACTATAATACTATCAACATCTTTTTTATATTACTGTACAAAGTTCTCCTTTTTCCAAACATATTTCCAACCATCCATCAGACTGCAATCTTGGGGTGATTTATCAGTGGGACATAGCCTAATACCCACTATGAACTGCCCCAATATGCCCTAAAAGCCTTGGCGGGAAGATGGCAATAGAAACACATCATCTGCATAGAGCAAGATACTGATGTCCCCCAGCCTGATGTTTTTGCATCACTTTTACTTATTTGCATCATCTTACATAAACTACAGGCAGGTGGCAATGTTTATTTTTGGTCTTTAATAGTTGTTGATCCTGTACATACCAGGAAGCTAAAACAACTTTGCCAATTTTCTTCATTTTTGTGCAATTTGTCTGCTGTTAATGTTTTATATCACAGACTTTAGGTTTTTGTAGATATCTCTTCCAGTCAGATGATCATCAAACACTAGTTTTGTACAATGTATTGTCTCATTTGATTACTCATAATCTGATTTTAAGATCTTGCTGCTCGCCTACAAAGCTCAAAATGGTCTGCCACCTTCTTATCTGTCCAACCTTTTGCACCTGTACGTTCCACCCTGTGCTCTTCAATTTGAGGGTACGGGTCTTTTAAAAGTCCCTAAGGCTAAGATAAAAACTGTAGAGGAGCGTGCTTTTTCCTTTCGTGCCCCATCTCTCTGGAACAACCTCTCTCTAGACATTCGGCAGGCATGTTCTGTGGAGGTTTTTAAAGCCAAGCTAAAGATCCACTTGTTCACTTTATCGTATGCAGCCTAATTAGATGCCTAAACTATATTGTTTTAACATTGGTGTTTCCTTTAGTTTTTATGTTTTTACATGTTTTTAAATCGTATTGTTTTATTTCTTGTTTTACTATTTTTATCACCTACTGTTCAGCACTTTGAATGAAAGCGCTTTATAAATAAAGCTGTTATTATTATTATTATTATTATTATTATTATTATTATTATTATTATTATTATTATTATAAATTTGCAACTGATCAGGGAAATTAAAATCAGCCTTTATGCATGAAAATGTGCGTTCATATTTTTGCATGTAGCCAATGTATCTAATTTCAATATAAAAAAAAAATATGACACCACTAAGAAGAAGATATGAAAACATCCAACAGATGTCCAAAACCATGAAAAGAGCAGGTGGCTGCTGGTAAGTGGAAATAAGTTGTCTATTTAGATTTATGTCCTACTATCATCTCATACTCTAGTTTTTAAAAGAAAGATTATAACGTATAATTCGGCAAAGCTTTACAAAAAATAGAGCTGTCAAGTTGGTTCCATAGCTCTAATCCAGGGGTGTCAAACATACGGCCCGCGGGCCGTTTTTTTTTATTTTATTTTTTATTTTACTTTTAAAAAAAAATTTCCAGTGTCCTGTCTGGCAATGTGGCAATAAGAATTGTTGTCTCAATGCCAAAAAGAGCTCATCAGATTTGACTTTCACAAGCGGAGCAGTACTGCTTTTGCCATAGTGCTCCGCTTGATTTATGAATGTGAATAGTTTTATTATGATTCATGCAGGGAATAGCTCAAATGATATGGACAATACAATGGGAAAGTAGGAGATGAAAGGAAGAAAAAAAGAAAAAGTGAAAGAAAGAGGAGATAAAAGGAAGAGATTGATAAAACAATTATTTAAAAAAACATGTACTTTGTTTAATTGAAAATCTGCAGTTCCTATATTGTCCACGAGGGGCGCTGTGTTTTAATCAGCAGATGGTAGCACTGAGCTTCAGATGTGGAAAAATTGATTTTAAATCATTTCTTAATTTTTATCTGTTTGATGTATTTTGTCATGCAGGACAGTGTTTTTAAGTTCCAAAAAATGTGAATAAATGTTTTTCAACATTGTACAATCACTGTGATCAGTTCTTATGCATAATGCACTTAAGTAAATGTTTAACTGAGTAAAAGTATTGTTGAAATTGCACATACTTTTCTTAAAAACGCTGAGGTTATTCATAATATATTGTGTAAAAGTGAAATTAATTTAATATAAAAATCAACAACAAGTCCACTTTTATTAGTTCTATTTAATCTTGCAATGAGTTTACTCGTGTGGCCCTCTTGAGATCAGATTAAGCTGAATGCGGCCCCTAAACCAAAATGAGTTTGACACCCCTGCTCTAATCAGTGCATCTCTATTCATAAAGAGGCTGCTTGACATCACTTTATTTATCCTACTCATATCCTACTTATATGTCCTTGGATAGAAAACTTGTAACTAATTTGTCTGGAGGATTTGAATGAAATGACTTTGTAAAGTGCCGTGAGATGACATCTGTTGTGAATGGGCGCTGTAGAAATAAAATGGAGTTAAATTTAATTAAAACATCAAGAGAATCGTGGACCTCCACATGTTTGGAGTGAAATATCCAGATGCCTGAACGCCTGGTCCCACGTTTATCTATTCAATAAGTCATAAGCGACTACAAATACCATGGGAATGTTCAGCCATGTTAATTGTTTACGAAGGAGACGGGTTCTGTGCACCAAACGTGTTTTGGTGTCAAATGTGTGTTTTTCACCCCAGAACAAACACAAAAGGCTTTGTGAAGCTGGTAACAAAGGGTATTAAATAATAATTGTAGACTCGTACATCTCACAAACCCCTTTTTTTATGAAAACCAAACCTGTGAATCAGCTGTTTTGCACCTGCATTGTGTTACCACCTGTGGGCTGCAACGTGATCGAGCGCAGCAGGAACTCCAAAACACCATCCATGCACGAACGTCTGTTTGAACACAAACAGACATGTGTGGCCTCGTGGGAGGAACGCTGACGAGCTCGCATGCACTTTTCCTTTGTGTGATTTATTTATTCTCTGAGTTTACATGTCATATCTGCTGTGGATGGAAAGTTAAAGCTCTCCAACCCAGTAAATGTTTTTTTTTTCTAACCACATGTAGCCCATTAAGGACTTTAGAGGAGGGTTGCTGGATGTCTGGAAAACATTAGGGTGCTCATGTAAAAGCTCCCAACCGTGGAATTTTCCATATGATGGGATTTAATTGAAGGGCTGTGAATCTATAATAAAGGCATACTGTATACCTACTGTACCTTAAAAGGAGAAAAAAAAGGAGTTTTACTCATTTTATGGACACATTTTAAAGACCGCTGTCACACCTGCAATATCTCATGCTATATTTCTCTTTAGATAATATTTACTTAAACAACAGAAGTGCTCCGGTCTACACTTAGATCACCTATGTGGAATGTGTCAAGAGAGAGGCATACCTAAAGCCTACTGAAAGAAACTCTTTTTACAGCACTAACATTTTCTTCTACTGAAATTTGCTCCAAGTTAATACTTGGCTTGAAGCATTTCTAAATTTTTATTTTTTAATCACATAAATAATTTAGCCCAAGACAAGTGGATAGCACGCCCAATTTCTCAAATTAGCGCAGTCCAGAATTAGATTTTATGATCTTCTTTTGCAGGTCGGTATGTTTAAGATCCATCCAGAGATCCCGGACACAATGTCACCAGAGGCCAAGGCGTTCATCCTGCGCTGTTTTGAGCCCGACCCGGACCGGCGCTCCACCGCCATTGACCTGCTCACCGACGAGTTCCTCACCGTCACCAGCCGCAGGAAGAAGAGCAGGACCAGCCTTACAGGTGGGTGCAATCCTCCAGGTTCTGGCTAGCTCAGACAATACCCTGCTAATAAGGGCTTTCTGGGTCATTTTATTGTGTGCTTATTCAGAGAGAGGTTTAGATGTGAAGATTAAAGGATTGCATGTCGCTGTATCCAGGAGACGGCTTTTAAGAAACACTGTGTAGCTTAAAATGTGTCTAAAAACTGGAGTTATACTAATCAGGATTCTGTGGCTGATTCATGTGCCTCGTCACCAGTGCAGAAGGTCAGGAAACTGCTTTAGAGTGGCACTGCGAGGTGTTTTTCCCTTGTTGTACGTTTATAATCCTGTTTTGTTCTCATGAAACTGAAGACTCTCAAATTTCTGTTTGTTTCCCCCCTCTGCAGCTCCGTCTTCAGGATCAGGTGAGACACGTTTACCACTAATTGGTCTACTTCTGCATGGAACATCTGCCTGCTTTGCAAGAAAGCGTCTTAACCACAGTTTACATTTCTTTTCCTGCCACTCTCTTCAACTCCCCCACTTTCCAAGAACTCGAAATAGACTTTAAACAACTTTTTCCACTCGCAAGTGGCTTTTTTTTTTATTTTAATGCTGGATAATAGATACTGCTTCAGACCTGAACAGGATTTCTGCCTCGTTACAATCAGCGAGATATTTAGTGTGCAGGTTGCTGGAGACGCGAGTGAGGCATCGTATTAACCTGGATTTGCTGTGTCCTTCAGAGTACCTGCGCAGCATCTCCCTGCCGGTGCCGGTGGTGGTGGAGGACACCAGCAGCAGCAGCGAGTACGGCTCCGTCTCTCCCGACAACGACCTCAATACGAACCCGTTCAGCTTCAAGCCCAGCATCAAGTGCTACAGCGAGAAAGACATCAAGGGGCAGAGGCCTCTTTTCCTCAGGTAGAATAACTGGGAACTGTCCATGGGGTCATAGCAGCTTTTTAAGGCTACGTTCACACTGCAGGTCTTGATGCTCAATTCCGATGTTTTTGTTATTTTGTTTTCTGAAATTGGATTTTTTTTGGGGTCAGATTCAAGACCGCAAAGCGAACCGTATGCGCAGATAACAGAACGAGACGTCGCATAACGGCGCTGTTGGCGGAAGCAAAAGTGAACGTGTTTCTAGGGTTGTTCAATAAAGATATGTTAAAAAAAAATTAAAAAAAAGTGAGAATGCTGTATAGCATTCTCACTGATTAAAAAATGCAGATATAGGCCGGCAGCTTTCCTTGTTATTATTAGAAAGCTGTTGAGCAATGAGAGCCGATAATATTAAGACCACATCATAGCAAGACGAAGCAAAGTAAGAAGAAAGCAGCACGGCTATTAACGGTCTTTTATGAAGCTCTAGTTGCTGCAACTGTGTGGATGTGCAGTGAGAGTGATGTGAAAGACGGATAAAATGCACAATGACCGTTCAGACTAAGGATGCTTTGAAAAACATCAGATGCATATCAGAATTAGTGCCACATATGGAAGTGACCCACATCAGATTTTCTTTTGAGGGGAGGGTGAAAAGATCGGAATTGAGCCGTTCACACTGCCGTCAAAAAGACAGATATGGGTCACATATTGGTGGCATTTCCCTGCAGTTTGAACATAGCCTTTGCATAAAGGAATTTTACTACATATTAGAATGACAGTAGTACTAATTCACACTAACCAAGACTTCAATATGAGTTTGGAAGCTAATTTAAAACTGTAACTGGTTTACACTGTCGGACATTTTAAATAGTCATAGAATATTGACAATGCAGAAATTCTAGCTCTAATTTAATGGATAAATAGATGGATGGATTATTGTCTATACATTATATAGACAATAATTGTCTTGAACTTAGTGCTGCATAAGATTTCCAGTTAACGTGCAAGCAAACGTGGGTGCATGTAATTATCTTTTTGTTGTTGTTTGTTTTTTTCAAAGTAGCTAAGTACAATGTATCTAATTAAACGTTCTGAAACTAAAACAAAAGACCTAAATAGAACGTTTCTGACAGCATGAAGTAGGCTGAAAGGTCTTGAAAAAAGAAAGACATCATGCTCTGATCTAAAGATATCCAAGAACAAATGAGAAACAAGGTTACAAACATCTATCGGTTTGAAAAGGTTACAGAGGCCTCCGTTGCTCCAGTTAAAGTCGATTGCATAAGCCAACGGTAATTTAGATGCAGGGCAAAAATGGCATCTATGGGAGAAGAACACAGATGTCCATCTCATGTTTGACCCAAACAGATCTTAACGATCCCCAGGATTTTGGGGGAAATATGTTTTTGGACTGGCGAGAAAAAAGTGGAAATGTTTGGAAGTCATGCATGCTGACCTCAAACTAGCACAGGCGCGGCGGTTGTGACGATCTGGGACTGCTTTGTTGCTTCAGGACCTGGATGACTTGAATTAGCAGATTGGAACTACAGGCTTTTCTCTGTAGCAGAAAATCAGCAAAGTTTGTGTATTTAAGCTCAAGCACGTTTGTTACAAAGCAGGACAATGATCCAAGGCACACTAGCATATCCGCCTCTGAATGTTTGAAATAGATAAAGACCTTGGTCTAGTCAAAGTCTGGACTTACATCCAGTTGAGCGACTGTGGCACATGTTCTTAGATTCAGGGAGCTATTAGAGAAATAGATTTTGCCACTTAATGAATTAAATCATTGTTTTAAAACTGCATTTTCAATTAGAATAAGAAATCTGTGAGTGTGTGTGGGGGGGGATGGTTTTTCACACCACCGTCATTTCAAAAACGGATTATTTTCTCAGCATTCCCGTGGAAAACTTTGAGGACCACAGCGCACCGCCGTCTCCTGATGAGAAGGACACTGGCTTCTTTATGCTTAGGAAGGACAGCGAGAGGCGAGCCACCCTGAACCGCATCCTCACCGAGGACCAGGACAAGGTTGTAGGCAACCTAATGGAGGCTCTCACACAGGTGGGTGGTGGACTGAAACCTCAGGAGTGGTGGGCTGTGGTCAGCGTCTCACCCGTTGTGATCCACCGCTGTGTTTAATGGCCCACATATACGTACCTGCAGGGGCCGGAGGAAATGAAGCTGAAACCTCAGCACATCTCCACCCTCGTCGTGAGCTTGGCCGACTTTGTCCGCGTGGCCGACAGGAAAGTCATCGCCAGCACCCTGTCGCAGCTCAAGCTGGAGCTGGACTTTGACAACTCCGCCATCAACCAGCTGCAGGTGGTGCTGTTCAGCTTCCAGGATGCTGTAAGTCTCCGCAGAAATACGGTTCACCGCTGCGGGCGCGCCATGAACGTCACATGCGAGCCAAAAAAAATGTACTTTTCAGTTCTTCTCAGGGTTTCCACCCTTAACTAAAACATATCAAAGACATAACTGCAATTCAAAAATTAGACTAAATGCAATATATCTGTATTTACAGTCTTTTTGAAAAATATTCATACTTTTCACTGCAAAAAGAGAACTAAAGGTAAGCAAAATCTTCTTTAAATTTGTGTGTTTTCTCCTCGATTTGAGCAGGTAAATAAGATTTTCTGCCAATGGAATAAGAGTTTTGCACTTAAAATAGGAATAACTCATCTCCATCTTATTTCAAGTGCAGTATAAAGTATCTAACTTAATTTAGAGGTAAAAACCATTGGCAGATCATCTTATTTTCCTGCTCAAATCAAGGATAAATACACTAGTTTCAAGAAAATTTTGCTTACTTTTAGTTCTCTTTTTTGCAGTGTTCCACGTGTCTCTTTACAAACCGAAACCTTCATTATGTCTGTGTAGGATTTTATATGACAGGCACACAACTGAGCAGCTAGGTTAATCACTTTTAAAGTCTTGGATGTAGGTGCTGTGATCTAAACCCCTCCGATGCAGCTTTAACTGTGTGCTTAGGGTTGTTTGTCCAGCTGCAGAATTTGGCTGTAGCCTTTTAGCTCCATCCATCTTCCCATCAACTCTGACCAACTTGCCTGTCCCTGGTGAACAAAATAATCCCCACAGCCTGATGCTGCCACTACCGTGCAATACACATAGCATTTTACATGTAGGTCAAAAAAACTTTACTTTTGGTCTCATATGACCAGACCGCCGTCTCCCCTATGTTTGCTGTCACCCCTATATGTCTCATAGAAAGCTCCAAACGAGACTTTGTGAGTCTTTCTTTCAACATTTTATCTTGTGACTTGTGTTTGACCTGTTGACAGCTATTTCTGAGATGCGTCTTTACGGCTTCTGCAGAGTTGTTATGTTCCTTTCAGCCTCTTGTCTGAGTTAAGGTTGCTTTTGTTACCCCATATGTCAAATAGTTTTGTAATTAAACTTATGAAGGTGGTTGGTTTTGCTGGATTGTAATTATTGGTATCAAAATCAACCAGATTTGATAAAAGAGATCAAGCCAGACTTTTCAGGCTTTTATATGGAACAAAGTAAAATCTAAACCTCAACATTTTCCACTTTTCTGAAGCCCAGTCATGTGATTTCCTGCCTATTATCCATCCCCCTCTTTGGAGGCAGAGGTGCCTCTCGCCTGTCTGTCAACCTCTGAACATTTTGGTGTGAATGTCGCATGCATTCTACATCTGCTACATGCAGCAGCGAGCCGTCTCTTTTCTCCTCCTCCTGCACATCAGATCAGACAGAAATCTGACAGAATTATTCGGTTAAAAGAATGATCTGCCAGCGGTAATTGCACCTTCTGCGAATAGGCTCATCTGCTCTCCCCCCTTTAGAAATGCAGATGAAACCACACATGAGCAAATTGTTTGTTTTAATGGTGCGGGGTATTGCGTAATCTAAGACGGAAGGTGGAGCTCTGACGCCTCCTGCTGGTCATCGTGAAAATCTTCAGCCGTAGAAAGTGGGACGCAATAAAGAACTATTTTAGAAGATATATGAACAGAATGAAAAATTTTTTTGATATAAATCGAATGTATTGCGGTGGTGTTCTGACTGTGCAAACCTTGACAATTCCAGGTGAACAAAGTGCTGCGGAACCACAACATCAAGCCCCACTGGATGTTTGCTCTGGACAACATCATCCGGAAAGCCGTCCAGACCGCCATCACCATCCTGGTGCCAGGTAGCGTCCTCGGTGTCTCGAGCAGAGCCCCTCTAATTAAATTAGAGCCGGCCTGCTTCTGGGCACAACTTGGAGATGAATATATGAGCTCTGGGAACACGGTGCTGAGCTTTGGGCAGGATTGAAAAGGAGGGAAGCCAAAATGTTTCGTATTTAGGCAATATATTGAAAGAAAGAGCTGATTTGATGCAAGTGTAAAATGTAAAAACATTTAGCCCAGGCCCCCTTATTGATACCAGACACTATACTTTGTAAGGTTTTGTAAGGTTGCTGAAAAGACTCATCCATGTCTGTGCTCTGTAACTGTAATCTGTAATCTGGAAAAAGCCATCCAGTGAAGTTCCCATTATGTGGTACTAAACCAAACAAAGAATGAAAATGACGATTCAACCTTTTTATTAAGGTACAGGCTTAACGTTATGCGGTATGTCAACTCCAGGTATTATTTTCAAACATTAGAAATACACTTTAGGGCTTTCCAGGGTTATATTCTCATACAATTCACTAATTGTTAAATCAACTTAATGTATGCAGCAGAATGAAGTTGGAGGTCTGTGGGAAATGTAATTTACAGACAATAAATAAGAGAACAGTAATAAAAAGGGATGAAAATGGATGAATATTTAAACTTTTGTTCTAGAGTGTACGTTTCAACATTCTTCGGGTCAAAGGTCGAGTTTACCACTGTGTTGCATCATCTTTTGCCGTCATAGCACTCAGTGAGTTCTGGTGAGATTGTAAACAATCGACTATTGCATGTCCATTTATTCTTCTTCATATTTAGCCATTTTCGTGAATTGGGTACACAAAAAGTCAGAAAATGCTCAAGTCTCTTGTGTAAATTAATTACTTTCTGAATACTTTTCTTTAGCACTCATCCCCTTTATTTGGGTTCTTATTACAGTTTATGCTAGTTGACTCTTAGTGACTTCCTGCTGGTAGATATTGTTTATTAGGCTCACATAACAACATGTCATCACAGGAAACTGTGAGCAAATCATAGAAAATGACTTTAAGTTCTCTGAAATGGCGACCGAGGGGAGAAAAAAAACAGCACCTGCTGTAAATAAGCTGCAGTTTAGAGAGAGCAGCTGCGTTTTTGGGTCTAGTTAACTACATTTGCCTTTTCAGTGGTTTTCAGTTGTGTTTCTGAGCCAGTACACTAATCTTCACTATAAAACAGGTTCTGTTTTTCAAGCAGTGTCTCTTTAGGGCTTGAAAGTAATGCAATGTAGCTTTCTATCTTGTCCATTTTGTGCACAGGTTTCCCTTGATGATCAGGATCTTTTCATATAACAATCTCCATTGCTGATTTTAAGACATTTATGACATCTTTACCTTATCTTTACTTCTTACAGTCTGAGCTTCTTTGAAATATCCGATAAATTCTTAGTCATGTTTCTAAGATGCACTAATTTGATGCATTTATCTGTTGTTTTCTTACCTGGTAAAAGAAGTAGAATATCTTAATACTGTAAAATAGTAAAACAAAAACAATATAGCATATTGCAAGCTGAAATATTATCTAAAGCAAAAACATTCAGCATGTCAATAAAAGAAATAAATATTCTGGAACTGAGTTGTTGTTTTTTAAGCATTAATTAATGTTTTAGTTTATGAACTTGAGCTGGTTGGTAAAATATAAGATTTATGAAAATAAATTGGTCAATTATTCTGTAATCCAAACTTTAAAAGCTAGAACTCCTGACAGCGTAACAAAAAACAGGAAAATTGTCTCATTTAAAGCACCTTGCAGAACATTGAACATTTTCACATTACAGCCCCGAACCTTAATGTATTTTATCAGGATTTTATGCGATAAAAAAACACAAAGTAGCATGTAATTGTTAAATGAAGGTTTCCAGTTTTTTACTCATAAAATGAATTGCATTTTTATTCAGCCCCCTTTATTCTGTTACCTCTAAGTAAAGTCCAGTGTATACTTTTGTATTTAACTCCGTAATTTATATTTCCACTTGTCTGTTTCAGTTTAATGAAAACAGTGCGGCCATGCGAACAGCACCATTTCATTTTGTCTGGGTTTTTTTTTATATATATATAAACAAGAGATTTTGTCTCGTTTTCAGAGCTGAGGCCACACTTCAGTCTGAACTCCGAAAGCGACCCGGCGGATCAGGATGACTTCGACGACGACGCGGAGCCCGGCAGAAACTCCACCCACCAGAGCCGCGCACCGGCCGTCGTTGCCCACGACGACACGGTGGCCACGTCGGGAGTCAGCACGCTCAGCTCCACCGTCTCCCACGAGTCTCACAACGCGCAGCGCTCCGTAAGCATGGAGCTGGGCAGGATGAAGCTGGAGACCAACAGGTAGACACAGACGCCTCCTGCTGCAGGGTTCTGGCCATGAGCCACGGATCTGTTCACGTTCGTCCTCTCACTAAATAAAGCTGTTGTGTGTTTCCGTCTCGCTGGTTGATTGCAGGTTGCTGGAAGAGCTGCTGCAGAAGGAGAGGGAGTATCAGGCCATTCTGCAACAAGTGCTGGAGGAAAGGGAGCAGGAGATCAGACTGCTGAGGATGCGATCTGAGTCTGCAGGTCTGCACTTTGATCAAATTTACATTTTTACTCGCCTTGCCGTCTGGCTGTGGTTCACCAATTAAGTTAAAATGCACCACATGAACAGAGATGTGTGAAAGACGTGGAGAAAGGAGAAATAAAAGGTGTGAAGTGTTTACTGTTGTGCATCATCCCACTGAACACTTTATAAACATCAGTACATGATGTATATTATGGCTTCCTTATCACCTTCTGGAGGTGCAAACTGGGGGATCTTAGACTATAACTCAAAAAAGGAAATATTTCCTGGCTTTCTATACATGCCAATCATTTGGCTCCCTTCAAAAAAACTACTTGCAAATTTGATTATATTAATTGATTTGGATTAGGAGCCAATCCTCCGCTTTAGGAGTTGCAGTTTTACTCTTATTTGGCCTTATATCCAAAACTTTTTATTGAATAAGTGCATAAAATAAATGCAGTCCTCCTCATCCATCTTCATGTGTATTTCCTGTAGATCAGGAATTTCTATATTGGGCCACTTTGGCGTCATAAAGTCATTAAAAGGGCCGGTTGCATGTGTATAAATTATACTTTTGATTTCATAATTTTAATTCAGTTCACATTGAAACAAAAATGCCCAGTAACATAAAAGTAGCACCCTTATGCCCAATTTATCTGCAAAAAAGTTCATATTGGAGTGAGTTACACTTTAAACTCTCATCATTCTGCATCACTTTTTCTCTTTTTGGACATTTCTGGGTTGTTTTAATGTGTTGTGGGAGGATGCTGTTACTACACAGTTAAAATAAATTAACATTTACTACAGGAAGAACAGTTTTAGCCACTTTATACAATTTAAAATTATATATGCCTCTACTTTATGACATAATATGCCTTTTTTGGTTCTTGAGGGCCAGATAAATTGCCTTGACGGGCCAGATTCTGCTCGCGGGCATTGAGTTTCACACATGTGCTGTAGATAAATGAACCCAAAAAGTTAAATTAACATCTTCTGTTTTAGAGTCCCCCACAGCTTCAGAGGGCTTTCAGGGGCAAAGAAGTGAAGCTTCGGACAGACGTGAAGACCCCGAGTTGTCCAACTGGCTCAGGCTTTCCGGTGCCGACCAAGACGCTATAGACAGGGTGAGTTGTGCGATCACCGTTTCCATATTTACGTCCGTCGTTTTTTTAATTACATTGTTACAGTGATAGGATGATGTTACATTATTATTTCTTTGTGTTTTCTCTAGATACTGAACGAGGAGTACACTTTAAATGACATCCTTCGTTATGTGACAAGAGATGACCTGAAGTGTTTAAGACTGAGGTTGTAAAACGTTTATTCTTCAACATTATGTACTTATATCTAATGCACAGTTTCACTTCTGTGTTCGGTTTTAAGTCACAAAAAGGCCGGCTAACTCTCACATCTGCTCCACTCTGGACAGAAATACAGAAGTGAAGCTGTGACAGCTGCCTGTTGCGTAATCCCACACTGAGTATTGTGGCGTTTTACCCGTACAGGAAAACTTCTTGTTGGCACCCAAACTATCAGAAATGAGAGTATTTACTGTGAATTATGATAATCAGCGCTGATTGGGTGAGGAAGTACTATTATATAGTCATTGAGGCTAAATGGTCCTGCTGCAAAAGTGACTCTAAATCTGATGAGAATCAAAAACCCTTTGTGCAATGAAAATATTCCTACAACTCAAACTTCATCTGATTTTGTCTCGTTGTCACCAAAAACTTAAGCGTTTCAAATTAAAGCAGCACATAAGATGTGGAAGGGAAAGGATGCATGGGGATCTTGGCAACAGATTCTCCCAGCGAAGCTGAAGAAAGATGACCCCACAGCAAGATGCTGCCATCACCGTGTTGTTCGGGGTTATGAGCAGAGTCTGTTTTTAGCCACGCGGCGTTTTGCATGAAGGCCAAACTATTGGATTTTGTCTTACTGACCATCTTCCATGTTTGCTGTGGTTCCAAACCATAAACCAGTCTTCTTGTTTCTTCCATAAAGGCCACATTTAGAAAGGTCAGGAATAATACAGTAGTCAACAGGTTCTCCACCTGAGCTGCTGCTCTCTGCAGCTCCTCCAGAGTTACCATGGACCAATTAAATGCTAATATTTCCTTGCCTGGTCTGCCAGTTATACTCGCATCTTCTTTCCATCTTCAGTTGTTGGATTGACTGGTTCTCTATGAGATGTCCAAAGCTAGTTAGGAATAAATTACATACTAGTGGCCTCTACTCATGTAGGTTACTTCTGAAGATAATTGGTTCCACATTACTTTATCTAAGCACGGTCGCTTAATGAAAATGTAAACATCACGTTTCATATTTTCATTTTTAAAACATCTTTGCATAAATGGATCCTATGTTGTGTTGGTCTGTTACATAAATCCCCAAATAAATACATTATAGTTTGTGGTTGCAACATGACAAAACAGAGGCACGTTCAAAGGGGTGTGAGTAATTTAGCAAGACACTGTTCACCTATGAATTTTGTATGAGCATTTAAATGTATATTTGGATATTTGGTGCCCCTTAGTGGCCTTGTTAAAGAATAAACAGTGGAAGAGCCAAACAGTTTCCTTTTAGGGAATCGAGCCTTCCATGCTGTTAATAGTTTTTCTAAATGCTGTTTTAATATTTGCGTTTCAGTGTCTCTGGCATTGCTTCAAAATATTAAGGGATTTGGTCGCAAGAAGCAGTTAAGCGCATAAAAGTAAAAAACTGCCTTGTTTCTGTTGGTTATTTAGTCTTTTTTTTTTTTTTTTTACTTGTACTGATTCTCTCTCTGTCATCTATTAATGTTGTTGTCTGTGATGCACGAGTGTTGCGTTTCTTCCTGATTCTTTTTCAGGCTTTTGCACTGATTGAATGTGTTATTGTTAATTTCATACTGTGTAGTCTTACTAAAGAGCAGTAAAGCATTTTATCACCGTGCCGCATTACTTGCCCCATTAACGGTCCACTTAAGTGTCTCTTGTTCCATTAATTTCTCATTCACTCAGCACTTTAAATTGGACTGTGAGCTACACACGTTTTATGTTGAATCTTAAAGACCTCTGGGAAGTACTTTCTGAATCTCTAATGAATAACGATCCATTAAAGTAGTTAAAGAACATCGGAGGCGCTTTCACAGTGGTTTCTTACTAAATGCAGCGTACTAGTTGCTGCACCCTCTGAGCTAACCGCCTTTTTTTCTCTTCTCTCGTTCCATCAGAGGTGGAGTTTTGTGTAAACTATGGAAGGCCATCGCAGACTTCAGGCAGAAGCCAGCCTGATGCCAACAGCTCGGCATCCTCCATCTTTTACCTCTATTTATAGGAACAACCAGACGTTCAGGAGGGAAAAAAACCTGCCTTCACCAGGAACGCAGGGCAGCTTTCCAACCACACAAGTTTCTTCTGGGGATTTTTTTCTTCTTTCTAATTTTAAAAAAAACAACAATTTTGGACTTCAGCAGATTTTTAAAACTATTAGAAAAGTGCCATTGGTTTTGATAGGACTGTCGGATAACAGATGCTGTTTTTTTTTTGTTTTTTTTTACAGGTCTGAAATGGAAAAAGATTTAACTATTACCGTTAAATTTTGCTATTACTGTTTAACTATTATGTTGAGCTTGTTTGAAACAAAACGGTTTCTCCAGTCTTTACATTAGTTACATTACATTAGTTTACAGAAATGGAGACTGACTGTTTAAAAAAAAAAAAGCCTGAGATACAAATTACTACATCTGACATCCTCTCTACTAATATTTTTATTGCAAAATCGTATCACTACTTTATTTAAACAGATTTAATTTAATTGTACTATGGAACATGTCGGAGCATGCTCCCTCTCTTTTTTTTTTTATTTAAATACTTTCTTTTACATTTCTTTTTAAGCTGCAAATATGCAGTTTAATTGCTAAAGATATTTTTCATGTAAATAATGTGTTATACATTCTCTGTGAATGACTTTTATGTACTTTATAGAAGATATTGCTAAATATAGCTAAACCTTCATGTGAATTGGACCAAGTCTCTATAATGAAGACGTGGGAAATATGAACTGTATATTTTATTTTCTAGTCTCAGCTGTCATAGGAAGTAGCATACAGTTGGTAATTAATTAATATCACCTGATCTGATGATTGGCTTTTGTTGTTGTACACTGGCACAGTTGTGTTTATATCTTGCTCGTGATCTTTGACTCAAATGTACCTTGTGGTGAAGATTCTGAAATGCAAACAAGTTTCTCATTCATGGGTCTTTTTTTAACAATTTTCTCTGAAATGGCGGTGGGCAAAAAAAAAATCTTGAGCAGTTTATCAGTTTCATTTTATATTCAAAATGATTCAAGATTTTTGTCTCATAGTTAAAATAAAAATGTTCATGTTGAAGCTGTGAAAAAAAAGTGTGAAACGTTATTTTACAGATTCATGCATTCATATAGTCGACCTTATACTGACACAATATTCAAAGGTTCACAACTAAAAGTTCTTAATGCAACATTTAAATTGTATTTTGTAATCAATCATTTAGCCAGCACATTTAAATACCTGTGCTCTGAGTGGAATAGCAAGAGGGAAGAAAATTCAAAATTGTTTTATAATCACATTTTGTGTCTGTCAGACTTTGCAGTATTTGATTTTTTTTCTTTTTTTTACAGCTAAAATAATTACAGTAAATAATGCATTTGAGACAAACTGCTTGCAATTAGACACCTACTAATACAGTCATCCACTTAAACTGACAGGTCAAGGACAGCATTAATCAGATAAGCAGCAAAGAGGCCCATGGTAACTCTGGAGGAGCTACAATGAGCCACAGCTCAGGTGGGGCACTCCAAAGAGGAACCTTTAGTCATGCAGAGTGGCTTCTTCTTGAAGCTTTTGGCACAGCAACCATGTGAAACAATGTGTTTTTTTGAGAGGAGATCAAAATTGATTCTTATTTTATTGTTTGTTTGTTTTTCTGTCAACATTTACATTGCTATTTGTGGCTTAAAGCAATCTTGCTGAACTAACTTGTACCCACCAGGAAACATGATGGTGGCAACATCATTCTATGGGGATGTTTCAGACACAAAGAAGCTGATCAGAGTTGACGCTAACAATGATGGAGTTAAATTCTGTGAAATTCTGGAAGAAAATCTATTAGAGACAGCAAAAGACTTGAGACTGGGGAGGAGGTTCGTTTTCCTGCAGGATAACAACCCTAAAGTACAGCCAGAGCTATGTAGAATGGTTCAGATCAAAGCAAATTTGCAATGGCTTAGTCAAAGTTCAGACATAAATCCAGCTAAGAATCTGCAGAAACACTTAAAAATCTATGTTGACAGCATAAGCTATTCTTTTATAAGGAGGAATGAACCCCTGTGCTCAGAGGGCTGAATACAAATTTTAGTGGGAAAAAAAAGTGCCCAAAGCTAGTTTAAAATTAGGCTTGCGCTAAACTATTATTTGTATAGACAACTTTAGTTCTACCACTGGGTGGAGATACTTTTTGTTGTTTGTTTTTTTTGCTTTATTGCTGATACAAAAGAGTCCAAGAAGAAAAAAAAGGGGGGGGGGGGGGGAACTAAAGGATCATCAGAAATCTGAAACATCATTTGGTGAGAATGACTGAAGACTATAAACAAAGCAGATTTGGCTTTGATATTCTTCCAAAAACCAGGAAACCCATTGCATGAAACGCCATAGCCAAGTGGCTGGTATAGTGTACAGAAACATCTGTTCAGAATACCAACTGGAGACCCCCAGGTCAAAAAGGGGAATCACCTCTCAAGTTGGTGGAGAATGACAGAGCTACAATCCTGTGGGACTTCCAGATACAGACAAAATGGTAATGGACAACCAATCGGACATTGGGATCATTGATGAGCAGCAGAGGACAGCCGTTGTGGTCGATGTGGCCATCCTGAGTAACGGAAACATCAGGAAAAAACAGCACGAAAAATACCAAGGGCTCAGGGAAGAACTAGAAAGAGCCTGAAAGGTGAAGACAGCAGCGGTGCCTGTGGTCATTGGAGCATTCGGGTCAGTAACCCCAACTCTGGAGAAGTGGCTCCAACTGATACCCGGAGAAACATCAGACGCCTCAGTACAGAAGGGCGCAATCTTAGCAATAGCTAAGATCCTAAGAAGAACCCTCAGGCTCCCAAACCACTGATAGAGGACCCGAGCTTGAGATATATTCAACAAGAAAATCATCAAGAGGTCTTTCATTATATTGTTACCATATGTTGATTAATTACTCACAGACTTGTGTTTTAGGGCATTTATTTCTGTTAATATTATTTTTTTGCTTACATATAACGAAGGTTTAGAATATTACATCAAACTGATTATAAAAAATGTAAGACAAAATGTGAGCTTAATTGATTGATTAATTGATTTATATTAATTGATTTATATTTAAAAAATTCGAATAAATCAGTAAAGTAAAAATTATTTTCTTAAATGATACCCTATTTTAATTTTGCTTAGGAAATAAACCCTGATGCTGATGTCAATGATCAAAAGCACCACAATTTTTCAAATAATGAACTAATACATTTTACAAATATTATCACTTAAATAAAATTGGATATAGATGGCATGAAATACTTAAATCGACCGTTATTTAAATATTTCAGTATAAACAAGTTTTCTACAAAATTTATTTTATAAAATGTATTATTTAATTTTAGGTTTGATCATTTCAAATTCCAATTTTGCGGTATAGCGTACATCTCTCAGCATTACTAATCGAATTGGTTACAGACAACATGATACAGTTCAACTGTTGTGCAGGTTGACCAATCAAATGCTAGGGAGGGGAGACAAGTTTTTAATTATCTTATGATGAACGGCAATCTGAAATAATTAAATGTTAAGATAGTTATATGATTTTAACATATAATTGATTCAAATTTTTATCAAAGATTTAAAGGTCATTTTAAATTAATAAATTAATGGTAAATTTCTATTAAGACTTACGTTTTTAAAGGTCTATGTATTTTAACATGTTTTTATATTTGTGTGATTTTGGTTAAAGTTTGACGTAAACTACCGCAGACGAAAATATTTAACGATTTATTTGTCACACCTTGGTTCGCTTGAGACTGAGCTGCGACAGGTGAGCGGCTCATCGCCATCTTTGTTTATCAGTCATCAGTGTGACGTCAGCGTTCCTGCTCTCGCGACCGTCCCGGCTCACCATGACAACCGCGGATTTATAGCATCGTCGGGAGACAAACCGTCGCCGTCGATGCAGAGGCGTTTATCCTCCGAGGTCGTGTTAGAGAACATCCCGTCTGGCATCTTTTTCTTTCATGCTGGAAGCTCCCTGGAGCCGATAGAGACCCCCATGAGTGGGAGGCCAGCCGGAGGCAGAGGGAGAGGCCGTTTCACGGAGTGAACAACAACAACAACATGGCTCTGCTTCAGCATCCCCGGCTGCTGCTTCCCTGCGTCTCCCTGCTGCTCTTCATCGGCCGCACGCACGCCCGGTCCCCTCAGATATCAGACCTGAAATCCAAGATATCCGGCGTGGAGGAGCTCCTGGAGGAGTTCCGGAAGCAGCTCCAGCAGGACCAGGCGTACAGAGCCGCCGACGCCAGCGACTCCTGCGTGGGCGACTTCAGCGCCGCGGAGGAGCGCATCATCCGGACGAAGGCCTCCATCGAGCAGGGGGCCACCTTCCTGCTGGCTCCGGACAGGGTGTACACCTGGCGGGACTGCCTGCACGCCTGCTGCTCGCAGCCTCACTGCACGGTGGCGGTAGTCCAGGAGGACCCGAGGCGGCCCGGGGAAAGCCTCAGCTGTTACCTGTTCAACTGCACCTATAGGGGTAAAAACATCTGCTCCTTCGCGCCGCAGGAAGGCTTCACCACCCACAGCCGGACCCCGAACGCCACGCAGGGACACCTGCCCGGTTCCCACGGCGCAACCACCGGGAGGCCCGGGCAAGCTGAGGAGGACGACTCACCAGGTGGGGAGCCTAAAAAAAATTACGCAAAAAAACCCTCCTCATTCTTTGCGATCACGTTACACCTGCATGAGGTGTTGGTAATAAAACGAGTCCCACGTCTTGGTATTAAACAGGTCTTAGAAGAATGATTATCATAAACTGAGCTCACAGATAGACCAGCACTAACCTTTGGAGCTTTTTCTGGTCTACATGTGGTGGAAAGCTAAAGCTGCAGCATGGCGTCCCTACTGTGAGACATGGTGGTGGCAGCATAATGCTGTGGGGAAGTCTGGACCTAAATCCATCCAGCTGAGAATCAGTGGCAACGCCTGAAAAGTGAAGTTCGCACCTCAAATATATGGGGTGCCATTTGTGACAAAATATGTTCACGCGTCTATGTAAGGTGTGTATCTAACGTGCTCATGTAATGGAACCTGAGCCCCATACAACTAAGCAGAGTTACTAATTAGGCGATTGGTCGGCAGGCTTGACCTTGGGGGGTGTCAGACTAAAAGGATGGATACCAAAAGCACGGCACACGCTCTTATATTATCTGGAAAACTTTTGAAAAACATGTATTTTTCCTTCCCTATCACAATCATACGCTGCTTTGTGTCGCGGTCTTGTCAGGAGGAATAAAAGAAAAAGGCATTATTCAGTTCAGTTCTAATTCAAAAATACTTTATTAAGCCTAAAGGGAAATTAAAAGTTGATGTAACTCATAATATGCAGGTTTCTTTAAAGAGTTGTGGATGCTGATGGATGCGGGCTTGAAGAATCTTCTGTAGCGGTCTGTCTGAGGAAGCCTCTGACTGAAGACACTTTATTTTCTGACTCTTGTCCGCACATGCCGTTTATTTTCTTTTTCCTCACATTGTTATGGATTCACTGGTTTCGCATGGCCACGCTGTCTCAGATTTACACTTTTTTTCCCGCAGCATTTATCAAAAACAGCTGCGAAAGTATTACCTAAAGATCTAGAAGTACGATTTTGACAAACATTCGCACATAGGAAAAATGTTTTGGTATTTTTACCGCACTGATCTTGTCACTGTAAATTCTTTCTAAATTTACAATTTATAAAAAGATTCGTTTGTGGGAGGATCATGTACCTCCTACAGTAAACTCCCTTCCTATCAGCTCTGCAAAATGTCCACGCGTCTCAGCACCCTGCAGCTAAACATTATCAGCTGCTTGTTTCCCTGATAAGGCAGCACGGCTGGATTAATGATTCCTGTGTTGTGAAAATGAGATCAGGATGTTGAGAGCAGGAGCAGGTGTGTAGCTTTAGCCATCACACCAGCAAGTTGTTTGAGTTTCAGCTTCTCAGTTGCTGATTTTTAATATTGTATGTCCTTCTAAAGTCAATATCGTTACGTCGCAACTCTCTAGAAAAGGACATGCTCACTATTTTTTGGGGGGTGATTTTAAACAACATAGCTAGAAAATAATATTTTCCAGAAATAAATTACCTGTAGGGTTCCTTCCTGCTGATTAAAAACTGTAACTTCTGATATTCTGCTCAATGTATGTTGATTAACATTAACTGAATAATAGTTTAGCTTCAAACCTTTAGTTTTCAGGCAAAGGAGAAAGGTTTTTAGGTCCGCAGCAAACGGCTCACAAAGCACCGGTCTCATTGATGCACTTCAATGTGCTAGTGGCAGAAAATGAGTGTTTAATTGAAATAAATCTACTACAACAGCACATGAAAGAGACGTGCGAACATCACAGGACTAACCACGGATCACATTCACAGAAGGGGACGAGCCTCCGCGCAGCGACGCCGGGCAGGACGTGGTGATCCAGCTGCCCACCGACTGGGCCGTCCTGGACGGCAGGGACAGCGTGGACGACCACAGGATCACCCACTACGAGTGGACGCTCGTTAAAGGGGACGCAGCCGTCAACATGAAGGTTTGTATTCGCATTTTATCTTGACACTTGCTACGACGCTTCAACCGGCACTAAGCGCTGGTTGATGCGTCTACGCAGAGGACGCAAAGACTGCAAGGAAGGCTGCGTGATGGCAAGGTTAAAGGGCTCGCAGTGATTGGCGATATCCCAACTGCAAAGAGAGCTCTATCCAAAAAATATTGTCTTTTAAAAAAATTGCTTTTGTGCAAAAAAACCCCCAAATATACAGTTTTTATTCTGATGATCCAGGTGGTTGTGAGGGTTTAGCTCCAGCAGAAAGCTCTATTGATCTGACTCAAAAGAGTCAGATGCTGCAAATATTTGCACTTCCTCTATAAATAGTCGGCTGCTGTCACAGACATCGGTGTATAAAATGCTTAAAGCAGCAATGACGCTTGCTTTGAGTAAACAGGTTGGTTTGACTGCACAGGTCCCTATCGCCACGCTTTATCAACAGGGATTAGTTTGTTTTCTGTCCACTGAGCCCAAAGAAAAGCAGACATGTAAGCCTGTCTGAATGGCCACGGCCGTAGGGATTATTTCCTGCACTTATGAAGATATTTGCCCGTTTAAAACGCCCTCAGTTTTTGTATTCACCGCCTTAAACAAAAAAAAAATGTGAAGAAAAAAGCCTTTTAACAGCCAAATCTCAATACTGGCTTTAATTCAACATGTCCATTCATATCCTTCATATTTCCTTCATATACCCATACTGTTATTTATTTTTTTACTTTAACACAACTTTAATATATCTATCCATTTAATCCCAGACCATTCATCAGGTGAAACGGTTATTAAAATCAACCAACTTTGATTCTTTTAAGGGAAAAATAATTATTTTTCAACAACAAAAAAATGCATCATGACAGGACGTCAGTAAAAAAATCTGGTTCTGTAAATGTAAGAAATTTGAATGTGATGTGAGGTCTGTTGCTGCTGACACGTTTTATTTTATTTGCGCACACTGCAGGCGACCCACCCAGGGCTGCTGAAGGTCAGTGGTCTCCAGGAGGGGCTCTACACGTTCCAGATGACTGTGACCGACACAGCGGGACAGAAGAGCTCAGACAACGTCTCCGTCACCGTGTTGGCGCCGAAGCACCAGGCCGAAGGTGAAAGGCTCACTGAAAACGTCTCCACTTTAGCTTCTGGGTTTTTTGTAAAGGAAGTTGAGGAATTATCCGTATCCGTGTTCACAGTTTGCACTGGTGACTGCTCCAACTACCAGTTCAAGTGCGACGATGGCTGCTGCATTGACATCTCCTACGCCTGTGATGGGAGACAGCACTGTCCGGACCGCTCTGATGAGGACTTCTGCACAAATTGTACAGATTTAATTTTTTTTAAATACATTTGTTTTCTTAAATTGTCCAAGACTTCCTCACAAAACCGGATCTCTGTGCCGTCTTTTCCAGTTGATGGTGGCCGTAAGTCTGTGACCCACCCTGTGGACCCGCCCGGCCCTCAGAGGCCCGTTGCAGAGACGGAGCGCGGTGGGGATGCCTCCGCGCTTCCAGATGGATCCAGGAAAACCGTTGTTTCAGCGGTAGACAGGAGCAGGGTTGCTCCTCCAAAGACCCTGAGTGAGAACACGGCTTCTGTTAATCAAGGTAAGGTGTTCACGCTTTAAATGCTTCACAACAGAACGTCAAGTAAGAGGACGTCCACGTGATGGCTCCACAGGCTTTTATCTTACTTCAGCTCCTCCTGGTACGCTTTTTGCTAAACAACGTGATGTTGTTTGTTAGTCCTTAGTGCCTCATCTTTTTGTAAAGCAGCAGAAAGGACGTGTGTGTGGACATAAGAGCAGATGGAGCCTACAGGCAGTCACTGAGTCATGGCAGTGAGCACAAAATGCTGGCAGAGCCAAAGAGCCACTCTGCGTTCGCTGGAAAAGCAGCTCTTAGCCCGCATCCCCTGAGTGCCAGAACAAAGCCCCTCTGTGTCCGACGCCATCTGATCCCTGAATTAGACTGGAAGTGGCCAAAGGGTCACCGTCACCCGCTGCTTTAACATACTGTAGGTATTATGTGCCATAAGGGCATTCGCTAAGAGAGCCGAGAACCAAGTTAAAAAGTTGAGGAAAATATTGTCGGCCCGCTGGCTGTTAACCGGACGCCATGATGAATCTCTTCTTTTATTTATACTCGAGATTAGCTCAACAACAAAGTGTACGGTTAGGCTACAATGTGCTCTTGTTACTAATCGGTTTGTCCGTTACCTGATACAGAACCGTACCACCGAATAGCAGCAGTGGTTTTTCTTTCTCTTTTAGTTGCACTGAGAAGGGTTTACATAGAAGGAATAAGATTTGATAGTTAAATTAAATTATTTAAATGTGTTTTAACATGACAAATCATCACAGCTCAGATCTCTTTTATGCAAATAAAAGTATGTAGAAACATTTGTGGAGCCACTGAACCTTTATTTATTATAAAGTACCTTGCAAAAGCATTTGAGTTTTTTTGGGTTTCGCTTGGTAGACTGACACCAAGTAGAACACAATTGGAGAGCCCACTCCAGTGACTCTGGAGGAGATGCAGATAGCCACAGCTCAGGTGTTGACACACTGCAAAAAGGGAACTAAAAGTGAAATTTTCTTGAAATCTCTATTTTTCCTTGATTACAGCAGGTAAATAAGACTATTTGCCAATGGAATAAGATTTTTACACTTAAAATAGGAACAATTCATCTCCATCATCTTATTTCAAGTGCAGGATATCTACTTATCTTATTTTAGGGGTAAAAATACTCATTCCATTGGCAAATAGTCTTATTTAGCTCCTCAAATCAAGGAAAAATACCCTAATTTCCAGAATTTTTACTTACTTTTAGTTCCCTTTTTGCAGTGCAGGACAAGTATTACTTGTGCACTCCCCAGGAGCAACAGGCAAGCTGGTCAGGTGATGGGGAAGATAGATGAATCCGGAACAATACGGGGACACACCTGACAGGCGAGCTTTAACGGCGTGTTTTAAAGGGTGTGAATACTTTTGCAAGGCGATGCAAAATAATATTTCAGCCGTACATGAAGTGCATCTGCTCCTGCAGATCCGTGCACCGCAGCCCCAGTGGTCGGGCCGTGTAAAGGCACCTTTCCTCGGTGGTACTACGACCAAAAGGCGGGCGAATGCAAACACTTTCTGTATGGGGGATGCCAGGGTAACCATAACAACTTCCTCCAGGAGTCTGACTGTGTCAGCGAATGTTTACAGAAAAGTAAGTATCATTTGATTTTTAGACATTTGTTTTAAGTTGCAGAAAGCTAAAGCTGCCATACTTTTCATTTTCCCGTCTTTTTAGGCTCAGCCCTCAGGCCAACAAGTGTGGCTCCTCCAGCCACCAAGCAGACTGAGACAGGTAAACCCGCGTAGTCAATGTGACCTGCTTCACACATCAGTAATACAAAATATGAAACTGGCTAAAGCCTTATTTTTATCTTCTGTTTAAGCTGCCTCTAAAGTCTCCCAAACCCAAGCGGCGAGTGACACGGTCTCCAAACCATTTAAAGGAGGACACCCAGGCCCAGAGTCAGGTTAGTCCTATTCTCTGGGGTTATATTTAGTTTATTTCTATTCTGCTCCACAGGTCAAGTTCTGGGTTTTCTCTCCTTCAGGCGCAATCCTCCCTCTGGCACTTGGCATCCTCATCACGGCTGTGCTGCTGCTCATGATCGGCTGCCGTCTTAGACTCGTTCGTCACAAGCTAAAGAAAACGCGACCCCTCACCACAGAGGAGTCTGATTACCTCATCAACGGCATGTATCTGTAGCCTCAGAAGCCGGGCAGAGGCGGGAGCTAGCGCTTTGTCTTGCTTTCAGCCCCCCGTCTCAGAATCGAACATCTAAACCCTGCTGCCCTGAAAGCCCCCCCCCCCCCCCCCCCCCCGTACACTGACTGATAACTGCACTGCTGCTACCTTTGGAACCATTAAGACATACTCGAGCTTCAATAATTGTATTCATGTTGTCTTAGGAAAACCTAATTATAGATAATAAAAAAAAATATTTGTTTGTCCTTGTGTCGGTACACACTGTTAAAAATCCCTATGATTACACCAGACAACCTGTTTACTTTCATATCAGACGTTGTTGACCTCTTCGTCTTGCAAGCCTGGCACAAAATGCCATTTTTGCCACTGGGTGTCACTAATGTGCCATATTTGTGCCGCAGCTTTAGCCACAGTTAGCTTTGACTGAAAGACACAAGTGTTGGTGTGTCTGTTGACCAAAGCGTTCCTCAGTAAAAACCTGTTTGAGTCTGAACCATTTAGGCCATATCATGTCCTGTGAGTTACTTTACCTTCCCGTCTTTACAGCATGTCTCTCTTTACAGCGCATCTAGTTATAAACCATTAACAATGTCTTTTATTTGGTTTAATGTTTAAAAAAAAATAAAAGTTCTATATATGGGACGGGGATTTACAGTAGCGTGGTTATTGGTCGTCGCTGCAGGACGCCGGAAGAATGTATTCTTTGTGAAATGATACATCCACCCATCGTCTAGAACAGGTTGTCTGTGCAAGGTTGTGGGGTGCTGGTGTCGGTCTTCAGCGGTCATTTGGAGGAAAGGCAGAGTACCCACTGGACAGGTCGACAGCAACCCATTAACCTTATAGCCGTGTTTTTGGATTGCGGAGTGCCCGGAGAGAACCCGATCAAGCACTGGGAGAACATCCAAACTCCATGCAGAAAGATCCGATCCCAGGCCTGGACTCGCACCCAGGACCTTCTTGGTGAAAGTATACAGTCACACAGAAATTAGACCTGACGCTTTTGCTCAGAGCTGATCACAAGACGCTAATTAATCAAATTAACACCTTTTATTTAGGACGGTTGAAATTTCTTCTGCAAGTGCATCTAAATGAATTAGAATATCATTTAAATGTTAATTTATTTCTGTAATTCAGCAAACATAGTGTAACTTAATTTAAACATAGATTGGTTACACACAGGATATACTTCATGCTGCTGACTAGCTTTATGAAGGTGCTGATTTAACTCTGCAGCAGGACTTGGCACCTGCCCATACTTCCAAAAGGCCCAAAACCTGTTTCCGTGGCCGTCGGGTTAACGTGACTGTTTGGCCAGCAAATGGGCTTAGACAATTTCTGAAGCTGCAGATGAGCTGAAGGTTGTTCTTAAAGTAAGCTGGGCTTCTTTGAAACCTTAGCAGAGACGCATGCAGGGTGATCGCCTCCATATGCTGCACTGATGTGTTAATTCACGCAAAACTACCGTTTACCCCATTTTAGGTAGGTTGATAAATTTTTAAAAAATATATATATATTTTAATAATTTGCCTATAAATTCTTAATGCATTTGTTTGTATGGAAACAAATGTTACATTACTTTGAGCTTTAAAAAAAAAAATACACAACTATTATTTTTGAACACAGCTGCACATACTGTAGAGAAATGTTTAACTATCAGAAAGCTTGCCTGGGGCATCAGAAACAACATTTTCTGTACAACTTCAAACATTTACTGCATGAACAGAAAATGCCTAATGTTCTGGCTTTCCTGTGAGTAACTATTCAGCTGTCCATCCGCTGTTTCTGAGAACTGTTTCACGTCTTTGTTCACTTGAGTTTGACCAACATTTGGCTCATGTGAACGGGTTTTCCAGCTCAGAGCGTTTGGACTAAATTCCCCCTTTCTTCTACATTTACTGGTTTTGTCTCAAAAACAGCATGTCTGATGTAACCCACTAAGTCTGGCTCCATATCCTTGACCTTGTCACCCTGGAACAATGCTTTTCAACTATGGGGTTCCATTAGTGGAAAAAATATGTTTATGTGCCTTTGTAAGGGATGCATGTAGCGTGGGGTCACCAACCTTTTTAAAACTGAGAGCTACTTCATTGGTGTAGTGTCATACAAAGGGCTACCAGTACTGACCTTTAAACTAGAAGAGTCGGAGTTCACCTAACTTTACACTAAATAAACATATTTTTCATGCTTTTTTATAGATATTGTCATTTTCAAACCTATATAAATGCAAATGTGAATAAACAGGAAGAGTAATGGAATAAAATAAAGTTTTAGATGCAGACCACTGGTGGATGGGGCTTTTTTTTAGATCAGGCTCGTGGGCACCACATGTGGTCCTCGGGGGCCATTTGGTGCCTGCGGGCCCCATGTTGGTGACTCCTGCACTAATGGAACCCCATACACTTCCTGGTCTGTATCATTGTATCTCAAGTGCTTAATAATGAAAGGCAACTGGACTTCTCTTGTCTCTTGATGACATTTCATCTCTCATCCAAAAGGCCTTTTCTGTTCTAAACATGGTTGGAAGTAACAGTCTTATACGTTGTCAGGAAAAAAAAAAACAAGTATACATTTAATAAGAACATTAATTTCATTAAGAGGCCCTGCCCTCTATTCACAGCTCAACATTTGGCTTGTTGCTTGTTTGCTTGGATGAGAAGTGAAACATCTTCAAGAAACAAGCCTAGTTTCCCTCTATTTAAGAGCTTAGCATCGTCATGTCCTGGATGACTGAGACTCTACTCCAGCCTAGACACCAACCAATTAAGCTTGTATCATCAGTCCACCAGATGTTGCTCCATTTCTTTCAGACCAGTCAATATGGAACCTCTTCAGCAAGAGTTGCCTTTTCCAACAACGACCATCTGCAGCAATGGCTCCATAGACGTCTTCTAAATGGTGAAGCTCTCAAAGTCAACCGCAGACCTTTGACCCAATCGGCTGAGTCTGTGCCATTTTGGCTGTTTGATCCATTTTCCATCTGCTTCCATGTCATTCTGGCCTGATCTTTTTCTGCACTTCTTTTTATCCGGTTCTTCCTTTCTAATCAAACTTTGCTGTTCTTTTGAGCAATCCATTAAGGGCCTTGCTGATTTAACTCCACACAGCTGTTTTAAACATGTCCCATCCAAAGAATGTTTCGATTACACAGAATCGGCACTATATTTAACTATAGGTTTTCTGCTACACAGTTATTAAACTATTTGGCCTGTAGAAATACAATTTGAGTGGTCCGGTTAATGGTCTATTTTAAACACAACTGTATACTGCAGAATGACAAGTGATAAATCTAGACGCAAACGTGTCTATAAACTTGTCCAGAGATAATGCAAAAAATATGACGTCACAAAAAAAATCAGTTATCAGGTGAAATTACTGAACTCTGTAAAAGTCCTTCAAGGGATGGGAAAAAGGCAGACTGTTACAGGGCACCTCTCAAAACTTGTTTTGCAAGATACCAAATTGCTTTTGATTCTGCAAGTATTTTGTGAGATCCCAGGACACTTTTTGCAAGATCCTATACATTAATGTCCTAAATAGTTTACAGCATTTTGCAGAGGTCTCGCAAAACTTGCACTATATCAATCATAAGTAATTTGGAATGTTGCAAAATTAGAGAAACTTTTCTGATGTCCAGCAACGGTTTTTATTTTAAGGTTACATTTGCAAAATTATGCAAGATGGAGCATCAGATTTGCAGGATCTTGTGTTTTATGTTTTCTTTTTGTTTGTTTTTTATGACAACACTGGTCAGTTTTGTGCAATTTTTCCTTCACTTTCTCTGGCAGGGCTAAGTAGCAGCCTGCACAGACTGAAAAAGAAAAAAACGCAACCAAAAAAAGCTGCGAGAAACAAAACATAAGCATGTCTTTATTTTCATATGCCATTCCAGATATTGTGAAAGCCAAATATCATCAATCACTCAGACCCCTCTAAATACAATGTGCTTTTTTTGTGTATTATTTTTCTTCTTCTTCAAGAAAACAGTCATTAGCTTAGTATTATTGAAGTTTATTTTGGCAAAGCAGTGACTCTCCCAGTTAGAGACGTCACCAATGGAGCCTGCACACGTTGGAAATGGAAACCAGCGGCAGCAAACGACACATCACCCGGTGGGAAGCGCAGCCCTGTATGTCCATGCATTTTGGTGAGCTAAGTGCCCTGCTGTTTCTGAAGTATATCCAGTGTGTTGTGTGTTCAATATGAGACCTAAAGGTTCCGCACATCAAACTTACTTCAGCCACGGCGCTCTCTGTGTTTGTGTATACTAATACTGCTGTCAAGGGGGGGAGGCGGGAAAGAAAGCTTATTTTCTAGCAGAAAAATCTAGTTAGATGATCCACACACACAAACGCGCACGCTGTAGCTAGGTGAATTATCTAAAAGTCTCACGCATTTACTTTCCGCTTCTGCTTTCCTTGTACGATCAGCTTTCGACCCTGCTGAAATGTAATGTAAAAACGCCTGACTGCAATTCAAATGGGGGCAAACCATGACAAAAGACACAAAAACAAACCAAAAAACCCAGCAGTTAAAATAATACAAACCAAAAGATGGAGGCCTGAAAAGAAAAAAAACCCATCTTGAATATTTCGGCATGGAATTTCAAGCGGTCTTTCTTTCCTTGTGGCCCTTCAGGGCTGTCATCAGCGTTATTCTCCAGTCCCTCATTCGTGTCAAACAAACAAATAGCATGTTTTATAATGCTTGAAACAAAACTTCAGGGTCCGTCTGGTGCCGTCCGAGTTTTCCCCAGGTTACGAACTTAAAGAGGTGGATTATGGACCGTCTTCTTACTCAGAGTTCATCCCTGGGAAAGACGAGAGCGCGAACGTTAGAGAAGAAACCAGAGAGAAACCACGGCGCTGTCATGCAAATAGTGAAGAAGTGCATGCAAAATGTGCAGATAGTGTCATGGTAAAAGTCAAACAGTAGCCGGTTTGTGTCCACGTCTCACAGAGAAGATTAAACCGAACGTTTGGGTTTTATTGGGGTGGTAGGCATCCAAATTTTGACTAAATGATCATGCTTCTGAAAACCAAGCACCACCAGCGCTGCTCCTATTTCAGCGCTTTACATACGATTTTAGTTCCAGAGAGATCAAACCGGATTAGTGGGTGGGTTTTATTGACAGCAAAATTGTCTAAGTGTCAAACGAAAAAAGGTAAAAGTGAACGTGCAGCTAGTTGGTATGGTATGGAAGAAGCAAAATATGTCAACAAGCAGCAAAATGCAGCCCCTTGTGCTCTATTGCTTGCTCCAAGCCACACCATTTCACCTTTGCCACTGTGAGAAGGAGAGAGAGGGAGGAGGGGGAGAAGGAAGTCACTTCCACCTGGACCACTGCTTGTCTCTGTCTGTTAAAGGCACATAAATCACCCCCATCAAGGGCTTCATTTTGGTGCTGCCGTCCTCCATCTTGTCATATTGCTCCAGCATCTGGTTTCCTCCAGCCGGGCCGACCGGGAGAATCAGACGCCCGCCGGGCTTCAACTGGTCCAACAGCTGAAGCGGCAAAGGAGAAAAGTATTAACAGCGAGGGGATTGGAAAATTAAAATACATTTTAGAAGCTCAAACTGTGCTTCTGGTTTTCAGTGTTGGGACTCTTAACAATGAAAAGTATATTACCAGTTCTTAGTCCCAATGCCACCTGAAAGCCAATCTACATCTTCATATTGCATAACTTTACATAATCCTGCCTTTATCTGAAGTAATAGTTTATACCTGCTTGTTTGGATTTAAGGGAACATTTTCAACCAGTGGTCGTAGAGAAAGTTCAGGGAGGAGAAATACCCTAACACGACTATATCTAACGTTTTATTGCATGAAGATGCATTTCGTATATGAAGCTAGCTTATTCCAGGGAGTGACTTTAATTTTACACTATTCCTAAATTCTATTGGATTCTTTGTTAAAGTTTCTCCCAATCTGAAAGTCAGAAACTGTGGATTACCTCTACTATCAAACAGAAATAATAAGCAAGAACAAATGTGATTCCTGAATCCAGCTTCGATGGAGAAATTATTAGAACCATGAAGAAATGTGTTAATTTATTTGGACATAAACAAGAAGAAGGATTTTATTGCTTTATTGCTAAAGTATAACTCCCAAACACTTCCCATTTGAATGGCAGCAGCCAGCATCACTCAATCTCTAAAGAGGGATTTAGTGAATTCCTGCCCACATAAAATAGGTTATTCTGACTAAAACTGGGTAAAAACTAAAATAATGGAGGGAAAAAAAATCGTTTTCATCTAAAAATTTCCAAACACTACACGGCCTCCTTTTCAATACAGTAACACTGCTTTAAAAAAAACAAACTAATGTAATCTGTTTGTTTTATTTAAGTTGGTTTTCGTGACTGATCTTCAGCAGGACAAAACGGCAGAATGACTCACGGCTTGGGGGACGTTGGCAGCTGCTGCACCAACATGGATGGCGTCGTACGGCGCCTCCTCTGGGTGACCCATTCTCCCATCGCCCACTGAAAGACACACAGCAGGGAGTCGCTTACAGGCCGCCCCGCTCGCCACAACACTGATGGATCCAGGCCTGTCACAATTATTAAGATTGTTTTCACCTAATCGTCAACTATCTTTGTTCCAGTGGTTCCGTCGAAATCATTTTAAATTTTTAATTTTATGCAGTGTAGTATATTTCTTAGTGTAGCAGAAGATCAAGCAAGATTGATTGCCAAACAATAAATAGAACAATATAATGTCTTCAACATTATATTGTTGCAGACAATAAATCTTTTAAATATTTTACTTGACATTATTATTAAAACTGCAGAATATTTCTACACCACCTACTAGCTGGTATTGCTGAAATATGAACGGCAAAAAAAAAAAATAAGTTGTCTAACCACTGGAAATCCTAACGACCTGCTTGTAGCTGCCCTTACACCCTCCTGCAGACACGGTGAAAGTACTCGCTTCTCAATTATTTAGTGCTGCAGACCGTCTACTGAGCAACTACATGTTCCAGCAACAAAGAGCCAGAAAAGAATTTTTAAAAAATGCCTAAAAATCCTCTGGGTGAAAACATTAATTCAGAATGAATCACCGATCCATGAGATCTTACCTAATAGTTTGACCCGGCCGGAGGTTATCAAGCTGGGGTCATCTTTCTTCACGTTGGTTATAGAATCATCCACCAGCTCCTTGATGTGATCGATTCCTATAACTTTCCCTTTAGGGCCTACCTGGAGAGCACAGAACGGGGTGGTGGTGTTCAGCTCCAACAGGACCTAACAAACCGTTTCGTCCGATTCTACCGTGATTGGTCAGCATTATTTCTGACTACGTCTGTGCGCTAAATCAGGACGCTACCAAATAGAAGTTGGATGTGTTTACCCGTCATGTGTGTGGCTCACCATTCGTGCAAAGCAAACGGACAGGATCCCACTGCCTGAGCCGACGTCCAGAGCTTTGGCTCCCTCGTACAGCTGATCGTGTAGGAGCTCTAGAGCATAGGCATGCTGGGAGACGGGGAGAAATAAACCAAAAATGTACAATGAGTTAGCCTTCCGTCTGACACTGGCTAATAAGTCTGATTGGACCTAAAAAAAAAAATCTACTTAGGTACTAGGGTTGTCAAAAATATCGATACTCTGAAAAGGATCAATACTCAAACGCTGTATCCAGATATAATAGTAATTTAGCGATACTACCGTATTTCTCAGACTATAAGTCGCACTTTCTTTCATAGTCTGGCCGATTCTGCGACTTATAGTCAGGTGTGACTTATATATCAATTTGAAATGGTAATTAATATTGACCAACATGAACCAAGTAGTAAACATTACTTTCTGTAGCCGTAAAAGGGCGCTCTAGGCTGTTTCATTATGGATTCACGAAATGGAGCGTTGGCCCAGACCGAGACAGAACCCCGTTATTGGGCTGTCCATGAAGCTAATAACAGCTAGCACTAGCTCACAGCTCTGTTCTCCGGCGTTTTACAACTTTGCGGATACACGTCAGCTTTATGTTGCTCTTAAAACATCCGTGCGTACTGTTAGCTTAGCACGTAGCACCGCTATGCTCACAGTCTAATTTCAGCGTAAACTTTCAGCGTAGCGCCCAGTTACGTTGAAATGCTCTGATGAGAACTTTCCGGGTTGCAGTTGATGGCTTGTTGTGATAATTTACCCAATTCAACCTCCCAGGTATGTTCCATATTTTTCAGCTGGTTGTAGATGCAGCTGTGTAATTGAATAAATTGGTTTACCAGATTAAATGTCAGTTTTTGGTCTTGGATTGAGTGAAATGAATTTCTAAATAAATGTGACTTATAGTCTGATGCGATTTATATATATCTTTTTCCTCATTATGACGCATTTTTTGGCTGAGCGACTTATAGTCCGAAACATACGGTAAATATTTTAGCATATGAGGCAAACAAAGAAGATTTTAACAAGCCTGTGAGCAAACAGTGCTTTAAAGTGGTGGCAACAAACTCTGCCAAACATCTCAAGGACCGACACCCTGGCCTACATGATGGATTCCGACGGGTTAATAATTTAATTTAATACATTAAACGTATTACTGATGTTAGCGCGACCGGTGGTCTGCATTAATGTTGTGTGATTAGCTGTGGCTAGCATGCTACTAGGCATGTGTTATATTTGGGTTATTTATTTAGCTTTTATTTTCACTCTTATTTAACTAGCACCTGTGATTCTGTTGAGAAAGCATGAAAAAGGTGAATTTTTCACGTTAACAAAATATTTCTTATGCCTTTAATTCTTTTTATTTATTTATTTATTTTAATGCCAGTGGTATCGAAAATGGTATTGAATATTTTCTTGGCTATCGATATGGAGTTTGAAATTTTAGTATCGTGACAACCCTACTAGGTACACACAGAAGAAAAAAAAAGGAACATGTTCAAAGTTATGGACTTCAGGGTGTAGAAACATCTACAGCTCTTACCATGTGTGGAGCGCTGATGGTAGCTTGATAGCCTTTCGATTAAGAGAGAAGCAGAGGTTCTGTTAGTTCGTCCTTCAGCTCTTTGTCTGCCGTGGATGAATGATCAGAGGACGTACCTATTGACTGTGGGGAGTCCATGTACGGATTACACCTAGAGTAATGTGCTCGGTCTGTGGACAGCATGACTTCATACACCTTGTCGGACTTAATGATGCCATTTTCTGTAGAGGAAAAAAACAAACCTGTGTCACTGCGTATATTACAGCACATGGGCAGCAAAGCATTACATAATCCTGCTGCAAAAGAGCAACCTGCAGGTGAAACATTTACGGATATTACGCCTTTTGAAACAAGCCATCGTAACTAAGAATTAGGGGTTTTCATAAGTAACGCGAGGGTAGGATTTATCCCATCATGGAAGTTGGTAGATATGCAAACATGACCCTCAACTCAATAAGTAATCGTCGGTAGGAAGTGATTTTATAATATTAAATCAGTGACGAGATTTCTAATTCTAATGCAAGTTGAACACTTGAAAAGGATTCCAGAAACATGTCGGTTCTTCAAATGATAAATCCCTCATTAATTGTTCCTGCAGCTTCTTTTGCCAAAAGCAGCCAGTTTCTCATTACTCACTCTCTTCACCTCACAGCTACGGATAATCAGTGCAAGCTGCTACCATAGACTCCTACGACAGATTTCGGAAATTTAAATTGCAAATTAAAAAAGGCACGATTCAAGCCGTTTTTGTCCCACACTCCATTTAAATCTGCCTTTGCTAAAATAAGGTGAATTCAAAACTGATTCACTACTATACATTTAATATATGTTACAATTTCAAGCCACATGTGATTCGCTGTGGTAAACAGATTCAGTAAAAGCAACGGGATGCTCAAGTTTGAAAGCATCCTGTACAGCCTGGCCTGACCCAGGAACACAGAGAAAGTAAGACGGCCCTTAAATTAGTATGCACTCTACGTGTGACCTGTTTTACAGCATGTTATGCAAATTCAGGGTTAGATTTCCCTCATTTGTGTCTAAACGGGTCAGTGTCCAGTATCACGGACACTGAAATGAGAAAGTATACCAACAAAAAGTATAAAATACTTGGCTTGATTCATTTGCAGTCTATTTTTTAATCATTCAAATAGTGGAGACAATGCATTTTCAACAACAATAACAAAAAAGGAAGACATTTGTCTCAAAGGCTTTAGGGAGGATTCTCTGTATTTCTATCAGTGACATTGCTCTGCTATATATATATATATAAAAAAAATTTCAAACCCTTCAAAACTTGCTGCTACTGGCAAACAGCACGAAGCTTGCAATGATACACTGAACAGACCGGAATATAAATAGACCTTGTTAGACACTTAATAGTGAAAGTAGGCTTGCAAACCAAAGTCCGACGATGCCATTTAGCAAAATGCATGTCAAGAACATGTTGGGGGGGGGGGGGGGGGGTTATCACAGTGGCTTTATTACTGACGGCTGCTGACTAAACAATGTGACATTGATTACAGTGGTGGACTTGGTACTGCATCCGTCTATCAAGGTGACGCACTGAAGTTGCATCACTTTTTTTTGCAGCTGACATAAAGCACTGTGAACAGTAATTATGCATAGCTCTGTACAGAAAAAGGACAAATTACTAATTTAAAGGTTTAATACTAAAATAGTTCCTATTGTTTGAAGTCACTTTAATAAGATGTCAGACAAAAAGGACGTGAGATTTCTCTTCATAGAGCACAGAGTAGTGGAGGGCTACCCATCCTCCATTTGTTGTGCCACACTGCTGGTCAGCTGGCTAAAAGAATGCTATTCTTTATATACGTTTCCCTCACTTAGAAAAAAGAATAGGTATCTGGAAATATTTCCTGTCGCGAAAATTTGTGAGGTGTTGGTTCAACACTTATTTACCTGAAGTTGAGTAGAGTTTTCTTAACCAACCTAACGGTCTGTTAATGTTTTCAAATACCTACTAAAAAATTTTTGTTTTCAAGACTAAAAATGAGGAAAAAAAATACAATACAATAATAAGAAAATAAGAAAAAATACAAAAGTAAAAAAATACAATAAGAAACAGGATTTTTTTGTTCTTTCTGGCTGAATGGCCACCATTTATAACCATTATTTAATTAATGTATTTAGTTATTAATGTATTTAGTCAATTACATGAAATATAACCACTAGAAATGCAGAACATTTACCAAATATGGAATATTGCATTGCAATATGTAAAAAAAAAAGAAGAGAATTTTGCCTTTTTCTCCACCTTAGATCACGAGGCTTCACTATAAAGTGAGGAACACAAATTGTCCCACAATATCAGGCTTTAGTTCATGTAGCTATTTTTAACCTACAAACATGATCTGAAGCTCTTCTGATGCTCTTTCAAGTTCCCAAAACTCGTTTGGGAACTTTGCCAACATACCTAATGGGTGCGATCCTTAATAAATGCATTAATATGTGAATAGTATTTCCTACAAGACTATCACAGATAAATAGGTAAATTGCCATTTTTGACCCAATACTAATTTTTTAGCACAAAACAACAAGTTTAACTCTGACATTTATTTCAATTGTGAAATTAATAAGCAATATGTGTTTATGCTACATCCTGGGCTGTAAAGGAGTAAAACGGGCAGAAGGATTAATGGTTACCATCCTAAAGGAAAATCATTCTATAGTAAAGTTAAATATTGTATAGAGAACTGATGAGTGATCAGTGGCTTTGCACACGGCTAACCCACTGTCAAGTAAGCTACATTTCCTTTTGTCAAAAACCACACACCAGAAACTAGGCTGATATTTACAGCTGCCACTGTCATTCACGTGGATGTGCAGTCAAAAGATCCAGACATCAATGAGGGTGGGCAGGGCGGCACAATCCTAAAATGACGCACATACAGCTAACGGGCTAAGCTAGCGCGTCTCCCCAACACTCCGCCTGTGTGACATTACTCTGCGCAGCATAAATAGGATATTTTTGTAGCTTCTAATTTGTCTTCCAGTTTCTGCAACGACTCGGACGTGCATCTGTTCCACGCGGTGAACGTGGTTTGGAGAAAAGGGGGTGGGGAGAGAGGTAACGCTGGGTCAACGAACAGCTTAGCAACCAGCTAGCTTAGCTACGCTGCAGCGTCCAGTGCTAACCCCCTACAGCCGCCAAAGTGCACCGTTTTACGGCGACGAGTCGGCAACAAGGTGGCGACGCCGCCGCTCCACCGCACATTCGGACTTACTGCGGAGATTGTTAACGAGCTCTGCGTGGCTGGCTCCTCCGGATTTCCACGCCATTATCAAGCAGACTTTGCGGAGTAAGTAGACGGCAGCTGTCAGTGCCGCGCCTGCGCCAACGGTTTTACCGATGAAGCCGACAACCTCCAAAGGAGACGGCGGAGCGGCGGATACGTCACCGGACATCCAAATGAGGTTTTAGCGCCTTTTTTCAGAGACACGAGCCGACCGAAAATGGCGTCATTTTAGTTAACGGTTATTTTTTATGTGGATATGCATCAACGGCAATGTTGGCTGAGGGGCATTAAAGCCACATTGCTCAGACTGTCACACTCCGATTTGCCGCAGTAACACAACGCCTCGCCGCTAGATGGCGTAAAGCCTCGCTTTTTTAGTGGCTACGGGAAAACGCTTGGTTTCACGCTTGAACCTCATGCGCCACCGTAGCTTGTGTAAAGTGGCGGGTGCCTGTGTAGAGCTAAGCTAACTTCGGCGATTGAAACAGTAAAACGCCTTTTCTAAGTGCAGGACAGGGCGCGTTTCGATGGAAAGCGCTAAATACGTGTCTCTGAAGATCAGCAAGACGAGATGGCGTCCAGTCTCGCATTCGTCTTTACAGCAGCCTGATATATTCGCGACTGGATCGTGGGACAACGAGGTTAGCAGCAGTTTAATCCGCCTCAAATGAGTCAAATTCAACATTCGGCATCCTTTTAGCGTCATAATCTAGTGACATTTCTTTGTATTAAAACTGTCTATAGCTAAGGGTGGGATATGTGACACTGCGTGAAAGGTTTAGTCTTAAGTTACAACGGTGTTAAAGACCTGAACAACTGTTGTTTTAGTCCTAAACCCTTTCTTTCTTTCTTTCTTTATAGGATAACAAGGTTTCTGTTTGGTCCATCGGGGATCCAGGCAGTCTTGGTCTGGAGGATGGATTTGAAGGAGACCCGCAGCTCATCTGTGAACATAAGCATGATGGGGATGTTCTTGACCTACAAGTAAGACATCTGAAAGAATCGTTTTTATAAAATCTGCACCGTATTGCCTAAAGTATTCGCTCATACACCCAAAATAATGGAAATCAGGTGCACCGATCACTTCAATGGCCACAGGTGTATAACAGACCGTCCAGGGATGCAGTCTGGATCTAAAAACATTTGTGATAGAATGGGTGGCTCTCAGGAGCTCAGTGGGTTCCAGCGTGGATCTGTGATGGATGCCACCTGTGCAGCAAGTCCAGTCGTGAAATTTCCTCGCTCCTAAATATTCCCCAGTCAACTGTCAGCGGTATTATGGCAAAGTGGAAGGGATTGGGAATGACAGCCACCTAAACTGACAGGGGGAAGGCAGCGGATCCTGGGGCGCACAGAGGTTAGCAGCTTTCCGCAGGGTCAATCGCTCCAGACTTCACATAGCCTCCTGATTTGGTCAACAACTGCGCACGTGGAGCTTCATGAAATGGATTTCCGTATCCAAGCCAAATATCACCAAGCGCAATGCGTCGTCAGATGCTGTGGCGTAAAGCATGTTTTCTAGAGTGACGAATCGCGCTTCTCCGTCTGGTTAACGTAACTGATGGACGAGTCTGGCTTTGGCGGTTACCTGGAGAACCTGTCTGGTTGTACTGTGATGAGGTAAAATGGCAAAAGTTTAGTAAACTTTATTTTCAGTCCATTTAATGCATCAAAACTGAAAACCTGGTCGGCAAACGTCTTTCATGCAGGTTATGAGTTTAGTAAAAAAAATCTGATCGCAATGCTTTACTGTATGATTGGTATTGATGTTATTCTTTCATTTTCTGTTGGATTCAAGGCAAAGTAAGTTTATTTATAGAGCACCTTTCAGTAACAAGACGATTCAAAGTGCTTTACATGAACAGAAAAACATTAGAGGGAAATATTACATAGGAAAAGAAAAAACTTCGCATTAAAGCAATAAACTAAGTAAATCTTTGACTACACTTCTTTCATATATTAACAAGCATAAAGAAAGCATTAAATCATAATAAGAAATTAAGCATAATAAGAAATAGGCTAGGTAAATCCTTGGGGGTTTCTGACCAAAAGTCACTTTGTCCAACTCTTCTAAAGCTACAACAAGAATAACTTCTTTAGTGTCATTATTTCACTGGAACGAGCTTCATCACTAACATTTAAAGCTTATTTGTTTCTATTCATGCATTAACAGCATCCTCAAAGCTACAACTTAAGGTCTCTGGTCTGACCTTTCTGACACTACAGCTAAAATAGGAGGCAAGCAGAGTAAAGGGGAAAAAAGCACAGCAAAGGCGGTGTGTGAATGGGAGTTATTGTAATCATGTGTGTATGTTAGTGTAGGTCTGTGAACTGTGGCAGGTGGCCCTCGAAGCCATAGTCATTGATATTGATGGAACGCTGACAGGCAGTTCAGTAGCGCTTTGTTCCAGGTCACAGAGCGTCTTGTTTGCATAACATCCAGGAGAAATGTAAGATGATCTGCCTTTCAAGGCCAACGCGGGGAGCCCAAATTTTGATAACCGCATTTGTTTTTGAGCAGGCAGACTCTTGTTTTTTCTGTCTGCCTTAAAGTCTCACCGGTTGTTCTCATTCTGCCAAAGCCGAGCTTCCTACTTCTCCTAGATCTATTCCATCCTGCCAGCGAGTTCAGGAACTGAAGCCGGGCTGCAGTTCTGCTCACACAGCATTTCAGTCTGACTGCTAGTAGTGGACATATCCCTCACATAGTTTAGGCAGCCTTGACATGGTCCGAAACAGCTGCCAACGTTTTCACAATTTCTCGCCAGCTCCAAAAAGCAGAAATCCTGTTATTATAAATCCAATTTTGAATTTAACATCCTCGACCGACAAAATGGACAGGTTCAAAATCCTCCTTCCAGGAGTCCACTGTGTGTCCAGCTGGCATTTACACAGTCTTCTTGTTGAGAAGATTTGATATTGCATTGAGAGTCCAGCTTACCAGATCCATAACTTAAAATTTGGAGGATATGTAAAAAGAGGCTCCAAAAAGATTGGTAGAAGCAGATACAGGGGAGGGAGAGGAGAGGAGAAAGAAAAGTGTTCGCCTTGACCAGGAGCAGGAAGAGAAAAAGAATCTACTACCTCTATCTAGGGAAGATATTTCAGTATTTTCTTATATTTTGGCTTTCTGGACCACTGGGCTAAGTGTGCACGCTGTTTCCAGAGGTTGTCGGTCTTTGGCGCAGCTGTTCCAGGTTTGATTTTTCCGTCCGGCCCATTTCCTGCTTGCTTTCCTCTCTAGGGTCTGTTAAGTGGAAGCCACTGGTGGTACTAAAAAGAAATGTTCAAACAAAGAAAAGTTTAGTTGAAGCATTCTCTTCTCTTCTTCAGTCGTCTTCAGAGCCAACAACGAAGGAGTAGTTCGAGTTGACTGAAGAAGACTCCCAGAGAAGAGACAAAACGTTTCAACAAAGAATAACCTGTCCAATTTCTTTTTCTTTTCTTCCTGGATTATTGAGATGCATCAGGACAGAGAAACCCTTAGTTTTAAATGAATTTGTATGTTTTAGATCCCATTAGAAAAAGTTGGAACTTGAAAGTCAAACTTCAATGAAAGTCGAAGGTCTGTGTTGGCACAGCTACTTTTTATCCATCTATCATTTGTGTTGGTCAAAGACATTGTTTTTCAGATTACGTTTTCTTAAGTAATTACTTTGTTTATCTTCAACTTTCTTCCAGTTTTTGGACCAGGAGAGAATTGTCACAGTATCATCGACAGGAGCCGTCACCATCTTCCGCCACCACCAAAACAGTCAGGTACAGCCGGATATGCTCAGTTTTCATAACTAGAGATCGACCATTACAGGTTTTTAAGGTTTTTGAGTCTAACTGATACCTGATATGTGCTGCCGAATTTATTTATTTATTATTTCACGTAAAGTTAGATGCTGTACGCGTAGCGATTGGTAATTGTTTTCATGTGCATACATGACTCTCCATGGGAACAAGCACCCACACAGCGTTTGCAGCTCGTCAGCGGTAGATCAGACGTGGGTCTTTAGATAATGGATCGGAGAATGGATGCACGTATCGGCCAATGCCCATACAGGGGGATTAAATGCAAATATCAGCCCAAAAATATCTACCGGCCAATGTATCGGTCAACCTCTAGTAGGGCTGGGTGATATGGCTTAAAAAATAAGAGATCCTATTTATTTTTTTACTGAAATCGTTTTTAAAAACATACTTCTGTTTCAATAATCTCATCTCGGAGTTGATCTGAATTCAAAGTGCAGTTTATTACAAGCTTTAAAACATGCTTATAAAACAAGATGTTACACCTCTCCATAGTAAATAATGAAAATATAATACAATGTTTGCTGCTTGTTATATTACACATCTAAAAACAGGCTTCACTTCATTTGTGTAACTTCACACCAGCTTAAAACATAAGTAAATGAATAAATGAAAGTTGCTCGTCTCAGGGTAGAAAGGTTTCCTCTTTGGAGTATTTTGATAATATATTTTCCTAAACGTATATTCAATATTGCATGCTGTTACCAAAACAATTTCCCCTTTGGGGACTCATTAGTGCTAAGTTTCATGGAAGCCCAGGAGAGTGCTAAATTAAATCTGCAGGAGTTGCAAATTCGAATTAATCGATAAAATCGATTTATCGCCCCGCCCTAACCTCTATTCATGACTAAATCATGCTTGAAGAAACTATGAAAGCACTTTGGCTTAACAGACAGGCTTTATTTAGTGAAAATAAGAACTGAGAATAAGGCCGGCGGCTGAGAGACGGATGCTTTAAACCTCAGATTTTTTTGTCACCAATGTTCCATTTATGGGAACGTTCCCCAAAGGCTGGACTGTCTTTAAACACACAATATACTTATAAGAACAACATGCAGGCTGAACTGTTCCATTGAAGTTTTACCATCTTTAACGTCTGTTCTCATATTGTTCTCCCCGTTTTAACTGCAGACGGTCTCAGTTTCTCAGCAGTGGCCGAGAGCCCACCGCTACCCCTGTGATGATGCTCCCGGCACCGGGGTCGCCTGCAGCAGTCCGGAAATTGTAACAGTGGGTGAGGACGGCAGGATCATCGTCTTCAGAGCCGACCACGAAGGAGTGGTTCGAGTCATAGGTGAGTTAAACGGCAAACTCCTGCAGCCAGATGTCCATTTGTGCTCTAAAGATATATAGCCACGTTATATGCTTATAAAAAAAAGACCAAAACCGTTTATCATGATAAAATAAGGTTATATACACCAAGCCTCCATCCTGATAGTGTTTTGATGGTTCTTTTTGTGGATAAATATAGCCCCAGCACTGGGCACGATAACCAAATATAAACAGGCGTGGCGCCTATATATATTTTTTGTGTTCTTGTTTTTTTTCCACTGGATCGTGGACCTTTCTTTGTTGATTTGCTGGGAGATGCTTATACCCTTTAGCCGCTTCCTTGTTTTATCCCCTGCTGCTCATGCGCAAGTACGTACTTCCGTTAAAATCGTAAACACAAAAGGCTTTATTTACTAACAGATTGAGCAAAAACAAAGCATAAAACACCAAAATAACAACTTAATACGCCAGCAGGACATGATAATCTTTCTTAAAAACTTTGTTTGCCAGCAGAGTGAGCTGCTGACGTATCAATAAAAAAAGTCAAATAACGTGGCTATGCACCTTTGAACCAAGTGTAGAGTTAGGAGGAATCAGCTAGTTATTCTTGTGCTTGACCTTTTGTTAGAGAACGCAGACAGTAGCACACTTCATGCTGTGACTTACCTGAGGACGACGGAGGTTTTGACAGTGAACTCCTTCGGCCAGCTGAAGCTGTGGGATTTGAGGCAGCAGAACAACTCACCCTCACAGGTTCTATCACTGTAAGGTTGTTTACTTGGTAATAAGCATTTTTCTTCTATTCTTTCTATTGATTGTATTTGCCTCATCCCTTTTTTTCCTTCCTCAACCAGGTCAGGAGATCGAGTACCTTTATACTGTGTTGACAGACATCCCAACCAACAGCACATCGTGGCCACAGGAGGCCAGGATGGGATGCTCTGTGTCTGGGATGTGAGACAAGGCAACATGCCCTTCTCTCTCATGGAGGCACACTCAGCTGAAAGTAGGATTCGTTGTCAAATTATTTAGCTGTTTGAAATGTCAAACAATTTGCAAATGTAAATTATAATAACTGTCTTTTTTTATGGGCAGTGTGGGAGGTTCACTTCCACCCTACAAACCCAGATCATCTGTTCACGTGTTCAGAGGACGGCTCGCTGCTGCACTGGGAGACTGCCTCCCCATCGGAAAGGCCCTCCTTTTTACAAGGCGAGTGTAATTTATGATTAATGAATACGGAATTGGGATTCCTGGATTATTCTCCTCTATTATTTCTTTAAAGAGACAATATAAGATCTTAAGATATAGGAAATTAATAAATGACGAAGAACTAGAGATAAACATAGAAACTGGTTTTTGACCAGAATTATCAGCTTTACCAGACTTGAGTTAACAGGAAACTAAAAAATCCAAATGTTTTTCTGGTTGGTCAACGGTACCTTAGCTAAGCGTTAGCATTAACGCTGACAGCACCACTCTTCTGTGAGCATGTCGTTACTGAGGGAAGACAACTCAGAGTGAGCTATGTTAAATATCATTGAGGTAAGAAGCAAAAAGATGTAAGAAACTATTTGAAAGAGAGCTGCTTTTCTTGCTATACGTCTGTAGTTAATTCAGGCTGAGAGAGCAAGACTTGCAGCAGATAACAGGAAGGGTGAACGAATTGCAGAAAAAATTGTTTGTTTTTTATAAAACAAAGGGCTGGGCAAGTTAACGCCTTAATTTCACGTTAATTCTTTAGACTATTAACGGTGATATTTACTTTATCGCGCATTAACGCATGTTGCTCACATGCTTTTATTTTGTGAAGGTCTGTTGCTGCGGTGTAGGGGTTTGAATCAGAACAGTAGGTGGCGATAATGCGCCAATAACCTCACTGTCAGCCCAGCCTCGGATTCAAACAGGAAGAAAGGTGTGGGCTGTCGTGGAACCAAGAAAGGAAAAAGGAAAGCGCAGGAAAAACAAAGCTGACATGGGGAAGGGTAAAGTCACAGAACTTTTAAATTGACATTTTCAGTTTAAAGTTCTTCCAGCAACGAATATGACAGAAACAAGTTAGTTGCAACCACTGCCAAGTTAAACTTTCTTATCACCGGAGCACCTTGAGCTTAACATATCACTTAAATATTATGCGATTAAAGATTTTAATCGTTGCCCAGCACCACTCACAGCAGGAAGGATAGGGGGGAAAATATGTATGCTACTCTTATGTCTAGTTATATTATTATTGTTAAATAGAAATCAGAAGCTGATAAAGTTGCCATATGCAGGTCAACGCTTCAAAAAGATTGGAAATCTGCCACAAAATTACCATTGATGCATCTCTAAAACGGAATGTTTACAATGCAATATTTGTTATTATTATTATTATTATTACTGTATTTTTCAGACTATAAAGCGCACTTAAAATCTTTACATTTTCTCAGAAATTCATGGTGCACCTTATCTATGATTACCATTGTACTTACTGACTGATTTTATGTGGTACAATGCGCTCATAAATCTGTTAAAATGTGTGAGTACGTCTTTGGTTATAAACGGAGCCGCTCCGCATCAATGGATATTCGGAGCTTTACGGTACACTGTGGCCGTTTCTCAATTCACGAGAACGCGAGTACGGACTCGCGTTCTCGTCAAGTCCGGTCTTGGTGAGAACACAGGAAGATCGGACTTGACAAGAACGCGAGAACGCAGCACGTATGGTGTATTGGAACAGAAGCGTACTTGTGACGTCATGAGACGCACAGTTCTTTAGCATTTCTTTCAATTCAATTCAATTCATTTCTTTAACATTCAAAACTATTTATATACTACACCACAATAAATCTTATTGAAATTTTTTTTTAAATTTTTTAATTTTTAATTTCTAAAAAGCCTAAAAATTATCTTGCCGCGGTGCATTCGGGGAAAGCGGTCAGTCTGAAGAACGCAAAAGTCTGCTCTGATGCATGCTCGATAAAGAGGGCGGGGCGAGAACAACATCCGGGGAATTCGGCGCGTTCTCGGTTTGGCGTTCTCGGCAATCGGAACAGTGCTCGGGCTGAGGCTGATGACGTGTCACGAGCGCACGAGAACGCTCAAGAACGCATATTGAGAAACGGCCTGTGTCACTACCTGATAGGACTCCTGAGCTGTCTACAAGACTGCCTGACTGTAATGTCTAAACTAGAAGTGGACAAGATTTTATCATCAAATAGCTAAAACTATATATTTCACTGAGCTGAGATTTTATTCCAAAAATGGAGAATATTTATAAAGATGTTTAAATATAAAAATAAAAGTCCTATTTGACTCTTGAGTTTGTCAATAACTAATTTCCGCAGAGCGACATCAGGAGTCTTTTCTTTTAAGTTCATATTGTAAAATTCTGTAATTTTGTTTCATTTGTCTTTTCAGGCGGCGGAAGCAGCAGCATGACCTCCCGCAGCGCGATGGCCCCCGCCGGCGGTAATCAGTCCGTCATGAGCGCCTGGCTCTGTGGAGACCCCAGTAAATCCCGCCTGGAGACGACTCACATGCTGCCCAGTCAGACGCTGTCCGTCAACAGTTTGGACGTGCTTGGGCAGTGTCTGGTCTGTGGGACTGATGGGGAGGCGATTTTTGTCAACAGACAGGTCCCAGTTTAATAAAACTGTTTGTGTGTGCAGGAAATTACATTGATGAAATTATTGCCCTCATTTCAGGCCCAACAGAGCCTGGTATGTACTTATTGTTTCTGTTATTGTATTTTCATAACACATGTTGCCAAAACGCTGCAGAAGTGCGCTTGTCTAACGCCATGCTTGGTTGACTTGCATTTGCAGTGATAGATTATTATAAATTAAAGACTTTCGTACTCCCTTTCAAACAATGTTTCCGTTTGCAAATTTATTTTGTACAGATTACTTAGAAAAGGAAAAATTGTCATTTAATAAATATTTCAAAATATCACCGGTTTGACTGTTTTCTCATAATGACATCTAAGATTGATTACACAACACATTACTGTCAATTTGATTTATCAAGTTAGTAAAGATAGATGCCACATTTTCTGTTCAAATAACTCATTTTCACAAGACCGGTATGTAGATGGTGGAAGGATGAGATGAAAGCAGAACATTTAAAAGAATCTAGCAGAACCCAGGTAGGTTTTTCAAGCATGACCTATTACCGTACTCCTGTCGGCACAGGAATCAATAAATTAATGATTTATTTCAGATAATCCCGTAAAATTAACACAAATATTATGTATAAATGATATACAGTTGTACGTTCTTCCAAATAAACATTAAAATATCAATAGGAGGCGATTGGGAGAGTCTTGTTCCTCCTTTGTGATATTTGCAATTATGCTGTTTACTTATTCATGTTGTGCTCTTTGGCTGACACTTATCTTCAGTGATCTCATTTCCACATATAAATTTGGTTTATCTATTTGAATGTTCATTTTATTTTCTTATTTTTTTAAATGTAGTTTTATTTTGCTCACTTTATAAAAAATGCATTTGTCTTATGTTGTTTTGGTGAATAGCTGATGTATTTGCATTATTGTATTTTGGCAGCTTTTATTTTTAAAATGCTTTTTTCTCTCTAGTCTGTTCCCTGTTTGTTGATTGATATCAAATGTATCCATCCATCTATTGTCTATACCCATACAGCCATGCAAGGTCACGGTGCTTATCACCAGCAGCCATTGAGAGAGAGAGAGAGAGGCAAGGTTGCCCCTGGACAGGTCCATCACAGGACACACTTTGGAAATTTGGAGACATCAATTAACCTGTCACGCATACACATGGAGAACATGCAAACTCCATGCAGAAAGATCCCAAGGCTTGAATTTGAACACATCACCTTAATGCAAGCCAAAGAGCTACCAATTACTTCTTGGCAGCCCTCTAAATTTTTCATATGCTAGTTTATTAATACCAGATTGCTTGATCTGTTGACACATTTTAACTTATTTTAAATGGGGGTGTTTAAACTTTTCATTACATGGGCCAAAATGGTCAAGTCCTGGCCAAAAAATACAATAAAAAACACAACCAAAACTACCAAAAAATATATTGTGAACTTTTTTTAACATTTTTCCCCAAAAATATGAACATGGAATATATTAACTAATCAATTTTGACATTTTTTGTAGGAAAGAGAATTCAGTCATTGGAGAGCCAAAACCGGGGGGGGGGGTAAAACTGTTATTTTCAGCATTAAGAAAATGATTTGGTTCTGCGTTCTAAATATATCTAGATAGATAAATCTATCTAGATATATTTAGATAGAACTAAAATGAATGGTGTTTTATTTATTTAGGTTTCAAAGGTGACGTTAGCGGAACTTTATTTTGAAAGGCTCGGCGGAAGCCTGCGTTGCGTGGCGTTAGCTTTGACGCCATAGCTTGCGCTTGTCATTCAGATATCCCAGGAATTTAACCCGACTAGGAACCAACCAGCGCGGCACAGCGAGGACGTTCTGAGTCGGAATCACGTCCCTTTTGCCGAGGAAGCACCGTAAGCACGGCTGGCTGTTGGGAAAGGAAACGACGCGGCTACGGACGGCGGTGAGTTGTCCGACGGGAGCTAACCGTTACCAGCTCCGAGCTAGCATCGGTTACCTGTTGTTGAACAGCAGCTAATGGACGCCGTTCCCACTCATAGGCCGTGCTGTTGTGTTCCGCACCGACTTTAACCCGTACTTTTAGCCACCGACGGACAGTCTGTGTGTTTATTTTTTAACTTTTCTTCTTTTAGATGTACGCGACAGCCGCAGAAACGTTTCCCGACGCCGGCGAGCTAACGTAAAAAGTAGCGTTAGGTTAGCCTGCGATGCTAACAAAGCTAGCCAGTCGGAGGAATTATTGGCTCTTTAAATGAAACAAATTTATTTCCCAAGTGATTCCGTTGAATCTAAAACAAACTAAAAATCGCTCCTAATAGCGAACAAGTCAAAACAACTGGTCCTTGATGTCTTTACAACTTCCTGGTTATCTCCTGGCAAATCTTTATCTGTGTTGATTGCTGCTCTCTGTGTCTATTTTGCCCAACCTGTTGGGCGGCATTGCTGGCGTGCCTGCTCGTCTTCCACGCGTTTGATATTGAATGTCTTTCTTTTTTTTTCTCCCCAGCAGCGGGATGCAGATCTGAAGTCGGACATCGGAGACAATCCTGACCCGAAGCTGTCTGCGCTGGACAGGCGACATCCCCCCACCACTTCATCCGCTTTCAACGCTCACATCAATGCTGGTACATGAGGAGAGGGGAGAAATCCGAGAGATACAGACAGATGAGACCCAAAACGTTCCCCGCCAGCAACTACAACGGCAACAGCCAGCAGATGCTGCAGGAAATACGGAACAGCCTGCCCAAACCCGACCCGCCTAAAGTGGAGGCAGGGGGACAAGCCAAGATGCTCCCGGAAGACCCGAGGCAGCAGGGGCGCGCCAGCACCCCCAAACATTCCTACCACAAGACGTTGCAGGAGATCCGCAAGTCCCTGGAGCTGTACAAAGTGAACGGTAGCAGTTCTACCTCCTCAGGGCCGGATGCCAGCAGCTCGAGTGCTGGGTTCGAGGAGGTAATTTGGGTTCTTTTCAGCCTCCAACCCCCCCCCCCACACACACACACACACACACACACACACCGCTCCACAAATACCACCTCTGGTAAAGAATCATGGCGGTTTCATTCTGTTCGTGCCTTGGTAATTGAAGAGCGAGACCTGGTACACTTTGTTTGGAGGGGAATTATTTGGAAAATGTCAGCTATGCAATGTGAAGCGACGAGTTTGTACAGTTACCAGTACAAAAGCAGTTTTTTTTTTTTTTATCTGACGATCACCTTTTTGGTTTGCGCGCATACGCGGTGTCCAAGTGTGAAGAGACACGGCGCGCGTTGCAGATGTGCTAAAAAAAATGTTTGTTTAAAGCTCATATTACTTAAAATACCTAAACCTGTCATGCCTTTTTTAAATTATTATTTTTATTTTTTTTTTTGAATGGGAAAGTTTTAAATTTGGTTGTTCAAACAATGGATTCACTTTAAAGCTCATTTGAATGGATTTTTTTTTTTTTTTAGATTTTTTTAACTGAGTTATGTTTATTTCTGACTTTCTAGGCCAGCAGCGGCCGCCGCGGGGCTTCAGACTACTTGGTAAAGGTGAATTACCAGGACCCGATGAGGGAGAAGATGACCGCTGCTCCAGGTATTAGACCATGTCCTCTGGGATCGCTGCTGGTTTTCATTTCCTCTTTTTAATTCATGCTGCCTTTTGATGCAGTGGCCATATTGTTTGCAATTATGCATCGTCCTTTCTTTCAAGCAGCTGTCCTAAATCCTGCAAAGAGTGACTAATAATTAAATCAGATGTGGTTTCCTCTGTTTGAACAGCTAAACTAATTAAATGCATATCAAAGTTGTCTGATAACAGACCAAGCTAATAGTACGGAGCACGTTTTCTGTAATTCCCGCAGCGTCTGGATTACACTTTCAGACTTGGGAAGCTGTCGTCAGCCTTCTGGGATGATTCTCGTCTGTTAGAAACGGGAGAGTCTATTTAAATTGATTTCTTTCCTGGTAGAGTCTCAGCTTTCCAAGCATGGTCAAAATTGGTTTCCAGTAGGTTTGAGGTTGAAAGCTATTGCAGGAGTTTATTGGTAGCACGTTTCCAGGGTCCTCCCCAGGATTCTTTTTCAGGGTAACGGTGAACGGCTGGTGGCGCGGGGGCCACGGCAGCATCCACACCTGTTTTTGTTGGGTGGCTGGTGTGTCGGTGCGTTATTTTTCTAGATTCATTCCCAAAGCGGAGCGTTGCGTAGATCAGCTGGAAAGGGGGTCTGCTCGTCAAGCTAAGAAAAGCTAGCGCTAGTGGTTTGGGAGATTTATAGCTGCGCTGATGTGCATTCAAGAGCTTTACTGACTTTTCTGTGTTAAGTTCATAAAAACATGTGCGCGGCAATCTAATTTCTGCGTAACTTTGACAACTTTCAGCGTAGCGGTCCGTTACGCTGAAATGCGCTGACGAGAACCCTGGTTTCATCGTGATTCTTTTACACATCCTGTTTTCTGCGGTAAAGTTGACAAACGTGAAAGTAAACCTCCTTCAATACTCCCATCAGTTTGTACAGTACAGCAGGAACACTGGCCCTCAGCATGATGCCTGACAGTTCTGTTTTTAGGTTTCAAAGCCTGACTTTGACTCTTCCAGACGTCCTGTCATTGTGAGCAAAGTGCGATTGTAAAGCTTCTCACCAGAAGCATTAGGACCTTCAGTCTGCGGTGATGTCAGACAGGCGCTGGTGAACCAGCAGCTGCCACTCTATGCTACACTTGGGCCTTGGTGGTTCCTGGTTTGTTCCTAATTATCTTAAGCAATTTCCTCTCAGCTCAAGAGGAAAATTTGGGTCAGATGGTTAAAACCTGGATCCAAAACGCACTTAAACGGTTTTTGGAAGGCTTTCTTTAGGCGTTCTGAATGACCTCCTCACTGCCGTCTGCTTCAAAGCAGCGTCTGTGGATGGAAAACCATTTAATTTAAATCATCTTATCCAGGAAGAGCGGTAAAATATCCAGTCAGGTTTATGCTAGAAGCCCACAGAAAGTGTCTCCTCGAGGAGAAACTTACTAAGACACACTCAGTCAAACATTACAGGAGGTGTTTGTATACGTTTAAGGCTGTATGTATAATTTTGAGTATCACAGAAAATCCACAGTACATTAAAAATTCAGCTGCTACTTGTTTTTTAGAAATGATTGAAGACGTGTGGTCATTTCCCTCATGGGCATCTTTAAAAGACCAAAATTAATTACATTTATGTTCCTGTTGCCTCCATCTGTAAACCTCTGAGCCTGGATATGTTTCACTATGACATAAATTATTACTTAAACTTGTTTTAGCTCTAATCTTAGATAATACTTAAACTTAAATAGTTTTGTTTTCATCCATTTCTTGCTACAGTCTAACCGTATCCTTACTCTGCTTGTGTGCAGGACCTTCTCACATACAGCAGGCGGTGCTGCGGAGGCCCAGTTGGAAAGGCTCTAAGGAATCTCTGGCTCCTCGGCTGGGTCCCGTCATGGCAGAGGGAATAATGTACCGTTCGGACAGCCCCGGACCGCCGCCTGTTTACCCACAGGGCCACTCCGCCAGCAGCCAGAGAGCAAACCCTCCACTGCCGCCTCAGATGCGCAGCGTCACACCTCCGCCGAACCGCGGCGGCATGCCTCCCGCGTCCTCCTGGGAAAACAACCCCTCCACCAAGCGCTACTCTGGGAACATGGACTACCTCGCGCCGCGGATTTCTCCGGTGCCGCAGGGCGCCTGGCCCGACGGCTACCCAAACCCGCCCCCCCAGAATCAGCGTGGGATCAGCCCGGGTCCCGCGGGCCACCAGCCCATCATCATACAGAGCGCCGGTGGAAACAAGTTCACCTTTCCTTCCACCTGGACGCAGAACGGCTCCACTCAGCCGGACTACATACAGGGAGGCAGCCGGCAGCCCCCTCCCCCCTACCCGGTGAACCCGGGCAGCCGGCACAGTCCGACCGAGCTGCAGGCCGGACCCGCATCCTCGCCTTCTTACCTGAATGGCGGAAACCTCCCTCAGTCCATGCTGGTTCCTAACCGCGGCAGCCACAACCTGGACATGTACAACCTGGGTCAGTCGTGGTCCCAGGCCCCTCTGGGCTCAGGCCAGCAGCAGCCGCCCGCCTCCAGCAACAGCAGCAACCAGGACCTGTCCCCGTCGTGGCAGCACAACGTGCCGGCCCGCTCCAACTCCTTCAACAACCACCAGATCAGCGGCCGGGCCGCTCACTCGGCCACCACCCAGCCCTCCGCCACCACCGTCACCGCCATCACGCAGGCCCCCATCCTGCAGCCGGTGAAGAGCATGCGCGTGCAGAAACCCGAGCTACACACGGCGGTCGCCCCCACGCACCCGCCGCGCATACAGCAGGCCACGCCGCCTGCGCCCGCCTACCCGGACCCCCCCCCTGCGGCGGCGCAGATCCCGGTTGTGGTGGAAGCTCCCAGCTATCAGGGCCCCCCTCCACCGTATCCCAAGCACCTTCTCCCTACGCCCTCGCCCCCGGCGTACAACCCCGACGCCGGCAAGCTCGGCCCGGGCAGAGAGGCGGCTGCCGAGGAGAGCGTCGGCAACGGCGACAAGGCGGCGGAGAGCGCCGAAAGCGCGGCGGCCGAGAAGGAGAGGAAGCAGATCACCACGTCGCCCGTCCCGGTCCGCCGCAACAAGAAGGACGAAGAACGGCGGGGGGAGTCGGGGAGGATCAACCTGTACTCCCCTCAAGCCTTCAAGTTCTTCATGGAGCAGCACGTAGAGAACATCCTGAAGAACCACCAGATGAGGATCCGCAGGAGGAAGCAGCTGGAGAGTGAGATGCAGAGGGTAAGGGACGGGGCGGCCGCCTCATCTTCTGCTGTCAGAGCTTCCTGCCTTCCTACCTGAATATATCCGACCTTTTTAATCTCTTTTATATGTTTCTCAGCTGTTCTCTCTCTTTCTTTCTCTCCTCGCTGTCATTAACAGCTGATCTGAAAGGTAAACGTATCTTTGTTCTCCCGTCACACTAAGCAGCCCAAACACTTCCGCTAGTCAAGCAAGGTGTGTAACGTTTGTGTTCTCACTTAAAGCATGAAGCGAGCATGACGTCCCAACTCGTCCACCTCACCGACCGGGTTGGTTTTAGGTCAGAATGATCAACAATTTAAGGAAAATAAATACCTTCAGCGCTGTATTCATTTTATTTATTGGTCATTTGCACCAATCGGGTTTCTCCTGGTTGATGCTCACCTATAATCTTCAGCTTTGTCCTGCAGGCCCAATTTCTTTATTATTAAAATTCTGAGATTAATAACAGGAAAAGGGGCTTTTAAAGCTTTATCTTTAGGTTTTTACTAAAATAAAATGCATTAAAGTGGCAGCTGCCGGTGGATCTGATCTGCCAGCTCCAGTATATCCGTTTCATTATTTGATGTGGTTTGCGTCTAACAAAATAACCCGTTTTAGAGCGTTCTGTAATTAAATTATTCTGATTCTGACGTCGTCCTTTCCTCAGGTGGGCTTGACCTCAGAGGCCCAGGAGCAGATGCGAATGATGCTCTGTCAGAAGGAGTCCAACTACATCCGTCTCAAGCGAGCCAAAATGGACAAGTCCATGTTCAAACGGATCAAGACGCTCGGCATCGGCGCCTTCGGGGAGGTGTCCCTGGCCAGGAAGGAGGACACCGGAGCGCTGTACGCGATGAAGACTCTCCGCAAGAAGGACGTGCTGCTGAGGAACCAGGTGGCCCACGTCAAGGCCGAGCGGGACATCCTGGCCGAGGCGGACAACGAGTGGGTGGTGCGTCTCTACTACTCCTTCCAGGACAAGGACAACTTGTACTTCGTCATGGAGTACATCCCAGGGGGGGACATGATGAGCCTCCTCATCCGGCTCGGCATCTTTAAGGAGGAGCTGGCTCAGTTTTACATCGCCGAGCTCACCTGCGCCCTGGAGAGCGTCCACAAGATGGGCTTCATCCACAGAGACATCAAGCCCGACAACATCCTCATAGACAGAGACGGACACATAAAGCTGACGGACTTTGGCCTCTGCACCGGTTTCCGCTGGACCCACGACTCCAAGTATTACCAGAGCGGTGGGTAACGTTCCTCCTTGCCCCATTATGAATCTCACAATTTACTTATTCTTTAATCAACATTGTACCAAGATTCATAAAATGATTCTTTGGACTTTAGAAAGTTTGGCTGATGGGTTTTTGGCACTGTTGTCATACTACTCTTTAAAAAAATCCACATACTCATGGGAGGATGCAGATCTCCAGCTTATCTGTGACACTTTTCTCTCAGAACTATGACGCATAAAATGGATCAAAAGTTCTATAATGTCCTCGATAAACTCCAAACTTGTGCCTCAAAAGACGGATTCCTGGTTGATGTATTTGACTGCAGACATGTTTTCTGAAGTAGAGCATAAAGAGTTTAATAATAACTGAAAAAAAATGTCTGGACAGTCCTGTAAGGTAATTTAAAGTTACAAATATGCCTCAATGAGTTGCTCACGTTTTTGTTTTTTATCTGGGGGGGGGGCTTTTTATTTTACAGCTACTTTCTTCTAAATCACCGTTTCAGCTTAAAATTTCTACCTTTTAGTTGATAAAACTAAAGCAAAAATTGGTATAATTTAAATAAGTTTGTTTATATAGAGACAGTCGCTTGCATTGCCAATGGCTTTGCAGCAATCTCTCATAACGGGCATGCATGAAGCGACAGTGGAGAGGAAAACTCCCCTTTTAACAGGGAGGAAAACCTCCAGCAGATCCAGGCTCAGTGTGAACGGTCATCTGCCTCGACCGGGTTTGAGAACACAAAGCAGAGGCAGAGAAAAAGAAACAGAGAAGCACTGAACCAGGAGCACTTTCTAGGTGAGAGAAAGGTGAAAACGTTAGGGCAGCAGGAGCTCCATTAGCGTCTCTTAGCATCTAAGAGAGAAACGCAGCTAAACAGACGAGCTCTGGGCCAGTTTTCCAGTCAGGAGGACGAAAGGGAGTACAGCTGATTGCTGAGATGACTAGTTAGTCAGGGGTAACCATTGAAATACAAGGCCAAGTGGATCATCTGTAGACGGAAAACGTTGCAAAACTGGAGAGTAGTAGGAGAATGTAGCAGAGTGTGGAAAGCGGTCATTATGTCCTCCAGCAGCAGGTAACTCTAACCTAAGCCACTTTTAATTGTAAGCTTTAACAAATCTATAGCTGCATATTTCTGCAAGATCAACAAAAATTCAAAATTTTCTACATGTTAGTCAAAGGCCTATTGGGGATTTGGTTCTCGTGAGACGTGACAGTTTGAATCTTTTCGTAAAATCTTTAGACAATCGCTATTTTTCTGCTTTTTTTTCCACCTTTTCTCAAAAGAGAAACGGATGAGGTTGAATTTTGGTCCATTTGTAAATCCCTGAAGTAAAGCCTTTAATTTTGGAGTCGTTTGTTTAGGTTTCTTTAAAATATGCAGTCCTCGTAGCTGTGGACTTCTGACTCTTAAATATGGCCGTAACCCCACCGCCGTGTTATGTAAAACCAGCACGGCGTCGTCTTCCTGCTCGCTTACCAGCCGCCAGCGGTGGCCTCTGACCCCCGGCGTGTCCGTCTTGTTTGCAGGGGATCACGTCAGGCAGGACAGCATGGACTTCAGCAAGGAATGGGAAGATCCGGCCAACTGTCGCTGTTCCAACCGGCTGAAGCCCCTGGAGAGGAGGAAGGCCCGGCAGCACCAGCGCTGCTTGGCCCACTCCCTGGTGGGCACGCCCAACTACATCGCTCCGGAGGTTCTCCTCAGAACAGGTGCGGTGGCTCCTCCTTCTGGGTATACATGTCTGCCGTGTCATCTGGCACCTGTAGCCTGACATACGGTTGGTTCTGTCCGCCGCAGGCTACACCCAGCTCTGCGACTGGTGGAGCGTTGGCGTCATCCTGTACGAAATGGTGGTGGGTCAGCCCCCCTTCCTGGCCAACACGCCGCTGGAGACGCAGATGAAGGTACGTAAAGGCCCGCCGCAGTCTTAACGCCGCCACGGGGGTTCCTCGTTTCTCAGTGCCGTGTCTGCGTCGTTGAAACCAGGTGATACAGTGGAAGAGCTCGCTGCACATCCCCCCCCAGTGCAAGCTCAGCCCCGAGGCGTCCGACCTGGTCGTCAAGCTGTGCCGCGGGCCGGAGGACCGGCTGGGCAAGAACGGCGCCGACGAGATCAAAGCTCACCCCTTCTTCAAGAGCGTCAACTTCTCCAGCGACCTGCGCCAGCAGGCGGCTCCCTACATCCCCACCATCGCTCACCCCACGGACACCTCCAACTTCGACCCGGTGGAGCCGGACAAGCTGCGCAGGAGCGACGACGAGAGCAACCACAACGACACGCTGAGCGGTTGGTTCCGCAACGGCAAGCACCCCGAGCACGCCTTCTACGAGTTCACCTTCCGCCGCTTCTTCGACGACAACGGCCACCCCTACAGCTGCCCCAAACCCATCAACGAGGGCTGCGACGAGGACGAGGCCGAGCTGGACCAGGACCAGGACAAACCGGGCCGGGACCTGGTTTACGTGTAGCTCCTGACGCCGCCGAGCCGCTCGGTGTGTGCGGACTTCTGAAAAGGTGTTTGAGTGTGTGTGGGGTGTGTGCCAGATAACGCGTTTAAACATAGGAAACCTAGATCTGTCGGAGCGCTCGGACCACTGCAGCACGTACAAAAAAAACCCGATTTATACGTTAAAGTGACGAGCTGGCAGAGTATCTCAGCAAATGGATCTGGCCTGGAGCCGCTCAGAACACCTGGAGAGTCCCAGAACCGTAGAGCGATTCAGCAAGAAACCAGTTTCAGCTCCTGGCTGGTCGGAAACTCAAAAAATAAAAAAATCTCTTTCTGGTCTCTGAACACGACGGAGCCAGACAGCAGAACCCTCTCCGGTGTGAACGCAGAGAAAAGGCGGCTCAGTGTTTGAACTGAAGTCAGAGGAAGCACGATAACTGAGGAGAAGCTGTTATTTCTGTTCGGTAACGGACCTAAACGGACCTTCAGCGGATAACAGGAAGGCTAAACGGAGTATTGTTGCTTTGTTTTGCTCTTTTTCACCTTTCACCCTGCAGTTAGGGATAGGCGATAAGGACTTCTAATTTAATAAGTGACAATAGAAAGTATTAAATTCATCAGTCCTTTTTATTTTATTTTTGGCCATAGATCGTATTCCGGGCCCCGCAAACAAGTATGGCTCTTTAAAAATGAGGCTTATGAAGGCAGCGAAACATCAATTAGCTTTGGTCACGTTCTCCGATCTGTGTTCTGCTCTTAGGAAGCCGAGAGTGGAAGAAACGGTTAAAGTCACATTCCCAACCCGAACGTTAGTTTATCGTCGTCATAATTTATTAAAACTTTTCCACCCTTTCCTCCGCCACGCAAAATCTGCGACGCCGCAGATCTGCCGCCTCAAGGGAAAACGCACAGAGGACGGCGTTTTAGTAATAACTAAAAAAAAAAAAAAAAAAAAAACGCATTAAAACGTAAAATGGCTGTTCCTGGGTTCCTTTTTATATCGTTGTCATAATTTCTTAAAACTTTTCCAGATTTTAGCCCGATTCTGCCACCCGTAAAGCCTTTTATATCACGGTTCTGAAAGAGAAATCAGAATCGGGCTGAAATACGGATCAGCGGGTCAGAACTTCACAGAAAGCGGGCGTTGGCCAGAACATTGTTCTAAAAAAAAAATAAGTTTCCACTTTGAGTCGTCATCCCATTAATTGTCTCTAAAGATCCATTTGTGACCCGGTTCTGTTCACACCCGTCGCTCGTTTTAACCCCCAGGCGTGGATTGTGCTGCCTGTACGCCGTCGGCTCTGTCTTCATGCAGGTTCCCGGTTTTTAAAGCAGACATTCCTGTCGCTTCAACACCTCCAGAAATAAAGTAAAACCCACCAGAGTGCCATCTTTGACAACTTATCATGGCCGCCCCGTAAAGTCTTAATTTATTGACGCTAGTGTAGATGCTGCTTGAGTCCCATTGAGATTTGTTTTTAAGTCTTAATTTATATTTTAGTTTGTTGCCATGGTTTTTTTTTTTTTTCGGTTTTTTTTTTTTTTTTTTAACTGTGGCTCTTAGAACAATTTATCCCTGTGAATTATAATTAGTGTTCATTGCTGTGCCTATTTTTCACCAAATATTACAAGGGTTCCTATAATAATCAGACTGGCATCTCAAAATGAGTAGCAGTAGTTGAATGTACTACAGTAGGCTTTGTTTTTTCTTTGTTTTTTTAACTTATACCTAAAATTTATTTATAAATTAAGTTGTACACCATGGATGTAAATATCTCCTTTCTCCTTGTTGTGGGCAGGCCCTCGTCTGTGTGCACCGCTGCTCTCTTCTGTCAATATGTACTTAATTTCTGACGCTAATTTACGTAACTGTTTGGGTTTATAGTTCATCCTGCAAGGATTCACGCTCCCGTCTCGACCAAAGCACTAAATAACCGAGTTTTTCTACTTTTTACCCACTTTCAGAAAGTAAATCACCATGGCTGTAGTGTTTCTTTTGGTTTATTTACTCTTAAGACTACTTCATCCTTTGGACTCAACACTGCGACTTTAGTAAAAGAATAAAACACTAAGGTTAGCTTGTTTTGAAGTAATAAACTGAACTCTTGATCAGTTATAAATGTTTCACTTTGCTGTAGTTTTTTTTTCCACGTAGGAGAGAATCTGAATGTAGTTCTTATTGATTTTTTTTAAATAATGACCACTGTCATTCTGCACTGGTTTTGTTTCAATTGTGAGAGAATTTTATTTTTGTGTAAATTTAGTGTTTTTTTTTCTGTTTTTTTGCAATGGGGGTTTGGGAAGAGGGTAATAAACAGTAAGAACGTTAGAGATGTTGATTTTAATTATTTTTTTTTTTTATTCTGTCTGCCTTTCTCAATTAACTGAGTGCAACAAGTTTAAAGGGTTAAATGTGATAAATTCCAAAACGCTGTAAAGGTTTCCTCAGCTTTCATTTATTTAGTTTACTTTAGTTTTAGACAACAAATCCAGCAGTTCTGCTTGTAATCTGAGCGATGCTGATGATCACTGTTAGAGGTCTCTCCTTTGGATTCAGCAGCATGGATCCTGAAAGTGTTGGGATTAATTCAGGCGCTTCCTTAAATCTGGAACTACTCACGGTTTCCAAAGGATCCTAAAAAGTTAATTTGTCAAATTCAAGCCCCACAAATTATAACATGTCAAGATTTTTGTACTGCACCTTTAATTAAATTTAGTTCAGTATTTTTGTTAATTTGTGTGCGTGTGACACACACATGAATATAAACACATGCGCACACATATATATATATATATATATATACACATGCACACATATATACGTATATAGTTCAGTATTTTTGTTAATTTGTGTGCGTGTGACACACATGAATATAAACACATGTGCACATATATATATATATATATATACATATATATATATATATATATACATGTGTATATATGTATATATACATGTGTATATATGTATGTATATATATACACATGTGTATACATGTGTTTATGAAACAAATTTATTGCTAGGACAATTACAGTTTAGTTTTGTTGTTCCTAAACATCTCCATTGTGGGAACGTATACAGATGCGTCTCTAACGCAAACAGAAAAGTTTATTTCAGTAATTCAGTGCAGAAAGTAAAGCTTAGAGATTAATTACACAGTGGTGTATTTGTAGCGTTTATTTCAGATCATTTTGGTTGGCAGCCAGTGAATACCCAACACTCAACTGATGAGACAGAATAGTTCTCCAGACCAATTTAAAAAAAGCAGCTTAAAAAAAACCCAAAAGAAACAGGCCAACAGGAAAGTATGTCCAGGTACCATACAGCTGGAGCTGAAAAACATCTAAACATGAAGGCCAGTGGTTCCAGATGACCTGGACTGAGAGCTGCGGTTGGATAAATGCAGAGGGAGACATGAAGTGTGGTTTAAAAAAAAGTAGGCTGACTACGCTTGATAAAATCCAGCCGATTTTTTGTAATTTCCAAACAAAAGGCTAAGAGGACTGTCTGACAGCCCAGGTAAGACACCGTCCATGTCTCATGCTCAGGAGTGACATAAGGGACACAAACAGCTGTGGCCCTTTAAGCACCGACTCCATCTGCAGTCCACACCTTGTAGATCCTTTCCAAACTCTTAATCTGTGGTTATCCATGTTGCTTCTGCACCTTTTCTGTTTTCCTTCCACTCAACTTTCCATACATTTTCTTGGAGAAAACACTGTACTGTCAGCTTTTTAAGTAGTGGCCTGCTATGGTTTACCCGCCTGGAGGAAGTAGGACGGTACAGAAACATTTTAAAGTTAAAACGGCTGAAATAAACCATGTATTTTAATGATACTCATCCAAGACCCATCTTTGGGTTCTAAACTAACATTTTGAACTTTTTAACTACAGTTCACAAAAGGCAGGTTTACACCCCATGGAACGGTCTTATTGCATATTTAAGATGTTAAAATCCAAACTTGATTTTGTTTTACATTGTTACATCAACAACTATGTAATTTATTGTGGGAAAGTGTAAAATGTAAAGTTACTGACAGGTTTTAGCCCAAATTAACAGTTAAGAGGCAAATTATTAACCAAGACGGTGTTAAAGTTGGATGTAAAAGCTGTTAAGTCACATGCAGGAGCTGGAAAACATCCTTATATCTACCCATTTTAAAAAAATTACAAACAAATCTCTTAATTAGCATAAATAAAACACCTTTTGAGTAGTTTCTTTGGAAAGTATTTCCTTATTGATCCAACCCCACTCAAAACTCTGATTTTCTCCATTGATATTAAACCCTCAATGCTGAAACCCATTCTATTTATTATATTTTTCAAATGGAAACAATTTTAAAGAAATAGTTAAGTTTATTAATGATTTAACTAAATATGTAACAATCAATAACTAACAATAGTCTATAATAAAAGCCTTAGCAAACATAAGTTTTTCCTGTCAACGTTTTGAGAATCAGCTAAAATAAAGTACAACGCTGCTGCCACCAGGGGGCAGTATGTGACAACATTTTCATTACGTTTCCTTTAACACCATTTTTACTGCTTACACAGGTTAAATGTCCTGTACTTCAAATTATGTAATAAATAGAATATTCTGGAGAGAAAGGTTTATTGTCATTTAGTGTGTAACTATATTGAGAAGGGCTTTTGGTATTCAAAGAAATAACCAGGTCACCTTTTTTATTTATTTTTTTAATGCATTTAATTTAAATGCATTTCTTTATCCAAATATATCGGAGGAGTTCCCTCGAAGATGATTTTGTGCTGGTCAGCGTTCCAACAACATTTCTGTGCAACAAACTATTCAATCTCACCTGGAATAGTTTAAAACCTTTGATTTAATGACATTTTCAGGGTCTTCATCATCAGCAGTGGCTGACAGGCATCAGTCTGCACGCTTCACACGATTGAGGACAAACAAATTAACTTAAACAAGCTTATTTTTTAATGGATCTGCAAAACTGTTTGAATTTTTTTTTTTTTTTTTCCAAAGAGAACTCGTGTTCCTCCCGCCTGCAGTTACCCAGTGGCAAACGTTACACAATGTTACAGAAACATCTCCAACCCAAAGAAAACCTGCATGCAAAAAAAAAAAGTGGGGAAAAAAAAAACCTCAAATATAAAGTAAAATAATCCATACAGATAAAAATAAAACATCAATAAACAGGACATACTGTATAATGCCGATCTCTTGGCTGAAGCAGAAATTCAAACGCCTTAGTTTCAGTTCCACTTCTTCATAAGGAGAGTCTGAACTGACAGATTACCGAACTGTAATTTCATTGGGTAGATGTGGCTCCACCCACCACACAGCCCCGCCCCTGTCTTCCATATAAGGCACAGGACAAAATAAACCCCCACATACAAAAGGAGCTAGCCACGCCCTTGTCACTTGGTAACAAAGTGTAAATAAACAAACACGGTAAGATGACAGAAAGCCCACTGAGTGTACAAAATCTTATTCCTATAGTAGTTTTTTATTTTTTTGGTCTGATTTTCTGTTTATTTGGAGTTCCTCTGAAAGAGAGCTGTGGGTGGGCGGTGTTTGGGAGGATAGGGGAGGGGGGGGGGTCCAACTAAAGTGAGCTTAGGCGAAAGGAAATATTAAAAATATTGTCTTTTCACACTTTTGTCTTTTTTTTTTCTTTTTTTTTAAACGTTTAAAACAAATGACAAGAAACGTGACTGGATTTCTCCTTTTATCAGAAATAAAAATGATCATCAGATGCACGGTGGAGGAATATGATGTGGAAAAGGAGGAGGAGCGGAGGGTGGGGTTGGGGGGGGGGGGTTAGAAGAGTGAGGTGGTTTATTGTTTTATTCTGATAAAGAGACAAAGTGTCAGTGTGAGAGAAAACTCATGAGACGGGTTAGAGGGGGGAGAGTTAGAGTTAGCAGTTAAAGAGAGATCGCGTGTCTGTGTGTCGGTGTGTGTTAGTGTGGGTGAAACTGAGGAGCTGTTCAGCTGCAGCACTTGCTCTTCCAGCCTGTGACTCCGCCTCCGGGGGAGAGTTCCACGTTGTCACTGTTGGGCTCTTTTACGGGCGTCTGTGGGACAAAACGGACAAAAACGTCAATGAGTAAAGAGAAAACAAGGAAATAATTACTTTTAACGTTTGGGGTCCCTTCATTTTTTTTTTGGCTCCACCTTTGTCCCTTGATAATAAAAAATATATGCTTTAAAAGACTAAAATTGAAATTTATGCATAATTGTTTGACCGTCATTATGAACTTCCGTCCTCTGCATAGAACTTCATTTTAAACCAGTTTTAGCAAGAATTCTATTTGAAAAATAGAAAATTTATACTTTTATTTTGGGGCCGGGAGTGGGATAATCATAAAATGGGCAGCAACGTGTATTCAGACCATATATTTGTGGTACAAAATCAAAAAAGGCTTTTTTTTCACCCCACATACCATTTATGGAAATTGACATATTTAAAAAGTATATTAAAAATATCTAGCAGAAAACAAGGAGGATTCCAACACCAAAGAAAATCCATCTTTTTTTTATTATACTATAAAAATTAGGGCTGAGTATCATCTAGGATGAGCCGATTCGATACTCGATGTAGCTCAGCTTGATTTGATTATTTATTACTTTCAAATTAATGCTCAAAGTCATTCAATCAACAAAATCAGCCAAATAGTATATTTATGTTCAATTTATTGAACACTGATATATTAACAGGAAAATAAAGTGCATTTGGTTCAATGCATATAATGCATCACAGAAAAAACAAAAATGTGCTCAAACGTCTGATTTTAGGGACGAAGGCGCTTCTAAAATCCTGTCTGCCAGAATACTGATATTAAATCGTTTTTAAAAACATCAATATTAATCTTTGCATCGATTTTTATGCACAGCCCTAATAAAAAATCTTAGTTTTAATGCCGTAATACGTCTTTTGCAGAAAATACAATAAACATGTATCCCTTTTAAAAGGTGAATTGAATGTAAAGGTCAGAGTTTTATAAACTCTGATCAGAAATCAGCCACAAAAACTCCACCTGGTGTTTTTTCCCCAGAGGTTGGCTCAAACATTTATCATCCATACAGCTTTATCAATCCGTTTGTAGCCATCTATTATTTAAATATTTGCAACTAATAAAAAGATTGACAGAAATCAATAATAAGCTTTTAACTACAGTTTCAGAAAGTAGCTAATACTGCAGTGATGAGACTTTTAATTTGAAAGGCTCTTGACTTGTTGAATCCCACCAACCTCAGATCTAAAGTCTCTTCATGGCCGTTAAAGGGATCAATCAAAACGACAAAATTCTTTTTAGCGAGACCATTTCTCAGCGTACGGTCAAACTGAAGTTTACGACTCCAGGAAAACATGTATATTAGAGCGCATCTGTCCTCATCTCTCATTTATTTATATAAGAACCAGGTTTCTTGTGGAATAAAGCAACTACTGGCCCTGAACAGCAGCCACCAGCACCGGCGTTGACGTCTGGATCGGATGACGCATACAAACCTTTCTGAGGATGTCTTCTGCTAACGTGAGGAAAGCCTTCTCGATGTTGATGTTGGCCTTGGCGCTCGTCTCAAAAAACCTAATGTTATGCTCCCTTGCGATCTGTGGACACACAAACAAATGAGACTTCAGGAGCCGTGGACGTTTCTTTGAAAGAGGTCCAGTCTAAAAATAGAGCCGCTGATCCTCCTTGCCGGGTCGTGTATCGCTGGAGTCACTGCACGACATTTTCCGCAGGTGAGGCGGTCTGAGTGAGAAAGTCGTGCATCGGCGGTCTCTTGGGTTTTGCTGTGATTTGCGCGCGTTCCCTTTGGGGAAGTCGACCAAATCTGAGCTAAAACCCATTTTAAAAGTACAGTGCATACTAATAGTAATATCCTTTGAATGGCCGTGTCACTAAAAAGTGCTATATAAATTAACATGCCTTGCTTTTGAACATAAACAATTGAAAAACTGATGAAGCCACAGATAAAAGACAGAGAGTCATTAACCCGGGCGGCACAAGAATAATCTCGTACCTTTTTAACAACAACTGTGAAAACTCATTTTTCACCTCGATTCTGATCAATTTTAGTCATAGCTAGTAAAAAGTACTGATTGCGCATGAGATTTTTGTGACTTATTGCCTCAAAGTCAGAGTGGAGATTCCATCACATTTATGCCAAACACTGCCTCATTATCTGCAGGCAACCAATAATTACATTAACAAGTATTTTCCTGTGGGTCCATTTTGGTAGCAGACAACAGAAATTATTACGTTATTTTTAAACGATTATTTTCTACGCAGGAATGTTCCAAAGGAAGAAAAAAAAAAAAGTTCAATAAACATTTAACAACATGCAGCTTACATTAAAGAGTGTACAGCATGTTGAAACAACGCTATAATGGATTTTAAAAACTGTAGAAAATAATTAAATGAAAAAGTGAAAATGTTCTGATCGCATTGTTGATCCAAGTTATGTTGTACCTGAATTTTTCCTTTTTTTTTTAAATATATTTTCCGCAATGATCTGGACTTAAAAAGCAGCAGCCAATCAGCGGAGAGGACCTTAACGGTGAAGGTCTGCTTTTATCCCAGGATGGATGGTGGTGGTGGGGGTCTCACCTGCTCTCCCTTGGCTTTGGGGACCACCCTCTTGTCCTCCATGTCACACTTGTTGCCTAGCAGCATCCTCTCAACATCTTCGTTTGCGTGCTGAAAGCAGAGGAAACGTTAATTTCCTGGATTGTTTCTGATGAGAGCAACTTTAGGCTTCATTTTGCTGGACATTCAAATTAGAAATATTACTATTAAATATCCTGAGCAAAAAAAATTATTACATTTTGAATTTCAAAATGGCTTAGTGTAGCAGACTGAAATGGAAATTATCTGATGTAATGTCTGGTATGTATCTGGTATTTGTCTAATCTGAACTGAATATCTCACAGGACTTTTTCAACACACAAATAGTGATCGATGATTATTTTTATATGTTAATCCTAAATCATTAAAGTTGGACCAAACAAAATCATGATGAAAAAAATAAGTGAAATGATAAAGGGTATCATTCAAACAATGTAAAAAAGCCCTTAATTTCTCAGCAATGCGGATTTTTTTAATCAAATAAATATGATGGTAATAAATGTAACAATAACTTGATTTAACAACAAAATTTATTTTAACAGTAAAACTAATACATGATAATGTATTATAATCCAACCCCCATTATGAATTAGAGCAACTAGCAAACTATTCAGGATTTATTCAAGTTATTTTCAGTATTTACAGTTTTTTTTGCCTCTATTCTAATATTACGACATTTTGATTAGCATTTGAACAAAATATAAAGAATTCAATTTTGAAGTAAAATATTAAACATAAACTAGACTAGGGGTGGCCAATAGTGACTTAAAATTTTATTGACATTTTTCCGTAATATTGTAATGATAAAAGGTGATAAGAAACTGCAAATAATCCTAATTTTGATTAAAGTTGTAAACCTCCCGGACAACAGAGCAGTAAGATAGCGCTAGCTGTTATTAGCTTCACAGACAGCCCGATAACAGGGTTCTGTCACAGTCTGGCCCTTAGAGCTGCACCACGCAACGCTCCGCAGCGTGAATGCAGACTGAAGCAGAGAAACAACATACAAACATGGATTCAGTCTTTGTTGTCTATAAGTTAAAGTTTGAATACATTTTTAAGTGGTACAGGAGCAGTATAGCCTAGAGCGCCCTCTTGTGGCTATAGATGGTAATATATAAATGGGAAGCTGGAATCGAACCCACAACCTTCTGATTGCCATACACCTACCTTGCTTAATACTGGTCATTATGATTTACCATTTAATATTGAATGTGTAAGTCACACCTGTATATAAGTAGCAGGATCAGCCAAACTCCAAAAATGCGACTTTTAGTCCAAAAAACACGGCAATTGGATTTTGTAAAATAAAATCTGAGATATTTTTTTCTTTTTTAAGCCATATTGCCCATTGTTAGTTTGTATGTTAACAGTTTTTTCAAAGGCACAATTTAAGTAGCTTAAAGGAGCAGGTGGGCAAATGATGAAGCAACTGGTGGGGGACTGGGTGCTGCCCCGTCGAGGTAGGGTGCAGCGGAGCTGTGGGCTAGTCACTCGTCAGAGCCCTCGAAGCTCTGGGAGTGAAACAAAAACCTTACGTTTGTCAGAAAAGTCACTAAAAACTAGACAGAAGCTGCCGTACAGGCATCAAGCAGGCTGTGGAGCACAGAAGCTACTCAGAAACCAGTCAGGGCCTGATTAACCCTTGCTGGGTCGCCTGGGGGAAGGTGCAGGACGCTGGGAGACCCCAGGATACGTCCCTGAAGGGGTGTCCAAGCTGCACCATAGCTGTCTGCTGAGCACTAGTCAAGCACTCTTCAATTCACTGTCACATATTTTCTGCTTAATGTTTAATAGTTGGTAGGAAAGTCTCAAAATCTTGTTCAAAAGTTTCTCAAACAGCCATTCTCTACTGGATTAAACACGAAAAGAAAAGTGAACAAGATCCCAGCTTCTTTAAAGTCAACAGCATTCTTTCAGAGGCAAAGGAGCAACGAATGAAACGTCAAGTTCTCTGCAGGAAATTCATTGTTTCCTTTCCTCCTTAACAGCCGGGGCGACACCAATTACAATGACACGGTCAGACGGGCTCACCCAGCTCGGTCCGACACCTTTGTGCTAAAAGGAACCAACTATTTGCTGTAAATAATAATCCAAAGCAAAGTAAAATGCCTTTGTGTGAAGCGCAGATTGGAAGAACAAGAAGCAAAAACAAACAAACAGTCGGGGGTGAGGCATAAGGACAGCATGATAAGTCATATTTAAGTAATATTTAAAAAGACAGAGGTGATCGAATGCTGTCTCTGGGTTAAACGGTTTTGTGTCCCATTAAAAATGTCCTGTTTCTTATTTAACATGGTCGTTATTTGACGTAGGACACGAAAGAGGCGAAACACAAAAAGGAGAAAAGGGAGAACAGTTATTGAGTGTCTGAAGTTTAAATTGTTTTATATGGTGAAACATTTCTAACACAAATCCTCAGTTTCTTCAAACATTAGGTGCTCAGTCCCCGTATTGCTGCGCTCAACTATGTTTTTAAATGAATTACAGCTACAACATCTAAAAGGCACAACCCATATCTCCTAAATATTTCTGTGTCCCTCACCTCATCAATGTTGCGCAGCCATTTGCTGATGTTTTCGAAGCTCTTGGCGTTGGTGATGTCGTAGACCAGCATGATGCCCATGGCTCCTCTGTAGTACGAGGTGGTGATGGTGTGGAACCGTTCCTGTCCTGCTGTGTCCCTGCAAACAAACGTTTATATCAAGTACTCCCCTTTTCTCAGATTAATTCACGCCGTCCACCGTAGGAGACCGGGCCCTTTCCAGTGCTGTACCTCGGTTGTGGACCGCTCTGCTTCCACAGACCTATGTTGCCCAATGATTTCTTTAAAATGTTTTGCCTTTATAGTTTATTGTTGCTGTTTTTAACATTGTTTTGACTGTAGCACTTCTGTTTTTAAAAAAAATAAATAAATTGTAAATGTGAAACGCCTTAAAAGAGATTATTATGGTGCTATTACAACCAAAATAAATGTTTTATTCTTCATTCTTTGTTTTATTTTTCCCCTTTTATAAGATAACAGCCCAGTTTTTAATCAACTAAAATGTTGCATTAATAATTAAAATCAAGTATGATTGATGATAAATGAAACTTTTCTTTAAGCTTTGTTTTAATTAAAACAATATTTATTAAAAATCACAAAAGATTTCAGTTTTTATTTTAAATCTAAACAAATTGCATCAAGAAAGATGTTTTGGTGAGAGTGAAAAGGGCGTTTTCAGTTTTGATGCATTTAAAGCAGCACTGTGTAACTTTTAGCCACTAGGGGGCGCTAGACTTGTAACTTCCAGGTTTAGCGCCCCCTAAAGGCCACTGGCAACACTGCAGTGTCGCAGAATTAAACAGCCTCGCTTACTTGGGTGAAAACTTACACGGTGCTACTTTCTTTCAACAAAACATAAATCACATTTTTATTTGCAGGTCAAATAATGAAAAGGCAAATAAAGAAAAATCAAATACTTTCAGTTATAATTGACAGGGGAACCATTACAAGGTTACAGGATAACTAACTCTTTCAGGCGCTGAATGGATTCAAAAAAAAAAAAAAAAAAAAAAATCAAAGCATGGATGTGCCACATTTTTTTTCTCTTCTGAATGAAAACAAAACCCAAATAATAATTTTTGGACCTAAGGAGGAGGACGACAGCCGGTAACCACTGATCAGGTCTGAAATCTGTGTTTATGGTCCATTAGTCTCCCAGAGAAAACTGCAAAAGAGCTGAAACCCTGAGTTCATATATATATATATATATATATATATATATATATATATATATATATATATATATATATATATATATATATATATATATATATATAAAATTGCCTTTGACTTTTCTGTTTTAAGTACTAATGGAAGCATTAATTGAATTTCAACTTTCTTTGCCTTCTTTAATAATGCAGCTGAAATGAAAGTTTTTTTTTTTATGTTTTCATCACGTAAAGCACTTTGAATTGTCTTTCTGTTGAAATATGCTATACGAATAAACGCCCACTGCCCGGACTGCAGAGGTGTATGTTAGCTTTTATCTGGTCGTTTAACTGCATTATAAATGTTACAGACAGGAACAGTTAAATTCACAGATGTTGTCTAATAGACAATACTGTTGGTTTAATCCAAAGAGATCTTCTTAAAACCCTTAAGGCTACGTTTGAACGACACAGATCTGATCTTTTCAAATGCGACCTGTGTCTGTACGGCCGGGACGCATTTATCCGACCTGTACATCCACGATACTCGACAAACGTCACCGATACTCGACAAACGTCACTATTCTGCGTCCTGCTATGCAGAAGCGGGAAGAAAAACGACACCCATGGCGGACTACAATGAGAAGAGCAGTCAATGGAGGGAAAGCTCCGGTTAGAAAAATAAATTAATGACCACAAAATGCGCGCCAGCATTATAATCCATGTTTACTGACGTCATCGCGTCCTCGAGTGCGCATGCGGGACACTTAGGTTGAACGCATTCAGTTCACACAGGAGATCACATACAAGTCGCATATATTTGGAAATGTGAACGACCACGCAAAAAAGAAAATCAGATTTCACATAAATATCAGAATTGAGGATCAAGACCTGCAGTGTGAACGTAGCCTAAATGTAACATTAACATGTTTACCAGAGTTATTTATTGTCTACTATGCTGGGTTAAACGTACAGCCATGCGAAAGCAGCGCATTTGGCTTTTAAACAGATTTTTTCTAACCATACTGAGAAATCCATGCTATATAATTTAAAAACTTTTTTTTTGACTATCAGCAATAAATAAGGACACCCCAACATTCAATCCCATCTAAAATGGCTAAACTTTAGGCTACCGATTTCCCATCAGGCGCAAATAATTAGAACATCGTTACACGTCTCTGGAACAGATCTTCCTGTTTAAACTTCCAACATTTAGTCTAGTGTGCTCCTGACATCATGGTATGATCAAAAAAAGACTATTATGAATCTGGTAAACGATTTAAAACAGTCTTAAAAGGAGCGTTTTTTCTGTACAGAAAACAGTCCACAGGTGGAGGACATTTAAAACAACCGCCGACATCCCCAGATGTTGGCGTCCAAGCAGCCCTGACCTCAGACTGCAAGATGCTTAAAGTCCCCAAAAACCTTTAATGCCATGAAGGGAACAGCAGCAGCTGATGTGAAAGGGCAACGCTTTACAATCAGAAAGCAACTGGACAAGTTTAACCTTTATGGAAGACGTGGAAGGAAGAGATCTTTGTTCTCCAACTAAAACGTCTCAGCTAGTCTTAAACCAGGACATGCGGAGCAATGATCTTTATACAGATTAGATTAAATTACATTTTTTTGGGGAAACCTGAGCAGAGGACATGTTTGCTATAAACCAAATAAATGAACCCAACTGTGAAGCTCAGAGTTGGGAGCATCGTGGTTTGGCCGCAGCGGCACCTGGCCAGCTGAATTTCAATCAGAGGAAAATGTGAGACCTTCTGTAAAATGAAACGCTGATGCAGAACGAGACGCTGCGACGTATCAATGACCCAAGACAGATCAGTGAAGCATTGGTTAAAGATTTTTCTTACTACATTTTGTTTAATGTGTAAACAAAGGTCATTTTGGGTGTTTTGCTTAGAATTAAATATGCTTTCTTTCACAAATATAAGTTAAAAAAATAAATAAAAAAAGGGGTAACCATTTGTTCTTTAAAGAACTAAATATCTCATCGAGTGTCCTCATTTTTACACAATTGTATAAATAAACCTGAATTACTGTTCTAACCAACTCAGAAAAGGAAGTTGATTATTTTATTAATTGATCCATAACATGATTTCTGCAGCAGGAAAACAAAGGAGAGAAACCCATGAAAAAAATCAATACACCTTTTCCCTCCATCATCCTAAATATTGTCTAAAAATTTAAGGTAAATGGTTTAATTCTCACGTTCATTTACGGTGCTTTTAAAGACCCACCTCTATTTTTTGGCTTTTAAATTAAACAGAGCTTGATCTCCTAAATATTTTTATTTTAACAAATTATTTTCTGAATTTTCGCCTGTGTGTTCATCTTTTTCTGTTCTTGCTGTGCAGCACTTTGGTGCAACGTTTTATAGAAATAAAGTTGTCAATGAAATTTTCCAAAAATCCTCAGTTTGTGAAATCTGAAATACTACATATAAGGTTTAAAATGTTTTGTCAGTTAGCCATTTTAATGCAACAGAGGGTGTTAATGTCTACATGTCTGCATACTGGATTATAATAAGAGATGATCTGTACATCTAAAGTAATTATTGGTTAAAAAACAACTAATAAACTGCTGAAACTTCTTGACTGGATGTGTATGTTCAAAACTCTTATTAACAGAATAGATCATCAAGAAAATCTGTTCAGAGAAAAATAAACTTTAGAAATTACAAACTAAATACTGCAGGTACGCATATCTGAACCCCTCAGCAGTGTAAACAGAGCAGATTGACTACATGCAGCTGAAGTTCAATCTTTTAGGCTGGGAAACATTTTCTGTTCTACATTTGGTACGCAGACGGTTAAACTGGCTTCCAGCTGGTGGAAATTAGCCCTTCTGGATGACGATGATGCAGCACGTGTCCTGATGGAGACCATTTCCTGTCCTCGCATACTTCAGCGCTTGAAGGAGTCGTGTCAAACAGATGTTTCACTAAGATACGCGTCAGAAACTCAAGAAGATGCGCTCACTTCTCAACATGACAATCTAAAAAATAAATAAAAACAAACACAGTAAACCATCTCAGACTTACCAGATCTGTAGTTTGATCTTCTTTCCTTGTAATTCCACAGTTTTGATCTTGAAGTCTATTCCTGCAAGGAGAAACGAACACGTCAGACACGTTTTACACAACTGGGGTCAGTTCGTCGGAGCCACGAATCAAAGATAACTGATGGACTGAAGCTGACAAATAAAGTCAGCGGTAATGACACAAACACAGAGGGGTCAGACACAAGGCAAAGAAAGACATTAAGGAGAAGAGAAATGGGGAAAAAAGAAAGAAATGTTTCCGTCAGAGACGATGTAACCCTCTCCTGACTGCGGAGTCACGTCCGGTCCTTTAACCCCACGAGGTCAGCGTACCAACGCAGCAATCTCAGTACAGGCGGCCATCAAGGTCAGACGCAGATAAGTAATGGAAGTAAAAAATGTATAAGCCATTTTTTAAATTAATTTATTTTTTTATTTTTTATCGCCCCAAACGCCAGTCTTGGGATACATGGTCCATCTGATTCAAACCACAAAGCCTAATTTCACCCAGTTCCTTCTCATCAAGCTCATTGTGATCAAACGTAATTGTAATATTCTTCAGTGATGTACCAGTAATACCCGGCACTGATGTTTAGGCCAAAAAGGTTGCATCATATTCAACTTCTAGTTTTCTACAGCTAGGACAGGAGTCAACTGGATACCGATACCAGGAAAAACACTCAATACAGTTTTCCATACAGCATCAAACTTTTTTAAAGAACAGAGCTCTTCCTATTAAAAAGCAGAAAATCAAAACAGGACAATATTTTAATTGTATTATTATTATTATTATTATTATTATTATTATTATTATTATAGTTGGGGTAAAACCCAAGACAAAAACCTGTAACTTGCAAGGATTGATTACCTTCACTGCAAAACAGCCAAAATAACAAAAAAATAAAAGTAATACGGTGGGTGAAACCCAGCTTGTCAGGTAATTAATGGATCAGAAACGTCCTTTAGGTGTCAGTAATATGTTTGAAGTGGGTTTTCCTCCACGTGAAAGGGAAGAGAGCTGCAGCAGTGAGAAAATATTTTATTATTATTTGTTTAGAGTTTATGTAATTCTGTTTTTACCAGAAACTTTCTGGAATCTCACCACAGCATTAAGTAGCGGTCAAACTGTTTAATACATAGACTATGTTGGTTGCACTTTATGTTCAACAAGGATTGATGCCCAACTCAATTAAAAGCTATTCTCTTGAATAATAATATCCTGATTAATAAAAATTACATTTCTTGTTTACAAACATCTTTATCTACAGGCCATTTTTGTTGCAGAGAAATGCAGAGAAAAGTCTAAATTAAAATCCCAATTATGATTGCAATATAATCGCAATTTTGATTTTTGGCAAAAATTGTACGGCCCTAGTGTCGAAGCCAAACACAGCCGCTGCAGGGTGGGAGTTTTTCTGATTTAAACCAAATGACAGCACCCGCTTAATTCGTCTGAGCCGGTAGGTCGAGAGGACATACTTGCGTTATTATGCCGTTATATTAGCTGAAAAAGGTTTCTCAAAATGACAATAATATGAATTATCACAGTAAATTTTAGACCAGCAAAACTTGTTATCATAACAGGCCTAAATATTATTGCTAATCTTTAGTGTATTTCTATTTGCTTTTTATTTGATTTTCCCACCGAGGGACAATGAGACCCTGTCCTACAGACGTGGAACCGGTCCATTCGACAACTTTCTACAGTGTGGACAAGAATCCAGTCCATTTAAAGTGCAACTCACCTTCATATTAGAGCCTTTCACCCCACACAGTGTCATACTAGAAAACTATCCCGAGAAGATGCCCAGCAAACCAGGAAACGTGAGGGCAGGGTGTGGTCTGGGCTACTAGCAAGAGCTAAATAAACGCTAAATAAACCAACTCAATGCTAAACTAATAAATCTGTAACCTGAAAAATCGATACGACAGCAAAACTCCCTATGGAGGAACAAAACGGAGCTGATTTTATATGCCACAACGACAGAGCTGCTGACACAGCAGTTTCTCCAAATGACGTCACAAAAAGAAATACTGATTCAAAATTCAATGCAAGACACCCGTTGACCTAGGGCTGGACGATAATTCAATAATATATATCGATCGATAGATGTATATCGATGATAGAAAAAAGGCTCAGTAAAAAGTTCAATAGAATAGAAGTTTTCCTTCCTTTTGCATTTTAGCCATTTAGGTTAATATTACAGTCATTACATCCTCCCAACCAATCACAAGCACAGACCCAGGAACGCTCCTTCACCAAGCTCCGCCCCCTTCAAAGAGTTCAGAGAGCAACCGTTCTTTTTTAAACACTTGTAGTTTTGATAAAAAGTTGGCATAATAAAGGGTTGAGCTTGAATTCAGTGTTTGTTCTTCTTTATCTAAAAAGATGTTGCTAAACAACAGCACAAAATGACCAAGGCTGCATGTTCTTCTTTATCTAAAAAGATGTTGCTAAACAACAGCACAAAATGACCAAGGCTGCACTTAAATGTATTGAATTTGTTGATAATTATCAATATGATTTCTATTTTATCAATATGCTTTTTTTCCTATATCATCCAGTCCTAGTTGAACCTTAGGAGGAATTCAACAAATATGCAGTGAATTCTCAAAATAATGACCAAGATAGGTCAACAGCACTATAAAACAAGCACGTTAACAGTTTATTAGCAAAAAAAAAAAAAAAAAAAGATTTGATTACCCTTTAAGTGTGTTTAGCAGCAGCAGCAGCCGCAGCCCCATGCATTTTATGTTTTTTATAATATTCCATCATATTTTCTTTAGTTATCAACTAGTCAGCTGAGTTGGTTGCCGCCGGTTCCAACTTGTTTCTGCCCGAAATGTCAGCATCAAACTAGGTTAACCAACATTACTATGAGTCACACTACCCGCTAATTCCTGTTTTATTTTGCTGAACTTTTGCCAACTGTAGATCATATATAAAAAAAAAAAAACAAAAAAAAAAACAGGGGGGGAATGGAGTTGAACTTAAGTGAGATCTATCTTAGGATACACAACTCCACCCAGACAAATTTTTAGCACGGTAAGCTCATTAGCTAAAAATAAAAATTAAGTATTTGAAGCTTTTATTTTCAGGATAGCACACTAGCACTGAGTCAAAAAAAAAAAAAAAAAAAAAATCTGAAAAGGCACAGCGCCACCAGTTAGAAAAGTTTTCCTGATGGGGCTGAAGGCCCATGGGGGCCCCGGTTAAACTCCTGTGATTCACTGCTTTTGGCGACTGAGTCATTAAACATTATTTTCCTGTTTAATCCAGAGCTGTCAGTTCTGCTTTGGTCCGAACGTTTTCATGGGCAAAAAGTTAAAGAAACAGCTGTGTTTTACGTGGGGTGGAGCCGTAGAATAATGAAGGAACCAGCTGCCAAAATGTGACTCAAACGTCTTGGACACCCCAGGGGGGAGAAGGAACGGGGAAGAAAATCCTAGTTTCTTGAAAAAGACGCGTAAAAAAAAAAAAAGGGTGATGTACAGGGAACCAGGGACAGTTTTATTGATAACAGCTTAATTTATAAATCCTGTTCTCTAGCCTGGGAAGCTGGGGGGGGGGGGGGGGGGGTTGTTGAGCAACCACAGGGTCATTAACCTGTTCAGTGGAAAAAAATGGACATACTTCACCAGAGCAGGATTTCCATGACAACTTAAACTGAACATCTTGAGCAGAAAGCATCTGGGCTTTTTTTTTTTTTTTTTTTTTTTTAGTCCAAGAGGATCAATTCTTTCCACATTGGCAAGTTTCTGTGCAAAAAAAAAAAAGAAGAAGAAAAGAAATAAAAAAAATTGTTTCTAAATGACAGATCTTCAGCTGCATCAGTGCACATTTTAAGGATTGTCCACGTCGTCTGATTTTCATGGAGCAAAAAGCTGGAGGACAGAAAGAAGTCTGGAAAGCATAATGGCGGAGGGGGGTTTCCCAGTGGGGGTATTTTGAGAAGCAGCTGTCTCTAAAAGGTATGAGACCTGGCCACAGGAAGACCACATTCCCATTTCAGCTTTTCACTTCTGCTGCTTGCACAGATTTGGTCTTTTGGCCACAGGTTTTAGTTACACGCTTTTAAAAATAATTATCTTGCAACACTAATCTAGGGTCACCACACAAATGTGGTCCTGTTCGACAGAGACATTAAAAGGATTTGGCCTTTAAGCTTGAATGACTTTACACCAGATTTTAATAGTGTTCTTATTCATTTATTTCAAGCTTGCAATAAAAAAAAAAAAAGATTGCTCATTTATATAATTCCAGTTTGAGCTGTCTGTGCATTTCATTGCATTTTAATTCAGTTATTGTTCATGTTTCATTGTGCAGACATTTTCATAGTTTGTATATGGGGGGGGGAAGCAATTGATTTATCAACAGTATAATGTCATAACTTTTAATTTAAAGGAGCAATAAGTAAGAAACTTACTGCAAAATTTACCTAAATCATTCTCATTTGTCACCTGGTAGAGTTTAAAACCTGATCCAACTACTTTGGATCAGAGTGAAGCCCGTGTTTACTTCCTGGTTCCTGAGCCAATCATATGAGAGTTCACAGTGTTCCCAAAGCAGAGCGCAGCATTTGGTATTTTAGCAGCAGCCTGCTAACATGGAACCCAGTAAGAGAAGCGGACCAGAAATAGATCAGAATATAACATCATATACCCATCCTGTGGACTTTCACAGGAAAAACGGACCGTTGAGTAAATGGCAGGTCTCCATAAAAGGCATTGTGTATGTGTTGTTCTGATTTTAACCACTAGGTGTCATTTATTCATTGTTCCTTTAATTATGTAACGTTTTTTTTCCTGTTAAAACAGTAGAAGGAAATATTATCAGGGAAAGAATTACTTTGTATTACAAAAAATTTTCCTTCAGGCAGCATTACCACTAAGGGTTTGCAGTGAGACTAAATAATAAAGCTCAGCTTAAATGCCTACGACACAGGGGACACGTCAAACAGATTCCACTTATTATACAGCTGACCAAGTTATGTTGTTTTGAATCTTGTTGTAAATCCAGGATGAAACAAAACCAACAAATAAAAATCTGTGACCCATTTCTGTCGTCATACTGAAACTTTAGCTGTCAAGCACTATCGGTACTGGAACACGTCATCCCTGGACACAAACATCTGCAGAAACACGTGGGACAGCCTGCAGTCCATCAATGACATGAAAAATAAATTTATGAGGAGCAACAATGAACGGCAGCCCTGAAAATGCTGGAATATTTGACCCACTAGAATTAAAACATAACTGAAAAGTTACACTGCCAATCTTGTACAAGGCTAAAGGCTAGCGTTAATGCTAAGTTGGATATCTACAAACCTAGATGAGCAAATTTTACAATATATGAAAGCCGAAATGGTAAAATGTTTATCATAAACTAATTTATCATCTGTAATTTGACAAATTTCCCCCTTAAAGCCAGATTTCGGTAAATCCTTGATTTACCGATAGAGCCAGATCAGCTCTATCAGCACTGGATTATTGTTAATAACTTTCAAACTTAAGCAAAGCTAGAAACTGAATTTATTGCCGGACAGGGACAAAATATCACCGACCACGCTTTCAGGTTTTACATCGGCGCTGTTGTGGTTATGATTAAACAAGCTAACTGTACATGTCAAAGTGGTTATTTTCTGAATAAAGCCAGGTGCATAGAGGGTTCTCACCGGTGCATTTCAGCATAATGGACCGTTACGGCAAAAGTTATTAAAGTTATGCTGAAATTCCACCGTTACGCTCATTAAAAATGTGCGTAAGGGTCGGTACGACACGGATGTTTGAGAGCCACATCGAAAAAGTCAGTAAAGCTCTTGAACTTGCATCAGTGCAGCTATAAACCTCCCAAACAACATAAGCTAGTGCTAGCTATTAGCGTGACGAACCGCCCTCTTCGAGCTGCACTATGCAACGTTCCCTTGCGGGAATGCTTCTAGAGAAGCAGCAGAACGACACCACCAGCTGTCCACTGTTATTCTGGGGGAAAAAAATCCTGGTGAGGACCCTGGCATATACGCGCACATTATGATCAGATTGAGTCTGTGCCCATATAAACGGTACAATCCAATTGTTTTTAGTTCTCTAATCCAAATACATTTCAACCCGATCGTGAAATTTTGTGCACGTAAACAGCTACGGTGTATGTCACTGCTCCTTTCACGATTTAGACGAGTGTTCAACCAACTTTCATTAAATAGCAGATATTATACTCAATCTACAAAAAAAAAAAAAGAAGAAAGTGGACACTGAAACCTGTTCTGCTGACTGTAGGCTCTTGAATTCATTTCCACATTTCTATAAACGAAAACAGAAAAACCGGCTGATGCTGCCGCCAGGACTAGAGCTGAGGTCAGTCAAGTCTCGCTCCTTTCCCCCCCCAGACTGAAAAACCTGTTGGTCCACAACAGGGGCGTCTTTAAAACACAGTAACATCTTTTCCTTAAGATAACAAAGATCTGATATGGTAGGTTTTACTCAGCTCTGCCCCATTTAAGTTCATTTGAGCAACGAGACCGGCTGTAATAAAGAACAAACGAGTGCAAGTCAAAGCAAAAAGGTACAGAATAATAAAAGCAGAAGTCTTCGTGTAACAGCAAGCCACAGCAGTTCGTGTCTGAACCACGACCAATTGGATGCCGCTGGAGACAGGGCTGCTCATAATGGCTGCTTGTTATCGGGCACACAGTCAGGAAAACTTAAGACATAGCTTATATATATAAAAAAAAAAAACAACAACACAAAGAGCTTGAAGTGAAAGTTGGGTCCAAGGATCAGGGACAATAATGTCGACGCACTGCAAACACCACCGCTGATGTTTCATTATTACTCAGAGCAGGTCTTAAGCAACAGGAGTAAACGGAGCCTCACTTTGGCTGCGCTGGGATTTGACATACTTTAACACTTAACTCATGCAAGTGCAATTTTAGATGCGTGTGTAAAGTAATATAGAGAAAAGAGGCTGATGATGCCACCATGGAGGATTGTCTATGGTTCCCATAGGAGCATCTCAGGCACGTAACCATGCATATACTAACAAATCACAGCTACTTTGATCATCAGACGCAACAGTGAATTATCAACAAAAAATGGGCATAAACTAAAAGGGCTTTTCTTAAATACAAACTACTTTAACTTCTAATGTTAGATAAATTGCTTAAATACACCCAACAGATGTTTATTATCCTAATGACAACAATCAGCTACATCTCTGCTATTATCATAAAGAGCTTTATTGTCCTCATTTATATCATCAAGTCATTTTGTGGCATGTTGTGGCAACAACTACAAAGTCCTAAAGACAGAGAACCTGTATATGGTTAACGTCACCCTGACTGTAGCCACAATATGTCAACAAACCCGAACTAAGTCTCCAACAGTAATGCTCTGGTTTTTATTATTTGGCTATAGCTACTAAACGCAATCCATGTCACTTATTGGAAATGTTTTACTAAACAAAGGTGTATCCGTGCGCCAACATCACTAAATCAGGCTTAGCTTCATTCAAACAAACATCTGTAACGAAACACCAAAGCAAAGTTTAAACTCTTAGCATTCCTCTTTTCCATTAGGTACACTTGTCTCACTGAAATACTAGGACCAAAACAACAAAAGTGCCAATTTCACCCAAAATATGATGACAATCATAGGATTAAGCAGCAAAAATTCAAGTAACCTCTCCCCTTATTTGACATTAAATATGTGTCGCCTTGAGATATTGGGCAGTAACGTCCAACCAGTAGGCGTGGACCAGTCACAGATGTGAGAGAAAGTAGCAGAATGGTCCCGGTTTTCTTTACAGCTGTGTGAAGCATAGCGTCGTAGCACTAGCTCTGCCAGCTGGCATTGCACACTGCCGGTCAGCAGGCTGACACAAGGCTGCTATGTTTTCAAGAAGAATCAAGACTTTTCTATCGTCACTGAGTATTACCGTTGTGGTGAAAACTTTTTCCAGGACATACGCCGGCTTAGGGTACACACAGGAAACAAGCAATAAACAATGAGTACAGGTAATTACACAGCAAATGATGTGCACAGTTTTTTTTGTTTACTTACAAAAAAAAGGTTCTGAAATAATTTGTGCCATAAGAACAGTCATCATGGAGCGCCTTTATCCCTTTTATGAAGGTTATGAAGTTTTAGATATAAAGTCTCCATGCTGCAAGCAGCATTAATGCCAAGCAGAGGACTGCAGGATGCACCACACAAGTAAGTAGCTCGACTAACTAGTCAGCTAATATCAGGTAGTTATGCTTATGTTACTCTATAAAGAGCATATGAACAACAACAACATAACAAAGGTATTATGTGCTAAAAGAAATTATACGACCACTAAATCTAGCAGATTTTGACCATTTTTTTTTTCTTTGCACCAAAATCCAAAATAAATGTTCTGACATTATTGAAACTGTAATAATCTTTAAGTTATAATATTTTGGCACCAGTAGCAATAATCGTTGCTTTTATGTTTCAACATAAAAACAATACATTTGTTTTAAAATCACTGCTGAAATACCATGAAACTGATCATATTGTGAGAATTTCATACCGCCCCTGTCATGCCACCTTCAGTAGATTTTGACAACCATAAATCTATAAAAAAATAATTACCCAGATATTACAAAAAGAAGCCTTGATTAAGCTTCGTTGAATGAGAGTAATCTATTTTGTTACCCAAATTAGCTACAATTTGTTCATAAAGCCAGTATTGTTGAAGTTGGAATGGGCAATTAGTGTTTCACCTACTGCTATGATGAAAGAAAGAAATAGTAAGCCTCAATTCAGCTGTAAATGTAACAAAAAAAAAAAAAAGAATTGATAGTTGCACACCTCCAGAACTGTGAGTATTATTGAGATTGTTACGTTAACTATTTTAACCATTTTTTCAAATGTTGACACCATGAGATTAGGCATTAGCCAAAAAGGTCAACACAGTAATCTTTCAGCCAGCGGACCAGCAGTGCGCAGCAACATGCGGGGAATGGGCACCGCTGTGTTACTCTTTCCTCATTATAGGTGCAGAAAACTAGTCGGTAATAATATGTTCTCTAGCATCAATAAAAGAACTAAACTATTGGTAGGGCTACAGGGGAAATATTATGGCCTTATTGAAACTTCACCATCTAAAAACCTTGGTTTACCTTATCGTGGATAACAGCCTCAAAATGTAGATAATCAATAAATCTCCTGTTCATATTTCAAAATATGGACTGAAAATAATTCTTTTTAACCACAGAGTAGCCACGACTTGCACTGTATAGACACTGACCTTAATACTCATGATTTGTCCTTTTTGCAATAAATGCCACAAAATACAACATAATTTTATTTTGACATCACTCATACCCATTTCGAAGGCACCTTTTTCCGCTCGTAATAGTAACAACAGTGGATATTATGCTGCTGCTTACACAGTATAACATAAAAAACCTTTTCTATTGTGAGTTAGAGATCATTGTTGAGAAAATGTACTAACCACCTAGAATTAGTTACCTATTTTATACTAATTAGCAACATAGCAAAATCTTCAAGACCCTGGTTACTTACCAAAAACAAGTGTTTTAATTTGTTCATTTTTTTTGCATTTCTACTCCTTACGTTAGGTGGTTTTCGTGTCAAAAGTGCTAGAATGGCAATATAAGCCATCGTTTTCACCTTTGTTGAAGGCTTTATGCTAATAACTACAAACATTACTAGGAGTAATGCTAATTTCTGTGACCAAATTTTAATTTTTGAGTAACCAGGTATTAATGTAGATTCAGGAACAAAAACTACTCCGTAATAAATAAATAAAAATACCGTAACTGTGTTAATGTCGTGTCATTTGAAATGTTTTTTTGACGCACACTTATTCTGAACATTTTTGATTTTACTCGTCAGTGGCTGGCTGGATACATAACCTACGACAGCTTTTTATAAATACGCACAAACTTGAGACAGTAACTTTTCTAACTTGTAGTAGCAAATAATACACACTTGTTCACTGGCTGTGTTATTAGAGAAGCAAATGCCTTTCACTTGCTTTAAAGGATACTTTTCAGAGTTCAGAGTCACAGTATGGCCGCCCTGCAATGCTACCGTCACGTCGTTGTTAGCCACTGACGTGACAGAAATGCCTCTACATTAACCTAAACTCTAGGGCAATGTGAATTCTAGTGTTTTGGTAACTTATATGACAAGTAACCAAACAGGCGTCGTGCATCCCCCTTTTTTAAGAGCACGCCGAGGCCTGGATAAACTGTGCATGCTAGCATGGCAGCTAGCCTGATACGTCCTGCCTAGCATTTCCAGCTGCATGGGGGTCAGACGATTCTCCCAGCTGTCAAAAGAAAAGAAACCCTGACAGAAGTAGCTAACTAACCAGCAACCCTCCCTCCTAACTACAAACCCGGCTGTGTCCGTGCCCCCCGGTGTTCTTACCTATGGTAGAGATGAAGGTTGTGTTGAAGGCGTCGTCCGAGAAGCGGAACAGCACACAGGTCTTCCCCACACCCGAGTCGCCGATCAGCAGCAGCTTGAACAGCAAGTCGTACGTCTTTTTCGCCATCGGGGAAAAAAAGTATATATGTTCACCCAGACACAAAAAGAGACCGACGACAAACTAGCACGGCTACGTGAGGTCTAAATCCAGCTCCGTGGCCAACTTGACCAACCCGCTCCAGCCCTCCTGGCTGTTAACAGTTAACAATCTGGGATTTGTTGATTAGCTTCGGCGAGCTAGGTGTGAGCTAAAATACAAAGCCGAGCGGAGGACCCAAAATGCGTGTCCGAGAGGCTGAAAAATATCCCCAACTGTTTCCTCTCTTACAACATGAAAACAAAAAGCAAAAAGATGGTATCTCCTCCCGTGTGATTCCTCTTTTCCCACTCTCTTTTTTTTCTCCCACACAAGTCGGGACAAAATGGCTTCTCGCTACGTCTCAACCCCAACTCACTCTTTCTTCAAAACTAACTGCGAGCTAATTCAAATTCTCTGCGCGCGCCGTCATTCCAGAGTCCCACCGAGAGCTCGAGCGAGAAGAGCTGGGAAAAAACCGAAACATGAAAGTGAGTCAAATTCGCTGTCTGCCTGGCGGAATTGAGCTTTTCCGATGAGATTATAGCCGAAATACAGACGACCGCCGTCGCCTTCGAATGGGAGCCACAACGGCGCCTCCCTGGACCAACTGACACGCCTTCCCCCACCCTTTCTGTCAAAATACACGCCTCTGATTGGTTGTTTCAACTGCCAGTTTGTGAAACGACGCGAGTTGATTGGCTAAAACTGGGAAGCCCAAACAGTTTGGAGGCGTGCCTTAGAGTGACCGACAGGCCAAGTGTTACTGCGCCAGTGACTCGGACATTACGGCGCAAAGGTCCCTTTGCATCCCAGCGTGAAAATCACCCGGACGATCCAACATGGACGCCAGTTTCATCCGGATCTCAGGCCTCTAGTGTTCAGTTTTAATGGCAAGTTGGCACTTGGTGCCGTGACCATCCCAGCTGTGAGTCAGGCAAAGTGATGTCATAAAAGTACTTCGGTGTTTTTTCACGGGCGTTTCCCCACGACGGAGTGTTGGGGTCATTGAAAAAAGAGTGGTGAAAGAGTGGTGAAAGATTTTTGGGTATTTTCAAGTTAAAATATTCTGATTAAAGTTGAAGTTTTTGCATTGAAACAGACGCATGACACCATACTTTTCCGCGTTGAAAGTTGAAGAATATAGTTAATAAAACTTGTTTAAAGTTTGCACATATTGTTTTTTTCAATCACAGCCTAAATGTTTCCCTAAAAAGATATCATTATAATCTAAAAAAGGCATGTTTTCGATCATTATGTAATTTATAACATCTGAATCCAATAATTATTGGCCAAGTTTGTGCATCTAAACAAGGACTTAGATTTTTGGTTTACTTTACTCTCAATGTACAGATATTTTAAATAGAAATATAGAAATTTGGTTGGCAAAAACAATATTTTCTAAATAAATAAACTGTTATCACAAAAAAGGCAAGGTTAAATTAATGCACAGTGTTGATTCCAAGCTGAGTACCTGGATACTCAGGTTGTTAAGTGTTCATTAGAGACATCCCAGGGGAACTAGCTGTTACTGTAGGGGTTCCATTTTTACAAATGTTTCTTGGTAGCGCGGACTCAAAAGACTAAACACTTTGTGTCCAGGATGTGTGGGGTCTGCAGCAATTTGCGTTATTCTTTAGAAACTAAATCTTCTCACTGATAACACCGACCTTGCTTGCTTCCTGCATCCTTTGCTCTTTTATTGGGATTTGAAATGATATACCAACACAAAGCAATGTGTTATTATAAGGTTTAAAGATAACATAAAGTTCCCAGTCTTTCCAAAGATTCTCACTAGGCTTTAGGCTTGAGGCTTGGACTTTAACTGGACCATTCTAAGGCATGTCCATTAAAGCTCCAGCTGCATCTTTAGGGTCTTGGACCTGCTGGAAATTAAACGTCTACCCTTTTCATTGTTTTTATCAGCGCTGATAAAGATTGGGTTTACCGGCCTGCTACTACATGTCTTATTGCAAACCCATCTTGCCCCGGTTCTAGATTTGGCTATAAATGAGGAAACATTGATCAAGAGGTAAAACAGTGTAATATGCATATTTAATCCATAAAAATTAAATATGGAGACAGAGTTTACATTACCAATCAATGATTTCACCGCGCGGTCGAGAAGTCTGTCTGAATTAAGTTTTGCCGAGACATTCCTTTTATCAACTTTAACTCCTCCTGCATGGCTCAGAGGGAGGATGACTGACCCCCTCTCCTTCTGACCACCCCCTCGGGGCAATAAACCGCCCTGTTATTCTACCCAGCAACAGAGAAGGGAGACACCCATGCTAAGATATATTTTTTAATTCTTAACAGCGCCTATTCCCAGATTACGCTGAATTTAGGTCAACCAAACTTCCCATAATTCCATTTGACAGGACATTTTCCCTGTCCCTGCAGAAGAAAAGCCTTCCCACAACATGAAGTTCCCACTGACCTGTTTGATGTTCTGGATAGGGTTGGGACGTGTTAGTTTTCCACTGCGATGTAGTTTGTGTGTACATATCTAACCAGGGCAACTTTTTCCACATGTTTGCTGTTGCCCCTACACGGCTTGTGGTAAACTGCAAACAGGACCTCTAATGGTTTTTCTTCTTGGCACACTTCCATAAAGGTCAGATTTATGTAATGCACAACAAGCTTTTGCCCTGTCAACATATTCTCCAACTTGAGCATTGGCTCTCTGCAGCTCCTCCAGAGTTAACACAGGCTTCATGGCTGCTTCAATGATTAGTGCCCAGGGTTTGAGTTTTAGTGGATAGCCATGTTTTGGTAGGTTTGCATTGTGTCATCCTCTTTCTGTCATATGATGGTAGATTGAACAGGTTACAAAAATCAACACTTGGAATGTTGTTTTATAACCTAACTCTGCTCAAGACTTCTCCATTATCCCTGACCTGCTGTGTTCCTCAGTCTCCATGATGCTGTTTGTTCACTAATGTTCTCTAACAAACCTCTGAGAAGTTCACAGAGTGGTTGGTTTTATACTGACAATAATTCACACACAGACTGACTCTATTTACCAAAAAGATGCCCTATGAAGTCAATTGGTAACTCCAGCTTTTGTTTAGTAGGGTCAGAGTAAAACGTGAAAGCCACATTATTTTTTCTTTTACTTCACAAACATTAGTTTGAGTTTGTCCACGGCAGGAAATCTCTATCAAAAATATTGAAACTTGTGGTTGTAATAGAAGAACATTTCAAGGGGTACTAATAACCTACTAGACACTGTATCCTAAGATATTCTCCATGCAAACACCATAGCTGCAAGTCAATTTAGTGTTAACTTTATCTGGCGGTGTTTGAGACTTTTCTTCCGCCTGTCAGAGTAGTTTGACTCAGGCGCTCTCAGGAATGCTCAGTATGCCCAGATTCTTATTTCCAAGTACAGACTTGACGCAAACCGAGGAAGGAAGAAGCACATCGAGAGAGAGAGAGAATATGAAGCAAACAAGATCAAGTTGATTATGTCCATGTGCTCTGTATTGTAAAAGAGCGTGAAACAAAAACCATACACTAGATACAAAAGGTAGTGAATGGCTGAGATCTAATCTTATTGTGTCGCTGAATTAAACAGATCTAGAAAATAAATCTCAGCTCTCTTTCTTTGTATTGGCACTCAACCAAGTACATGTTTCCCAAACAAAGTCAAGCAGCAACAGGAAGTGGATATTATGTATGGTGAAAACCCCACAATATATCTAAAAGTAAAGAACATTAGGCTAATCTAACCCTAAAGAAACTAAAAGGCATGATGTGTGATAATATTTCAAATAGAGCCTAAAAGTATCTTTGGCTTCACATTAGACTGGTTTTCTTCCTACTAATCTGACAGGAAAATCTCTGATACGGTGAAAAACTTTAACTCTGATGTTGCCTCTGTAACCTGTAACCTGAGGGGTCCCACCAGGAGTAGTCCTGGGTAAATTAGTATTTACTTCCTGTATTTTTTCTTTTGCTTAGCAGCACTTTATCACCACTTATGTTGATAAAATCAAGCTTTATACACCTTTTCAGCCTTACCAGTTTGATCAGTTGCCCACATGGTTCACAAACTATTTTCAAAAAACATAGTCAGTCTCTTCCTTCTAATCTGCTCAGCAACCAAATCCCAAATTTGTAATCTTTGCGTAATCGTTTAATTTGAAGATAAAATCTGTTTTATTTTTCTGTCTCTTTCCTTTAAGGAACCTTATTCTGATTTTATTCCTACAGATCCAACAAGAAATTCCTTGTTCGGGTGAAACAGTTTATCTCTAACATTGCTTCTGCATCCTGTGGGACTCCACCAGGTTCAGTCCTTTTTTTTCAATATTTCTCCTTTGCTGACCAGTATCCAGTCTTTTTTTCCTAACATTTGCTTTCACTTCTGTTCTGCTGAAATCCAGCTTTGTATGTCATTTCATTTTTACCAGCCGAATGGGGATAGTCTGCTGTTGACCACAGATTTGTAACACAATTGCAATCTCCTGCAATTATGTGGTCATACAGTAAAGGCCAAAAGACTGAGACTGTGATTCTTAGCCACACTCATATTGTATTGGAGAAACAGTCAAACTCTTGTTTTTATATATATATATATATATATATATATATATATATATATATATATATACAGTATATATATATATACTGAACAGCCAAATTCAGAATTTGTAATCTTGGTGAAAAATTGTCCTCCTCTTACAGCTTTGATCGTCATCTAAATATTATTTCCCAGTTGTGTTTAAACTGTCTTTCTTCCTATCCTTCTGGTAGGATATTGTCTGTCGGGGTAAAAGTTTTCCTCTTAAATTGCCTCTCTTGCAGGTGGGGTTCTACAGGGTTCAGTCCTGGTTACGTTACTATTTCCTTAACATTTTCTGTTACGATCAGTCAGTTTTTCTGACATTTCCTATCACTTCTACGGCAATGACATTCAGCTATATATCTATTTTAAGCCTTACCAGTTGGATAGACTATCCACTGAGTCCACTGGTTATTTTCCTGGTTTAACATTTAGTAATTCTATGGGGTTTGATTTACAATAAAATCTATTAGCTGTTCATCTTCCTTTCACTAAAGGCACATTTCAATTTTAGGCATATGGTCTCCTCAACTGAAATACATATACTCCTTCTTCCCAGGCTACTCAAATGCCCTGTTTATCAGATAGGATTAATAATAATTAATAATAATTTTCCCATCTACAACTATTCAAAATACTGCTGAGTACTAACACAGCCTGGTCAGCATACTCATATTACTTCATTTTATGTGCTTTACACATGGCTCTGGTTACTGCTGCTCGTCTTTGATAGACGGGACTTTTAATCCATCGCAACAAGGCTGTTGGACGATTTGCCAAAATAGCATCAGTAGCTGACTTTATGGATGCCATTGAAGCGCAATTAAAAACTTTTTTAACCAGGCTTTTTCTTGAAACTTTTGTTGAATGGACTTTATTTCTTCTTTAATTATTTTTCCTCTACAGTGTTATGTGACTGTATAAAAAAAACAAGGCTTCAAATGTATAAATGTGACATATGGACCAAATAGGCCGACTGACTGACCAACAAAGCAACATTTCATAGATCCACCACCGATACATAAGGTGCATAGAAGAAGCCAAACTTTTTTTAATGATCAAAAACGATTACCTTTTTACCTAAGTCCCTGCATATCACATCACTGTTCCTCCACAACTTTGTAAGCTCTTGTAATAAAGTAATAAATCATCTGTTTGCGTAGAAGTTATTTTTTTTTTAGATTGAGATGCATTCCAGGATTTTTGCTGCAAGGGGCCCCCAGGGTTCATCTCGCACTCCCACAGCGAGTCGGCGACTACTTCTCACATTTCTTCAAGTTCTGGCAAAGATAAGCAGCTGTCTTTACATTTACCCATTTTGCAAGCAAGCATTGAATATTTGAATGTTATGTTGGACTGCATTTGGTTTTTATTTGACAGCTCAGATGGTGAGGAAACTAGAAGAGAAAGGGGGTTAAAGGGGATGTAACCAAGCACCAGTGTGTGCTATGCATATAAATTGGCTGTTCCCCAAAACTCTATTTTGTTTAAAGAAAAGCCTTTCAGCAACTTTTATTTTCCTTCCATTGGAGCTCATTGGATCAATACAAAGTGCTGCATATTCCTTTAATTCTGCCAATAAGGAGCAGATTACTTTTGGATTTTTAATTGATCATATGCCAAAAAAACTTTTATGTTTTATTTCACTCACATACTGGTTACAGATGTCAAATTATTTAAATTAAATATGCTTTAAAAAGCAGGAATTTATCAGGAAATCATCACAAATATTTGCATGTCATCGAGAATAACCTATTGTCAAAAGGGGAACACCTGAGCTACATCTATTTGAATGACACACTCACATAATACAGGTAATTTTCCATTGTTTGTCACAAAACTTCCCCTCTAAACACGGATTTCTAAATGAAGCACACATTAGTAGTGAAAAGGAAAGGAGTCATTTTTAAACTATTGGTTAACTGGTAATGTTAAACCAAGTGAGTTGTGACGAATTCCCCATGTGGCTGAAGCTCTTCCCACTCTGATCAGTGAAAACCACACCAGTGCAAATCCCTCCCTTAACACAAGTGGATTATAATTTACAAAGACATCCACTATTGCCTATTACATAACTTATTTTTGCTCTTAGATTTTTGTACCCTCTGAAAGGTGACATTGAACAGGAATATGTCGAATAAAGTATGCATTTTGCATTTATTTCACCAGAGGGTGCTGCTGTGCCACATTTGGCAAAGCTGTGGAATTATTCGGATTTTCTATTACCGTAATGTTTTTGTGTGCATTGTGATATTATACTAATTGGGAGAAAACAGCAGTCTGCCTGACTTTCCGGATATTATGAATAATAGAAAAAATAAAAACATGTGACTCAGGGGCTTTTGTTAGAAATCCCAATGCCCAGGGAATTTCCCCCACACTGGGAGTGTTTATTGCTTATTATAGTAATGCAGAGAATCTCCTTTTCATTTAAACCCAGTTATCAGCATAACCAGCAGTGTTTTTCAATAGACCCACTTTTTGTAAACTGTTATCAACTATAGGTTTTCAGGTTGGTCGGTGTGCAGATGTCAGTTTGTCACATGAGTTAATTTAAGCCGAAAAATTACTACAACCTTACAAACACAAAACTGCCACGTACTAGAAAGTGTTTATGGCTTAATTCTAATTCATATGGCAATACTGGGTGCTGCTAAGTAATTCATTTTTGCATCATTTAAGTACCTAACCCCTAGAATACTAAACTAGATTCCACAAAGTACATCACCTCGTCAGTGACTGGAAGCAACTCTGATTTAAAAAACAAAACAAAAAAACACTTGCACTTGAAGGCAGCCTCCTAAAATCACATTAACACTGCAGTTTACAGGTATCAATTCCATTCTAAATGGGCCAGTCATCTAACACTGAAATGTATGTTATATATATATATATATATATATATATAGATAGATAGATAGATAGATAGATAGATAGATAGATAGATAGATAGATAGATAGATAGATAGATAGATAGATAGATAGATAGATAGATAGATAGATAGATAGATAGATAGATAGATAGATAGATAGATGTGTATGTGATATGAGTCACATCTGTTTTATTGAATAGGCTTTGCACTTTAAAGTTCACATTTAACACAGATGTCGGAGCATCAGCTTAGAGTGAAATTGGGAGCAAATTTGTATTTTATTACTTTATTTGTTTATTTTTATTTTCAAATACGAACTTCTTTTTAAGATACATGCAAATTTAGAAGGGAAAAAAACTACATTATTTAAATATATAAAGATTCCGCCTGACTGCAGTGCCAGTTGCAGAGTCGGTGGCAGCCTTGGACAACTTTCTACCTGTGATTCCGGACCAAACTCCATTTCCCATGATCCTCCATTGGCCTCTGCAGTGATGTAGGGTGTGGTGGTTGAATGGACGTGTTCGTGTGTGTGTGTTTCACACGGGAATGAAGCTCCGTCTCCGCGCAGACTGAGAGCTGCAGATCCGCTTCAGAGCATCTTTCAGCGGGGGGGACTGGAAGATGCAGGCGTCGGTATTAAGCGCTGCTGCCGGATCTCTCTATTCATGACGACCGGAGGAGGATGTGTGAATTGACTTGTGTCATCCCTGGCTTTGTAGGATATTTTTTTCTTCCCACCGAGTAAATCTGGACGGGTTGCGGGACCGCAATGGAGCGTCAATCCAAAGCGTGAGAGGCATTGGCCGACAGTCTGTGTTTGTGGGCTAAAATTGGACAATAAGCAAAGGAAAACAGAAAGAGGGGGAGATCATTTGCAATGGTAATTTTTTTTTTATCTTTTTTTTTAGCCACGATTTTCTTTATCTATTGTGACACGACCACCAAGCCATACTGGATACGTTATTAATGATTTTACATGAAATCTAATTAAAAGTCAATTGTCAGATAGTCTGATCAGAAGACATCATATTTAATTTGGATCTGTTTAATTCCAAGAAGCCAATCATGTCCAAGACCAAGAGCAGCGAGTCAGTGAAGGTGGTAGTTCGATGCCGTCCGTTGAATCGGAAAGAGGAGTCCAATGGTCCTGCTGGGGGGATTGTGCAGATGGATCTGCTGCTTGGACAGGTGAACCTCAGAAACCCCCGGGCACCACCAAGCGAGCCCCAAAAAACCTTCACATTCGATGCAGTGTACGACTCAAGCTCCAAACAGCGAGAGCTGTACGACGAAAGCGTCCGGCCTCTGATAGATTCAGTTCTCGCTGGGTTCAATGGCACCATCTTTGCCTACGGGCAGACCGGCACCGGGAAGACCTACACCATGCAGGGAGTGTGGCTGGACCCAGAGAAGCAAGGTGTGATCCCCAACGCCTTTGACCACATCTTCACGCACATCTCCCGCTCACAGTCCGACAAGCAGTACTTGGTGCGGGCGTCCTACCTTGAGATCTACAGAGAGGAGGTACGTGATCTCCTCGACCCCAACCACGGCAACACCAGGGGACTGGAGCTCAGAGAGAGCCCGGAGACAGGGGTGTATGTTCAAGATCTCGCGTCCTGCGTGTGCAAGAGCATCAAGGAGATCGAGGAGGTGATGAACGTGGGCAATCAGGCGAGGGCCGTTGGCGCAACGGACATGAACGAACATTCGTCCAGATCCCACGCCTTGTTTTTGATCACTGTGGAGTGCAGCCAGCCCGGACCAGATGGGAGGAAACACATCCGAGTGGGGCGCCTCAACCTGGTGGACCTGGCTGGCAGTGAGCGCCAAGCCAAGACCGGGGTCCAGGGAGACCGCCTTAAAGAAGCGGCCAAGATCAACCTATCTCTGTCGGCTCTGGGGAACGTGATCTCTGCTTTAGCAGATGGACGTAGCAGCCACGTGCCGTACCGGGACTCCAAGCTGACCCGGCTGCTGCAGGACTCATTGGGTGGCAATGCAAAGACCGTCATGGTTGCCACTCTCGGCCCGGCACCCCAGCATTACGACGAGACTCTCACCACTCTTCGTTATGCCAACCGCGCAAAGAACATCCAGAACCAGCCCAGAGTCAACGAGGACCCCAAAGATGCTCTGCTCCGTGAGTTCCAGAAGGAGATTGCCCGTCTCAGGGCCCAGCTCAACCACAGGAGGTGGAGGAGCAAACAGAAGAAGGAGCAGATGGACGGAGAGGCCTGGGAAAGAGATGGGGACGAAGAGGAGGAGGAAGTCGAGGAAGAGGAGGTGGAAAAGGAGGCAGAAGAGTTTGTGAAGCTGGAGGAACAAAGGTTGGAGAAGGAAAATGAGGCCATCAGAGAGGACCAGTTCCTGTTGGCCGAGGAAAAGCAGCGGCTCCTCGGGGAGAACGAGAAGATGATGGGGGATCTGAGGAAGAGACAGGAAGCCACCGAACAGCTGACCGCCAGATACAAGGTGAGTCTAACTGGGAAAAGTACGTCTCTTTTGTTCCCACTATCCAACCAGCCTGAATTTAATCATTCTTTTTTACAAAAACATAAAAAATGATGACAACCTAATCTGCCCTTTGTTAGGATACTTCACTCAGCGTATGTTCTTCCAGTTTCAGTGTTACACTTTACCTCTTCGCATTCTCAGAAGATTGTCCATGTTTTACCTTAAACATGGACAATCTTAATTAGGCCTCAATTATATTAGAAAAAAAAACCCCATTGAATATGCAATATAATTGGTGAATGTTGCGATAACAATACGAGATACGACAGGTAACTTGGTACAAAGCATCTTTCTGCTTTGGGTTTACAGAAAACATAGACACCAGATAACGAGTAGTCCATCCACCTTTTGGAAAAAATAAACACGATTCCATCTAAAAACAAGGTTTTATTTAAAAAGTTGCCACCAGACGATTCAGCTAACATTTGTTACAGTTCAGTTCTTAGCGATAGACACATTGAGCATTGTGATAATGATGTACTGGTTGCTGTACCGGTATAATGAACAAGTGTGAATGCTTAAAATATTATTCACAATAGTTGTCCTTTCTCATTGAAAGCCCAGTTTTTTGTGGGGGGTTTTTTGTTGGAAAAAATGGCTCAGAAATTTGCTGGCAGCTTATTTATCTACACAGTATCTTGGGGTCTTGTTTACAAGTGAGGGGAGAATGGAGCAGGAGATCGACAGGCAGATCGGTGCGGCTGCACCGGTGATTCGCACCGATCTATTGTGGTAAAGAGCGCTGAGCTGAAAGGCGAAGCTCTCGATTAACGGATCTGTCTACGTTCCTACCCCCACTTATGATCATGAGATGTTGGTCATGACTGAAAGAATGAGATCTTGGATACAAGCGGCTGAAATTAACTTCCTGCACAGGGTGGCCGGGCACTCCCATAGAGATCGGATGAGGAGCTCGACCATCCGGGAGGGGCTCGGTGTAGAGCCGCTGCTCTTCCACATCGAGAGGAGTCAGCTGAGGCATCCAGGGGGCAGAACAAATGTCCCCTGGACGCCTTCCTCAGGGAGGTATTCTAGTCATGTCCCACTGAGAGGAGGCCCAGAACACGCTGTAGAGACTACGTCTCTCAGCCGGCCTGGGAACGAGCTGGAGGAGGAGTCTGGGGAGAAGGAAGTCTGGGTGTCTCTCCTGAGTCTGCTACCCCTGTGACCCATGTCCCAGATTAGCAGAAGAGTATGAATACTTTGGATGTATGATTATTTATGCTTTAAGCTTCAGTAACTCATTTGATTTGCTAAGCCATGCTTAGATCACCTGCTTTTTTGCAAGTAAGGTTTACCAAAACCGTCCTGGAGCAACAAATGGCTTTTAAAGTTTTCACTGCAGAGCTTCTTTTAGAAAAACATTCTTAAATACGTGAAACCAACCATCTATCCTCTATACCTGCTTGTCCTTGAAGAGTATTTGAGCGAGAGTCTACCCTGGACCCTTGTCACACTCACAGTTGGAGAGATCAATTGACCCAAAAGTCATGGTTGAAGCAGGAGTACCCAGAGGTAACTCATGCATACATGAGGAGAACATGATAACTCCATGCAGGAACACACCAGGCCAGGATTTGAACCCAGGACCTTCGTACTCCAATGCGCAGACTGAGATATCAGCCAGGTCCCTTAAACCTTTTACTGTTGAAGACTATCGTCGCCACGCAGTAGCTACGCTTTCACACCTGCTTCCCTTAGGATCCTTCATTTCCACCCTGGGGCTGTGAAGTTCCTTGTATCTTAAGAAATCGGTTCTTTCTTCAACGCTTTTTAGACACAGGTCACAATCACAGAAACAGCAATAAAAGGCTAAGCCAGAGCTGCATTAATCACTCGCCCTTATTCATTGGGCATATCCAGTCGATAAGTCACTCATGCAGAATGACTGAGTCACTGAGCTTCGTAATCCCGTAGCTGCAGCCTTAACTGTCCAACACGAGACGCTGCCGGATCGTCTTACTGAGCCCCAGAGGTCCTGGGGCGATGTGATGAGAGGTGGGAAGACATTTTTTTCTTTTAAGAGACGACGATTTTAAGGAAAACGCCCCTCTTTGCTGCTGCCCCCCTTTGCTACGTCGTGTATTCCTGTAGAAATTAGAAACGAGACGACGTGATTTGAAATTATTTGGTGTTCCCACTTTCCCTTTCAGTGCCGGAGAGCTTTAAACTATTCCCGGGAGCTGAACTTGATGCGTTTCGCTTTGAGAGCTGCCGCTGAGTGTGTGTAGGTGGTAGCAGCAGGAGAACCGCAACAACACTCACTGAGTTATTTTCATCATGTCTTTTAAAAGTTTACTCTTAACCCCAACATCTCAAAAGAATATGTGCATTGGGACTAAATTGGACCCTTTCTGCTGTTTTTGTGGGAAACAGCTAAAATCAGTGACAGAATATGACATTTACACCTTAATGGGCTTTATTTATGTACTTAGCAGTCCCTGTTCGTAAGGGAAGGCGTCCCAGAGGTGATCCTGCTCCAGCGTTGCTGCACATATTTCCTCCCTTTACGTTATTCCTGAGAGGACGATGGGGCTAATAGGTTTTAGTGCTAATTTGTTTAAAATGTTTGGAGGCTCAGTCAGCCGGCATGATTCACTGGGCAGCTGCTGAGCGATGACAATCAGAAACCGACCCCGAGCTGGAAGCTGATTAAGGGGAAGAAGTATTTCCTGCCTTTGATGCATCCGTCTTTTCTCTTGGCTGGTTTAGGAGGAAACCTGCAATATGTCAGGCTTGCTTCAATCACACAACATAAAGAATAACTCCCTTTAAGATGCTTGGTGGTAGTAGCTGAGGCTTATTTTGTCTTGTTCCTCATGTGTCAGAGCTTTAGCTTTGTCCACAAGTAGATACAAATAAATGTTGGTCTTCATCTGGGCTTGCTGGGCCCATGCTTTTAAATCCTTCCCTTAGACACTGCTTTGTAGCTGTAAATGAATAAAACATAAGGCATTTATTTATTCACTGATGAAAATGTTCCCTAACATAATGTTATATGACAAGCCACATGTATATGTTTTGTAATTACCTCTGTTTAGTTAATGTTGAGAGATCTCCCAGTTATTCCCTGTTTTTGTGCCATCATTAGTCTAATCTGCTTTGCTTCCCACTCAGCTGCCATCCATGCGGCTGATTGTACTGCTTTCTATAATACAATCACATCTCCACAGCATTTATGGTCCTTGGTTTCTCTCTACTGTTGCTCTTGTCCTGGATCCTGGGTGTTTTCCTTCATAATCAAGTGAGGACAAAAAGAAACCAAGGAGCTGTGGAGATGTGATTTTGAAATGGAAACAAGCTGAGTGCACATGTCAATCAATCAACCAATCAATCAATCAATCAATCAATCAATCAATCAATCAATCAATCAATCAGTCAATCAGTCAATCAATCAATCAAAGTTTAGTTATATAGCACTATGGAACAATCCATATGGTGCACAAAGTGCATTACAGGTTAATATAAAAACAAGAAGATGTTGAGACAAAATAGATAAAATATAAAAATGTATGGGCAAGAAAATAACAGGATAAAAACTAAAAAATGCATAATAGCACAATTCGAAACAGTTCTAATACAGGGTTTCCGCGGGGCATTAAAAGTCATTAAAAGTCATTAAATGAAATTTTCTAAAATTAAGGCCTTAATTGGCATTAAAAGTCATTAAATGTGGTTATCTGTGGCATTAAAAATGGCTTATTTTTTTCTAAAAAAAATACGGTCATAAAACAGTTTCGTCAGATATATTTTTCAGATATAACTGATTCCGCGTTGTGCGCGGAACTGCTTCCGGTTCATCGTAAAGCCGTATGTTTTTACAATGTTCGGAAAAGGGACTCGAGGCGGAGAAAGAGCTAGAGACTGGGAAAATGCTAATTTCAACAAAAGCGGATGGAAAACGAGGAATTCGGTACATGGCTGCAGCCTGTCGACGGTAAAGATGACGAAGGATTTTGCCGTGTTTGTAAAAAAAAATTAAGCTTTGCACAATGGGTGTCAATGCTTTACGGTCTCACACGAAGTTGGACAGTGTAGTCCAGGGTGTACGCGGGTATACGGCGCATAGCCACTTATTTTTCAGTCAGCATTGCCTATATCAACTTCTGAAGCGGTATTTGTGTCTTTTGTTTGAGCGCGCAGTGAGACAGATATTCAGCGTTTAAACGTCACGCGCTCAAAACTGATAAACTCTTCTCAATCCACTTTGCTCGCCTTCGGTTCCGTGTCTGCCCGTGACCTGCTGCTTCCACGTTCAACACCAGCTGTGCGCGGCTCGCTGGTTTCTGTCTGTGCGCTCTTGACTTCAAAAACTGTCTTCAAAAAAAAAAAAAAAAACTGTCCACCTCACCAGCCAATCACAGACAGGTTTCTTTCCATCCAATCAGAGTAGGGCTTGCAAATACTGCATTCAGATGGATTAAATGAAAATGCTGGAGCTTTTGGCAGAAATTACTAAACATAACGGTGGGATTGAAGAAAAAACAACAACCAATAAACAGTTTAATATTTTAGCCTAAAATATTTAATTTAAAGTAATTCCTTGAGTTACTAAGTGAGGTGTGAAAAATCTTTTTGTCTCTTTTCTTTCCAGCTTCTGGGTGATGATGCAAAAGTTTCTTGTGATCATAATCATCATCATTGTCATCATTATTTAAAGAGCACTTTAACACGAGGTAAAACAAAATAACATCTAATAAAATGACTTGAGTAAAGAATCAACAGTTTAAAACAACAATAATAATAAGCTGTTTAAATCCTTAAAAACAAACAGAAATTCTTTAAACTGAACTCTAAGATAAACAGGCAAGCAGTGAAGGGAGGCCAGGATGAGCTAATGTGCTTTATTTTATGTTTTTCCATTAAAAGGTGTGCAGCAACGTTTGAACCAGCTGCAGACATTTGAGTGAGGACTGACCGATTCAGAGATAAAGAGAATTACACTAATCCAGCCATGATGAAATGAAGGCTTAGAGTAGTGTTTCCATATTTCTGCCTTGAAAGAATAGGTTTTACCTTTGCTTTGTTCCTTAAATGATAAAAATGACTTAACTGAGGCCCCTTCTTGACTGTCAAGTTTAAAATCACCGTCCATTTTAAAATCGACGGGCTAAACATTCATTGTCAGGGTGTCTAAATTAACAGGATCAACAGTTGTTTGGATGTTTCAACTGGTATATTTGACAATTCCTCATTTGCAAAGACAAAGAGATTTGAGTTTTGATGTTCTCCTCGTCATTAACTTTATCTCTTTCTATAGATTCTCTTTCTCATTCAATTTAGGACTTTCCATATGCCTTATCATCTAGGTCTATATTGAAAAACCTACAGTAAAGTAATGAAATGTTGATTCTGGATGTAGTGTAGGAATTCCTTCAATATAAACCAAAGAAATTTTTACATTACCTGCCAGAAGCTGGATAAAATCTTTAAAAAAGAGACAACAGTATTTTCACAGCTCACGTAGTAGCTCAAGGAAATATTGTAATCTAAATATTTTAGGCTAAAATGAGTAAACCTTAGTGATGGATTTTTGGGTAAACTAAATAGAGCAGTGTTACATGTCATTGTTTCTAAAACAGCATTTTTCTGAGCTGCGTCTAAAAGGGCAAACATTGAGAGTATACCTACTTCTCCAGGGACCACTACACCACTGCAGACGGCCACAGATAAGCTGCAAGGGGCAGACAACAGCTAACAATGTCAAGTTACTTTTCTGTAACCAACGCTGTCACGTCCGCATTAGCTACCGCAAACAGCACAGCAGCAGCTGGAGCAAAGTCTACTGCCACTAACGTCGGGAAATCAGACAGTCTTCGAACAACATTTGGATCCAATGCAACACTGCATGCGGAGGTACTTGTTGATGGCTATGTTCAGGTACTGAACATAGCCATCAACAAGTTCTATATATATATATATATATATATATATATATATATATATATATATATATATATATATATATATATGGGTACTTGTTGATGGCATTAAATTTATTTCTAAGAGCATTAAAAGAGCATTAAAAAGCATTAAATTGGGGTTACTCATTCCTGTATAAACCCTGTAATAGCTATATAGAAAAATAAAACCACAAAATAAAATAAAAAATAAAACGTCATCTACATGTACCTAATAAATTGACCAGTGATTGAGTCCTTCTAGCCCCAAACTGAAGAATTTCTGATGAAGAAAATTTGTTTAAAAAATTAATTTATTATTTTATTCCCAGGCTATAATGAAGATATGAAAAGAAAAGTGACTAACTGCATCTCTCGTCAGCCTCAAAATCTCCAGGGATATATTCTAGCCAGTAGTTCCTGCATATATGGACGTGTTTTGAATTGTTAACAAAAATCTATTTTGTTTTTAATATGAGAAGCTCCAAAATATCTTCTTAAGGAGGTCTTTTTGCACAGAACAAACCCGTAGTTGCCGCCTTATAACTGGTAGTATTACATGATGTTTGGTGTACAAGTTACAAATACTGAATGGGTTGAACTGCTGAAAAGGTAGTAAATATTAAACATAATCAGTACTTTTAGCCATAAAATGGTTGAGCAGCAAAAACCAAAATGTGATGTTGATGTTGTGTTTTTTATGTGTGGCCAATTAAACAGATAATTTATCAATCTACCAGTAAAGCATATCTCCTTTGAAAAAATAAAATAATATAAATATCTAGATAGACATTGAAAGCATAATTAAGTTTTAATATGTTGTCTGTATGCATTATTTATTGCCAGCTCCAGCTTCTAAGACTGATGTTGATTCAATTAGCTGAGGTTTACATGAACCCACCAATCACAGATCAGTCTTCGAAGGTTATGTTTTTCATCTCTGTTGACCAATGAGACAGCGGTTGTTGGGCGGAAAAGAGACTTTAAGTCAAATCAAGCTCAAAAATAACCTATCAGAGGTAAGATCAGACGGTAATGAATTGAGTCTCTCTCTGTTCCTGCCTTTGTCTCTTTCAAAAAGCACACTTAGGCTCACTCACAACAAACAAATGTAGGTCAGAAACTGTGAAGCACTCTTGGCTCAGCTGGTGTTTCCATCTGCCTGTTACAGTACATTGCGTTATTGGTCCAACTGCTGTGTGTACGGCTGGAGGGAAGATTTAATGTGTGCCGTCCTGTTGGCTCCTTGGGTCACCACACAAGTGTGTGAACTAACAACATCACAGGCTCAGACCTGATAATTTGATCTCGTGCGGCCGTATCGCCTCTATGTTTTAGTATTTTTTGTGTGCTAATGTTTGACAACTGACACGAAAGAGAATATTAAAAGGGTTTCTTCCTCATTAAATATCATATTTCATTAAACCTAAGCATTGTTTAAATATGTCTTCCTCTACCTGTCTGATACCCTGAAATACATGTTTAGCCCCTTTTAAAGTATTGTCGCTGATTTGCCTCACTTGACAAACAGCCAATGTGATGCATGTGTGCCGTAAATGCCTGTTGATGCATATTCAACACATACCCGTTGTCAGAGTCATGCCAAATTATAGCTAATTTAGCATATTTGTGTTTCTACATATATTTTGTTTGTATGTTCTTTATTTAAGTTAACAATCTCTACTGAATCTAGTACTGCTTGAATTTTACATAATTGTAAAAAAATAAATTGGTCTCTCTAAATTGGGCTTAGGTGTGAGTGTGTGGACGGCTGGTTGTTCTGTGTCTCTGTGTTTAACTGTGATGGACTGGCAACCTGTCCAGGGTGTATCTCACCTCTGTCCCAATGACCGCTGGAAACAGGCACCAGCACCCCCACTGCATTGGACGGAAAAGTGGGATGAAAGCAAATGGATGAATGGACGAACTTTGTCAAACATCTACAGAAGATAGCTAAATAAAACTGGATCAGTAAAAAATGCCGCATTTTCCTCTAATCAGGGATTATGATGCTCTAATTATTGCCCCCTTTTGGGTTGGGGGTCAGTTTCTGTCTCAAGCGGAGGAGTTTACGTATCTTGGTGTAGTGATGGTAGAATGGGACAAGCAATGGACAGATGAACTGGGGCTTCTTCTGCAGTAATGCAGGCGCTGAGTATTTATGAGATGTAAGTATCTTATCTGCCCCAACATGCATAACTCTGCGTCACATTTGCATCCTTACTTGGCGTTATTTGGGGCGACGTGGCACAAAGGTTAGGGAGTTTGTCTTGCAATTGGCGGGTTGCTGGTTCGATCCCCCACGCTGACTGTCTCTGTCGTTGTGTCCTTGGGCAAGACACTTCACCCACATTGCCTGCTGGCGGTGGTCAGAGGGCCCGGTGGCGCCGGTGCATGGCAGCCTCACCTCTGTCAGCCTGCCCCAGGCCAGCTGTAGCTACTAACATAGCTCACCACCGTCAGGGTGTGAATGTGTGTGTGAATGGGTGAATGACTGAACTGTAGTGTAAAGCGCTTTGGAGGTCGTCAAGACTAGTTAAAGCGCTATACAAGTACAAGCCATTTAGCATTTACCATTATCAACGTTGCCGAACTTTTATTATCCATTTAAGTAGTACACAACTCAACGTTTACTGCATTTCTGCACATATTACTGCACCGTACTTTTCCATACAAATGCCTTTTTGCACCATTATTTTTGCACATAAACAATGGTTGAACATTCTGCTGCACACTGTTCTTGCACACTGTTTTTCTCCTGCATTGTTACATCTGATCAATGCTTCACTTTAGCGCCTGTAAACTCCGTTTAGGCGGGGTCCGGGCTGTTTGGAGGAATGCGCCTCTTGGCTGCGCTGACTAGCAGCGGCCGACTGGCTGCGTTCCTTGGCAACGCAAGGCCTCAGTCAATCGTTCCCCCCAAAGTGTTTGTTTGTTTAAGTGTATGTGATGGACGGTTGTACTGGAACTGATTTTTCGATTGCAATGCAAATTGTAATTGACAAATACATTTTGATTGATTGATTGATTGATTGATTGATTGATTGATTGGTTGATTTTGTAATGTGGCCTTATTCCACCTGAAATCCCAGTACACTGTCGTAAGCTGTATGCAACGAAATTTCGTTCTGTATGCATACAAAATGAAAATAAAGTTGTCTAAATCTAAGTCTAGGTCATAAGGCAGTCTCACTTTGGAGGGTCAGAAATACATTAACAAGAGGAATCAAGCAGATTATCAAGAAGGTTTTGAAGTTGTGTTATTTAATTTCCCTTTGGGATAAATAAAGTATTTTTGAATTGAATTTGAATTGAGTTAATCCGTTTTTCTGTTTTGTTCTTCAGGTAGACAAGAATCTAATCAGATTTAGGATTTAATTGATATTATTCAGGATCTGATTTGTAAGTTTTGTTTTTTGAAAATTTACTCCAGACCTTCTCACAGCAGTTACACCACAGAACCAAACCAAACACTCTCTTAACCCAGAGGAATTTATTTGCTTGATACATTTTGACCAGAAGATTTAGACCCTCCATCTCCAGAGATGGCCAAAAGTGGAGTTTTGTATTTTAAACCCTCCTTCCTCAGAGCTCCATCCTGAAGGTTCAGGGTAAGATCATTGACAGATGGACTTTTCTACCTGAGTAACCAGTTTTGCACTGGTAGATTCAGTGGAAAATGTTCCATGTTTCTTTCTAGTCTTTCAAGTTTCTTTGCAGTTTCATATATTTCATGTATATAACTTTTTTTGCTACAGCTGTACTGGATGGCACTGTTCAATGGTATTTCATATTCTAGCAGATCATTCTTGTCCTGTTGACATTAACTTTTCATGCCGTCATATTTTACATTATGCATCATTCTTTAGGAGATGAGAACGTCAAGCTTTTAGCAGCCACTGAGCCCAAGCCATGCAGATTTGTTGCACGAATTATTCATATAAATCTTGTCACAACATTAACATTAAGGATTTCCTCCCACCTGATTTACTCTCTTGACAGTAAAAATAGTTATTTTTGTTCCTGTTTTCATCAACAGTTTCGCAGATAAACTAGTGTCTAACCTCATTAATGGTCCTAATTTCTTTCCCCTGAATCTAACAGTTAAATCGGCATTTAATTAGCCTGCTATCAGTGCTGCTGTGAATCGGTTGTGTCTCCCTGCAGCTGCTGTTCAGGGCCTCATGCCGAGCAGCAGCTTCCTACCAGCAGGCTCCCCTGACTGACTCTTCAGCGGACTATTCTTAGATCAACTTTCTGGGTCAAAACGGCAAACATCTCTTTGCTTCTTCTCAGTACCTCTCATTAGAGAAGTTCTCCGTTTTGCTTTTCTAATGAATGATTTCTGCAAGGATGAGGAAAATGCTTTAGTTTTTGCAAAAACTCTCCCTGCATGTTGCTCTAATTGACTACTTTAGAGTCATTAAACTTAAAATATTTCTAGTTCTTTTGCAGCTTTTACTTTCATTGCTCTCAAACTGATCGATGAGGATGATAAATTGACAACGAGAAAGATATTTCTCCACAAGTTGGCCCTCTACACTAATTTTAGTCTGAAAAGTGGCAGCACAACAAATAAAACTTTCAAGCTTTATAAAATTGATGTGCCAAAAATCACATTACTGCCCCCCCCCCCCCCCCCCCTTACTGGTTTAGAGCAGAAGGCACACGTCCAAATTGGTTTTGAAAACACAGACAATTAATTTTGTCTCTGAAAACAGTGAATCCAGTAAAATAAATCTAAAAATAAAACGTCTTTGGCAAACAGCCCAGATTAAGTCTAAGTAGTGAAAACCTTAGTTGTTTTCATGCCAGTGCTCCTTTTTTAAATCATGGATCGCGAGTCTTTGATGCAAACAGAAGCAGGAAAATATTTGTGATGAGAAGCGTCCAGAGTGTCCGGTTTCATCAGTTAGTTTTTAATACTAGCTCGCTTTACAACTTGAATTTTGTTGCTGAGAGGAAATCGGTGTCGACCCTACATTAGCTTATTCCTGCACCCTGCAGAATCAACAACTATGATCATAACCATCAACAAAACTAAAAGCCCTTCACAAGTTAGATCCACAAACCTTAATGTGTTGGTTCAGGTTTTATCTTATAGACCACCATGAAGCAGTGCATAATTGTGAAGAATAAAACAAAGTGCAGTCAGTTGCCTTTAGAGGTCACGTAGTTTGTAAATAGATTTCACCTGTGTGTAATTTAATCTCAATATAAATCCTGCTGTTCTGTGAAGGCCCTAGAAACAAGCAACATGGCAGATGGTGTCGGGTATAAAGTTGTAGAGATGTTTAAAGATCATAAAGCTAAATACCAAGCTGTAGAAAATCTCACAGAGCACTGTTCAATCCATGATCTGAGAATGGAAAGCATATAGCACCGCTGCAAATCCACCAACTCATGCCCGTCTACCTTAACTGGCAGACCTGGAAAAGAGAGAGTGTTAATGAGAGAATCAGGCCGATGGTAGCACTGGAGGAGCTGCAGAGATCTACAGCTCAGGTGGGAGAAACTGTTTATGAGATAACTATATGGTGTCCACCATAAATCAGCCCTTTTCAGAATAATATGTAAGGGATTGTTGATTAAAAAAACCCAGAAGAAGTCTTACTGGCATACAGGAGACATGTTAGCATGTAGGAGAAGGTGCTCTGGAAAACTAGCGCTGCACACGCCGTCTCCTCGAAACACGGTGGTGGCAGCATGATGCTGTGGGGATGGTTTTCTGCAGCAGGGACATAGAAACAGGTTATAGTTTGTGCCAAGATGGATTAAGCAAAAAATAGGCCAGTCCTGGAAGTAACATTGTTTGAAAATGCAAAACAACGAGGGAGGAAGTTCACCTTCAAAGTATCAATTAAATCAAAGCATATTCATGTGTTACAAACATGCAGCCCTATTCTTGTTCATTCTTAAAAGTTAATTGTTAAAAATGCTCTAGATAAATTGTTCTATAGGTTTTCTGCAAGGCTTAAAATGTTTGTATTAGACTTTGTCTTCTTTAAACACATTTTCAGCCCTCTTTTTCTACATATAGATGAGATATTGTGAAGTATGCGCTTAAAAAGGAGGAAACAAAGAAATAAAGACAGCATCCCTCTTAAACTTTTCAGCTAGATTGAGAATGAGTAAAATAGCTTTGAAAATCCTAAAACGGCTGGGGAAGTCTAAGTTCTTGTAGGGTAAATATGAAGGTATGAGGTACACCGCGAGAGTTTTTGCAGCCTTTTTCACACAGTTTGTTCGTCTAAACATCGGCTTTTCAGCTGTTTAACCGTTTTCGCAAACACTATACAGTTCAGACCTACAGTCACATGCACAGCTGGACAGAATAATGGTGTTTCCTGTTTATATGGCTGCCTTCCTGTGAAATTAGAGCGAGGAGAAGGATGGAGAGAGAGAGAGGCTTGAATCTGAAGGTTACTGTGTGTGTGTGGGGGGAGGTTGATAACAGAGCTCATCTCTGCTCTCCATTTCTCAGCATACAGGCCTGCATACGCTGAAATATTGATGAATTGGCTCAGTGTGTGTCCATGTATGTGTATGTGTGTGTTTCTGTGTGCAGACGAACACAGTGTGTGACCTTTTTCAAACCATTTGTTCATGTCATGCTTGTAGCATACGGGGGAAATGCAGGAATTTCTGCATGTAGATATAAAATAATGAATACTGTGTTTTACAAGGAATGCAGACATTGATATTTACTTATACAATCTTACACCTGATAATATATATATTTTTGCATCTGATATTGTATTTTTGTCCATGATCAGGCAGACTGAAATGAACCAGGTGACTGTTTTTGGCAGATTGTACTTTTAACCAGATGTTTCTGAGGCGTTTGTTAGCAGATGACTGACCCTAAGTGAACATAAATGAGATTTTGAGGCTTTAAGCTGTGGCTGCCTAAGAGGTTCTGCATCGATCGGGACAAACATGAACCAGATTCTCGTAGATATCATCTTTTTTCTTCATTTTCTCCCCTCGTAGCTGCTCCTACTCTACTCCTTCGCTCTCTGCCTTCTGTATAAGAGACCTGTTGTCGTCACATGATATTTATAGACCGATCGCTCCCGGCAGGATCCGACCTCGCCGGGATTGGCTGGCTCGATGCGGATGAGCCAGCTCTGCATGCATCACTTCCCATTCTCTTTACTTTCCCCCCGCCGTCAGGAAACGGATCACTTACAGCTGGAAGAGTTTGAGCGTGCACTTATGTGCAGCTTATATGTCCAAAAACAGGTCTGCAGTCTGTACATGCACGCACACGACAACTTTTAGGAAAGTGAAATGTTTCCTTTTTTCCCCTGCTGACAGATTCATAACATCAGGGGGAAAAAAACATGTATCGTAAGGTTCATCCAATAATAATAAACTATTATAGGTTTTATTAGGGCTGGACGATAATTCAACAACAATATATATCGATCGATAGGTGTATATTGATAATAGAAAAAAAGGGTTAATAAAAAGTTCAATAGAACGGTTTTCTTTCTTTTTGCATTCTAGCCTATCATGTAGATTAATACTACAGTCATTACATCCTCCCAACCAATCACAACGCAGACCCAGAAGCTAAGCTCCGCCCCCTTCAAAGAGTTCAGAGAGCACGCTTTCTTTTTTAAAAACTTGCAGTTTTGGTTGAAAGTTGGTTGAATAAAAGGTTGAGTTTGAATTCAGTGTTTGTGTGTTTTGTAAAAAAAAAGATAGGACATTAAGCATTAAGACATTCTTATTTCAAACGGCTTTTTAATACTTGCTTTTATGGTGTTTTATTGTGTTTTTGTTTTTATTATACTTTGGGAACTTTTTTCTAACCCCCTGCTATTGTAGCACTGTGAAATCTTATTTGAAATGTAAAGTACATTATAAATAAAATTTATTATTATTATGAAATGGTCAGGGCTGCACTTAAAATATATATTTTGAATGTGTTGATAATCATCGATCATCATCAATCAATATGATTTTTATTTTATCGCTATGCTTTTTTTTTTCCTATATCGTCCAGCCTTAGGTTTTAATATCTTGCATGTGAAGAGGATTTAGTGTAGGCTATTGATTGTTTTTGCATATTTTTTATAATTGTAAAATATCAGATTTAAGGAAAAATATCCAAACACAATATTGCTAAATGTATTTTGTGGCAGTCAGTTGTTATTTTCATCAACTATTCTTTGTCTGTGTGGATTTTAGCTGCTGAAAGTAGAGCTCTTCCTCTGCAGGAGCAGTGCTGGAGTCTTGCTAATCGCGTTCAATGTTTGCACCCCCATTGTTACGTTTTAATTGGATGTTGCTGCAAACAAGGCTGTGTGCAGTGCAAAAAATGTCATTTGCATTATGACACTGTTGCATGACCCCCCGGCGGGGGTCACACAGTGGATCCTTTCATCCGTGAATAAAGCTAAAACCTGAAAGTATGCGTCTTCTGAAGCGTTAAACCGTTTTAAGTTGCAGAAAATTCCCTGCCCGCATATGAGGAATGTGGCCTGTCTGTTAGGGACCTAAAGGGAACATGGGAAGCAAAAATGGGGAAAATCCCTGCCATAAATCGGGCCTCTAATGACACTGAACGAATATGTAGGAAGACAAAGAGCGTCACACACTCTGAACACAAAGACGGCTTGAAACAAAGAGGCTTTCTGTGCTGCGTCCTCCCTGAAGGACACCACTGTACTCTGCAGCCGTTTAAATGTGTTTTTGTGTTTTCGTTTATAAGAACAGTGTGAATTCATAGGAACGTATCTGCAGCAAACAGTTGTCAGGGACTCACTGTCTTTTTGTGTTGAATCCCAAAAGGAGGCGAAAACAAAATGTGAGTGGCCTCTGTTTGCCATCTTTGGATCTTCTCTTATGTATATATTTAATTTCATTAACTATCCTATTTCTGAGTTCTCACTCTATCAGATTTCACCTCTTGGCAACAACATGCAACCATATGTAATTTGGTGAGATTTAGCTGCAGGATTTGATCCCAGCAGGTCTTTGATCGTCACGGTGAGGAGAGGAAAGCTGCATCCTGAAGCTTCATTTCTATTTTTGATTTCTAAAAAGTTTAAGTAAAAAGGCTTTTGTTTTTGGCTATAAACACTAAATATTCAGAAGTTTTTCATATTTTTTCATGGTTACAGCCTAAAACATTAGGATTTAATGGGATGGACCAACACAAACTGCTGCATAATTCTGAATTGCAATCAACAGGATTGTTGTTCTCAAATAGAAAGCTTAAAAGTGTGTCACGCATTTGTATTCAACCCCCTTTATTCTGATACACCTACTGCATAATCCTATCAACCTTTACCTAATTAATAATTAACTTCCCCTTTCACCTAAATAGTGAAATGATCTCATGAACATGAACACAACCCCACAGTTTATGAATCTGTGTCCGTTTCTGAGTGCGATTGAAGTGGCTGTAAAGCAAAATGCTTAGAGTGGTCAGTACGGCTAAATAGGTGCGATTCGTGTACAAACAGCATCATAAAGACGAGGGAACACAGCAGACGTGGAGAATGGTGTGTATAAGTTTAGCGCAGGGTTAGATTATAAAACAATATCCCAGGCGTTGAACCTCCCACAGAGCTCTGTTGAAAACATGTTCTGAACATCTGGGGCACATCTGCTAACAGACGTGGCTTCCAAGACACGGCCGTCCACCTAATCCGACGAGCCGCGCAAGGAGAGCAGAGTCAGAGAAGCAGCCGAGAAGTTCACGGTAATTGTGGAGGAGCTGCAGAGATCCCCGATGGGAGAATATGTCGAGACAACAGCTAATAGTCAAACACTCCACTTATCTGATGTTTGTGGAACAGCTGCAGGATGGACGTCACCCTTCAAAGAAAAGTCATCAGCCATGTAGGGGACAGAGCACACACGTGGACGGAGGAGTCCTGGCCACATGAGACTAAAATTAAACATTTTGGCCTTCGTGGAAAACACACCCTGAAGACATTATCCCTACTATGAAACATGGTGGTGGTAGTAGCATGCTGTGGGGAAGCCTTCCTTCAGCGGGGGCTGCAGAGCTGGTTCAAGTTGATTGACAGATGGAGCTAAAATAAAGAGCAATAGAAGGAGAACGGCAAGGAAGCTGCAAAAGACTTGAGATCGGGGGGGAGGTTCCCCCTCCAGGAGGACAACGAAGAGTTTAGATCAGAGCAGATTCGTCAATATGGCCGGAAAAATGTGTACTCCGCACTTTTAAGATTTTTATTTGTAAAAATAATCCCTTTTTATCTTCTTTACCATCATACAACACCTTGTGTGGTTCTGAAACTTAAAAATACCGATGAATCAACTGAAGTTGCGAATATAGCAAATGTTCAAGAGGCAGGAGTAATTTTGCCAGAACACATTTGCTTGTGACTTAATGTTGACCCACTTCTGCAACGTCTCCATGCCCGAAGCTCAGCTGGGTTTGAGCAGAGCTCAGCTTGCTGTTCTGTCGTGTCATCATGACGACGTTGAGCCGTCAGCACAAAGTTTCCGCTGATTGCAGCTTCAAACGCTCACAAGGACGCAAACGTTGAACGTCTACATGAACTTAGTTTGACCTCAAAGAGCCCCCCCGAGGCATTTTTACACTCTTTTTAATTGCTTAGCCATTTAGATATCAGCAGGAGGTGGATGCACTGCAAAGACAGAACTAAAAATAAGTAAACTTTTCTTGAAATTAGTGTATTTGTCTAGATTATCTCCCAATGGAAAGAGTAATTTTACCCCTAAAATAAGATAATTAGATATGATGCACTTAAAATAAGTTGATGGAGATGAGCTCTTCCTAATTTAAGTGCAAAAATCTTATTCCATTGGCAGATTATCTTATTTACCTACTCAAATAAAGTACAAATACACTCATTTCAAGAAAATGTTAACTTATTTCTAGTTCTGTTTTTGCAGTGTAGATGTAGGATTGATAATTAAAATCAGAAAAGATAATTTTTTCCTGTTTGTCTATTTCTTATTTCACTTTATCGTAATGTGAACCTACTGTAAATCAACTGATTAACGCAGAACAGACAGGCAAGACAATTAACCCACAGGATCTACTATAACCATCTGGACATCCAAATATTTGCCATGCGTGACGTGTCGCTGATCAGCAGAACTAAAATCTCAATTTTTGATCATTTGCATAATCAAAAATTGGGAGGAATGTTTGCATTTGAAGTGTACAAATTTTCTTAATCAGTTATTATTATTTCCTTTTACACTCTTTTGAAAGTACTTGTTTTCGGACACGTTTTCATCTTTAAATTTTCAATAAATAAATGTTGTTTTCATGTTCACAATAATGCATTAAGACTATGTGACAAACAGGAGGATTACTAATTTCATCTAATTATTTATCAGATATGTTATTCTCAGTCAAGTTTTTCTTACATACAATTTCTTTCTTAGCATCTTATACACTTTGCCAAATATTTCCATTAAATTTCATCTTATTTCACAATGTTATAATTACCTTCCAATGATAATTTGTCTTTATTCTAATAAAATTGAAACTTTCAGCTTTATTCTTAAATTGTTGCTCTATAATGGACCCAAATAACAACTTATTTATACACAAATGTTGTTTTTCTAACAAATGTGTCAACTGAAAACAGAAAAAAGTCAATTTTTCTGTTCCTCGTTGTCCACAACTAGATTTTATTCGCCTGATAGAATCGCTGCAGATGATGCATCATGACCATTCATCCAAATGTATTTTGGGGATTTCTTTTTTTTAATTTCAGGCAATGGAGAGCAAGCTGCTGGTTGGAGGGAAGAACATTATAGATCACACCAACGAGCAGCAGAAGATGCTGGAGATCAAGCGGCAGGAGATCACTGAGCAGGTACACCACTGTTTGCAGTTTTAAATTTCACGTCAGATGAATCCATGTTTTCACAGTAACATGGTGCTCATTTAAGAAATACATTTACTTAATAATGCGGTAAAACCCTTAAAAGCTAAAAAAAAAAATTTTTTTTCCTGCTTTTAGACACGTAGGGAGAGGGAGATGCAGCAGCATTTGTTGATCCAGGATGAGGAGACGGTGGAGCTGAGGGACACTTTCTCATCTCTTCAACAAGAGGTCGAGGCCAAGACCAAGAAACTCAAGAAGGTATCAGCAGGGGAATTAATGCAGGAAACCATCAAGGGTTCCTTGATGAAACTGGTGATTCAAAACAAACCCTGCCTCACACAAATAACAAGGTTATTTAAGCATTTCCCATGGTCCCTCTCCTTCTTTCAAGGTTGTTCTCATTCTGTTTATTTTGCTCCCTTTTTGTCATTAACCAGTGCGAATAATTATAGATTTACTCTTTTTCTCTCGATCTTTTTCCCTGAGATGACCAGACAGCCTTTTGCTGGAGTGCTGATAAAAATGTAACTAAGGATCCTGTATGGAGCATAGAGCAACTATGCCCCTCCCCCACACGTTGCTGCATACTGATGGCCAGCTGGCTCAATTAAGGCTACGGCACTCCTTCCTGATTTGGCAAAAAAAAAAAAAAAACAGAAACTAAATTGTGGAAGCTAAAATCTCTCCAGCAATCTCCTTTTAAGACGATGCTGTTTTTAAACTACAGTTGCCAAGGCATAAACAGCTTGCTTCCTGACTAGATTAACCTTATTAGATTCCCACTGTTGCTTGATATAAGAGCAGAAGGACAATCATGGTGTAACATTTCACCAGGTTGACTAGAAAATAAATATATCCCTACTACTAGTTGCTAAGTGACTGATGAAGATCAAATAGAAAATGCACTGAGAAAACCAAAGACGTCGTGTTGCGAAACAGGACAATTAACGTTCAGCTCCAGGAAGTAAATTAAGCTGAAGTCCAGCTGGAGGCACAGCCAGTACTGACAGAGACCTGGCCGGGATACAGACCATAAATCCCCATACAGGGAGGGATTCGGTACAAAACAATGTGACAAATATATTGGCGTGCAGGGAAAAAAAGCAGTCTCATTTTTCAAAGCATCACTTTGCTAAAGCGCAGCCGCATTACAATTCAAGCCTCCCTGTTGAGAACCTGGAGTCTAGCCGTGAACAGCGCGACAGCTCTGCAGTGGAGGAGGGAAGCGGAGGAATGAGGGTCGGTCTGCTCCCATTGGCTGGCCCGTCCTCCACACGCCAGTGCTTCCAGTGCCGTTGCTGATGGCAACCAGGCGGCGGCGAGCTGGGAGCCGGCGAGCCGCCGCCTGCTTGCCTCGGCCCGGCTCGTCTTTAGAGCTGATCTTTGTGCCCGTTTCCTCCCAGCTGTACGCCAAGCTCCAGTGCATCAAGGCGGAGATCAAGGACGTGAACGACGAGCACGTGAGGAGCCGGCAGGAGCTGGAGCAGACGCAGAACGAGCTCACCAGAGAGCTCAAGTTCAAGTGAGTCCACCAGGATCCACGCTGAGCGCCTCACAAACCGGCTTCAGAGGAGTTTGATATTTCAATAAATCTTTGTTAATGCAGAGCACACCACGTTCAATTAGGGGAAAGACGTTACTACAATAAAGAGTTTAAAATTCTTCTTATATAATGATAAAACATTTGTTTATATATGTTCACCGTGACGACGACAACATAAAGATGAAAAATGTGCTTTTATTTTTACTTTTTTTTCCAGCACCTACCGTAATAATTGATAACATTTCAACACAAAGCAAAAATATTGTTTTTAGATCTGATGGATGCTGGCTTTATTTATCTAATGGGCTCAAACTGACAATCTAAAATGATTTCAAAGTAAAGCTTTCAGGCATTGGTCAAAATAACATAATGTAAACTTATAAATAAAAAGTTCATGGAAATAAACATATATATATATATATATATATATATATATATATATATATATATATATATATATATATATATATATATATATATATATATATATATGTAGACTTCAGAGTGAAAAACTGCTCATTTAAGGCTTGTGTCCAGATTTCTGTTTTTATCATTTATTTATTCTTAGGTTGTCTATGCACAGTTTATTTCCTTGGTTATTAAAGTTCAAATATCTCTAGGATAAGTTTAGTCTGAGGTGGAATAAACATTTGTAAAAAAAAAAAAAAAAAAAAATCGAAAAAAATAGCTTTTCTGATACAAAAACATCTTTTTTTCCTTTAAAGATTTGGGAAAAAAACACTGTTCCAGGATCATTGGTTGTCAAATTTCATGAGACGGTTTGATGTTTAACTGGACCTCTGCCCTGCTGTGTGTTGTGGACATGCAGGTATCTGATCATAGAGAACTTCATCCCTCCAGAGGAGAAGAATAAGATCATGAACAGGCTGATGTTTGACCCCGAGGAGGACCAATGGAAGTTCAAGCCTCTTGTTCCAGATGAAAGGTTTTTTCTCCCCCCCCCCCCCCTCCACCGCTTCTAAATAGGATGTTAATGTGGTTTTTATCAACAGTAGAAGATAATATATCCAATGTTTTTATTATTATTATTCCTAATGATTTGTGTGTGTGTTTGTACAGTAAATCCTCACAGATGAAGAAAAGACCGGTATCTGCAGTCGGATACAAACGACCTATCAGCCATTACGCTCGGGTAGCGCTGTCGATGGGAGTTCATTCCAGATACCGGGTAAGAGGGTGTGCTTTTCCTCTCTGTTACTCGTCTTATATGGACAGAAACGTATTTAAACAGTCCTGCTGTGGGGACTTTCTTTTCTCTACTCTTTGCATCCCTGAAGTTTCACTTCAGTTTTTCTAACATTTATATTTAATCCCATTCATAGCTTTCTAGTGTAGACACAACATTTTGTATAATTTTTTAAAAGTTTTTAACCTATAAAGTTACTTTTTATGCCTAAAATGATGAATCAAAAATGAAATGCACGGGTAGCTGATCACTTGTGAAATAAATGAACCCTGAATTTTCAAGCATGGTGGTAGCAGCATCATGATAGGGGCCTGTTTTGCTGTCAGCAGTACTGGTGCATTATAAAATGTGGCAAAAATCTTAGAAACGGACTACCTAGAAATGCAATCAGTCTTCAAATCCTCAGGTACACCAGGGGTTATGATCATTTAAGACCCAAACAGACATTTTCCCCCTTGCTCCTGCTAACTAAAGCTTGTTTAACACAGATACGACGACGTAACCTGGGAAAGAACACACCTTATCAAGTTTTATAAATACATACAGCCTAATTAGTTTTCATGGTGAGATAAAAAAAAGCATATTTATAATTTTAGGTATCAGAAAAAGTAATAAATAAATGGAGTTATACATTTTATTCAATGTAAAAAAAACTGTATTTGTGCAAAATGAAGGGGGAACATTTATGTTTGAAAAATGACTGGTCAGAAGAAGACTTAATTGCACCACTGGTGTCAATTTGTTTAGGAAAATCCACGCAGATATTTTCTGCTTGAACAAAACTCGTAGAAATATTGCACATATGACATGCAACCTTGTTTAATGAAAAACTCTACACTGAAGTGAAGTACACAATGCAGCATCTGTAATCCTAATTTCCCTCTGGTGCACATTTCTGTGCAGGCTGAGAACATCATGTTTCTGGAGCTGGACTTGACTCCACCGAACACCTCAGCTCTGACGGACGGCGAGCAGAACCAAAGTCCCTCTCTGACCAACTCTCCCACCAAGGACAAAGGGGTCTGCAAGTCTCGCTCTTGGTGAGCCTGGATGTTGTCTTTCATCGTCGGCTAGCAACGCTTATTGTTTCTTTCTATTCGAAATCACTTTATTTATAACAAACCAGCACAGGACCAAGGTTCTTTGCCTATTAAAGTAAGTTAAAAACTAAAATTAACAGTAATTAATTAAATAAGAACAAAATTAAGACAAATAAACACACAATACAAAAGATTGGCACTATTAGGACCCAACAGTCCTGTATTAAGGCGATATAAAAACAGCATAAAAATCATTGGTAAAATTAGGTGAAATTAACTTCTCACACGGTGTCAAAGGTGAAGGTGAAAAAATGGGCTTTTAAAGGGGATTTAAAAATATTAATGATGATGATGATAATATATTTGTCATTGCAAATTTTTACGTTTCAATGAAATCAAAAGCAGACAAAGTAGACGTCTGTCTGATTTCCAAAGGGTGGACAGTTCCACAATTTGGGAGCTGCTAAGGCACGATCTCCTCCGTAAGCAGGTCTATAAGGTTACAACAGCTCAGAGAGGTCATGTAGCGCTTTAAAAGCAAAAATGGCTGAAACGTGCTCGAGCTTTCAAGTGCCAGTTAAAAGACATTTTGCAGCCGCTGGAGATAATTATTGGATGAAGCATTGACCCCTACATAAAGTGCATTACAGTAACCCAGGCAAGTGGTAACATAGGCATAGATTACTGTCTCAAAGTGCTGCTTGGACAGAATTGGCTTTGTTTTAGCCAGCTGCCTCAACTGGAAAAGGCTTGATTTAATAAGAGCCTTAATCTGACTAGATTAGTGTCCACTTTGACCCCCAGGTTTGTGACTAATGGTTTATACTTGGTCAAGGAATTTAAAAAACATTGTGGGTCTGAATAGGGTTCTAAAAAAAAAATAACCTCAGTCTTTTTTCATTGAATATTAAAAAGTACCTTCTGGGCTTAGGTATCATATTCAGTCTTGAATATGGACCTTTTTTCTTCAAAGGAAAAGTGAAATGCTTCAACGCTGCACTGTTATGTAACAGAAAGTGCGTCCTGCTGAATGAAGACCAAACAAACCATCTTCAGCATTCGATACATTTTGATTAAAATACTGAAAAGATATCAATAATTACATTTGTCTCACACAAAAAAAATTACTAATAATAATAATGGCTGCAAGTTTAGTGCTGCACAGCCAAGTTTGGATAACTTCCCTTAAAAGGTTGCCTTTTTCATGTAAGCCACATTTAAGGCCTTTTTAAAGTTTATCATGCTTGAAACATTTATTAATTAATGATTATGTGCTAGTACAAAAAAGTGCTTATATATAGTTTATGTATATATGTATATATATATATATTTTTTTTACAAAATGAGAATTAATAGCACAAACAAAACTGTTCAGAAACACAGGCATCCTGAACCAACTGGTAAATGGATTTTATCCTGTTTTAACCTGATATATTTGTTTTTCTGTCATTTATACAGGCAGGAAAAAATGTCCCCAATACCAGTTTTTCCATTTAAAAAATTTTATTTTTGTAAAGAACTTAAAGGTATACTATGCAACCGGGGTTGATTTTCCAGCGAGGCTCCCCCCAGAGGGCGAAAGTAAAAGTGCACTGTCGTAAAGATGCTCAGCTGTTCTGGTTTCTCCGTCAAGCCAGGCGCGGTTGTTTTGAGCTTAGCAGACAGGCGAACGCAACGAAAAGTGGAAAAACGGCAGTACAAACAATGACTAACACAGTGACGGTATGAACATCAAGCTTCCCGCAGCGCCGCCGCCGCCTCGCCTCGCCAGTTTTATTATTATTATTATTAATTTGTTTTTTTTTAAGTTGGCGAGACGCTACCGCCACCGCCTCGCCAAGCCGCAGCCGCGGCCGCCGCCTCGCCAAGCCGCAGCCGCCGCGGTAGCGTCTCGCCAACATAAAAAAAACCCAAAATAATAATAATAATAATAATAATAAAAAAACTCGATATGCTTGCATGTTTATTTGACGTTAACACGCGGTTCTTTGTTGTTGCTTTCGCGCGTGCATATAGTGAATGGCAGGGCAAAAACACATGGAGTTCTCGCCGTAAAGCGAGACTTCTGTGTGTGCGGGCCGAGGGCTCTTGCAATTGCAAGTGCGGTATTTCCCCCACAGACCCCCAGGGCGGCCGAGAAAACCTTTGTTCGACCTGAAATGACTAATTTAATCATCCAAAACGGTATGGAACACATTAATTAACTGAAAAATGTTGCATAGTATGCCTTTAAGTCAAATAATAGCGCAGTTCCCAAAAGGACTGGAGTGAAGCGCCACAAAGATCACCTTACTTCAGCCTCACTTTCTAATCCATTTGTTTAAAATAGCCCAAGCGTTTATTTCACCACGTACCTGTTATCCAACTTCAGTCTTTACATTTATAGAATTTAAGAGAAATAACAGAGGCAGTTTTGCACAGGGTTACTTTTTTATTGCAAACATTAGAGAAGACATGTTATCACCAAAGTCAAAAATTTCTTATTCATGCTTAAAATAAGAGTGTGTTTTTATTTTTAACCAATAAAACAAGCACCTTCATCATGGCTGGTCAACTTTAACCTGTATTTGAAAGTATCGTGAGAAATTGTCAAATATTCTTTTTACATTTTATTTTTTTGATAAATCAAAAATACTCCAAAATGGGTTTTTTTTTAATATGAATGCTTTTTTATGAGGTTTTTAATCTACATTTTGCTCCAGTGGGTTTGTAAATTATTACTTCTATTATGGGAAAACCTGCACTCAGGCTGACAACTGAGCCCTAAACGGTTTAGAGTCAATACGTCTCTAAATGGGATTATTCAGGATTAGCCACACCCTCCCCCAGATATCCTAATCTCATGGTTTTATCTCACGTTTAACATTTAATCTCAGTATTGCCGGATAATCTTTTTAATCTGTCGATTTTAAGTGAACAAAAAAATAAATAGATTTGTGTGTTACTTATCAATTCATTTTTTGTGCCTTTCTTCAGGTGTCAGAGCCAAAAATGCATCGCTTCCTCCTCCTCCAACAATTCCTTGGCGGGTTGTCAGACGGCCGCGCCCACAGCGGCAATGTAAAGCTTTATTACCAATAGTTTTTTTAAATTGTTATTTATTTTATTGCTTAGCTTGTTTTTTGCTGTTTAAAGACTTTAAATGGAGGGCTACAGCCAGGACACAAACACATACACCATCACCTCTGCTGCCTCTAAAGAAGGCGTAAACTGCTGTACATGGAAAGCAGGAATCTCACCGGCCAGATGAACCTCAGAGACTCTGGGATACTTCACTCTCTCTCCGTTGGTTTTGGATAAAACTATTTCTTTCCTCTGCATGTTTGAATCAAAGTTGTGGATAATTTTCAAAGAACGGCTGCGCTAACTGTGGTAAGTGTGTAAGAGAAGGAATAGTTTCCAATAGAGACCAATTCTCAATGAATATCTGTAAATATTTTATCTATTCAGGGTTCTTTTTTTTCTTTCTTTCAGGGTAGGTTTTGTCTGTTTTTTCTGTAAAAGAAGGACTTTAAGAATTTTTGTCCGTGTTGGCTTTTGGAAAGGAGCGCAGTAAAAAAAAAAAAAGAAGAAGAAGAAAAGATGTTTGCTGTTGTTGGTCAGATGTGGTACTGAAACCTGAATGATGACCTTTATCATCCATGTTCATTCCTCTGTCTTTCAGCGTCTAATTCAGTGTGGATGTCCCAAAAAGATCTCATTAAATGCAGAATGTGACACTTGTCGGACTTCAGCAATTATTTCCTGCAATTAGTTATTCAGAATGGGGAAAAAAAAAGGTTCTCTAATCATGTGACTCGACAGAGCAGTACTTTTTTGTTAGTGTTGTGAGGTTTTTTTTAGCCTGATAAAATGTTGTAATTAATTCCTTGTTCATGAAAACAAGAAATCCAGTTAAAAGAAATCCCTTGTTTTCATACATCTGATTAAGGATGTGATTACCTCAATGATGTAGGGTCTAAAAGCTCAGAAAAACACTTCTAAATGTATATTGAGGCCGGTAAGTGACCATTTATATATCTAATTTGCATTGGCCAGTGGCTACATTGAAGATACTGACTGAAAGTCCAAACTATAATTGTTTTTTGGGGGGGTAGCATGCTTAATCTTTATATATATATATATATATATATATATATATATATATATATATATATATATATATATATATATATATATATATATATTTTTTTTTTTTTTTTTTTTTTTTTTTTTTTTTGAAGTTTTACGTTTCAACTGTGATCCAACATTTTATTTGGATTTTTTTGTATGAAATCAGTCTTAACCCTATAACTCCAAATGTATAATCTCTGATACAAACATTTATGAGAGCTCTACCTCTTCAAAGTCAATATTTTTCTGAACATACACTTTACAACATATAAATTAATATTTTTTACACACCCTATATAAAAATGCAGAAAACATGAGGAGAGTTTATTTTTTAATCTAACGTACCAATTACGATGCAATTTCAAAGCCTGACGTTTTATTTATTTTTCAGAGCTACCCTAAAAGATTATCTTTTTTTTTAAATGTGAAGTTTCCTCACAATTACCTGTATCAGGCTTTAAAGGGTTAGAACATATGGAGAAAAAAAGAAACAAAACACCAGACAGTGACACATACACTAGAACTGCAGTTGAAAATCAGATTAGCGTTTATACAGCTGTGTTCTTGTGATGTTTTGAGCAAATTAAACACAACAAATGTGCCACAAGAACGTTTTCTATTAGTGAATGGAAGCATCTGAAAGTCTCACTTTGATGCTCAAAATCAGATTAGGTTTTACTTGGCATGGGTTAACTGTACTACAGTAATGTAGCTGTTAAAAAGGGTTTCCTGGGAACACTGCCCCATCAGTCAAACTCTGTGGTCTGTTTTCTTGAAGCAGCATGACATGCAGCACTATAAAGTCACTACAAGCTAGAAATACTGCCACGCATTCTCTTCTTCTTTTGGCTCAGACACTAAGACAGTTAAGTCACTGCTGCACATAGTTATCTAGGGTAATATCTGCTTTTATAAAAGTTTTTAAAAGGGATTTTGAAATTTCTTATCTGCTTGTGAAACATTGAAAAAGCCATGTGTGATTTTTTTTTTATGCGAAGATCTTTAGGTCTGATCCAAAATGCTGCAGCAGGAGTTCTGAGGAAAATTAACAAGAGGGATCATATTTCTCCAATTTTAGCTTTCCTTCATTGGCTTCCTGTTAAATCAAGAATAGAATTTAAAATTCTTCTTCTAACGTTTAAAGCCCTTAATAATCAAGCTCCATCATATATCAGAGCTCTGATTACCCCGTATGTTCCTAACAGAGCTCTTCGCTCTCAGACTGCAGGTCTGCTGGTGGTTCCTAGAGTCTCTAAAAGTAGAATGGGAGGCAGATCCTTTAGCTATCAGGCTCCTCTCCTGTGGAACCAACTCCCAGTTTTGGTCCGTGAGGCAGACACCCTGTCTACTTTTAAGACTAATCTTAAAACTTTCCTTTTTGACAAAGCTTATAGTTAGAGTGGCTCATGTTACCCTGAGCTACCTGTATAGTTATGCTGCTATAGGCTTAGGCTACTGGAGGACATCAAGGTCTATTTCTGTATTTTTCTCACTCTGCTGAGTTCTCCTACTGCTCTCCAATTTGCATTGTTCGTTGTTATTTCAACTTTTAACTTTATGTTCTCTGTCATTTTTTCTTCATAGTAGGTACACCTGGTCTGGCGTTCTGTAGCTGTAGTCATCCAGGGAAGACAGATCATCCACTATTACTACATAGAAAGGATTCCTGGATCAATGTGTGCTTCTCTGCTCTGTCTTCTCTAACCCCCAGTGGGTCGAGGCAGATGAGCGTTCACACTAAGCCTGGTTCTGGTTCTGCTGGAGGTTTTTCCTTCCCTGTTAAAGGGGAGTTTCCCTCTCCACCGTCACTCCATGCATGCTCAGTATGAGGGATTGCTGCAAAGCCATCAACAATGCCGACGACTGTCCACTGTGGCTCTACGCTCTTTCAGGAGGAGTGAATGCTGCTTGGAGAGACTTGATGCAACCTGCTGGGTTTCCTTAGAGAGGAAACCTTCTGACCAACCTGGAGGATTTGATTGAATTTGACTTTGTAAAGTGCCTTGAAATGATGTGGGTTTTGAATTGGTGCTATATAAATAAAATGTAATCGAAATGAAATGGTAGCTGTAAAATTACTGAATTTACATAGTGCTTTTCTAAGCATGCTAGTCAACCCACTTTACAAATAGCTTTTTACTCCACTCATAAAATAAAAGATCTTGCATCAGGTAGTAATGAAAAATTTAAAATCATCCATTATGCAGATTCAAACTGACCACAAGTTTAGAAAACCACTTCCTGACCATTAAAACAGTCTCAAGGTCCATGATTCAACCAGGTTGAAGTTGCTTTTCTGTTTTTAGTTTCCACTGAAAAACAGTCTCCTGTATCATTAATTGATTGTAATTCAAAAAATTCTAAAATGCAACACAGTCTTAAAAATTAAATTAAATCAATGAGTTTTATTTAAAAACATGGATTGTTGAATTTCTTTTAAAAATTTGTCTAAAAATAAAGTAGAGACATGAACTACAAGTTGTTCATTATCTTAATATTTTTCATGCATTATTGGTTTTCCCTTATTTATTTGGCCACTTTTAGGTCTTTGTGGATTATAGACAAAACAAATTCTAAATATATGTGTATCAAACTATCCATTATATATTTAACACAAATCATATGCTTATAGATCAATCACAACTTAAACTAATTGGATGCATTAGAAATAAGCAACGTTAGAGAAAAATGGGGTTGATCTTTATCCCCAGAGTCCCAGGCGGCTTCCTCGCTCGTTGCTTCTCATCTGGCAGCGTGCAGCCCAGTCATGTCCAAACCAATAACCTCGACATGAAGCAGACATTTTCTCTTCATGAGAGGAAAAAAGCCTGCAAGGACTCCCAGCTGTAGTTAAAATGCGACCGTTATCTGTGTGCTCCGCAGTTTCTGTGAATCATGCAGTGAATTAAAGCATGTCTGTTAAACTGACCTAATTTCAGAGCTGGCTGCAGCAGTAGAAATGTGCGGAAATCTGTCCACTGAGGTTGACGTGTACCCGACTCACTTCCCTGTTTGTTCTGACAGCAGCCAGGTGTCTACAGGAGACAAGGTCACTGGGTTTTTCACTTAAAGGCGGTCAAACCAAAGGGGGGGTCAGGCTGACTAATGGCCACTGTTTTATTAATGCGGCAGATCTAGTTGCAGCTCTACGCCCCCAATGAGAAGTTTCATAGTCTTCAGTCGTTGTCAAAGAGCAGTTTTGTTTCTGTTTTCTGACACATGATCCAAACATGAGATGCAAATGTTGATCATTTTTGGGAATAGAGCAAAAATGGGGATGTTGCCACTACTTGCGCCAAGGAAAATTTATTTTAAAATGGTGTAAAAGGTACGATTCACATGGAATTTTTGGAAAGTTTCAATACAATGCAAGAAGATATTGTATCTGTTTCCTATTTATTGGTTGAGGGTGAAAAAGGACTGAAAATCTGAGACGTGTAGGCGGCGTGTTGTCTGTAACACCTTAAGAAGCTCATTTAGTGATTTCTGTTTGCATGTTAAACGTGCCGCATAATGCAGCAACACTACTCATTTGTATTCCCTCAACATATCCATAAATTATGATCCAAATTTTAGGCCAGCCTGCAGCGCAAGGACAACGGAGGTTGGTTTGCATAGTTGGAAATCACATGTAGGATGAAAGGACCACATAAACAGCACCGCCGTCTGTTCCTCCTCAGGGTGACGGTTGGAAAATTGTTGTACAAACGTGAGTGTTCGGGTTGTGGGGGTGGGGATGGGGGAGCAGGGAGCATGGCGATGGAAGATGGGGGGTGGTGGACAGATGTGTGGATTCGAAGACAATCAGGAAGTGAGGGAATAACAGCGGAGGAGGTGGATACTGAGCCTGTTTCCATGGGAACTGGCCAACGGAGGGTGCTGGAACGTGGATGGGGTTGATGGGGGGGGGGGTTGTGTGTCGACATATGTGTGCTACAAGGTGCTTGTGTTTTCATGGCTCCAGGAAAATAAAATCCAATGAACAAATCCATCAGCTGCCTGCAGATCAATTTTTTTTTCAGCTTCCTGTTGGTTTGTGTGCTCCTCTTCAACCTTTTGGAAGAAAAATCATATTCTAGGATCCTGTTATGAACACTTAAGATGAGGATTATGCGGCACTTATCAATTAAAAGATGCTACAAAAATTAACATCCTCGGTAACGTTCAGAAGAAAACTGATCCCCTGAATGATGCTTCTCCCGGGAATGAACAGAACCTAAAAACAAATTAACACATCTTCCGTCTGGTAGCACTTAATTTCATTTTACTTTGACTAGAACACAAATTAAATGAAGCCAAAATACTTGAAAACGGTGGAATTTTGTTTTATGAAGTATTTCATGTTTTTTTTATTTATTATTGATCTAGTCTTCATTTTCTTTATTCTCTAAACTACATTATTAACCTAATATTACCTGCAAGTATTGATGTGACTTGTGAGCTTTTATAATAATTTGTAGAAGGAACAAGGATTCGATGGTTTCCTTTTGATTGCTATACTTTTTTTTTCCTTTTAGGTTTTACAATAATTTTACACAGCTCTTTTGGAGTATTTACGCTTCCTTTTTTGGACTGAGCAGTATTATAATCCGACTTCTAACCAAGAACACAGAGTTTACTTTTCCAAAACATGCGTGTTACTTTCTGGAACCTTCAGGGTACCTTTCCAGAATATAAAAGTCACCTCCCCTACTTACAGGTTACTCTCTGGAGATTACTAATTGCTTTCAGTGAATTTACAAGTGACTTTGCAGAATTTAGAGTTTAGAGCTAGTTATTTTTCCTGAACTTACATATTGTTTTTCTTTATCAGTGAACTTTCTAAGAACTTAGAGTTCTAGAACCTTTATGTTATCTTCTGGAACTTATTGGGTACCTTTTTGGATTGTTACTTTCCAAAACATATAACTTATATGTAGTTTTTAGGAACATAAATATCACTTTCCAGAACACCTGGTGTACTCTCATTGAGCTAAGAAGTTACTTTTTCAGAACTTATACGTTACCTTTATGTATAAAGTATGAGGTAACTTCTAAACTCATTATACAGTATATCATTGATAAAGTCCAATTTCCAAAACCCTGAGGTTATTGGACGTCACTATTCAATGTCTAATAAAAAAATAGTTATGGTAAGCTATCCTGAAATAAAGTGGGATACAGTAGAACTTGATTGTCAACACAAAAAACGTTTGTAGGCCACAACATGTTTTTTGGTATTTAAATTTAACATATTTTTTGTATTTGCCTGTTCAACAATAAACTTAACATGCAACATGTTTATGATTTGAACAAAGTGATTATATGTACAGAGACAGGGATCTGTAAAAACCCCTAGTAAAAGTAAAGCGTATAGTTTTCCTCATTCTTTGGAGAGTCAATTGTTTTCCATTTTTGTGGAAAAGACTCCATTATTTTTTTCTTCATACCCTTTTCTCACGTGATTATTCTCATTTTGAAACCCTTTTTCTTTCTTTAAAGACTGAGGGGGGGGGGGGCTGCCAATTCTATGAGTAGTTTTTTTAACATATTGCTGCATTTATTTTAATCTCGGTATAGTTAACGCAGCATCAGTGGATAACTGGCCCTGGAGCTCCCTCTGCTGGTCACAAAGTGAATCCAGAAAAGGTTTAATATATTAAAAAAACTGGACTTCTATTCTGAATCTGAAGACGTTTCGCTTCCCATCCATGAAGCTTTCTGAATTCAAGATGATTTTAATTGATCGTGACCTGGATGGCTGAGAATCTTCACTAACATTTGGACATAAAGTGGTAAATAAATATGTTTCAACCTCCGTTTGAACATGTTTCACTGCAGGCACACTTAAAAAAAAAGAAACTCAAAACCCAAGAAAACATTTAGATGATAAGCCAAAGGGTCTTTCTGGAGTGAACTCAGTGAGAATCTTGACAACAAAGAAATTATCCTTTAGTTGCATCCAAACCAATAAGAACTTTAATATTATTATAACATTTTTAAGTTCAACACAATAACTTATTTATAACACTTACATGATTCAGAAACAACTGAACAGTTTTGTTGTCAGAGTACCAGGAACAGTGAACATTTAGAGCCACACTAACAAGGTTTAAAATTACAAGCATAAACATTTAAAATAAAGACATCCAGCAAATGAACTACTGTATATAAAGGACATTATTTCACATACAGACTCAGTTACTACGCTGCCATTTAAAATGCAAGCGGAGGAGTATAGAAATCCAACAATGTTTGTACAATTCTCTAAAGTAAATACCGGTTTCCTGCGGTGCAGCTACACACAGAGCCAATAGGAAAAGATGCTCTAAACAGAGCCAGCGATAGATGCGCACAAAACAGTTTTATAAAGTTTCAGAACATCAAACTAATTTTAAAATCAGACATAATCTGAACAAATGCAAAAAACAGTTTTCAATTGATGAATTCGTTTATTAAGGGAAAAAGCAATGGAATTACTGACTGAAATAATTTCAATGGGATTTACCCAACAATAGGAATTAGACTTAAAATGTCTCAAAAAAGAAAAACATCATGCGTGGATCTCGGGAAATTCAAAAACAACTTAGAAACAAAGTCATTGACATCTATCTGACTGGAAAAGATAAAGATCTGACACAAGATAAATGCTCATCAACCAAAAGGGGAGCCACAAAAGATATCTCAGGAGTAAACTGTTTAATCTTATTGTATCACCAGTATAATTTACATAAAAGGCTAACCAAGTGGTCTGGTTTTATTCATATGATTTTTTTTAAAAATTCTACTAAACAGACTACAATGTCATTGAACAAAAAGATTTTGTCCAATTTTGTCATTTTTAAAAAAAGAAAGTACAAAAAAAACCCCAAAAAACATAACAATGAATGAGTCAGACGGTAACTTTAGACAAATCAGAACATAATACATCATGATTAATTTATTGCAGATCGCTTGTATTTTCTCAGGCTCTGCAGTTCAATTTCAAGATAAAGTGAACATTTAATCACTTCGTGTAGCCCTCATTGCCATTTTAACCGAGCAGAATAGTCCAACAGTGATATACCATGGAAACCAGCCGGAAATGCACACCTGAACTCCTCTATAGGACCCAGGAACTTCACCTTGGTCTGTTTCAGCCACGTCAGGAAGCTCTTCAGATCAGCGCTGCAGAAAAATCTGTTCTTGGACAGATCTAGGATGCTGAGCGAGCGGAAAGTAGCCGGGTCTGGGGAAGCTAGGAAGTTGTTGGAGAGGTTGAGGGATTCCAGACTTTTGGGCAACACGTCAGGTTGGAGATACGTCAGGGCGTTGGATGAGAGGTCCATCTTCAGCACTGAGGCGAGCCCCTTAAAGATGCCTCCAGGAAGAGAACTCAAACCGTTGGAGCTCAAATTGAGGCTGGTCACATTTCCAAAGTTGCTGAACAGATCCAGGCATTTGCCCTGAGCCCAGATAGACTGCAAAGAGTTACCATGAAGATCCAGAACGTTAACGTTAGCTGGAGCAACACGCCTACGGAGCGTGCACCACATGATTGTGTTGCCCCCATAAAAAAGAAGCTTGAGGCGTTTCATCTGATGGGAAAAGGTGTGAACGTCCCCCAGGTCTGTTAATCTGTTGTTTTGAACGTTCAGCGAGGAGATGTTACGAGCAAACCGAGGGATGGTGTTCACTGATGAGGAAGTCAGCTTGTTGTTTTTGAGATTAAGGACGTCTAGATTTGGTAAAGACGAGGGAAAGCCTAATCCCTGCAAGGAGTTGTCGGTCAAATCCAGGAATTTCAGGTTTGGGAGTCCAGTAAATGAGCCGTAACCCAAAACGCCGACATGATTGAAAGACAAATCTAAAATTTCGAGGTTAGTCAGACAGGCAAAGGTGTGCGAATAGATTTCTCCGAGCAGATTGTGTGACAGGTTGAGCATTTTTAAGTTACCCTGAAGACCTTTGAAGGCATTTCTATGTATCTGATTCACTTGATTTTGAGAAAGATCTATAGTTGTGAGATCTGCCAGTAGACTGAAAACTCCCTGACTCAGTGCAAATATTCTGTTCTTGGACAAATCCAAAGAGAGGACTGAACTGTTTTTCAGGCCTTCAAAGTGGTGGAGGTCTGGATCTGGGAGATTGTTGAATGAGAATCCTTTTCCTATGTGTCCAGAGACTTTAAGGTGAGATATGTTCGTCCTCTCGATGGCTCTGAAAAACAGACTTAACTTATCCAGACTGAGTCCGCTGTAGGACAAGTCAAGAGTCTCAAACGACATTCCTCTGAAGGGATTCCCACATTTCTGCCAGTCAAAACTCTCTTTTGACATGTTCCTCAGGTAGACACTATTGAGGCTGAAACGTGTGAAGTGTTTTCCCTTGAAACCAACAAGGTCAGACTCACAGATTTCATCGATTTGGTTCAGATCCAGTTTCAGGTTAGTGAAATCAGTCATATTTGTAAAGAACACTGAAGGCCAGAGTCTTTTAATCTGGTTCCCATACAGATCCAGAGTCTGCAAAGATGCAAGTGGTTCCAGATAACTCTCCGTCAGAATGGACTCGTTAAGCGAACAGTAATCCAAGTGGAGACGCTGGAGACTGGACAATCCAGCAAAGGCCAGCGGTTCCAGTCGGAGACCGGGGTTTAACCCGAGCACCAGTGTCCGGAGGCGGGTTTGTCTGCTGAAGGCGTTGTTCCGGATCACGAGTGGCACCTTCTGCTGCCCGAGGTCCAGCACCCGCAGGTTCTCCAGGCCGTACAGCGAGGTGGCGTTGATCTCACTGATCCGATTGTTCTCCAGGAACAAGTGGGTGATGTAGGGGGGAAGAGACGGAACCGAGCGGAGGTTTCTAAACCCACAGTAGGCGATGGAGCCTGTAGTGAGGCATGACGGGAAGCAGCCTGGCATCTGTGAATTTAATTGAAAAAGTAACAGATTTTGGTAATTAACCCTAAAACCTACATTGATTCATTACATTTAAAGCAGTTATTTGTGTTTAGAATAGACCATAAAACCAATAGAAAATTTGTTTTTGATACAGACAAATATATCTGTGTACTGTACAGCTGCGGCCCTCAAACTGGGGTCCCCGGACCCCCGGGGGTCCGCGAACCACGTGAAACACATGTTGTTGGGCCTGAGGAGGCACTGCTGAGGATGTGTCAGGGTTGAGCTAAGTAACACAACGGACAAATATTTAACTCCGTCCTTTATCATGTAAGGTAAAATCCAAATCAGCTAAAATTTGGAAGTATAACAGTTACGTCGAGTTTGGCTTTATCGAGAATAAGGATATAATCTCCACCAAATCTCTAATATTAGGCCTATTTATATATATTTGTAAAAACATACATATTTCCTAATGTATTTAACAGTACAAAAGGCTTTTAAAAAAAAAAAAATACTATCAGCATGAGGAATCTAAAGGGGTCCTTGGAAAAATTTTAACGCCGCTAAGGGGTCCCTGGCCACGAAAAGTTTGAGAACCCCTGCTGTGCAGCATATGCAGTTGATACCTGGTCTCGTCTCCTTTTGCATGAATGCATTTGTGCGGTATGGCTTGGAGTCGATCAGCTTGGGGCTCTGCTGAGGTGTTAAGGAAGCCTAGGTTGCTTTAATAGCAGTCTACAGCTTGTCTCCATCACTGGCTCTCATGTTCCTCTTAATTATAAACTGTCTAGATCAGGGGTGTCAAACTCATTTTCATATCGGGCCACTTTGGCATCATGAAGTCATTAAAAGGGCCGGTTGCACCTGCAGAGATGATACTTTTGATTTCATGATTTCATTTCAGTTCACATAAAACTGAAGAATTTCTCGGCAACATAAAAGTAGCACCCCTAGGCCCAGTTTATACAGTTTATCTGCAAAAAAGAAGTTGATATTGGGGTGTGTTACACTTTAAACTTTCATCATTCTGCACCACTTTTTCTCTTTTTGGACATTTCTGGGTTTTTTAATGTGTTGTAAAGAACTGACATCTAGTGGCAGGATGCTTTTACTACACAGTTAAAAAAATCAACGTTCACTACAGATTTAGCCACTACAGTTTTAGCCACTTTATACACTTTAAAAGAATATATGCCTCTACTTTATCACATGATAATCCTTTTTTTAGATGAACTGTCTTGACGGGCCTTGAGTTTGACACGTGTGGTCTAGATCAAGCAAGTTTTCTGGACAATTGAAAACTTTGAAGTGCTTTCTGAGCTATCTAAATTTTCCATTGATGTAATTCAGCACCCTAGGGAAACCTTCTTCGGGTGCCGGTGATTGTCAGCTAGACAACTGAGCATAGAGCAGTCGCCGCATGACTGTGTAACCCACAACATCGCCTAAAAATAACATTTCTGTATCAAAAATCTGTTTTTATAGTTTTGCTTCATATAACTTTGCTTGAGTTCCCTTTAAAAAACATGTGAGGAGAAAATAGAAAATACAGATTTCTATGTGTTAATTTAAGGCTAACTAATAATATAGATGAAACAAAAATTACTAGCACAAATCAACAATCCAAAAACGTAAAAAAAAATAAACTTCTACTTTTATCTTACGTATTTTAAACATACCAAACAACATGCATGCTCTGCGAAACTTAAATTGTTCAATATAGGTGTCCATACCTGCATAAAAACACCAACCACGACCATCTGAAGGCAAAGTGTCCACATCTGTATACCGCTTCTTCTCTTAGATTAAAGAAATCTCTCCACAAAGCTCTCTGTTTGCTGCAGAGACTCCGGCTGAGCAGGCTTTTTATCTGTAATTGTTTACGTCAGTGTTCCTCTTGAGCAGGATTTCCCCTTTTCGCAGTGTCCAGGTTTACAAGAGGCAGGGAAGTTCCTCTGCATGTTTACGGTCCTCTGCTGGTTTGCACAGAGTTAGGGCAACACGGTGCATTACACAACTGCCTATTCTCAGAAAATGTCCTTTTTTGCAAAGTCTTGGATGTGGAAAAGGGAAATTGTTGAAAACACATCATGTCCTCTCTAATTTTGAGACTAAATGTTCTGAACTGTTTGGCACCAGGACATTAGAAAAATAGGAATTGTTGACCCTTTGCCTCAACTGACGGCGGAAATATATGATGAAAATATAAAAAGGTATATTGTGACAAAAAATGGGAACTCAAATTTAGTCCCCGATGAAAATGAAAACATACTGTTGTTATAGTTTTGACCAACATGTATAAAAATTACTGTGACGGACTGGTGACCTGGCCAGGGTGTACCTTGCCTCTTGCTCAATGGCCACTAAAATAGATGGATGCATGGATGAAACTACAACATTGTGAAAATAAATACATTTATGACCAGCCTTATTGTTTCGCAGATTACCTGTGAAAATTCATAAATGGGCGAGATATTTTTAGATATGCAGTACTGTGCAAAACCCTTAAGTCTTTCTTTATTTTCTGAAGATCCAGACATTGCTGGAGTTTTTCAGTTTCATCACAACATCTTGTTTCCTGGATGTTCTTTAAAGTTTTCTCTGGATTTTAACATGTACCTTAACGCCAACTACAAATATGCTCATAGATTTAATGGTACTAACGTGCGCAGCACATGTGCTTTTACAGCTTTTTTTTCTCCTCTACTATTTGTTTTAGGCACACACTGCACAATTTGTACGTTATGACAATGATATGTACATTTCTATCCCTCATTCACACTGGAGTTTCCTGATTATGTCTCTGTTTATTGCAGAACTTTCTGATCTTTGTCTGTTAGTAGACAAATGAGATTAAGTGAATGTACTGAAAGCGCTTTCCCCAAAGATTTGACAAATTATTTACACTGGGAAAAAGTTCATTTGGAAAAAAAACTGTAATGTGGATAAATCAGGGATTAGCCATTTGATTTATGTTAAACCAAGCAGCCAGTAATATATATATATATATATATATATATATATATACATACAACAAAAATGTTGTTAAAAAAAAAAAATATATATATATAGGCTATATATATATATATATATATATATATATATATATATATATATATTTTTTTTTTTTTTTTTTAACAACATTTTTGAGTAATCAAAGTGTATGCTTTTGTGAGGTTTTTACCACAGGCCTGCTGAATTTCACAACTTCTGGCAAATAAAGGTTTGTCAAACACAGAAAGGGAAAAAAACAGTAGAAATGCAGCAGAATTTCCCCCAACGACCTCGTTTTAAAGTCTTAAATTAATATTCCTGGTGTAGTTTAACCATATGGTTTTACATTTCATGGACACAAATGGTTGATTATTTTTCATGTGTGCTTGTAAGCACAAATGAACCTTGATCCTTCCTGCCCAGCTCTGCCGAGTCTGTTGAGACTTGAAGAGTTGGACATGTCCGCTAGAGCAAACATAGACAGCTAATTTAGTAAAACAGTTTTCAGCGTAAAACGTGTAAAAATAGAAACATGATATAGATCCAAACGTTAATAGAATGTATTAATGACTGGATATTGTTATATTTGACAATTATATTCCAAAATGTCCACCAGTTTTCAAGATGGCTTTCACTGCATGACAAAAAATCTGTACTTTCAGAGCCGTCTTGTGCCAAATGGGGCGTTTGTACCGTCGAGTGAAAGATTCTTCTGGAATATTGACTTAATCTGCTGCGATAAAGCAATAAACACACTGGCCGCATAAATAAAAAGCTGAGATTTACACCAGACGCTGCAAAGCACGCTCCACATAGAAAAAGCACCAAGTAGAAAGCCTTCCCTCTGCTAGTTGACAAGGTGTTGTGAGAGGAACAGCAGAGAGCTCGGCGACAATGGGTCCATCCTATCAATCAGCAGCGTCAACCACAAGGTGACATGCAGTACAAGAGTGGATGACCCAGGGCTGAGTTGTTCACCAACTACCACTCTGCTAGAGGTGGTGGCATGTTTTCTGTCAGTCACTGCTACACGAAACAGGACGTGAACAACACTATGTGCACCTATTTCCAAGATGTGAATATACAAATAAGTGTTATGTGATAAGATGTCTGGTTTTCAAATGGTTTTACTGCACTCAAATGAAAAGAAGAAATGCTTAAAGTAGGAAATAATAAAAAGCAAATGAGAAGCAAGCTATTATGAATACTGTACATTTTTAGATTAATGGAATATTAACTTTTATTCCACCATAATAAAATAAATTGGCCTTTTACAATAGAATGAATCACTAACATAGAAGTTCGAGTACAGACCGGGACATGAACTGACCTAAACTGAACTGAGAAACGAATGACTCAGTTAATGAAGTGATTCGCTTCAGTTTGTTCACATTAATGTGTCGTTATTTTGAACAAATCATTACTGAAAAACACAGCACTCATTTGAACCCAAGACCTACTTGCAAGACAATGACAGTGCTACCAATTGCACCACTGTGCAGCCCTCATTGAGTATTATTGACGTGTTGATGTCGAATTTCATTTTTACTTAACTACGAAAAAGAAAGTTACATAATTCCGCTTCAACAAGAAAAATTAACAACTAGCGCAGCAGATTGCTGAAGTAATCTTTCACTTGGTGGTACCAAAACACCAAATTTTGATACACATGTGCCCCCATTCTCTCAGAAAAGTATGTTGCCCACTCTGAAAAACAGAATTTTCCAGACGGCTGCCATTTAGGGTGGTTTCAAACCGTGTTTGAGATAGATTGTGATTGAATAATGCTATTTCGATGTTCTATACATCAAAATATGTTTTAGATAGAATATGACAAATCCAATTCTGCAATTACAAATTTGAAATGATTGAAAACTAAGATGACAGGATTTACATGACAATCATGTATAGCTATACTTTTTATTTGAACAAAGAACTATCCAGTATAGAGACATGTGCAGTAGTATTTCATCTTGCATTTGAACAGTATAAGAAGTAGTACTACTAATCTGGACTAGGCAGGTTCATTATACGTATGATAACATTTTGTCAACTGTTGACAACTCTGGGCCATTGGTGGAAGGGTCGTCCAAAAGACTCACCAGACTTCACCATCTTTCTACCACCCCCAGTTGGCAGGGCTTTTAGTTTGCATTTTGCACAGTTAAGAAGGAAATACACCAGATGGGTTGTAGCACATAAGCACAGCAAAACAGCATGCGCGTGTCCTCCGGGTAGCTTAGCTTTACGGTTTTGATAAGGCAAGATGTTTACACCAGATGCATAATCTAGTTCAACGCGCGTATTTACGCTGTGCCATGCCTCATTTAGGTTGAAGTTCTAACTTCAGATGCGGATATGCTCCTGTTTGGCAAGGAATAAACAGGAAAAGAACATTGTGTGTCAAAGTTCACATCCAAAAGTGTCCCCAAATTATAGTGGAGTCTGAGTTTGGCCACAGGTGTTTGGGAACCTACTGGACACACCTAGTACTGCAGCTGATTTGTGATTCAGCACTATTGATTGAGAGGACCAATTGTTTATGGGAAATGTTATTCCCATCCCAGGTGACAAGTGCGAATGATTTTGAGTAATTTTACAGTAAATTTCTCACTTATTGCTCCTTTAAGCTTGCACAATGCTCCTTTAATGTATTGACTCTAGTGATTCAGTACACTGAAAAGAACCGCCGTTCCCATCACTAATTCAAATAAGAGTCTGAGGTCTTTCAGCGTGAGGTTTGTATGTTCTCTCTGGGTACTCTGGCTTCCTCCTACTGTTCAAAAACATGACTGTTATGTTAAACAGTTATGTTTCTCCAAATTGCCTTGGGTGTGAGTGCATGGTTGTGCGTCTCTGTGTTTACCCTTGATGGACTGGCAACCTAACCATGACTTACCCTGCCTCTTGCCCAGTGACTGCTGAAGATAAGACCTCCCAGTGACCCTGTATGGATAAGTGGATAAAGATGGATATTTAAAGGTAGATCAGTGATTTTTCTGGTAGTTTCCCCAGGTCACTTTTTGAAAAACTGCACATGTGCAAGACTGTTTTCCCTGCTCTTCCACTCCTCTGGGGGATCATGTGAAAAAAATCTCCCAAATCCACTCTGGTCTTAACTACTGAGACCTTCCTCTTCTTATTCTCAAAAACATGTACGCGGTTTGCTTTTTACAACTCTCAGCCATGTTCAAAGTATACGGTGAGAGCAGCGGAGCTACAATGAACGGCTAACTGCTAAGCTAACGGATACTCATGCATAGCCAGCAAGCGGAAACTAACAAGGAACGAGCATGGACACTGGTGGCATGTGGGACAACCAATAGATAAGGTGAAATACCTGGAACATGAGGGACAGAGGGGGGTGAGAGCAGGAACAAACCTCTGACCAATCCCTGCCCTTTGGACCGAACGGCAGGGTCTGGTCAGAGTCAGGGGCGTAGCACCAAATTCTGGGCCCTGTCACTCTCAATGTCAGTGGGCCTCTATCCATACCAGTGCACGAGGCGCGTGTAGAAAAAAAATGGAGAAAAAAATATATTCATTCATAAAGCAAAAAAAAAAAGCAAAAATAAAATGAGAAAAAGCATAAACAAGGTTTTAAGCTACAACCAGATCAGATTATATTAATGAGTGGTTATTTCATTCACCAGCTAAATTGATGCATTTGGCCTACCTTGCTTTGAGCATCTGTTGCAAAACTCTCTAAATCTAACAGAATAAAGAATTAAGAAAAAATACTGTGTATTTTTCAGTGATGGTATCAAGGCGTTGGTTGTTTGTACCTGTAATACGTTATCGGTTTGTTTTGCTGTTATTTTTATATCTCTCTCTGCAGGTGTAGAAGCAGACTCAGAGGATGCTATCTTGTACTCTTTTTCCACTCCTCTGTTTGTCACCTTTTCTGCCTTTTAGCATTTTGTCTCGTCGTTTTCTCTTCCTTTTTTTCTCTTCTACATTCCCGTTTTTGTGTCCATTGAACGTTATATAGTCCCAGAATAAAATCAAGCTTTTTACATATGTAAATCAAGCAGAGCACTATGGAGAAAGCAGTAATGCTCTGCTTGTGAACGTAAATCTCTTGGGCTCTCTTTGGCATTAAGACATCAATTCTTAATGCTACTCTGCCAGACAGGACACGTGGGAAGAAAAAAGTAAAAATAAAATAAAAAAGCATAAAGCAAAAAACAACAAAAAAAATACCAATAATGATAATAAAAAAGCATAAGTGTTTTAAGATACAATCAGATTAGATTTTATTGATGAGTGGTTATTTCATTCACCAGCTGAATTGATGCATTTGACCTACCTTGCCTTGAGAATCTGATGCAAAACTCTCTAAATCTACAAGAATAAATAATTGTTATTAGCCTTAATACCAAGCAGGGTTTTTTGCAGCCTTAACCTGCAAATAACCCTGCATTTTAAAGCAAGCTCACTTTGTATTTCTAGAGCCATTTCAGTGCAAGATAAACAGCTAAAAATAACGAAACATATGGCCAAGTATTTCAATTCAATTCAATTTTATTTATATAGCGCCAATTCATGAAACATGTCATCTCAAGGCACTTTACAAAGTCAAATTCAATCATATTATACAGATTGGGTCAGATTATACAGATTGGTCAAAAATTTCCTATATAAGAGAACCAGTTGATTGCATCAAAGTCCCGACAAGCAGCATTCACTCCTGGAGAAGCGTAGAGCCACAGGGAGAGTCGTCTGCATTGTACATGGCTTTGCTGCAATCCCTCATACTGAGCAAGCATTTCCTTACTATGTTGACAGATTGTCTTTCAAAATGGGGCTCACCCCTGAATACTTGAACATTGATCCTACCTTGTCTGTGTTCTTTATACTTACAGCTGCAAATAGCCTAGTTGACAATTAGCTAAGCTAAAGACTTCACACAAGCATAAAAACATCAGCAGCAGCTGTTTGGAGTGGACTACGTTAACTTTAATAGGACTTTGCATAACAAATAAAACTTGGTTCACCTTTGGGAAAGAAAGCAGTTAACAGCCTCCACTCATTCTGCCTTCTTTCTTTTTCCTTCCCTTCTTTCTTCTTTTAATGTCCCGATTTATGTTTTTTGGGCAGCATGACGTCTAGCCCCGAGGTAATTCAACCGGGGCTCACTGATGTTACACTTGTTGCCGTTTGCTGTCACCAGTTTCGCCTCCAAGAGGGGTCCCCAGAATGTCCAATATGGTCGGTGGACTGTGACATGTTCACTCTCTCAGTTGATGTTTTCAATAAATTTTTAAAAAAAATACGACACCAATTAATTGGAGGGCCAGATTCATCCGAAATAAAAAAAAACCAACACAAAATAAACAAACAAAAACAGGATTTTCATGAGCCCTGCTCCCTACTCGGGGCCCTGGGTAGTCAGGTTCACTTTCACCCCACTACCATACGCATGGTCAGAGTTTTTACAGGCATGCATCTCCCACAGATATCGATTTTTCTTAACTTTCTTTTTCTGAATACATAATTGAATACTGTCAGGATGGAAGGACAGATTTAGCAAGCATAACAAAAAATGTTTCTGGAAAGATTACCAACTACAGCATTAATGAGGTATGGTACTTGTCATGGGCGGTTGTAGGCAGGGGCCAACAGGGGCCGGTGCCCCTGTAGAAATGGTCAGGGGCCCCTGTTATAGCCCCTGTACTGAAGACATAAAACAGAATCTATTTCTTATGATGAGATGTGTAGGAACATAAATCGTAACTGGTTGGTCCCTTGGACCAATTTAATTGTTTACCTTTACATTTTTCATTTTAATAACAATTTTAAAATTAACGTGCTTCACTTTTAGCTCCAGCCCTATTGAGATGGGATCACAGTTTTCAGGGGTCTTCAACCTGCGGTTCCAGAGACACAAGTGGCTTTTTGTCTCACTTAATATATCAAACGATTAAATTTCGTCTAGTTTTTCCTGGTTTAATTATGGTTTTTTTAATGCCCCCATAAAAAAACATTGGCTCCATCCTGCCCCCCTTGGTTAATATGGTCTAGAACCGCCACTAGTACTTGTTTTCACGCGGGTCTGTGTGGGTCCCATACACCAAATTCTGCTTGGGGCTCCAGTCAATTTTGAACCGCCCCTGCGTTTATTCCACTTTTTTTCCTGATTTGATGTGACAAAAACAAACAAGACATAATGTGGATTTCTTTTTTTTTTCTGGTTTTAAATAAAACTGCTTCTCCTAATTTTAGTTGTGACAGAGCAGCTCTGTGTGAAAGGGGAGGAAACAGGACGAAGCAGAGAGGAGTGACTTTCATTCAAAAATAGTTCACTTGATCGCAGCGGCAGCCGCAACCGGTGCAGTAGCTGCTGCGGGCGGGTGTGGAGGGGGGACAGACATGGCTCTTTGCGGAAATAAATAACGGGACCGGTTGAAAGATAACGTTCCTAACTTAGACAAAAGGTCACACGCACACAAAAAAAAGAGCAAAAGAAGGAGAGAAGAAACTTGACTGAGCCACACGGGCTCCTGTGTTGATGCATTTGGATGCGAATACCTGCTGAAAATAATCCCGGTGAGTAAAGCTCGTCTCATGTAGCGCGTTGAAGACGAACACGGCGGGGTTAGACAAAATGGAAGTGGACGTTTAAGTGACGCTAGACTTGACGTACAAATCGGCTGGGAGAGCGAGAGGCTCCAGAATCGCCTTTTGGTTCGCGGGGAACGAGGTGAACAGGGAGTTAAACTTTCCAGCAACATGGCGGCTCAGATGTCACAAAGCTGCCCCGAAAGTTGGCAGAAGTTGAGAGAAGTTCTGGACGGTTACATTTATTTATTTATTTTTTAATTAATGGCAACGGTATTCTGATACGAACCATTAGACGAGTCGTGTACGTGGATTTTTCTTTTAACCTAAGGACTGTCTCTCCCTGCCAAGAGTAAGTCATGCCCTCTTTTCAAATCAAAACTGGTCCTCATCAGTGGGAGGAACGGAACTCCGTTTAAAAATCGCCCATTTGTCAGACTCCCTGGCTTTTCCTCAAAACCTACCAACTCTGGAGGTTAACCCTAAAGATAATTCCAATCGTCAGGGTGCAATATTAAATTCGGCTAGCTAATTTAAGCGATAAATGTGCTTGATTTATCTTAAATGTCAGTGTTAAGAGTTGATGAATCGTTTTTTTTTTGTATGACCAGAAGCATATACAGGAGTGTTTCCCAATGTAAGGGTCGGCATCCCACTGGGGGTCGTGGATCTAAAGGTGAGCTCCTCTTAAAGACATGAAAGTAATTTAAAATAAGCATATACACGTAAAGCAACTGTCACGTTACTTGGTACGAGTTGTACAACCAGGTTTCTTGGCTTTAAAGGTGACATACGTTAAGTTTTATATAGGGAACGGATGGCACTATGTGTCATTTTGTGAAAGAAAAAGAAAGTGTGAAACATGCCTCATGCAACAAAAGTAAAAAGAACCTGTTTTTTATTCAGCCTTTTTCTTGGTGGCTGTTATAAACAGACAAACACATCATTTAACAGTGGCCTTTAAAAAGAGGAAAAAGTGGCTTTTTAAAATATAGTATAATAATTAAAGGCTACCATTTTGTAGAATATTCTTGTACTTCACTTTTACTTGTCCCCATGTTAGTGGCTCCCGTGGAGGCTCTGACATAAAAGAACACAGTAAATATGAAATTATTAAAATGCAAAAATACATACTGTAGAAACTGATAGAAACATCTAACATGGACAGCACGTACACATTTAATTTGTCTGCTACTTTTTACCAGCCCTCTCTCCTGGCTTTAGCAGACTTTGAGGTGTTCCCTGTCGTTTTAATTAATGACTCAAATTCAGCATAACCTTCCATTAAAAGCTCTTGTTCTGCTTGGGAGAAAAACTGTGGGCGTTCTTTGTTCATGCTGAACAGCCAATAGCAGCGTTGCTGATCATTGTTTCTACTATCGATACATTTCCCCTTTTAAACAAATGCATGAACGCGCAGTTATCTCAGATAACTCAATCCAGCCATACTAATCATAAACAACAGGTGTGTTCGAAGAACCCAATTAGCCGGATCATGATTAGCCGGATGAAATCATCTTGGATGTCTCATTTGATCTTGGATGTTTTAAGCAACGTACGAAGAACGGACCCCTGGTCTATTATCTTGCAGGAAGTGGCCAAATGCACTTTTGGTATTAAACGGATGGACATGGTCGGAAGGAGTAAGTTACTTGGCTCCACCTGAATTCATCTAATTATTGCTCCTGTTCCTTAGTATTTCATGCTGAAGTAGCTGCAGGAGGAAGCATACAGGCTCCTTTCTAACCTCCTTCATTACTGACTCTTCGGACAACAGTTATGGCGAATGCTGACGCACTTCCACTTTGGCTAAAGAGTCCTTACCCAATAGAGGTATTCAGATGGAGCTTTTATTAACACTGTTGGTACTAAGGGACTCAATTTGTGCCCAGAAAATATTCCCCAGCCTGAAAAGCCTTGCCATTTAAATGCTGCGTCTAAAATCATGACCAGTGACCAATGAAGGGGTATGCCACAAATCTTTCCAATGGATCATAGACCATTTTCCTTCATTCATTCGTTTTCCTTAATGTATTTGTTTATACAAGACAGCCAAGAATGATTTCAGTTAGGCCAAGGTAATGTAGAGGCACATTTTAAAGAAAGGAAACACAATTTAATGATGAAATAAATCAAGACAATCTAAAACAATATTTAAGTTAGGACAATATCAACATAATTTAAAATCTATATATTTACTCAACTAGAGCAAAAAACCTGTCTGATGTGATGTTTCAAGAAGTTTTTTATTATTATTATTATTTTTCATAGATCTCAGCAGACCTCACTTTAATTCAAAGACTCTTAGACCTTTGGGTCTGCGTCGTAAAAGGCCTTGTCCCGTTTGGTGTTTAGACTGGACCTGGGAGCTTCTAGAAGTTGCTGGTTTGAGTATCTCAATGCTCTGGGACGTCTGTGAGTGATTAAAGCTCAGTCCCTGAAGACTATTAAAAACCAATAATAAAGTCTTAACATAAACTCTCAAAAAGACTGGAAGCCAAGGGAAGGAAGCTGAAACCAAGGTGATGAAGTCTTGTTGTGTAGCTCCAGTAAGAAGGCAAGTGGCTGAATTTTGGGGGTTACAATCGTCTAAATGAGAGGAAGTAAAGGTGATAACTCCTGTCATAAGCCTTCACCTTCAACGCCATTTTGGAGTTATTTGTTACGATTAATAAAGCGTTGTTTTTAACCAACTACTGACATATTTAAGATGTTTTCAGCAAAAACAAAAAAATGATCTGGATCTTGTTTCAAAGCTTTGAAGCATCTAAAATTTACTGGAAACCTCCTTTTTGGTATATATTTCAACAAGTTAAGCTTACTGATTTTGAACTATTGGCACATTTATGTGCAATGACTGTTCAGGTAGTTTTTCTATATTTCTCTAAATCTGCGTCAAGGTAGTTCTTATTAAGTTTGAGCAGCTAAGTTCACAAAATATGTCGAATGGCCACAGGCACGCCTTTCAATGTTGTAATTTCACGAGGTTGTTAAACTGTATTGTGAAGCAAGGGTAGCAAACTTATCTGGGGTCGGTATCCTCCGCATTTCAGATATGCCCCTGCTTTAGCAAACCTGGATCCAATAATTTTGTTATTAACAGGCGTCTTCAGAACCTGATAAAAAGCTGAGAAGGAGCCTGTTGATGCAGAGGAACATCTAAAAGTTGCATGACTCTGAACAATCGAGTTTAAACCCGCTAATTGAAAGTCTACTCAAGTTTTCAACCATGCTTTGTTGCCTAAGTTTGCACTAATGGCAAAATAAATCGTAACCTTTCCACCTCAAACGAGGCACACCACAGAGTTGACTCCTAAGTCTGCAAATTGAGGCCATTGAGACTGGACATAAAGTTTTACTCCATGTGATGATTTTTTTGAAGTTTTTGTGTATTTTTTTTATACATATCTTACAAAGTTATTAATTAGACAGCATTCTAGTTCAGTATTTAAATGCACCCAGTTCATGAACAGGGAATTGGTGATTTTAGCTTGTTAGGGGTAAAGGGAGCACTTAAATTCAACTAAACAGCTGCATCTCTCTTGTTATAGTAAACGGTCTTTTGTTAGAGTTCATAAAAGTTCAAACTGTGTGTGTATTGACTTTACATTTCTTTTAGCTTCAACTTTAAACCCTTAAGCAAGAATTACCGGCTTCAGCAAACGTACCTTCTCAGAGACCGTAGCTAAAAGGTTCATGATAAAACGCAGGGATTATAAGAACTGAGAAGTTGAGCGGATAACTTTTTTTTTTTTTTTTCGCCTGCTAGGCACATATTGTGTTCTTCGAGCAAGGGAAGGTTTTGTTTACACCTAAAACAGGACAAAATGAAAGGGCAAACTAGAATTAGCCGTCCATATTTTTTTTTTTTTTTTTCTTCCTGGGATCGACCACCCGTCCCCCAATAAGTGGGTAGATCTGCAAAAGAATCTGTGAAGTCTTTGGAAGCACTTTGTCTTTATAAACTTTTCTCCAAAATGCAAATGGAACGACCTGAGCTGTTGTTGGTTTACTGCACGCTTGAATTGCGCGACTAGCTTCTCTGTGGGTGGGGAGATAATGGCAGTGAGGATGAAACCTATGATTAGTTTGGTTTACATAACTCCCCAGGAATCAGATTATAGTGAAATGAAAGCGTTCTTCGTTTTGCATGTAGGAGTAATTGCTGTAAAGTTCAGGGCGGCCTCACAGCTCTTCAGCCAATTACTTTCTTACATGAGTGAATCCGAGTTAATGCAAAACGTAGCTTGTAGCGTTGCCGCGAGGAATAAAAACGTCACGGCAGACTCGTTTCTGGAGCAGAATTGACATTTCTTTCACCGACGCTTGGCGTGTATTTGTATAACAGCTTGTTTGAATTCCTGCTCAGGTTACCCGGAGGTCATTGACACTGCAGTGTGTTTGCACACAGTCAGGTGAATTTGTACATGTTCTCTCTGCCACGTTTTCTGACTGAAATGAAATAAAACGCGGAGACCCTGATTGAGGCTTATTATTTATCCTCATGATCGTCTTCACACTGTTGTGCACTCTGCTTTCTACACAACATAAGACACAACTTTCACTTCCTATCTCTTGTGCCGCACGCCTCTCTCGCACGCTCACCCTCTTTCTTTTACTCGCTCAGTTTCTCACTCTCATGCTTCCTTCCGGCTTCTTTAATTCAACTCCGTTTCTGTTACATCTTCATCCTGCTTCATTTCTTTCTCTGCATTGCCTTGTCACTATGTCACTCTGTACATAAATTAAAGAGCTGATTTGTGAGTTAAATTCCATTTGGAGCTCTGTAGATGTAAATTTGAGTCGAGCCTAATAATAGGATACACTTGCTGTAATTATGTGCTGCCATTGTGTAGCATTGAATGTCCTGGTTTAAAACGGCTAACAATGCGAGGGCCTGTGTTGGTGGGGCAAGTTGGTTCTAGTACAAGTGAGACAATGAAATATGATCTGTGAAGGAGTTTGAAAAGCTCCCAGTCTGTTTAAAGAGGTCTTAAGGTGAGGTGAAACTCTGTAAAATAATTTTTATTTGATCTATTGTGAATAATAAACTTTTTAATGGGGGTTGTAAGTATTCAGTCAGACCTGGTATGGTCTTGGTGTTGTTCAGCAGTATGACCACATGTTTTAGTCAAATCCAAATACATAAACCAAATCCTAGAACATGAAGAATAATTTGATCTTCATTGGGTTTTTGTTGGAGCTTAATCTCTCTGTTAAAGGTTTTTCCATTTGTTAAAGGTGCATAGTGCAAGTTATGAAGTTAAATATTTATCTTTTTCCTACGCATGCCCTTACAATTGCCCGACGTGTAAAATTAATTACCCTCTATTTACCGCAGTTGTCTCTATAGGTTGGGTTAGTCAGTTTATGAGAGTGATTTGGGCCGAACCCTCTAGGTGTGCACCTGGGTGTGACGCGCTGCTCGCTCTCGTTCACCTGGCTACTTTGTTGACTTTCCGCCGTGAGAGAGTACGGCTAACTTAATTATTTATAACTTTCTTACCTCAAAAGACATTACGCCTCTAAATAAAAGACCTGTGCAGTCGCAGCGGCAGATGCTTTTCCTCCTCTCCCGTGCACAACACTGGTGTCATTTCAACTTGTCACCAGAGGGGGGCAGACGTCTGCAAAATCGTACATTACGTCTGCTATGTAGTGTTAGCCAGTAATTGGAAAACAGTGCAAAATTAAAGTTCATCTCTCTATTGAGGAATGCTACCTAAAAAAAAAGTCACAAAAAATCTTGCAAATTTATAAGCTCTAGCCTCTCCTTTTCACATTCATTTATTTAATCTTTCTATTGCCAACCAATATATAAAAGCTACTGTAATTCTACAAGTAGGATCCCAAATAATTTTCCAAAAAAATTCGTTCCTTTTTTTTCTGAATTCTATTTGACAGTATCAACTATATTTATTTATACATTTATTAATATGTAATACCCTCCCTTTAAAGAGCATAAACAGTGTGTTTCAGCATGAAAACATATGTGACAGTGTCCCGTATCATTACTACATCTCTGTTGTTGGTAATAAGCCAAACGGTGTGAAAATCGGGTTAATTTGAGGAGTTTATTATTGATTTAGTTGGGCATACAGTTTCCTCAGCACAAATAAATGCAGTGGGGGCATGTGAGGGACCCATCCAAGATGGCAGCCATGCTGATATGTCAGCTCCAACAGGTCATTGAGGTGTCTACATATAAAATGTCTATGATGTGCACAGCCTAGAATGCAGTTTTGCCAGCTACAAACCAAATAGGCCCCGATTTTTATTTTATTATTATTTTTTAAAGCTGGTCATGCACAAGGATAGCCGCAGTGCGTGCTGCCTTACGTCTGCTACAGTCCTCCAGATGCATTTTGCAATTCCTGCCTCTATGTTTTGAGCGTAACCAGAAACATGTTACCTCTGTTTTTTTGTTTTTTTTATTTTTTGTTTTTTGTTTTTTTACCAGCCTGGTAACGACTTTGAGGTCCGGGAAAAGTTTGTGGGGCTCCGTCTTTGGCAGCTGAGGAATAAAAGATCAAGATTACAGTTGTATTGGAATGAAGACCTGCTTTTGGTTGTTGTGGGGTATTTCTGTGGACTCTTCTCTATATTTAACATGAGGAATTAAGCGGTTTGGAAAATGGATGGATGGATGGATGGATGGGTTATTAATCTGTATTCATCTATAGTGTTTCAAAAGGTGAAGCTGCGATGTAGCATTAAAACCACGATCTATTATCACAGTGTTGTTGAAATGCTTTATTATGAGCCAGAATTATTGCAATGGATCCAGTAGAATTACCTAGTTTTCCTGCAGCATACATTTTATCAGAGTTGTTAATTATAACTAGTAGTAGTGGTTGTATTTTTTTTATCATTTTGCACAGTTAAATTGAGAGATTTCTATGGGACATGTCTGTTTTTCATTATGGACTTTAGTCTTGAGAATAAACCCCAGTGTCTGTGACATTGCATTTTATAAATACTACAAAAATCGAGTCCAGCATCATACCAGCACATTAAATTAACAAACTTTTCTGTCTTTACTAGATAGGCTTTGGTATATCCAGCATTAATGTGCTTCCCAGTGTTTTTCTTTCAAGAAACAATTAAGAAAGTTAACAAATTTGACAACTGGCCTTTGCTAATTTAATGTTTAAAAAGACAAAGCACTTTGCATTGTCTTTGTACTTAAATGTGCTATACAAATAAATTTGCCTTGCCTTGCTAAATTGTGACAAATTAGTCTGCACGCCAAAAACAGAGTGCACCTAACACTTGGATTGTTGTTTATTGATCAGTAGTGAGTATACTTTAAGCTGGCTTTAACCAGCTTTAAAATGTGGTCTTTGAAGCTCAGGCTGCAGAATATAGGGTCAAAGCTCATTTTCGGGCATATTAATTGTATTTTAAAATGGTAAGACTTTCAAAAGTTTCCATAATCATTAAAACTGATTTGTTTATTACGGATTTATGAGACGTTATCTTTTCGTTCGTGACCAGAGTAAAACTAGCTTTGCTATTCCACTAATACAAACCACAGACTGGAATAAAAAAAAGTATTTATCAAATAAATATCATACTCTTCGTTGACTTTTCAGTTTGGAAACACTCCAAAACTCCAAAAAACTCTTTCCTCTTGTGATTACATATGTGACCCTGAACGGCGAGTTAAACCACCGGTGACGAAACCACCGGTGACGCAGTCAGCCCCACAAATTGCACTCTTCTTCATTACCTGGAATTATAACTTTTTAAACATTAATTTAGAAAGTCGCACCAAGCTTTCCAAAAGATCTTTGCAGTTATGGCCGAGGAGCATACGGTAGCCTGTGTGTTACAGTAACGGGTCATTTAGAGGGGATGAGTAGCGCTTGGAGGCTCTTCAGAAATGCTGTCGTCTAGAGTTGCTGCACATGGTAATGTAAATTTAACACATACTCGCTCAGTGGTCAGGGCCCCATCGGGGCAGAGGATGACATTGGCGGACAGCTGCGAGCCGTAATTTGGTCATGTGGTCTTCAAGTTGTGTGTAGTAAACACCCTCTTACCCCTCTTTAGTATCCCCTCGTCTGATAGACGCTCCTTTTTCATGCTTTAGTGCTGCTTCTTTAGCTTGATGAGACCGTTTTGAGCTGCTTGGTTCACCTTCAGGGACGCGGTGAGTCCGGTGCGGCTCACTTTTTGCTCACAGAGTCAAGGCTGTGGTGTGTTTGTTTTAGCCTGAGAGTAACTGGGATTTAACAGCTGCTCTGCTTGCTAGCAGAAAGAGAAAACCAGAGGAAATCTTGGGTAAGCATGGTTTGTGTCTGTTTTCAGGTATTATTTATATATTTGTCTTGCTCAGGTGCGGGTCTGCATGTATAACCACTGAGAAGTGGCTGTTATTAAACAGGTGCACAGGTTGGGTGGTCTGCTCTGATGTAACCCTCGCTTTTTATATCCTCAAAGCTACTACAGTAAGTAGTGGCTTTGCATGTCTTTGTTGTTACTTTTTTTTATTTGAAACGCCAAAACAAATGCAAAGTGCGTTTTAGGAACACTAGGCAGGGAAATTAAACTAATTTAAACTAATTTATTTTATAGATGGTGTTGCCTAACTTGCAGCTGGGGCACTTTTGATAGATTTAATATATTGAATTATGACAATTAAGGACCGTTCTGAAAAGAGGTTGCAACATTTGCAGGTTAAATCAATTCATTATGCAGTTGTTGGTGGATTTGCTGGTGCTGTACTCAGGGCTTCGTGTGTATTGTGGTTTTTAAAAGTTTGCAACAGGAAACCGAGGTGAAAAGCACATAATAAAATCAGTCAGCATAACTTAATTTTTGGGACTTTAAGTTATTTGTACAATTATGTGAAAAGGTAGTTGTCTGCTGACAAATAACTTCCATTTTTACTTTTTTGGTTCCGCTAAAGTTACTGAACAACTTAATTTCAATATCAGACAAATACAACTTGAGTAAAGATAAAAATCAGTTTACAAATGAAAATTTCATTGTAACAAACAAAACCTGGCTGTACGTGACTAATTACTTACCCCCATCGTTAAATCCCAGCCTACACCTGAACACTACCAGAACAGTGGAATTGAGAAATTGTGTAAACAGAACATGTCTTACAACATGAAGTTGGCTAAATTATCCCAAAATGCAACACATCATGGCCTCTTTAAAAAAATATCAGAGTGTATCAATCAGTTAACCTCTTGGAATTTTGATCCGCACAATTCATTGTAGATGAGGTTGCTAATTGGTGTCGGCTGTTTTGCTGTTAATGAGATTAACAATAGGTTAATTAAAGAGGCAACAAGGACAAGACCTCAGAAACGGTAATATTTTTGCAGGTGGAGGCCAGAGACATTTTTCCCTTCCAGGGACAGAGTCACTACTGGTAGCAGGAGGTGATACCTGGATCCTATAGAGGTTGCACAGGTATTACAACTCCACCAGGAATGCACATCAGTATGTGCTACAAGGGTTGCTCTGTCTCCCAGTGCGGTCTCAAGAGCGTGGAGGAGATTCCAGGAGACGGGGAGTTACTCTAAGTGAGCTGGGCAGGGTCGTTGGAGGTCCTTAACCCATCAGCGGGACCGGTATCTGCTCCTATGCCAGAGGCCTACAAAGTGACCTTCAATGGGCCACTGACATGAATATTTCTGACCAAACTATTAAAAACATACTTCATGAGGGTGGCCTGAGGGCCTGATGTCCTGTAGTAGGCCTGGAGGACGACTGGCATTTGCCAGAGAACACTGGATCTGCCGGTAACATTGTTCTGCATGATCGGGTTGGTTAGGTGTCAGTGTTGGTCTGGGGAGGCATCTCCATAAAGCGACACAAAGACCTGTACAGCATAAACGATGGCACCCTGACTGTCATTAGGTATGATGATGAAATCCTTAGACCCATTGTTAGACCCTTCACTGGTGCAGTGGATCCTTGGTCCCCCTTGATAATACCCTGCCTTATGTGGAAAGACTATGTAAGAAGTTCCTGGAGGATGAGGTTGATGCCATTGACTGGCCTCCACACTTCCCTGACCTAAATCTTCTCAGTCCCCCATCTTTGGAAGAAAAATTTACATAATAATGAACCTTCCCAGGAGTGGCCAGCCTACCTAAATTACTTCAAAAGCGCTTCAACAACTCATCCAGGAGGTCCCAAAAAAAAAACAGAGCAGTATCTAGTTATACAGGCCGTACTTGCCACAGTAAAGGGCAGGGTTCATGATTCAACAGTAAAGAAACTAGGCAAGGTCTGCCTCCATAGAGAGTTCCCAGGTAAAAAAATCAACTGCTAACCAAAATGAGCTCAAAGCTTCAGTTGAAATTTTCCCAATATATTTTTGGGAGGCATCTTTAAGTACATCTGACATAAACTAACAGCAATTTAGAAAAAAAACAACAACCATATAACCCACAAACAGAAGTGGTAGCATGACGGTCTGAAGCTACTTTGCTTTTTTAGGTACTAGACCAGTGGTATTAAACTCCAGTCCACGAGGGCCAGTTTCTTGCACCTTTTGTGTTTCTCTGCTTCAACACACCTGAGTCAAATAAATCAGGTACTTAGCAGGACTCTGGAGAACTTTGCTCCATCCAAATAAACCCTTATAGAGGTAAGGACTCTTCAGCCAAAGTAGAAGTGCGTCAGCGGTTGCCATAAGTACTGTCCGAATAGTGCAGTCAGTAAGGAAGGAGGTAGGAAAAGTACCCTGTATGCTTTGTCCCATACAAAGCATACTGCAACGTTTGCCTAGGAATACTGCAACGTCCCTTACTGCCGCTAAGAAGCCTTAAGGTATCAGCACGGAAATCAACAAAAATGTCCGGAGAGAAGAGAGCACTCACTTTGTAGTTCATTTTCGAAAGGCTTTAGCCCCAAATTTGACTCTCATCATCCATGAGTGTTTCCGTCATGTAATGACGTTGGAGTAAAAGGCATCTAATTGAGATGCTGAGCTGTCATCTGCAGCAATGTTAAAAAAAATCTCAGCTAGTTATCAGAGTTGAACAGAGTTGTTGCAGGAGTGGGACAACAAGTGTTTTTCATCCATGTCATCCAAACCAGGTTGGTTCTTTTAACAGAACGATGATTTGAAAACTGCTTTTTGCATTTACTCAGCATATCTTTGTCTGATGTTATCTGCCCGTCTGTCTGATTTATCACTAAATCTTTGCCATTCTGAAAAAACCTCTCCACTAAGATTGCGTATGCAATCATATCACAAGCCCCTGAACACATGTGCTATACAACAACAATAATAAAAAAAGCAGAACGGAAAGATATTTAAACGTCAGTGTCAAGGTTATTATCATCTGCGGCTGTTAAGGTTTGCTAACCAATTGATCTGTTTTTTTTTATTCACTTTTATTCATTCAAACGTTAATCCCCCCATGTCGGCTGACATAAGATGTGTCAGATGTGTTTTGTTTGGTGCTGTGAGATAGATTTAAGTTAAGCAGCTCGGTTCAGCTTCCTCTTCATATTTCCTGCAGAAGGTCTCGTTAGATAAAACAAAGACGCTCTGCGGTTTCTGTTGTCTTCAACATAAAGATGCAGGTCCTCTGACCTACATGCTTCTCACACATGCCTTGTGAAATGTCATAATTATTTGGGACCATGTTTAGTCTGTATGAAAGAGGCTTAAAAAGGGCCTTTTTCGAAGATTCTTCAGTATAAAAGCCTCCTGAGTAAATATTGTCCGAACATAAGGATTTAATAAAAAAGAAAATGTTTGCAACCACAAAAGAAATTGTGTTTTTTGCTCTCTGCTAGGGAGGATCTTTTCACACAAGTCAGCAGAAAAAACATTTTCCAAAGTCTTAAGACCATTTTGAAGCTTGTTTTTAGCTGTAACAGACGATGACATGTGCTGCTCTAACTACCTCAGGCGTGCTTCCTGTGGGCTGTTTGTGTGTGTCCCCTAACAACCTTTTGACGTTATTGTCTACATGCTAAAAATACCTTTTTCTTCTCTCTCTGTTTCTCTGCTAGACATTGAAGACCCCCCTCCTGCCAGTCCTGCATAGCCTCCTGACATTGAGAGGTATGACCACACGCAAACTCATATACACATTAACTACACTCATGCAGAGACGCTGTTGATTAGGAAATATAAAGCCTCTACTCTCTTTTTTTTTTTTTTTTTTTTTTCTTTCTAAATTCTTTTCAAAATTTAGTCAAATGTTGAGCCAAAAATCAGTCCTGGCATTATAAGTGCGTTTTAGAACCTTTATTATTTGCTAAGCTCAGCAAATGTCAGCAATAATAAAACACCATGGTGCAACGCTGGCGTGACTTACCACCCACACAACCACCGAAAAGCAACACATGCAGCCTGCAGAGCCTTGAACACTTGGCGACTCCACTTCATCCTCTGCATCTATGTGGTCAAAACGTTGACCACATAGATGCATAGACAACATTTTGCAAACATGTCATTTTATTGTGTCAGCTCCCCCCCCCCTCCCAGCTTTATACTTATACCGGAGTATAAAATCGTTTAAAAACGCAATATCCAAATTCTAATTGAAGCAAGACCTGTTTTTGTTTTGTTTTTACTGCTGCTGAATGCAAACTTGCAACATGCTATATAGTTTAGTATTGTGCTGAGGATGCAATAAACAAATGGCATATTTTCAACAATATTGTTTTTTTTTGTCCTCTGTCATTGTAATATCTCACAATGCTCTTAATAGAGGATCTCATCTATTTGCTAAAGCAGGGTTGGACATCTAGGACAACGGGAGACCATCCTACCTCCCAAATACGTTACTGGCATGTAGCGCTTTAATGCAGCCTACCTGAAAATATCACATCCCAAAATTATCCATTATTATTATTATTATTTTTATTAAGTTAGATCATCCTTCACCATGAGGGTTTTATTCTATGCATATCTTGACAGTCTTTTTGCACAGGAAAAGTATTTAATGCAATGGTAACAAGAGCTCCCTTTGCTCATTTAAATGGTACATGTCATGTTTCTTTAGCCCTTTAGTATATTTTTGTGTACTTGTTGTCTGTAGTTAGGCTGACAATTGGAATGTAGATTGCCCAGGAGCTGCGTAGACATCTTTATATTCTTTTTGGGTTATATTTTTCCAGTCGTTCAGTTTCCTCTTTAGTTTTTTTTAACAATTACGTTGCAGTATTTGCTGCGGAACTGCTAAACAAGGTCATGGACTTCCGGTTTACCAGTATCGTGAATCCACCATTTTTATTTCTCTGAGCAATTTTGTAGTCCAAGCTGAAGGATGCCGAAACTACAAGCGGTTCATTACTGGCCCCCAGCATACTAGAAAAATGGACGAACGGGGTGGAGAGGAACGCACTGCGTCCTGGAAGGGTGGGCGGGGTTTGAAGTGTCTCCTATAGATTTAAAGAGACAGCACCAAAACAAATTGCTCTGATGCAGCTCGGAACGGGGGTAAAAGAGGGCATGTGGAGCAACAATAACGAGGAATTTAGACTAAAGAGTTACAGTTCCAATTTATATAGACATCAACTGAATGATTTAAATGTGAAAAAGAAGGATTTTAAAGCATATGTCCCATTTTTAAACATTTGCTTGTAGAGCACAGATGTTGAATTTTGAAGTGACCTTGCTTGCAAGATGAATTCTCGCGGTAGTTGTGCGTTCACAAACTCACAGGAGTCCATCTTGTACCGCTCCCGCCTCAACCATTTGTGACCAAACCAGAAATTGTTTGGGCCAATCACGTTGCAGTATTATAGTTTAAGGTGGGACATACTGGTACAACGGAAGCAAGCCAAAATGAAAATGGCATCTTTGAAGACCCCTGGTTTAAAAATGTTCAGTTTGTTTATTTTATCTCAACTGTACCTGCAGGCAGAAATTTAATTCTTAGTTCTATTATTGCCTAAAATTGAGTTGTTACTTTAAATTAGTTTGGTCCCATGCCGATGGGATTAATTTCTTTAGTGTTAATGATTCAGCTTCATTATTTGATGTACTTGTGTGTAAAAATATGCTTTATATTTAAGTCAGAATACATTTAATTCAGAATAAAGTCATAGATTGTTTGGCTTTAAAGTATAATAATAATAATAATAATAATAATAATAATAATGCTTTCTGTTAGAGTTATACATTTGATTTTTAGTTCAGTTATCTTCAGCTACTTCTGCAGAATATTGTCCTGTTGGTTCGAGTAGCATTTGCGTTCAGGAAAGCCAACTTTGCTCAAGCAAATCCAATTACTTATGGATTTCATATAATCTGTCCTACATTTTGAATTGTTAAAAGTTAGAGAAACAAATTTCATTTGGGCGGAAGGTACTAAAGATGAACTTTTCTGCCTACAAAATGTTATCTGCAGTGGAAAACCAACACACTGTGCCCTGAACATACCATTGCTTGTGAAACATAGTGGTGGCAGTATCTTGTTGTAGATATGCTTTTCCTTGGCATGGAGAGAAACTCTCCGCCAGAGGTAATGAAAAATAAATGGAACCAAATGCCCTAAACTCTTGTAAGACTGAATACTTTGGTGGATATTCACCTTCTAGTAGGAAACAACACTAAAACATTCAGAGCTGCTGTTTTATGGTTACATTCACATTCTGTGTCCAACAAGATCAGGCATACTAACCTTGTTCACTTTAAAGTTTGTATTTTGATTGTTCAAATCCTAAAGAAGGAGCTTGTAGGTTTACAAATAACCTAATGGCACAACGCATAGTGTAGCTCTATATGCCAGGGTAAGTTTGGTCAAGTTTGCTTGATCCTTCATATTCACCTGATCCGATTCCCGTTACTAGCATTGACCCAGTGATTGGGGGAAAATGTAAGCGGAGCCGTTTCCTGCCCTCTCACTTAGTTGTGAGAGAGTAATTGTATCTTTAGTGATTTAAAGCTTTCACAGCTAAAATAGGAAACGTGTCTCACAGGCCAAATGATCTCCCATGTCAGCTTTACTCACCCTCAGACGGACGTGGACAGGCAGTCTGGGAGTAGTTATCGCCCAGGCTCGGCTGGAAATAACAGCTTGCTCACCGTGGGACACCAGTGTGGCCACTGGTGAGCTGTTGGGAGCAATCACAGACCTATTTCTGGCTCATGTATGTGTCCAATAAGAAAAAAAAAATGTTGAACGGGGTCAAAAGACTTGTCAGTGACATCGATTCACTCATTTAACTGACCTCTTGATTATGTTTGTAGAGTGGATAGTAAAATTGCATAGAAAATTTGTTTTTTATATGTTCTTAATTTTAAAATGTTAATTATAACAATGTTTTTGGTATAAAAAACTGATATCCAAAATCAGTGTACGCTTCAAAACACAACCGGGCTTTCTGAGTCACATAAATTTAGAAATATCAATGAGCCTTTAGATTTGGAGGCAAGTAAAATATAACATTTTTCTAACCCTGCAATCATCTTCAAACTGCACCTTTTTATTTATGCTGCATTCTACGTGCCTTAAAAGGTAGTTAAACCCTTTATTCTTGCTGTTTGCTTTTATATTAGATATAAATCTTATCAGAAGGATTCCTCATAACGATAAATAAGTAAATTAAAGAGTAGCGGTACTAAATTATGTATTATTATTCTAGATTAATTATTGTCATTCTTGTATTTCTTTTCTATTTGTTATTTTTGGTTTTATATTGGAAAGCTGCAGAGTACAATGGTCTTCTTGCAAAAAGAACGTCCCAAGTTTGAATGTGAAATGAAATGAGTCGCATTTCCCTGCAGCGTGAACGTAGCCTTAGAGAACTTCAGAAGAAGCATATTAGGTTGTACACATTGCATACACCGCTACCTGTAATTGTCTATATCATCAGACAGGTCAGCGGTTATGTAATGTCCCAAGTATTTCACCTCATCACTGACTTTGAGGATGCTGGCAGACAGAGAGAAGTCAATCATGATGTTTCTATTTTTTTGCATTATATGTTATATTAAAATCCAATCCATACTGGGAATAAACCCCCAAGAACTGCTGTAGCCCAGCACTATATGGACAAAAAAATCAAAAGATGCTCAGCATACATCAGGTGAATAACGGTTCTATTAACAACCCGACAACCAATCATGCATTGCTTTATCATCTTAAGGCTGGTTCACACTGCAGCGTTTTAAAATAGTCGGCCGATTTTACCTACTTTTAGTTCCCTTTTTGCAGTGCAGGGCTGGAGAAGCTGGAGTTTTTTTCCCCAAAATGCTTTCCAAAACCACTGACCTCTATTCGGCATCTAAAGTACTACAAACACGTTTGAAATATTTAATTTCTTTTAATTTCCACCGTGTGAACAGAGGAAAACAGAAAATACAGTTCAGTTTAGCTGCATTTACATAGCCGTAAATACATTTGTTTTGTCAGGGGTCTTCACATAGCCAGGAGGTTACAGATAGAAGCTTAATGATTGTTGATGGCATGAAACCACTGGAATTTAATGGGAAAAGCTCACCAGAAACATCCTCAGACAGAACTGTTCTTTTCCAAGTATTTTTCTTCCTCCCTGTTCAATTTTCCAACCATTGGAAATGATTCCCAATCTGCATGAATGCAATGAGACACCTTGTGTCCCAAACATCATACCTGCCACCTTACAAAAACTGTCAACTGCTGCTTTTAGATCTGATGGCTAAACTAGCGAAAAACGTATAAAATATGGCCAACTACACGCTCCATGTTTATCATCTTGTATAGCTTGACTACCCACATATATTCTGCTGGAAAAACCCGCTGATTAGTGTCTTGTTTCGAATGAAACTTTCCTATCCTTCCACATCTGTCTGTCATTTAACGGCTCCAATTAAAGGGCAACAACTTTTGCAGTGCTGATAACCTTAATGCTGCAACTGACAAGCTTTGAAGATCTTTGCTTTGAGTTAATGTGATTTTAAAGGCCTCTGGAGAAAAATGAAGTTACCTGTTAACAATATTTGCACCATACAGATTTCCTCTATTTTGCTTGCAAGATCTGAAACTTGACACAAATTTTATTATTAGATGATCTAAGTTGGTACAAAATGCGTTTTTCAACCGACAAAATTCCTCGATTTATATTGAAAACAAAAAAATAATCTGAATTAATCGTTTGGGCACAAAATCAATTATTCACATCATGATGTACATTAACATGCGCCAAGCTTTATTCAGAATACAAACACTGTGACATGCGCAGAGTCTGCAAAATGCCCCTAAAAACCACAGAAGAAGAAGTTTAACTTCCGTCTGTGCCGCATGCTGTGCCCACGCTGTTCTTCCTGCATTACAGGATGACAGACGTAGGGCACACATGTGCAGTCAAGGCGGTTTTCCCCAATCCAAATTACATGATGGGTATCAGTGTTTAGATGAACGCTGTTTGAAATAACAACCGGCATAAACCACTTGTTGCCATCTGAATACAATTTCATTCCGACTGAGCTTAATCCGATCACAATATTCTGATTGCCGTGTTTACATGAAGCATTTCTTTTCCCGATCGACCCTTTATTCCCTGTTTCTACTTTTTATTAGTGCTGCTAATAATGACGAGTTAAAATGAGCTAGGGCTGGATGACATGGGGAAAAAAAATATATCGATGAAATGCAAATCATATTGATCGATATCGATAATTATCAACAAATTCAAAACATATATTTTAAGTGCAGCCCTGGCCATTTTATGCTGTTTCTTGATTACCTATTTTTAGATAGAGACACACAAACACTGAATTCAAACTCAAACTCAAGTTTTTAAAAAGGAAAGCGTGCTCTCTTAAGTGGGCGGAGCTTGGGGGCGGGGCGTTCCTGGGTCTGCGTTGTGATTGGTTGGGAAGATGTAATGACAGTAATATTAACCTACATGATAGGTTAGAATGCAAGAGGAAGGAAAACTGTTATTCTATTGAACTTTTTATTGACCCTTTTTTTTCTATCATCGATATACGTCTATTGATCGATATATATTGTTACTGAATTATCGTCCAGCCCTAAAATGAACTGTGACCTGTTCATGGTTAGAAGTGCGGACTTTGACTGGATGACTTGACCTCAGTCGGACTCTAGTCACGGATTGTATTAAAAAATCCACTTGAATCCACTTTGAATATTAATTTCTTGGACTTTCTTGGCGTCTTTTCTTGAATTGACTTGAGGGGGGTAGTGTGTGCGGCCCATGTTTGGAGGCATCGGTCCTCGACGCAGTGGTCCTAGGTTCGAATCCCGATCCAGAGACCTTTGCCAAAAAGCAAAAGGTAGAGTACGCCCTAAACTAGGCGCCAGTTCATTGCAGGGCTGACCGCTTTCAAGAAGGAAATTATTTACAGAAAACCTTTTTTAGATATTTGTGACATTTAAACACGTTTTTTTAGTGTTTCTTTTGTGTGCATTGTTTCAGGGATATGTCAAAACGACTTACTAGTGACTTGAAATTTAAACGAATTGACTATAAAGACTTGATACTTGTGGCTTGGGAAGCAGGACTGGTTTTAGGGATGGATTCAGATCTCCATGAGCCACTGGACTTTTTCTGGTGGTCAGTCACAACATGGCAGGGAGTGTTTTTGCCATCTTTTTTTGTCACAAACGGCTTCCAGAACATACTGAGCGTTGGTCTTTTACTTCAGATTTCCAAGGTTGATCTTTTATAGAAATGTATAATCCTGCAAAATGAGTTTGTTCAGTTTGTCGGTGTTGAAACGTTTGCTTCTGCTCGACTGAACTGGAAACAGTTCTGGCTTCTGACAAGAAGGGGAAGGAGACATCTGTTGAAAACCTGCGTTGAATGAGTGTAATTGTAGAGAAGTAAAACGAGGAATCCTTTTTCTGTCTGGATGAAGCACGACGTCTCCTGGGAAGCCTTCAAATCCTCTCAGGAATGTGTGTGAGTGAGCTGGGGGGTGGACTTGTCACCACATTTGTACCAGGAATGCAAATATTTGTGTGCAACCGTGTCTCTTCAGTTAAGCGTTTAGGGTAACTTCTCTTTTTTCAGTCCAACTTATTGTATTGTTTATCATTTTCTCACACATTTTCTGTTTTTCTTTCCCTCTTTATCCCTTTCTCTCCCCTTTTGTGTTTTTGTCCATCTGTCTGTCAGATTGTTAGAACAACAGCCTGCAAACACTTGCTAATGTGTTTATTTACTGAGCATTCAGCCTGGTTTGCTTTTGACGCCGTAATCTTTCTAAAAATAAAAAAAACAGTTACCCTGAAAGTTTTTCTTTTATACTACTTCTTTTATTTGTTTATATAGACTGGGCCATAGGATTTAAATTAATCAAACCTGTTTTATTTTATGGGCTTTACTTTAAATAATAAAATTATGTTGATGCAACCAGTCTGCCTCAGTTTGAATGATAAGACTCGGGTGTTTTTTTTTTTCCTGGAAAAAGTCTAGAAGAGTCTTTGTTTTATCTCAATTAATTAATTAGTTCACTTAAAAATACTTAATTAACTTAATGAATTCAGCAGTTTTGGATAAGTATTAGATATATACGTATTTCCCATCCATTAATCTATTTAGGTGGTTAGTTATTCATCTGTCTGTGTTCATTTAATCATTCGCATCTATTTATTCATTGTAGGGCTGCAACTAATATTTTAATAATTGATTAATCGGTCGATTATTTTTACGATTAATCGATGAACCAGAAGAAAAAATAAAGTTTTTTATTTCCGTTTCTTTTTTCCAAAATTGAACATTTGGTATAAAAGAGCAAATAAGTGCACAAAACACAAGTTGCTACTTAAGTGATCTGTTATAATACTATTAGGTAATAATTTTGTTTCAAATGAAGGAGTTTATGTTGACTAGATTGTTAGTCAATCATTTAATAGTCAATGTTCATTCATTTATTCATTAATTCAGCTATGCAGTCATTCATTTGGCTGCCAGCTTTAAATTAGGTTTACATTGTTTAAAAAAAGGACACAAACTTTTAAAAATGCAACTGTGAAGTCTAGTATATTTAAAACGATGTTACAAAAAAAAACACTGCAGACTATCGGAAACATTTTGATAAAATTGATCAAATAATGAGACTACTTCTATAATAGTTTGAATAGATATATTGGATTTGATGTTGTGTTTAGAATAAACAAAGCATAGTATCTCAATATCCTTTACAACAAGATTAACACACAGCAGGTAAAGATTAAAAGCAACAAATCTCAAGGTTTAGAGATTATACCGTTAATTTGTCTTAGAAAACACTTCACAAACAAAAACAGTTTTTTTTAATAAGCTGAAATTGTGGTTTTAGTTGTAAGTTGTGTGCAGAGTCTAAAGAAACAAACACAGATCTTTAACTTGTAGGAACTGGTCTTAAACACGTTTCTAAAGAGACACAAATGGAAAAATTAGTTTAGCGTTCCAGTCGTCCTCGGCTGTAAAAAGCCATTGTTTGATGGCACTTCCTGGTATTTGCTTTTCACCCAATTGTTCTGCTTTTCATGTAGGATGGTGATGGCGGAAGTGGCCCAGAGAGACAGAGAGAGGGTTGCTCCAACAGCAGAGGGGAGGCACATCTTTGTGGAGCTTGGTGAGAACCTAGAACCCAAAAAAATAACCTTTACCGTATTATTCGGACTATAAGGTGCACTTCAAATCCTTAACTTTTCTCAAAAATTGATGGTGCACTTTATATGTGATTTACTGTTGATTTTATGTGGTACAATGTGCTGAAAAATCTGTTAAAATGTGTAAGTACGACTTTGGTTAGCAACAAAGCCGTTCCGCTCAATGGATATTCGGAGCATTACGGTACACTGTGTCACTACCTGGTAGGACCCCTGAGCTGTCTACAAGACTGCCTGACTGTAATGTCTAAACTAGAAGAGCATTCATGTAAGGCAGCCCGCGCCTGAAGTACGCGCTAGCAACAATAAACCTAGTAAGTTAATTCAAATAAAAGTTACGTTTATTTTGGCCTTATGTTAGAAACAGGGCAGTGTAGTCCAGCTACTCTGTCCTCCTGACAGAGACGGATAGAGAGCTGTGGACGTGAAGGGGAGGAGTGATATTACACAGTTGGGAAGAATATTTAATGTACCTTTATAATCCGGTGCGCCTTATGGTTTGAAAAATACTTTAATAGATCTATTTTTCCCATGCAGCCATTACTCCTAGCATGGTTTATAACATTTAGAAAGTAACTTGTATTGTCATGAAAATTATTTCAGTCGGACATTAGTTACTTAACACAAGAGAGTTTTACCTCTCCTGATGAACTCAAGGTGTTTCTTCATGTCTCATTTTTCTAAAGGGGAACAGGACTTTGATTCCATTTGTCTCTCTACTTATCGAACCGCCTGCAAGCTCCGATTTATACAGAAGAGATGCAACCGTGAGTGTCATCCTGCACGACTGAAACAACCAAGTTCAGGACGGGAGAGGAAGCTAATTAATCCTGTGTCCTCCTCCATGCAGTGCATCTGATTGACATTTACAACGTGATCGAGGCGGTGCGGGACGCTGGGCTGAACGCGGTGGAGCTCAACGCTGGCATCTCCGTTACCAGACTGGAGAACCTGGTTTCCTCCCTGTTCAACCAGCTCAGCAAACGCCTTCCCACCACTCACATCATCAACCCGCAAGAGAGCACCGTCCTCCTGGTCGAATTCATACTGGCCGCCGTTGACTGGTAACCTTTTTGGATGAGAAAGAGCGTTTAACTCGGTTAAATGTAAATTTCTGCTAAATATTCTGTGTTTTTTTGTCATTCTAGTGAGCCAGAAAGCCGCCTGACTGTTCTCTCTGTGAAGGCGATGCTCTCCATTCTTTGTGGAGGGAAGCTGGTAGATAAACTGCGCTGTGAGTGCCAGTCATTGTTTCACATGTTGACTTCAAACATCACTTAGGAATATATAAAAAAAACTTAAATTTTTGATTCTGGCTGCGAGTATATTTCAGATGTCGGCGGTTCGGAGAAAGGGTTTAATACACAAACTCTGTTGATTGATTCTTATTCGTTGATACCAGTTGATACCCAAAAGAAAAAAAAACAATTCACTCCGTACAGATTTATTTCGTTATCAGACCAAGATATACAAAAAGCAGATTTAAAATGATTTATTAATAAATCTTATATATTAATTCAAAAAGCTAATAAAAAGGTCGAGCCACTGGTGGCAACAACAACTGCCTTTAAGCGTTTGTCTAGTCGTTGGAGTGGGGCGCTTGCATCCTGCGAAGGCTGCAAGTGCACGGGTTTGAATTAGAGATCGACCAATACAGGTTTTATAAGGCTGATACTGATTATTTTGACATCAGCCAAACCGATCCCCGATATATGCTGCTGATATTTTTTTAAATGTATTTATTTATATTTTATTGCTGTTTCAAAGGTTTTTGTGGCGTAAATGGAGAAACTGAAGTCAGTTTCTCTTCCACTGTGGACATTTGGCAAGACATTTTAACATTTAATCAGTAAGTTTACCTATCCGGAATTACCATTATAGATATGTCACCGTTAGTGACATTACTAACAGTATGAATTCTGATCCCAGATACAGCTGATGTCATTCTGACTACTCAAGACTAAATTACAGATATTATCCATGATGACAAACGACACATGAATGGCAAAATGGCTTCAATCTTACTAGGCAAAACTGAATTACAGGTATGTGTAATTAGAGTTTTGACTAGGCAAAATTATGCTCCAGATATCAGTAATTAATATCCAGTCCAGTGATTAAATGTTAAATGGTATTGCCGTAGAGCTGTCTCACAGGCAGACAGCTGCTACCTCGTCCTGAAACACGCCTCCACTGCCTCGGCAGCACCGCCTTTGGGGATTGCTTAGTCGGCGCCGTGATAAGACTCTGGTCCGCTGGGCTCCACAAAGCCTCCTCAGCTTCTGGTAATGAGGGGGATGAAAATCCTCTATCTCAAAAGACTGAACTCTGCTCACTCTTCATGATTCAATATGGCAAATCAAGCTAGCTGCTGCTACCCCCTCACCCCCATCCTGAACATAGCCCCTCCCTTGCCCCGCGTATCTCTGCCCACTTTCATGGAGTTTCTCGAATTTCTCTGCCGGCTGGATTATGCTTTTATGTGGGGGTGAGTTACACTTTAAGGGGGCGAATACTTTTTACACTGTAAATGACATTCAAGAACTTTAGGGATTCAGATCGAACGATCAGATGTTAATATTCCCTTTTATTTAACCCGAATATTAATGATATTTCTGTGTTTGCAGATGTGTTTTCTCAGGTGTCGGACTCCAAGGGTGTCTTAGTTCTGTCCAAGTTTGACAGTTTTTTGAGAGAGGCTCTCAAGCTGCCCACTGCTCTACAAGAAGGACCGTCCTTTGGGTACACGCGGACTGTGGCTCGCTCCTGTTTCCCACAACAGGTGCGCCTGCTTTATTCGTCTGCTGTTTGTTACACAGAGAAAAGTTGGAGCTCCTAACAAAGAGCATTCCTGCAGCTGCTCTTTAAATTTCCTCTCCAGAAAGTGAAAGATAGAAAAGGGAATAAATAGCTACTGATTTTTGCTGGTTCTAGCATTTCTTTGCATTCGTTCATGATCTTGATTTTTTTTGTTTTTGTTTGTTTTTGTTCTTTTGATGTGTAGAAACGGGTGATGCTCAACATGTTCCTGGACATTGTAGCTGAGCCTCCTGAGTGTCTCGTCTGGCTGCCTCTGATGCATCGCATGGCCAACGTGGAGCACGGTACACACACACATTCTCATCCTGCTATATGTAGCGACCATGTGCTCACTCCCAGTGACTTCCATTCATTTTCAGTCATTTTCAACCCTTTCTAAGCCCTAGCCCTGACGAAAGCCCTAAACCCAACCATTACCGGGGTATACCTAACCCTAACCTTAACCTAAACCAATTCACACCTTAGTCCTAACATTAGTGATAAAATTAATTCAAATAAGTGTCTAAAGCGTGACATTCAAGACTCTTTTTAAATGTTTATTTCCTTTTCAGTTTGGTCCAATTCTGTTAAAATCCATCTAGTTTACTCCAAGACCAAAAAAAGACAGGATAATGGCGACAATGACTCCACCAAAGGCTTCACCCAGGAAATAAATGCACCTAAATGACAGCGGTGAAAAAATAAAGCGAGAAATAAAGTTGATTGCCCCAGTGGCATCATCCAAAAAAGAGATGCAGTTAAACCCAGGAGGCCCAGGCCAGAAGTACTTTCTTTCATTTAATACTTTTTTCACTAGAACAGTGGTGCTTTGACTTACAAGTGTCCAAATTAATAATTTTATTGAGATATAAACCATCTATCAGCCGTTTTAGGCAATGTGCAAGAAACTTTCAGAGTTTATTCACTAGAAACCCCCAGAAAAAGTTGCAACTGAGCGTGTGACGGCGCTGTCTGATGACAACTGCCTAAGTCATTTCAGAGACGTTATGAAAGGGAGCGTTAAGCAGATAAATTTGGACAGGTCTTAATTGAAAAAATCCTTTTCTTCTACCCCACCTACGTCAGCATCTTCATGCCGTCTGGCTTTATGAAGTACAGCATTTACATTGCAGATCAATTTATTTCAGTACATTATATTGTGTTTTTTATACAATACTATCCGTTGTTTAAATGTACGTTTATCTTATTTACACACAAAAAACAAAGACGTCACATTAAAGTAAGTAGATTCAGCATCAGGCAAGTCCAATTCAGTTTCTCCAGGTGGGACAGTGAACATTTTAAGTGGTTTATTATGTGCCCAGTTATTAGCCAGAGGTACTTTCTATGGGGAAAATGGTAAATTACCCAAAAACAGAGCATGCTTAGTGATTCTGCAAAAACAATGGTATCTTGTGTTTTAATGAAACAACATTTAATTTTCCCAATATTTCAAGGAACTGTAATGGCAACAAAGTTTTAATCAATGTTCCTGATGTAGGAAGCAAAAATAAAAGCCAAACAACAACCTTCAAACGAGTAGTAATCAGTGGTTCCTGAATCATAATCCTTGTCTCTGTTGGGTTTTGCCACAAAAGCTTAATTAGGTGCTGGGAGTGGACAATAATTCAATATCAATATATATCATGGTATAAATTTATGCAATAAAGGTGATATGACATTTCTGATGTTTCAATATACATCACAGTCTATGATTACATTTGTCACTGACTGACGTTCTGGGTTTTATTTATTATTTTATTCAGTATTATTCATTTTATGTTTTTTTTTTTTTTTGTTTATTTAAGCAAATATTTCTAGAATGTTATATTGGAGGAGTTTTATAAACAAGGCAAAATAATTGTCATAAGGTTGTACCGGCATCTGTTGTGAGCATTCTTCTGAGGCTTTTATTTTGTTTATATCGACATCGTAATTATATCGTATCGACCAAAGCTTTTAGAAATATGTTTTTTTTTTATAAATAGGTTTTGGCCCTATTGTCCAGCCCTATTAGGTGACTATAAGGATTCATTATTTTATCCTCAGATCTCATTCTTTTCTCTTTATACCTGAACTGTGTGGGGTCTTTTGATTAATTTACCATTTCACAAAAATCTTATTTGTCTAAATGGTAAAAATGTTTAATCTACTTTCATTGAATTTAAAGCTTGTTTAATTCATATTATGTATAATGTAAATATTTTTGTCTATACATGATTGTATTATTCATTTTAATATTATATTTTCTCAGCTCTTTTGCTTTGAATTAGTTTCTCAGTTGCTAAAAACTAAACATATTGGGTGTGATTGAGAGGAGAGCCTCTTGATGATACAATTCTTGACCATTTCTTTTAAAATTTTCAGTCTACCATCCAGTTTCCTGCTCCTACTGCCGCAGTAACGGGATCACTGGCTTCCGCTATCGCTGCCTCCGCTGCCGGGGTTATCAGCTCTGCCAGAACTGCTTCTGGCGTGGGAATGCCAGCGGCTCTCACAGCAGCCAGCACCAGATGAAGGAGCACTCCTCTTGGGTGCGTTCCTGTGTGGTTCCCCATGTTTCGCACCAGGGGGCGCTCTCTGGACCTCACACATTTAATCTTCTAATTCCATATAAATGATCATTAAGGGCTTAGATTGCATTGTCAAAGTTTGAATTACAAAACGGTTCAAAACAATTGAGCACGAAGGTAATAAATAAAAGATTTCCACATGTTGTTGGTTTTTCCAATTTATCCTGATGAGCTTAAACAGCGGAGACGTTGTCTTTTTAAAAACCTCAATTAGATGAAGATAAAGTTCCAGCAGCTTGACGGGTAAAATGACTTCAGCAGAGAAATAATGAGTTAATAGATGCAGACGTGGTTGTTAAATTAAATTGCATTAAAGCTTCGCTTGCAGGGATAAACATGTCACCCATGCAGCTTCCTGCCAGTCCAACAGGTTCTTCTTATAACCGAAAACTCATGCTAATAACCCGCGGCAGATTTTACATACAATTTCCAGCCTGAATGAGATTTTAGTTTATAGTTTTTTACCTCCTCAATGTTTTTATTATTATTTGTGAAATAATTTAATTTTTTTTTTATTCATAGTCATATTAGATCTATTTTATATTAGATCATCTAGCCATCTATAATATATGGAATCTTCTTTAAATTAGTCCAACCATCCTATGAGCCCTCCATCCATCTTGAGAATTAATTAAATTTTAAATTAAATTTAAAAAAAAGTCTTCACTTTTTCTTCGGTTTGAGTTAAAATGTGAAGTTTTAGGAGTTTTTCTTGCTCTTACAAATATATTATTAGCATTTAAGTTATTATATTGGCAACATGTACAAAAAAAAACCCTATAATTTTGTGTTTGCAGAAGTCACCAGCGAAGAAGTTTGGTCGAGCCCTGAGCAGGACTTTGGGCTGTGCATCTTCAAGAAACCCCTCCCGCCCAATTTACCCTGAGGAGCCCGAGAAGACCCTGAACCTCACCAACATAGTGTACGGCCTCACAGCACGGACACACATTTGTATGATAGATGCTAAATACTAATAGAGACTGCTTATTTTCTGTCTCAATTAAAAGCTAAGAACAGATCTTCTCTGGTTTGAAATGGAAGGGAGGATAAGATCCTTCTCGTATACATACCTGGCAAATAAAGCTGATTCTGATCTTCAGTATTTACTAAAATATCTTATTTAAGCTCCGCCAAACTGCTCTGATCAGTTTTCCAGTAATCCGACCATAACATAATCGTTGATTGCAGCATTTATCTCAGTTTGGGCGTTTTCTGATTGCAGGTCAAACAAATTTTGTTAAAATTATATATTATTAAAAAAAAAATTATGTTTCATTTCAGGTTAATATTTTGAAAAGAAATATTTGGTTTTTGCTTTTTCACCCAAGTCAATAAAGCAGGGAAGTTGACTACAGACTGGAGCGGCTGTGTTTAAGAGCAAAAACTTTTCGTTTACCCTCAGTTTGTTGATCTGGGCCAAATAAAACATATTCACATGCTAATAGAGGATTCAGATAAGACTGATAAAATCACAGACCCACCTCTCTAAGCAAAATGCTCTGGTTGCTCCGCCCCCTTTGGTGGATCAGCGCCGTTGGATTGTCCAAACTGCGGCAGACTGGGTCATTACAGACCTGCAGGCATTATATTCAGGGAAGCACACAGAGCTAAGCACAGATGTGAGTACGCTAATAATGATTTTGACCAGACTTATTTTAACTGTGACGTTCACGTTGGTTTCTGCACAGCTCATCTCCGACCCAAATGTGCGTTTTATCTGCCTCTTTCTTTCTCTCTGCCGATCTTTGGCCTGTCTGTGTTTGCTCAGGCTATAAAACAATTCACTGTTGCATGAATGCACTCAGAAGCACGTGACGGTCTGTGTGGATATGCGAGTGTGAGAATGTGTGTTTGGTGAAAGGGAGGTCTCTGTGCTTTTAAAGTTGCCGTATTTTTTTTTGTCCGTCCTCTGTTTTAACTGCTGATACGAAGGTCTTAATGGTACGCATGTTTGTTATCCAGCCCCTCCAGACCGATCGGGAACACCGATGAGGCCATGTTGCTGTCTTCATCAGTGCCAGAGTCCTCCAAGAGGTAAAGAGTAACAAAAAGGGTAGATGAATATTAACTTTACCGTTTACTTTCTGTCTACTTTCCGTTGGGGCTTGTTACGGTTAAAACAGTCAAGCTTGCATAGAAAAAAAATCCCTTATTATTCGTTTATCCCATATTGTCTTTCATTTAATCAATGCTAAGATCATAGGAACCACATATTTTATATTCTAAGAGTTGGTCATTGTCTTTATTTTATTGTATCTAAACAACAAATGTAATATTAATTCAGTTTGCAAGTTAAAGTGTAAGAAGTAATGCTCCTTAGAGCTGTAAATATCTGCGTCAGATCTGATGACATGCATTTTAGATAAACTGTTTTGATTTATTAGGTGTTTTTTTCCCTAATTGTATCGATCAAGTTATTCCTTCATTGGCTATAAAGAAAATTACCCGGTAACTTTGGTCAAAGAGTGTAATTGATGGGTTTAGGAGTTATCTACAGAGGCACATGCAGTAAGATTACAGTTATATAGACACGGATATCTTTGTTGGCGCACCTGGTAAAGATGTGTATAAAAAAAAAAAACACCTTAATCCAAAAATAGTTTGCTCTGTTATCGCAGTAGCATCATTTCATGCTGGATGTTTTTTCTTTAAATTCCAGCCTTTAATTTGAAAATATGTAAAAACTATCAGGTTAAGATATTGTTTTCAAGAAAGTCCCCAGTATATACTCTGCCATAAGTACTTTGCATTTGTATGTAAATACCACTTTTGCAATACTACAGCATCTAGTCTTCTTCTGTAACATTTTACGAGGTTGGAGCATAAAGCTCTGTCACATGTGTCAAAGTTAAGGCCCGACAAGGCAATTTATCTGGCCTTCAGGACCCAAAAAAGGCATATTATGTCATAAAGTAGAGGCATATAGCCTTTTAAATTGTATAAAGTGGCTAAAACTGTGCCTGCTGTAGCGAACAGTTTTTTAAAACAACCCAGAAATGTCCAAAAAGAGAAAAGGTGACGCAGAATGATGAGTTGAAAGTGTAACTCATCGTAATATGAACTTTTTTGCAGATAAACTGGGCCTAAAGGTGCTACTTTTATGTTACTGTCCATTTTTAATACTACTATCTGAACCGAAATGAAATTATGAAATCAAAAGTATCATCTACACACGTGAAACCATCCCTTTTATTGATTTTTTTTTTTTTATGCCAAAGTGGCCCAATATAGAAATGAGTTTGACACCCCTGATCTAAGTTATCTGGAGTCTTGGGTCCCCCCTTTTTTTTTTTTTTTTTTTTTTTTTTACCCCAACCCTCCTTAAGATTTAGATCTGGTTAACCTTTCCTGTAGTGATTTGGCCAAAAACTAATTTGTTTTTTTTAAGAGCCATCCTGGTCCTGTTTTCAGCTTTTTGCTGCAGGCAGGTCATCTAGTTTCTATTAAAAAATGTCTTTGTAAGTCAAAGATTTTATGATGACATGCCCTCTTTAGGGCCTTTGAAAGATAAACGGCATCACAGATACCCCACAATACTTAATAGTGAGAAAACGATACTCGTCCTTTTACACTAAACTCACTTCGAGTGTTCGTTGCTTAATGTCTCAAGCTCGGTTTCATCTGGACACGACGTCTGTTAACATCCCTGTAGTTTACGTTTGTTATGGTTGGACAAACAAGGTAATTTTTGTTAGTGACCCCTAAAGTTCACCAGTCTGTTAATGTGTACACTACAGCAGATTTGCTTTAGAAGATTTTTGTATAGTGCCTTAAAGACTGGGGATCACGCTTTGAGCAATCTGCTCATTAGAAACAATTTAAACATGTTTGTTTGACTGCAACCAACAATAATCTGTTCTGGTGCAGACTTTACTCTCACTAACACACTTCTCGCTGTGTTTTCTGGCAAGGAAATATAAGTCCCCATCCAGCCAGTAGTTAAAGGAAAAGGGGCTCTGAGCTGCATCGTGTTTATACTCTGGAGAACCAGAAAGGCATGGATTGCTAAATAGAAATTCCTAAAAACTTGCAACTTAAAAAAATGAAGTTTAAATCCTTAAAAAATTTGCATTGAATCGACTTTAGTTTTTATCGAACATATAATAAACGGAAAAAAACACACAAAAGAAGAAATATATGTATATGTATGCTCAAAATAACAAATATTTATATTTCTAATAAAGCAATATTTAAAGCAATGTTTAAAGATCAATTATTTCCTTTGATGGGGAATTGTTTTCTGCCACTGAATGAGTAGCTTAAAATTAAAAGGTTGTATTTTCCCACATTTTTAAGTATGATGTTATGCTTCTGCAATAAAATAAACATTCACTTTAAGGCTTTTTACACCTCTTTACACAGGAGGCCAACAATTTCTTATTTCACGACGGTGTATATTTCAGAAATACGAATTGGAAATTCTCAAACGTTTGTTCCTCAAATGCAATTATTTTTTTGGCGAATAAAATAAAATGGAATGCAAACGGTTACAAGAGTAACAGAAATGTTCTTTCTTAGAAAATGACTTCTCACGATAAATGACAACGTCAAGCAACATTGAGAGAAAAGATGTTATTGAGCACAGTCACGCGTGTCCGTTCTGTCAGGAAAAGACGACCAGGCCACTTAAAACTGTAAGGTCGTCAGCTTGAGTGATTCTGACCGTCTGCTTGTTTTTTTTTTTGTTTTTTTTTTCACCCAGTTTGGCAGCAGCTCAGAGAATGAACGAGGAGCATGCTCTGATTGCAGCGTATGTCAATCGACTGCAGAGCGGCCCCTGGTGAGAGAAGCACAGACACAGCAGTGGGGGGTTGTGGGTATTTATAAGTGCATCAGGGGAGGTTGGAAAGGGAAAATCTGCAGTTCAGTCGAGCCCGAGAGAATCCAGATAGAGTTTTGTAGCCTTGTTTTTGTTGTTAAGAGCGCATGTAAAGGATCATGCGATAATTTGTTCTCATGATCGGTGCATAAAATTCAAACGTACTGATTTTAATTAGACTCCAAAAAAGTGGAGTTTGTCTTCTGGTTTAGCAAGGTGTAAAAGCTCTTAGGAAGGAAAACATGAAAAGACATTTTAAATATAAAATCCAGTGGAGCAATAATTGCCTTCAGAAGGTAAAAGTTTTTCTAGATGAGAAAAATTATATTTTTTAAATGGATAATAAAAATAGCTCTGCTAGAAGGTCCTTGGTTCGATCCCGGCCTGGGGTCTTTCTGCAAGGAGTTCGCCTGATCTTTCTCCAACAATAAAAAAAAAAGCATGACTGTTATGTTAATTGATTATTCTAGATTGCCTTTAGGTGTGAGTGTGTGCATCCACGATTGTCCTGTTTGTCATTGTGTTGGCCTGTGATTCAGGAAAAAAAATAATTAAAATCTGAAAGATCCTTCATTTCTCTTTACACTGATACCCGTAAATAGAATCCAGCTCAACCACTTATCTTCAGAAGTAGCTATGTTGACACGCACAAAATTACCCGATAAGATTAAAATGTATTCAGTTTAAATAATCGGATTGTACCGTTTATATGGGCACACAATCAGTTATCATAATGTGCATGTTTCTTTATTCAGAATAGAACCACTCTGACATGCACAGTTATCAAATTCCCCTAAAAAACACAAAAGAAGAAGAAGTACTTCTGTCTTTGCTAAACAACAAAAATAGTAAACAAAGCAGTTTTATACGAGTTTGTTCGTCTTCAGAGCGCCCAGGCTGGACTTCCACAATGTTATAATTACGGTTTAAACATTACTGAGTATGATACGATTTTAGCTCTTTTATTTTGTCGAACAGAAAGGTTGCATCAGGAGCCACGACAGTTTTGCTTCCTGACGTATTTCTGCCACTCACCAACGTGGAAAAGCGTCACGTTTACATCATGCGCACTCGGGTCAGTTTGCCACATTCGGAATAACTTGAGCCTGACAAGCGTTTATATGCATGTTGATCGGATTATCAATCATCATAAACCACCACACGCATTCGGATTACAATTTCATTCAGATTGAGCGTAATCCGATCACAGTATTCCGATTGGTTTGTTTACACGGCGCATTTTTATTCCGATCGGCCCTTTTATTCCCATTACTTTTGTTTTAAAAGGTTTATTGGGAAAAGCAACCTGGATGCAGGCGGGGAACCTCTGTAAGGAGCAAGCTGGAACAACCTGCTGGGTTTATTCCCTGCAGAGGCATCAGCTGGAATAGCAGAGGCTTGATCAGAATCCAAGGGACAGGCGAGGGTCATGCACAGAAGATCAGAGCTTAGCAGATATATCCATGACGTTAGACAAGGCTTGTAGGTGGGAGTTTAGAAACAGGGTCGATGTGCCAGAAATCAGAGACTCAGCAGACGTCAGACTAGGACAAGACGAGGCAGGGAAATCCAGGAGACAGAACATTAGCGTCAGGCATGGAAAAAACACTGAACATCTACTAGGAAGAGCTTAATAATCAGTACGCTGGTTAAGATTCTCAGTCATCCAGGCCATGATCATTCTAAAAAAAAAGTTAAAAAAAAAAACAACTGGACTTTTTTCCGAAAGTTTCCGAAGTTATCTACGCCATTACAAGGCCTTTTTGGGCAGTAATATAAAGCTTGGCATTCCACACTACTCCAGACATTTGAACTGAGAAAGCTTTCTGAATGGGAAAGCGAAATGTCTTCAAACTTCGGAAAAAATGACATTTGTTTTGTTTTTTAACTTCTTTTGGAAAGTAATAATAATGCTTTAGTACTGTAGTCCAGGAACAACGCACCAGGCAGCGGAGAAGATCCCAGGAGAGAGACATGAGGCTGATTACAGCGGAGCAGGTGTGTCTGGCAGACAGGCGCAAATCATTACCAAGCAACCTCCACGCAGCAAGACCCCACGATAGGCTTCGAACCCAGGACCTTCCTACTGCCAGGCAACAGTGCTACCAACCGTACCAGCCTGCCAGAATAAAATAAATTTGTTTTTGTTTTTTCTAATATTCTTGAAGGGAAGTCTCCCTCTATTAGTCTTTAATTGGCTATTGAGCCTTATGACATGTTTAAATTAGCTGACATACCTGTTTTATTCAATTCATTCTATCTATTTTGAACATTTTCATGCCCTTCTCACATTGAGCGTCTGCTCTTTTCCCATTTGTAACGGCCAAATGTTTGTGTGTTTCAGTGGCGTAGACAGTCCCAGCAGGCAGGACGAGGAGCACAAACTCATCGCTCGCTACACGTCCCGACTGGCGGAGACGGAGAGCACAGGAGTGAGTGAAAGGGGAGCTGCTGCTGTGACAAATGAATAAAATGCATCAGTAGAAAGTCCTGGTTGCCGTTTTATTTAATGAAAAAAAGGGGAACGGGCTTCAGCAGCGGCGCCTTGTGTGTTTCAGATGATTCCAACTAGGAGCATCAACTTTGACGTGAACAAGCAGAAGCGGGAGCTCATTGCTCAGCTGGAGTGTAAAAACAGGTACAGATGTTTTTTACTCTATATAAATCCTCACCAAAAAACACACATACCTCTTTTGTCACATTACAACCACGAGCTTTAATATATTTTTACAACCACGAGCTTTAATTGTAGTTTGGATTTATTCACCGAACAACACAAAGTAGCAGATATTGCGAAAAAGCAGTCATGGTTTCAAGTTATGTTACAAATAAAAGCTTAAATAAAAGATATATATTACTATTTACCGTATTTTTTGGACTATAACGGACACTTAAAATCCTTAGATTTTCTCAAAAATGTATTGTGCACCTTATATATGATCACCGTTGTGCTTACTCAGCTTTTATGTAGTATAATGTGCTCAAAAATCTGTTGAAATGTGTAATTACGACACAACGCCGACGGGGGGCGGGGAAGGTGCGTTTGCCGGGGACAGATCATCCAAAAACGGGGACTGTCCCTGGAAATCGGGGACGTCTGCTCACCCTACCGGAGGGGCGGAGTGATATCACACACTTGGGAAGAATATGTAATACGCCTTATAATCTGGTGCGTCTTATATGTGGACAAAGACGCGTACATTCACGGTGCGCCTTATGGTCTGAAAAATAAAACGGGCATCTCTGAAAAGATGTAAGACACTGTAAAGAAGGAAAATATGCTTTAACTGCAGACATGTTTTCCCTTGCTTACAAATGATGAAGTCTTGGGTCTTAATTTCTTCCATTGCTTTAAGTCAAATATGGAAAACAAACGGAAAGAAACTGAAGAGGTGCGTGTTTGTAAACCTGCCCTATGCTGACCAACATGTTTTTTTTTTTTGTGTGTTGTTTTTTTGTGTTAATTTCCCAGAGAGATCTTGGCAGAAATCAAACGTCTTCGTGCAGAGCATGACGCAGCGTGTCAGCCGAGCCCAGAGAGGGGCAGCACCAACCCAGCTCTGCTGGCCGAGCTTCGGCAGCTTCGGTAAACACGACCTTCACCATCTATAAAACTACTTGGACTGTAATGAATATTCATATATGCTTTGTGATTCATTTGAGAGTTTGGAAATTTCAAGCATAGCCTAGAAGCTTCAAAATCATTGATTTAAATGAGGGAATTGCAATGATTTGCATGCTTAAATCAAAATTGGCAAAACTTTTACAGCCCAGAGGGAGAGTTGCTTGGTGCAGATGGTAGAAGCAGATGGTGGATTAAAAAACAACAACCAAACAACACACATTTCTCTAGTTTTTGGTTTACAAAAATAAATAAATAAAGAGGAAGTAGTGGATAAAAATCTATATCAATAACAGCTCTACATGGTAGATGAGCAGGATACCCTTTAATTATCCTGCAAGGCTTTTGATAAATTTACCAGTTTGCATTATATAGGAGTAGTTGTGTTTTTACAAATCTCCACCAGATTATACTTTAAAATCAAGGCAGATCATTGTTTTGGCTTTTTTCTAAGTAATTTTTAACTTAAAATTTAGTTGCTTTTTGCTAAAACATTCTTCAAAACGGTCACTAGGTGGCGCCAAACCCGTTTTTTTTGTTTTTAATAAGTTAAGTTTCATCTTTCTAAACCAAAGCGGTTTCACGGCCACTTAAAGAATGATATTGTATTATTTCTGGTATTTAAATTTTTTATCACTCATTGTTTCACCAGGCTATTTAAATACACTTCAAAAATACTGCCGAGCATCAACATGCTGCCTCTTTAAGGGAAATTATCTCCCAGGATTCACAGCTCTGACGATGTCACTTCAGTTTCTTTCACTGTCTTAAAAACCGCTTTTGGCCTCTATGTTGTGCTATTTAAACCATTTAACTGGCAAACTGTACAGGAGATGAACTTTCAGACTTCCCTTTCAAATATTTTAACTTTTTTGGCATCTAGACCTTTTCAGATCAGTTTGACTGGACCTGTGTGTTTTTTAACACCAAGTCCGTTTTAAGACTCTTTTTCAGTAATTCCTGTGTTTATTGGAAGATAATTCAGTTCAGATTTTACAAATCCGTACAATTCTTCTTGCCACAAAACATAAAACTAATAAAACCATGCCCTTTAGCATGTTGCTGCAACAGAGGCCCACTTTAGAGTACAGATAATAAAAAAAACCCCACTAGGTAGGTTTTCTGTATGTAAAACATCTTAAAGTATTGAGTTTAGGATTTTTTTTGTGGCCAGTTTCTGACCTCAGGGTCACAAGTGGAGCAATTTATCTCCAGCAATGTTTTGTGCCTCTCTGCAGAGTACAGTCAAATTTATAACTGCAAATAAAAAAAAAGCCAGAAAATTGACTGAAACAGTAATTTAAGCTGGAAAACTGTGAGCATTAGCGACCCCATCAGCTTTTAATCAAAACTTTAGGCAAATCTTGCAGGAACCTTTTTCCGAAGCAGTAATATCCAGGGAAAATCCATAACTGTTTCTGAAAGTGTAAATTATAGGTTTCTTGCAGATGATGGGTTTACAGTGAACCAACCAACTTAAAGGTAACGCTCCTGAAATATTATTAACAGGCAGTAGAGACAACCTTGCCCCTTTTTTGTCCACAAAATACAGCCCCAATCTTTCTAAATGTGATAACAGCGCCCCCTGCTGTTTGGTCTGTACCTGCAGTCAGAATTATGATGAATACTATTAATAAACTCATAGAAAGTAAATGAAAAGTTAATGTAACTGAAGTTTATCTTTAATGTTAATGGCTGGATATTATTTTTGTTATATGAGGTTCATATCTAGTTAAAAGCTGACTGCAGGGAAGAGGCTAAAAGCCATTTATTTGGTTGTTAATAAAGTCTGGCAATGTTGATACATTCTAGCTGTTAGAAACCATTATGTTATAATTTAACCCATTAATTTAATGTTATAATGTGTTATATGTTATACATTTTAAAACGGATTCTGGGTAAATAACGACAGCTTTAATGCATTGAAGCAGAAAACGATTTAAACAAATAACATTTTTGACTCATTTTGTTTTGATGGGGGGAGGGCCTGAAAATGTTTCCTTCAAAGGGTGGCACGACAGAAAACATTTGAGAACCACTGATGTGAGGTAACCTATAATACACAACTGAAGAATAGATCTGGGATCTGATTAAATCAGAAACCCTTTTACTATTGACTACTCCTGTTTGCTTTAGTTGTTGATTAATCTTATTACCATGTGAATGGAAGCTAGGAAAGTAAGGAAGCAAAAAACAAAACATTAATCTGCTGCTTTAATGTCTTCATAGTGTTGTGTAAAAGTACCGTATGCTCTTTGACCTAAATCTTTTTCTTAAAATCTAGAAAATGATGTGCTCTCAAAAAGTGTCTTCAAATCAAATCATAATCAGTTTATTTATATAGCGCCAATTTACAACACGTTATCTCAAGAACCTTTACAGAGTCAATGCTGTTAATGGAGAGGAAAACTCTCCATTAACAGCAAGAAACCTCCAGCAGAACCAGCCGCAGTGTGAACGGCCGACAGGACAGAGCGTACACCACCACCACCAGCCAATGTCACTCTCAAAGGACGTTGTCTCAGCTGAACAAAACAGCAGTTAAGATCTAGCTACTGTTGAGAGAATAAAAAAGAAACAAAAAAACAACCATAGTGAGGTCAAAGGAGAGAGAGAGAGACATTTGGAGTGGTCGAGGGGGACAGGGCCAAGGAGAGAAAAGGGAACACTGAATTAGTTTGAACGGTGGTGACAAAAGCTACACTGTAAGGTTCGCAGTATTTAGGTTACAGCTTAGGAGTTCACAGTATTAAAAAAAGCCTAAATCCTAGATGGTGTTGTCAAAAACAAAACAAAAAAATCTGAATATTGCTATTTGATCTCCACCACCATGGGGAAGATAAAATCCCTCAGTGGAGACATCAGCAGGAATTCAAATCCTAGTCATGAGTGGTAGGCCTAGAGAAGCATAACCATAGAGATAGCTCAGGGTAACATAAGCCACTCTAGTTATAAGCTTTGTCAAAAAGAAAAGTTTTAAGATTAGTCTTAAAAGTAGACAGGGTGTCTGCTTCACGGACCAAAACTGGGAGTTGGTTCCACAGGAGAGGAGCCTGATAGCTAAAGGATCTGCCTCCCATTCTACTTTTAGAGACTCTAGGAACCACCAGCAGACCTGCAGTCTGAGAGCGAAGTGCTCTGTTAGGAACATACGGGGTAATCAGAGCTCTGATATATGATGGAGCTTGATTATTAAGGGCTTTATACGTTAGAAGAAGAATTTTAAATTCTATTCTTGATTTAACAGGAAGCCAATGAAGGGAAGCTAAAATTGGTGAAATATGATCCCTCTTGTTGATTTTCATCAGAACTCTTGCTGCAGCACTTTGGATCAGCTGAAAGCTTTAAACTGTATTTTGTGGACTTCCTGATAGTAAAGAATTACAATAGTCCAGCCTTGAAGTAACAAATGCATGGACTAGTTTTTCAGCATCACTCCTGACAGGACGGTTCTAATTTTGGCGATATCCCGGAGGTGAAAGAAGGAAATCCTTATCAGTACCTGGTGCTGAAAGTTTTCTGTCGTTCTGTTTCCTGCCTGTTTCCGACTCTCTTGCTCTCATTTTCTGCAGCCATTCAGGTCCAGAATAGTAAAAATGTGTGTGTGCTCAAGAAATTGTCAGGGATTTGGAGCCTAATGTTTCCCCTGTCCTTTGATCTCCATTAATCCAGGCTCACATCCAATAACTTCAGGATTGTATTTCCCTCCAGCAAAGCACTCATCCATGCCTTCTCCTTAGTCTTAAGATGATTGTGGTTTAAAAAGAAAACGTATTTTTGGACCATCATTCCTGTTTTGCATTAAGTAAAGTTGATTTCCGTTCAATAATTGACTTCACTGGACTCTGAATTAATGTGGGAGAATATTAGGTCAGGAAGGAGCGGCCTGATTTCTCTCGTGGTTTTCTGCCAGCGCTCGGGTCTTTCCAGAGTCCGCCCTCCATGACGCTTTGCGCTGGGGTTATTTATTCCTGCGGTTTGTGTGTCCCAGACAGAGGAAAGATGAACTGGAGCAGAGGATGTCGTCCCTGCAAGAGAGCAGGAGAGAACTGATGGTGCAGCTGGAGGGGCTGATGAAGCTGCTCAAGGTGACACACCATCTAAATAAAGCCCTCATGAAGTCACTCCGTCATGTCGTAGAGGACAAAGTTTCCCTTCTTCCCCATATGTCCATGCTCCTGTCCTTCCTCTAACAGTTTCCTCACTTCTGTTTCCTCCTCTGTAATTTCGCCCTTTTTTTTTTAGCTCTGATTGTTTGACCTGTCCTTTTCCATCCCTTTTTTTCCCCCTCTTTTCTGTTTCTGCCGGCCATTGTTGTGGCTCTGTAGGACGAGGAACAGCGACAGGCAGTAAGTTTATGCCCTTTCTTCTGTGACAAACACTTTAAGTTAAACTGGGTATTTACATCCAGTTGCTAAATTCAAAATAAGCCGTCTGTTTAGGAAGCACAGCTGCACAACACATTCATTCATTACACACAGAGTGATCAAACTCATAGTTGTATAATTAGAATAATAAAACTGAAGATTAAATAAATTTGTACTTCAAGTATATAAATTACAACAGTGTTGTTTTATTATTATTATTATTGCGGGATGTACTTTTTTTTTTTGTTCCTTACATTTTTTTTAAATATATCTGTTAATTTTGATGATTATGGCTTACAGCTTTTAAAATCCGATGAAAAGATTTTTGATACAGAAAATTTGTATTTTATGTCTACGTTCTGGCCGACACAATCGACTGCTGACTTCCTTCGTCGTCATCCAACAGGCGGTCGTTAGCTACGTTTACATGGACAAAAGTAATCGGGATAAAGGGTCGATCGGAATAAAAATGCGTCGCATAAACAAGCCAGTCGGAATATTGCGATCGGATTGTAATACGGATGAGAGCGGTGGTTTATGCCGATTGATAATTCGATCAACGTGCATATAAACGCTTGTCAGGATCGAGTTATTCTGAAAGTAGCAAACTGACCCGACATAAACGAGACGCATTTCTGTCTTCGTGAGTGGCGGAAATGCATTGGGAAGCAAAACGGTCGCGGCTCCCGATACAACCGTTCTGTTAGACAAAATAAAAGAGTTCAAAATTGTTGCTTACTCAGTAACATTTCAACCGCAATTAGAAAATCGTGCAAGTCCAGCCTGGGCGCTCGGAGGAAAAACAAACTCCTATAATACAAATTTTTTGTGGTTGAGATACAAAAAGAGAAGAAAATGTACCAAAACCTGCTTTTAAGGATCACGGAGGTGCTTGATTAGCCAGAAAAATGTGCCTGACCCAAACCCCACAGAGATGCTGTAAGCATTGTTGTGTTTGAGTCAGCAGTGCTGATGAACTGTAGGCTGCTATTAAAGCCAAATGAGCTTCTTTAAGACTTCAGCAGAACCACAGGCTGGTCGCTGATGCAGTAATTCATGCAGAAATAACCCCGACTAAGGCTTAAATACTTATACTGTACAGTACATAAACATTTCAGAACGCGCATATTACAGTACTAGAAATACTTATTTTATTTAGTCTTATCTTCAATTTTTGTTGAGATATGTAATTTATATAGAAATAAAGTTTGGAAGACATCACTCTATGTGTAATGAATCTGTGGATTAGTTTTTCTTTGGCGATATCTTATCATTTATTGACCTGCAACTGTGGCCATTGCTTTAGTTTTCTGATCGTGTCGTTCCCGTTGACCCCCGAATGAAAAGTGTTGTTTAATTTCCTTTTTGTGTCGCCTTGTTCACGATTCTAACTCTCAGGCACAGGCGGCCGGTTCTTCTCACGCCTCCCCGTCTCGACCGAGCCCGTCAACCGTCCGCTCCGTAGGCGCTCCGTCTCCTCAGGCTCACGCGTACCTTCCTCAGGACTCCCTCGCTGGGGTCGGCGGGGATGTTCAGGAGGCCTTTGCTCAAGGTTGGACTGGAGAGAGAGACTCCTATGATTGTGTTTTACTGTGAAATTGGTCTGATAATCTATCCTTTTTACTCTTAATACTGTTTATTACAGGGTTCCTGCGCAGTCCTAGAAAATTTTAAAAATTATTTTAAGCAGGCGTGTCCAAACTGTGGCCCGGGGGCCATTTGTGGCCCCTGTGCTGATTTTGTGCGGCCCCCCCAGCCGCATTTCAAAGACGATTTGGCCGACCAGCACTGGTGGCTGGTGCAGATGGAAAGTAGGTTTTTTTAATTAGGGTAAATTTATTATAGGCAGGTTAAAATCTTACAGTTTAATGCTTAATTGAATGTTCGGTACGACACAAAACGTTTGTCTTTTAATAAGCAAACTTCACATTCGCTTTAATTTCATAGTAAAAAACTCAGATGCAGACTTTGGTGCATTAAAATCTTATTGGAGTTCATTAAATAAAATAGGCTAAATACAGTTTAATATCTTTTTTTAATGATCATATTTTGGCAAGGCAGGTTAAAAGAAAATCACAGTATTTTTGGTTATGTTATGTTATTTTTTTCGCCCCTTGAGTGCTTTCGATTTAACAATTTTGGCCCAATAGTCGAAAAGTTTGGACACCGCTGGTTTAAAGGATAGAAACTGTTTCTGATTTTAAAATGTAGTCTTTTACTAGAACAATAAAAAAAAATAGCTAAAACAGGTAAATAGCTTTTTATGAAATGAACGCTGGATGTCAGTCAATCAGCCTCATCACAGAACGAATTAACAAAAATAGAAACTAAATAAAACTGAAATGGGGTTATTAATAACAGCACCCATCACTTGGTGACGATGACGGTAAGGGAGGTTTTTTAAAACTTCTCCAAACCTGTTAGAAAACCTGCCAAAAAAAGGACGTTTGGGAGCTAGTTGACTGGAAAGCATGCCGGAAGTTTGCTAAACGCTACTGGAGCTTTCACTGTGTGCCCTGATCAGAGGTGACTAAAACTGGTGTTTTCTTCAAGAAACACTCCAGGTAGAAAAGCTATTTATGTTCAGTAACCCCTTTTCCATTGCAAGACCCAGGATTTAAAGCCACAGGCTTTGGTTTCTCGGGTTAAATGAAAGCCTGGGGCTTTTAAATTAGGCGTGTTTCCATTGCAGTCGGTCATTTATTTAAATCAGCCTAATGACGAATGGGGAAGTTGTGCAGAAAACTGCACTTCACCTTCAGTCCAGCAGGTGGCAGTAATAAGAAACCAAAGGCAAACGACCAAAGCCGTATCCTTTTCTATTTTATTTTTATTCCTTTTCAAACATTATTAAAATATCTAAAGGTAGCGACTACGGTTGGATAATTGGAGTATTTTAATGTCATGAGTTTTGCATATGGGGGAGGCTCGGTGATGCTGCAAGCTGGCTGTTCTTTCAAAGGCCCTGGGAACCTCAGAGTGCTGCTAGAGTGCCTGGTATCATCAAGTTGTTTGGGTGGGGGGGAACATATCTAAATAAAAACGTTACAGACTGTTCCTGTAATTTAGGTTAATGATCTACATCAGCACAGAAATGGACCAGATACCCAGATAACCTGCATCCACAGATTAAAATCCTGTAGAGATCCTGTGAGGTGAGCTAAAGAGAAGAAGAGTGGAGCAACAAGATGCTCAAAGATCTCTGCGTGTTCTAGGCTTATGAGATGTTGCAGAAGAAGAAGAAGTGTTGTACAATGTCTCATATGAAAAAAAATTATGTCTTAGTAAGTTTCCCCCCCCCCCAATATATTAACTTACTCAAATTAAAGGCACGAGTTTTTAATATTTATGGAGTGGGATCATACTCCTGCATTAAAAGATTAAATTGCTTCAAGGCATTCTGCAAATTTTTACCGGCTGGACCAATAATATCATGTTTTGTTGACATACGTTGGGTTACGGCTGGGGTTTTGGACGAGTTTCACTTTGTTAAATGTTTGTTTATTATTAAAACATTTGCTAACAGTTGAGAAGAAAAAGTTTGAGAAGAATCCAGTTTCCAGTTGATAAGAACCTTTTGTCCTCTGACAAACTTTTAGCTACTGCATATCTGCTCAAAGGTTAGTTAAAACAAATCTGCTTCAGTTCATCAAAGTTCTGGGTTTTTAAAAAGCTTTGCTTAGTTCCTGATTTAAAGAGACTGTTGAAAGAAATGCGTGTTTGTTGTTTTTTGGCCCCTTCCTTTAAAGAGTTTAATTCCCTCTCGCACAATGAAGGTTAATTTCCATTTTCTTATTTGTTTTCCAATTAACTCTTGATGATGTTGTTGTGATATAGTCAGAATGAGTTACTTGTTAGCTCAAAAGTTACGTCTGCGTTCCCTGTCCTTATATAGAGGAGTAAATATTTTATTGTTTATATATTATGTTTTTTAGGCCCGAGAAGAAACCTAAGAAACGACCTTCTGGTAGCAGCCGACTCCATCACCAACACCGTGTCGTCGCTGGTCAGAGAGCTCCACTCTGGTTCGTCACGCCGCCACCAAGCCCACTTTAGATCGTCGTTTGGAAATAGTTACACTGATTAAAACAACAGTTTTGCTCCACTGTTGTATAAAAATAAAGTGTTTTAACATGTGAACACTTCACCCCAAACAGACGAAGGTCGAGAGGAAGAGGAGAGGTTGCTGAATGGGAAGGACAGAGGTAAATTAATACTTTCAGTTATTTTTACCTCATTAATAACTTCTGTCCTGGTATTAAATCACAGCCAGGTTTCTGCCCAGTCTGGAAAAATATCTTTTATGAAATATTCTTCATCATCCTTCCTTCCTTCCTTCCTCCCTTTCTTCCTTCCTTCTGTCCCACCCTTTTCTTCATGTCCTTCCTTCCTACCTTCCCCTCTCTTCATGTCTTTCTTTCCGTCCGTCCTACCCCTTTCCTCATGTCCTTCATTGCTTCCTTCCCCTCTCCTAATGTTCTTCCTTCTGTCCTACCCTTTTCCTCATGTGTTTCCTTCCTTCCATCCTACCCCTATCCTCATGTCCTTCCTTCATTCCCCCTCTACTTATGTCCTTCGTCCCTTCCTTTTTTCTGTCCTACCCCATTCCTCATGTCCTTGATAGCTTCCTATCCCTCACCTCATGTCCTTCCTTCCATCCTATCCGTCTTCTCGTGTCCTTCCTTCCTTCCTTCCTTCCTTCCCATCGCTCCTCATGTCCTTCATTGCTTCCTTCATTGCTTCCTTTCCCTTTCTTTGTGTCCTTCCTTCCTTCTGTCCTACCCTTTTCCTCATGTGTTTCCTTCCTTCTATCCTACCCCTATCCTCATGTCCTTCATCCTATCCCTCTCCTCGTGTCCTTCTTTCCTTCCTTCCTTCCTTCGTTCCTTCCTTTCCTCATGTCCTTCATTGCTTCCTTTCCCTTTCTTCGTTTTCTTCCTTCCTTCTGTCCTACCGTTTTCCTCGTGTTTCCTTCCTTCCATCCTATCCTCATGTCCTTCCTTCCATCCTATCCCTCTCCTTGTGTCCTTCCTTCCTTCCTTCCTCCTCCCAGCAGCGCTTTACAGATCTCCACATTATTAAAACCACCTGGGTGGACAGGAAAGACTTTGTGACGATTATCCATCAGTTTTCCAGAAGCCTTAAAGCAACGGTTGCTTATAAAAAAGTGTTGGGTTCATACTTCTCATTGTAGCTGAAAGAAGTTAAGAAAAAGTTTAGATAATTTGTCTTGCTAGGCTGCTCTGGACGTTGGCCAGTTTTATACACGATGGGACCGGTGCTTTCCCATAAAACAGAAAATGCAAGGGGGCTCCTGCCACAAAGTGTTCATTGTTCTGGTTCCATCAGCGGGCCTCGAAAAGCACGACTCCTGGTTGCTCTACTGTGGACTCTGCTCTTCGTCTCCTTTGCTCTCTGTCGTATGCTTCGTTAACATGCCATCTCATTAGCCACGCTTTATGGAGCCCCTCCTTTTTAACAAGGGGCGACCCCCTGCAGAGAACTGCCGGCTCCGCTTCCTCGTCTGCTCCCTCCGCTCTGAGTCTACGTTTGTTATGACGCTAACCTGCAGCAGGTTCAGCTCCGCCGTCAGCGCAGTTAAGTCTTGAAGTTTAAAATGAGGATTAGATCGTTTATTTTCTTTAAAGTTTGTTCAGCAGCTGGAAGGTGACGGGCTGAGGAAAAGTCATCTGTCCTGAAAAGGATTTCTTCTGTTTTTGGCTTTTCTGCCACAGACCAGGAAACAAGCTTTATTATCAGAGAAATATTACCGGAGTAAATGATGCATACAAGTTTTCAAACTATGTTTTATTTATTAAGCAAAAGGGGAAAAAAAGCTATTGTAACCTACCAAAGTAATTCCCACCTAGTGGTGAGTAAGTCTTTTTCATGGCTGTGGAGGATTTTTGCTGGTTTTTTTTGTATTTTTCTGTGACATTTCAAGGGTCTTCAAACATGACCGACCCGTTTCTATTCATGCCACAGCATCATTGACTGAGTCACTATAAGAGCTTACCTTTGATTCCTGAGCCAATCAGATGAGGCGCTGCTGGTTTGCTTCGAATCATTCTCCTGCGCCACAATGCTTGAGCTCATTGCTTAAACGCTTTCAGGTTTTCGTGTTAGCAGGACAGGATAACGGTTTCATTAATTATTGCCATTCATGTCCTGAGGAAGCAAAAAAGACCCCAGACCATCACACCACCTCCACCGTGTTTGGCTGTCAGCCATGTTCTTTTTCTGACGTGCTGTTAGTTGTTTGCGCCGGATGCAGCGGGACCAACACCTTTCAGAGCGTCCCACTTAAATGTTCTTTTTTTTTTTTTTTTTTTTTATGTTCTTAAATGTTCCTTTTGGGTAAACTTTTGATCAGCAGTGGATTTGGCCTTGAAACTCTCCCAGAGATGCCATTTTTGCCCATTCTTTCATTTCTTATTCTTGAATTACGATTGTTGGTTGTTTTGGGACCTCCTGTATGAATTATCTACGTATTCATGCAGTAATTTTGATAGGTTGACCACTCCCTGGATAGTTTGCTGGAGTCCCAAATAATTAGAAACGGGTTTGTAACAATTTCCAGGCTGATGCAAGTCAGAAAACAACAAATTGTATTTAAGGGATTTCTTTACTCTACAGATCTGGGCATGGCTCCTGAAGTTGAACTAAAGAAAAATGTTAATCATTTAATTCATTGTTTAATAAAATCGTACTTGCACATATTGCACCAGACTAGTTTGAAGATGAAATTGTGTTTTGAAAACTGCATATTGTATTTACTTCCTTTCTTGCTATCTTTCGCTTATATGGATGATCTAAAACATTTCAGTGTGACAAAAAAAGTAATAAAAATAAAAAAGGGCCAGAATACCTTTTTGTGGCACATCAGAGTCTTATATTACAGTTTCTGTGCTGCGTTTTATTTCCAGATGCTCTGTTCTGGGTTTTCTGTTGATGAAACTTTCCTTTTCTGTTTAGCAGGTTAAAATGCTGGTGAAATATGGGGGAAAAGTAAGTAAATCCACTCAATCTTCTTTAAAAAAAATAATAATCTAAATAGATATCTAAATCTCTTTCCAAAAAACACAACTAGTTCAACATACAAATGAGGTGAAAACTTTATAATTTATCTCCTCACTTTACATCAGAAGAAGCAGGAGAAAAAAAACACGTCATGTTTTATGGATGAAAGTGAATAATTTGCTGACTCAACGTGTTTATCATCTTCAGACTTGTTTGTGCAGGCATTTCTAAGCAGCTACTCTGGGTTTCTAAGTTTTCCAAAAAGGAACAAGTTGGGGAAGTGGGAAGGAAAATGAATAACAGAAAGTCCAAACACTAAACTGCTTATTTTTCTTGATTCTCAGAGGGTTTAAAAGGCATTTTTCTGACATTTTGCATGCTTTGAAGTTCATTTTTGTGTAACTTCAGGGTAATTTGCCGTCTCACCGAGGGGTCCTTTCTTCTCAGACATGCTGGCGTTTCATCGCAGCCAAAGACGACCGACCCCACCTGGACTGAAATGCATCCTTAGTACCTGTCGGGCTGCAGTGGGTGCATTCAGTCCTCTATGCCAATCAACCACAATCACGATGCTGGACACCAAATGACCGCCGTGGGTCTCTACTGATGTATAGCTGTGATTTTGTGTGTGTGTGTCTTGTCTGTTTATATATATATATATATATATATATATATATATATATATATATATATATATATATATATATATATATATATATTGTTTTGATCTAATCGTGCATAATCAAACAATGAATCTGAAACCTACTGATATGTACTGTAGCACGTGTGCGTTGGAGTTTTTTTGCAATGCATTGTTGAGGCGGAGGAGGGTTGAGTAAGTGGGAGAGTCTCAGAAAGGAGGATGTGTTTGGGAAGGGTTACAGGGCCGGAAAGTTTTTTTTTTTGTTTTTGTTTTTTTTGGATTTGGAAGCGGACGTAGAGGAAGAAAACCAGAGGGGGAAAAAAAATGAAAGAAAGGGAGGTGAGCTGATACATTTTGAGTTTGAGCACTGTGTGCTTAGTATTTATTGCTTTGGTTTGTTTTTGTTGTGTTTTTGTTCTGCCATGTTTTCGTTCAGTACGAGTGCTTTATGTGTTTATGGTCAGATCCTGCTGATAGATTTAAGCTTTAACGGACTTAATTCCCACCAAGCTCCCTCATGTGGTTGACCTGATAAAGATGGGAGACTTAAGATCTTCCTCCTGGTGACGGAAATCATAGCGTGTACAGATACATGGACGATGCACAACTGTACAATGCGATGCCACAGAATGGACACAAACCAAATATTATAGCCCAACTGTGGTCCTAGCACTGTAAAAATGGACTTCAACCCATCATGGCTGGTGATGTTGTCCACGTTTCAATGATTTCTGTGTGAAACGGTGCAGAGGGCGCCACGGGTGCCGTCAAAGTGTTCAGCCTTCACGGTGTATTCTGGTACTGGAGTCAGATGAGCTATCTCATTACTGTGTGTGTGTGTGTGTTACATGTTTAGGTTTTATCGACTGTCAAGTTTTGCAAAAGCAGCAACGTCCGAAATATTTACCTCGATCACTTGAAGAGTCACAGCGCTTTGCTAAAACGATCCACTCCTGTTAGATGTTAGTACATCCTGTCTGGTTACAACCACAACTTCGATGTGTTGTGACAAAAACCTTAAAAATTGAGCCGAACATTTGCCTTCAGCGCAGCTCAGAGTCGGAGCGACCTCTGCTGCACGCGTTTTTGACAAATCTTGATTTCAAAACATCTCTTGCTCCGTCATATTGGACAGAGAGCGTCTGCGAGCGTCGCTTCAAGTATTGCCTAAGATTCTTGGGTCTGGACTTTGACTGGACCATTTTAACACATGCCTTTGGTTCGCTGAAGGTCGGGCTGTATGTGTAGGGCAGAGGTCTGCAACCTGTAGCACAAGTGGCTCTTTGGACCTTCCACAGTGGCTCTTAATAACTTTGGTTACAAATTATATTTTTATTATGGTATTTAAATGTAATAATGATAAAAAATGCAGTTTTAGCAGTTTTGTTTTTATTTTCACAACAGAATGATGCTAAAAGTGCCAGTAATATTTAATTTTAAATCAATATTTTTTTCATTATGTTGGAAAATGATTTTGGTTTTTTTACATCATTATCCAGAAATATCAACATCCCACCCATTCTCTTTTTTTTAAACCTCAAAATAGACATAAAAAGGCGTTTCTTTAAACAGATTTCATACAGTAGATCTTCATCAAAAAAATATAACTTGTCTTTTTTCAAAAGGCCAGGCAACATTTGTGGCTCTGAAGGAGTTTAATTCAAGTGGAGTGAAGGCAAAATGGCTCTTTAGACTGTAAAGGTTGCAGGCCCCTGGTGTAGGGCCACTGTCCTGCGTGAAGGTGAACCTCTGCCCGCGTGTTAAAGGTTTAACAAGACGAGCGTCCCCTCAGCATGACCATATTTTACTATGGGGGATGATGTGTTTCTGTAAATGGACTGAACTTGTAGTAGGGGCATATATGCTTTAGTGAATCACTGTCTGGTTAAGATGATCCATCTGTTGATCCCAGATGAAACCTTGCTTCCCTCAAAATTCTGTCCTATTTTTAATCTGCCACTGTTTTTCTTCCTGAATCTAGTATTGTTACAGCATTTAACCGATTCGGGACAGAATTAACTATATGAAGGGATTCGCTGATCTAAATCCAAAATTTTGGGATCTGCTTTGTTTTGTTGCATCAATTTTTCAGGTTTTGAAGATTTCTCCTAAAAACGTTGAATTCAGACACACATCCTGTAGATGTGGCTGAGGTAGGATGTTGCTGTGGGGTTTTGGCAAAGAAAAATCATTGCCGATGTCCCAGAAACAGTGATTTATTATTGTTTCTTTTGATTTTGGTAATAATGTGAAAAACCCCGAGCATCAAATCCTTCTAGTTACCTTTTTCTGTCAACTTATGTAAACGCAGTCTCAGCAGTTGTTTGTACTTTAAAGGCTCGTTGAAGCAAACATGAAACATGACTTGGATAAAATTAGCATTTGTTGAACAAACCTTAAATTATTTAGAACTTGTAGTTTGGTGCGTTTACATTTTTTATAAATTAACCAAATGACTGAAGCAGCATTCTGACATCCTAAATTTATCATCAGCGCTGTAATTAATGTATTTTAGTGTACAAAAGCTACCTGGCTAGGCCAACCGTTTTGTGTTTTTTTTTGCTTTATGTAAAGTATTTGTTTTTGAGTTTGACTCCTGGGGATGATGAACTACACCTATAAACCCAAAAATCAGCATGCAAAAATAAAAGAAATTATAATGTATGAACCAAAGTTGTGCTTTATTTTATTCAACACATGGTATATTTTTAGCAACACAAGTTAAAGTGCTTTTCAGAGGTTGTTTGGTTTGGAAGCTACAATCCAACATTTGCACCTTTTATGTTGTCCTTTGGTTTTCATCAGCTCTGGACTGACTGCTTGCGACCGTCACGTTTCCAGTCTTCCCAGTGATTGACCGGCTGTATAAATGATTTACCAAACGATCATGTTTCTGCATGCATGTCTTAACGGTGACCGAGAGTCTGAGTAGACAGACTTGCCCTGACATGAAACTGTAAACACCTCCAGCTCTGAACCTGCTGGAGCAGATGGTGCCAGTGAAAAGTGTGCATCTGTGTTTCATCTGCAATAAATATTTATCATCAGACTCTGAGTTTCATTCGTCTTTGTGACCAGGGATATCTTTTCTTCCCCCAAGGCTGCTCAGCATCACGGGGATCTGTTATGTATGGCTCACTCTCTCATGAACTGAGCTCTTGGTGTTAGGCAAAACAAACTCCAGTGTAGGAAATCTGAGGAACAAGTTGTGAACCAGTCTGTTATGTTACTGGAAAGCAATCATTTGTAAAATTCCTGGAGGTCCCTCATGTGGCGTACAGCTTTAACGGATTATAAAATGGCTGTAAGTCCCCCTAGAGTCAGGAGGATCATGACAATTGCTGTTCATATCATTCATAATAAAGGTAAAACCTGTTAAATTTCAAAAAATATTTTCCCAAGTTATTGAGATGAAATGCAACTTCTCTGTAATTTTTTTTTTTTTTAGGAGTCAGCAGCTAAATCAGGTGTCTTAACAGCTGGAGAACCAAAACTTATTCAAATATAAAAGAAGTGAGACAAATAAGTATACCCCGAAATAAAAAAAAATGGGTTAACATGAGTAAGTGGAGAAATTATTGAGGGTTAGTCAGAGAAGGATGGAGCTCCCACAGTATACCAAACTTCCAGTATCTTGAAGTACGAGAGGTCAAATATTTGTCAAAGCCTAAAATTAACACAAAAAGGAACATATTTTAACATTACAATTATTGACTAATAAAGAAAATGTTAACGGGAACATATTTTATTTGCTTTTCCAAATTTCCTGTCGCAAAATTGAAATGAGCTTCAGCATGCTTTTTCTTCAACAGTGGAGTCTTGAGCAGTAAGTGTGCCTGGAGGCCATCTTGGTGCATTCCTTTCCTTTTTTTTTTTTTTTTTAATGGTTATCTTAAGCTCTCCATAAATAGTCTTTAGCTCTTGGGCAACACTTTTGATTATTCCTTTGATTTGTCTGTCAGAAGTCCTGTGTGGAGGACCTGGTCATGGGGAAATGTTTATGCTTCCTGATATTGGCTCTGCAGGAGATCACTTAAAAATGTAGAAGTTAAAAGATATTGTATATCTGCAACCCATACCGTTGGTATGTTTTGCAAAATTAAGATTTCAAAGGGATTGCGTGAATGCTTCTTTTATGATACCTTGGTAAATATAAACCATTTTATAGGCTGCCATAAGATCTCGAGGAGCTAATATTTTAATTTGTACCAATGGGGACAAAACAGCTTTCTAAATACTACCTGATTTTTGGGTTTCTATTTTTAAATAGAAATCCAAAAGTTCTTATTTCTTTGTATTTGTAGGTTAATTTAATTCAATGTTATTTATATAGCACCAAAGTCAATCCAATCATCCAGATGGATTGGTCAGAAAGTTTCCTCTCTAAGGAAACCCAGCAGGTTGCATCAAGTCTCTTCAAGCAGCATTCACTCCTCCTGAAAGAGCGTAGAGCCACAGTGGACAGTCGTCTGCATTGTTGATGGCTTTGCAGCAATCCCTCATACTGAGCATGCATGAAGCGACCGTGGAGAGGAAAACTCCCCTTTAGCAGGGAGGAAAACCTCCAGCAGAACCAGAACCAGGCTTAGTGTGAACGCTCATCTGCCTCGACCCACTGGGGGTTAGAGAAGACAGAGCAGAGACACAGAAAGCACAGAAGCTCACATTGATCCAGTAATCCTTTCTACTTTTTATTGTAATAGCGGATGATCTGCCTCCCCTGGATGTTGTCACAGCTAACAGAACGCCAGACCAGGTGTACCCTCTATGAAGAGAAAATAAAATGACAGAACTTAAAGGTAAAAGATGAAATACCCACAAATAATGCAAATTGGAGAACAGTAGGCGAACTCAGCAGAGTGAGAGAAATAGACCCTGATGTCCTCCAGCAGCCTAAGCCTATAGCAGCATAACTTTAGAGATAGCTCAGGGTAACATGAGCCACTCTAACTAGAAGCTTTGTCAAAAAGGAAAGTTTTAAGCCTAGTCTTAAAAGTAGACAGGGTGTCTGCCTCACGGACCAAAACTGGGTGTTGGTTCCACAGGAGAGGAGCCTGATAGCTAAAGGATCTGCCTCCCATTCTACTTTTAGAGACTCTAGGAACCACCAGCAGACCTGCAGTCTGAGAGCGAAGTGCTCTGTTAGGAACATACGGGGTAATCAGAGCTCTGATATATGATGGAGCTTGATTATTAAGGGCTTTATACGTTAGAAGAAGAATTTTAAGTTATATTCTTGATTTAACAGGAAGCCAATGAAGGGAAAATAAAATAGAAAAATATAATATAATTAATAATAGTTAAGAATTTGGTTAACCAAACAATGTGAATTTGTTACTGAGGGAAAAAATGATGTTCAGAAACTCATTTTCCCTGCTGTAATTTAATCAAAACACTTAAGACAGTCTGCTACATCAAGCAATTGTACTCAAAAGCATTCTACATTTTGCACAAATAGCAGCAGTCACTGTAGTTTTAATGCATTTTAGAAAGACTTTATTTTCATAAACATGTTAATGTCCTCTTAATTTGAGGCATTTGAAAGCCACTGATCCTCTGTGATGCAGGGGATCAGTGGGCATGGCTGGGTTGCCATTGCATCCAGGGATCACCTGGGATTTATGTCCAAGCATAAACGCTCAATCTTTAAAGGGTACAGAGGGAGAATCTTTGAATCCTGCTGCAGCATGGATGAGAACAAAAGTTTTCATCCACGCAACGCTTCATTCGTCATTGTTTCATCTACGGCTGCATTTCCGCGCTGATTTGCTTTTATTTTGCTTTGGCCTCATCCCACCCTTCAATTAATGGTGTCAAGCCAGCAATAACAATACACGAATTACATTTTGCCAACTCAATGTAGCATTGGAACAAAATTGTATTGCAAATATAGCATTTGCTAATACAGGAAAAAAGGAGAAGTGCAATTTGTCACTCAGAAAGTACAACTGCAGTTTGAATATATATGGGGTAAGAAATCCAACATTGTTTTTTTATATTGTTTCACAAAATGAGGAGTACTACATTTACTTGCAATCCCTTAAGGCTTCACCGGGAGTGCCAATAGCTGTGAAACGTGCTGTAAATGGCAATGTAAATTGACTTGCTGCTAAACAAAATACTCAGATGCAGAAATGTTATGGTAAGTCAATGGTAGGGTAAGTGTGTTGGCGAAACAAGCTCCAGATTTTTATGGAAAATTATGGCTGGGGGAAAAATTCAAGGTTTCCGTAAACAAACCATATAAAAACGAGCTAAAAAGATATTTGTCCCAAATTCACAAACACTCTTCGTCATTATCATGGATTAGCAGTTCTCATGATTCCCATGAGCTTCCTTCAGAGGTCAGATGTGGGTTGTGAGGAGGATTTTATGTGGGGGTGTGAGTCATTGACCAAACAAAGCTCACTGAGGTTGGCCTGTTGTTGGTGACCTCCCTGTTAGCAATAAAGACCCCCCCCCCCCCCCCAACCTCCAACACCACCACCACCTCCAACACTCGCAAAAAGTGACACGGTGCCGTTATGACCCTTCTCTTCTCAGAGGTCAGTCCGAGTTCAAACTTTTATTCTTTAGAGGCAGAAAACAATATTTTTAAAGCTGACTAATGGTGTTCTGTTAGTATGTGCACACGTTTCGTTAAAACCTCTTACTTTACATGTTTTTACCATCTTCACATCAAGAAGATTGGAATTTTTCTCAAAGTTTTTAACTTTTACTTAGTACTCATTTTTCAAATATAATTTTACAGGTTTGAAAGTTGCTATTGTGTGGTAGCATGCATTAAAAATTTAGGTTTAGCAAAAATCATCAATCAATAACTATCAACATGGAACACAAGAGTCTTGAGAAATCTTGAACACAACAATGTGGAAACACTTACAAATACAAATTCTCTAAATACTTTTTGAATTAGTGTTTAACATGTCTGGTGTTCTCATGGCCTTTTTTTTATCAGTGGCTTTCTTCTTTCTGCCCTGTATGATGGTCAGATATGTGGAGTGCACGACTAATAGCTGTTTTAGATTATCCCCCCTTCAGTTTGATATCCGCAGCTCCTCCAGAGCCACTACCAGCCTCTTGGCTCCTTCTCTGTTTAATTCCCTCCTTACCCAGGCTGACCCAACTCTTTGTTTTTGCCCGTGAGGCTGACACTCTGTCTACTTGTGAGAATGGCCTTAAATCGTACCTTTTTAATAAAGCAGGTAGTTAATGTAGCTTAAGCTATTCTGAACTACCTCTGTACTTGTGCTGCTATAGGCTTAGGCTACTATTTTTCCTACTACTCAGCAGTTATGCATTATCTCGAGTTATTGATGCCACTAACTTTAAGTTCTCTCTTGTTTCTGTTGCATCTGACCTTTAATTTTCTAGTCATTTGTGACACCTTCCAGGTGTGAGTAATCAGCTAGACTTGGACAAACTTAGGCTGCATCCGAAATGTTCTAATTATAGCTCCTAGCTCCTGTTCCTTGACCTTTTATCAACACCAAAAAGTTTCGCAGAGAGGAAAGCAGCTTCAGGCTGCTGTGCTGACGTCATTACTGCATTCAGAAGGCTGCATTCTAACAGCCTTCTGAAAATGAACTACAAAGTTGTGTGCTATCTTCTCTCTGGACATTTTTGTCAATTTCCAAGAAGTGGGCTGTGCTGATATGTCATTTCATGCAAAGGATTGTGGGATTCCTTATAGCTCCTTAGCGCCGGTAAGGGACATCGCGACTTAGACTTAGACTTTGACAACTTCATTTGTCTGAGTGTGTACAGAACGAAATTTCGTTGCATACAGCTTGTAAATTGCAGTAAATTAAATTACAGTATAAGGTGCAACAGTGATTTAAAAGTAAACAATTGAAATGTAAACAATGCAGGAGAAAATCATAGTGTACAGGTGAGTACTTTTAAAACCATTTGTATGTGCAGAATTGATTGTGCAAAGGGCATTTGTGCAAGAATGCATTTGGAAACTAAGAGTTCGGCAGCATTTGTAATGCTGGATAGAGATGCAGTGATGCAAATGTGCAAATATGCGAATGTTGTGCAGAGTTTATAGTTTATTGTTCAGCAGTTCAACAGTCTGATGGCAACAGGGAAAAAGCTTTTGCAGAACCTGGTGGACCTGCAGCGGATGCTGCGGAACCTCTTCCCAGAAGGCAGCAGGGAGAACAGTCCATGGTGGGGGTGTGAGGAGTCCTTGATGATGTTACGGGCTCGGGACACAGCGCTGAGATGAGATGTCTTTTATGTTGGGAAGAGGAGCCCCGATGATCCCTTCAGCTGTCCTCACCACTCTCCTCACGTTCTTCCAGTCGGAAGCACTGCAGCCTCCACACCACACAGAGAGACAGCTGGTCAGAATGCTCTCTATGGTGCTTCTGTAGAAAGTCGTGAGGATGGGCGGGGGCAGGTGGGCTCTCCTCATTCTCCGCAGGAAGTTCACAGACCAGGTGAGGTTGTCCATGATGTGCACCCCCAGGAACTTGGTGCTGCTGACCACCTCCACAGCTGAGCTGTTGATGAGCAGTGGAGCGTGGAGCGGCCGGTTCTTCGCGAGGCTCCTATGCTAAAGGAACTATGATAGGAAGTATACAGGCCCCTTTTCCTGCCTCCTCCTTTACTAACTTCACTATTCGGACAGCACTTATCATGGCGACTGCTGACACACTTCCTCTTTGGCTGCAAAGTCCGTACCAATTCGACATTTTTGGATGCAGGCTCAGACTTTGAAAGACGTTATTGTCATTCAGCTACACATTCACAATGTACATTTGACGGAAATTGCATTGCAAGGCTCCAAATAAAAAAGGAAGACAGAAGAGAAACACTATAAATATAAATATGAGTATGTACAATATAATAATAATGAAAAGCATAAAATATAAATGTAAAAGGAGCAGAAACCGAATAGATATTGTGACATAAGCAGCTAAGGTGTTGCTGCCAAAAAGTTCATGTTCACTTTCTATAATTCATTTAGCCCTGTCTTTTTCTGTTAAGATCTCTTGATTTTTTATTTAAAGCCATCAAATGAGTTACTGCTGCCTCTACGTATGCTATGTGTACTCAGAGATGATCTGTTTAGCTGTGCTTCTCTCCTAGATGAAGCACTAAAGGAGCAGCTGCTGCAATTACCTTTTTACTATTTCTTTGGCATAGAAAGTACCCCTGGACATGTGCTGATCTGTTTTTGTGTGTCTTCCCAAGGGCCCCAGTCAGTTGTCGCGAATGGCCCCTCTCACTGAGCCAGCTTCTGCTGGAGGCTTTTTCCTTTTAAAAAAGGGACGTTTTTCAAAAGAAAAAGCCTCGGCGCTACATGCATCCTTAGCATGAGGGATTGCTGCAAAGATTTCAATAGATTGCAAACCATTTTACCACTTTGCTAAATAAACTGAACTTTACAGTTTTGTATTGTAGTAACTGGTATGTTACTACATGCCTTTGACTGTTCTAGTTAAACAGTTTTAATGTTCATTTTTGTTTCTACATTCTATCCCTACTTGCTTTTATTCTGTTTTATTTTCCTATATTTTAATCATGTAAAGCACTTTGCATTGTCTCTGTACTGAATTGTGCTATACAAATAAATTTGCCTTTCCTTGCCTTTCTTGTATGTATGTAATTGGGTTTGAATCGGTCTACATGATTGTATAATGCCATGAGATTGCATTTGTTGTGAATTAGTGCTATATTAATAAACCGAACCAAGTTGGGCTAGATTTTTTTTTAATGGTGTTAGAGTAAAGAGGGCTAATTGCGTATGTGCATGATACACTTTTCAGATTTTCTTTTGTAAAAAACAAAAAAAAATAAAAGCAATGGATCACTTTTCCTTTCAATCCCCCTTTATTGTGCTGTGTGGTGTTGGTCAAACAAATAAAACACATTTAAGTTTCAGGTTTTGAAATGACAAAAATGTGAAAAAGTTCAAATGGTGCGACTCATTTTTCAAGACATCTAACCCTTTTCGTGACAATTTTGAAGCATGACCAAATGCCAACCTGGCTATAAATTGCACCAATCTGCCATGTGTGCACCTTTGCTGGCTGTCATATGGCTACAGGCTCGCCGTTTGCCATTTCAGCCCAGTTTTCCCTTCAGTAAGCATTCACCTCTGCGTCAACTATACTGTAGCAGCCGTGCAAAATAATAAAAATGCTCTGCTTTCTGCTATGCTTGTTATTCTCAATAAGCACAACATTCCTGGCAGAAGGAGGCTGCATTCAAACAAAGACTTTTTTGATCTTATCTCACAGATGCCTCCTAAGAGAGGAGGCTGTAAAATGATAGATGGCAAATAAAACACTGCTCTCATAAAATAAAGTATGCCTTTATAGAGGAAGATATAATTGTCAGTATACTGCTGTAAATGAATAAAAACACACTCGTAGCACCATGCAGTGATAATATTTGGTCATGAAAGCGCCCACTTAGTGTTATTGTGGTCATAAACAGCAAAATAGGAGAAGATAAAATAGTTTACTGCTACTTTATGATATTATCAACAACTCACTGCTAAAACTGAAGATGTAATTTTGTAGTGATACTAAATATTATGTAAGATATAGCCAAGTCCTGATGTAGAGCTGGTTAAAACTACTGCTGCAGGCCCTTTTTACCAAGTTTGAATTGGTTTCTTTAAATGCAAATGAATTGGTTCTAGCAGTATTTACTCCGCTTACATTGCTAACTTATTTCTTACCTGGATTAGTCTTGATCAGGGGTCACCAACATGGTGCCCACAGGTACCAGGTAGCCCCCAAGGACCACATGTGATGTCCTCAAGCCTGTTCACAAACAATAGCACAACCCTCCAGTGAGCTGCGTTTAAAATGCCATTTTATTCAGTTGCTCTTCCTCTTTAATCATACTTGTATTTACATGATTTAAAAATAACAAAAGCATTAAAAACATATTTATATTACGTAAAGTTAAGGTGAGCTCGGACTCTTGTAGTTCAAAGGTCAGTACAGGTAGTCCTTCGTATGATAATGTACCGATTAAGTAGCTTAAGTTTCAAAAAGGTTGGTGACCCCTGGTCTAGATTATGCAGCAAGCATCACCTTAGATAATCAGCAGCTGTTGTATTTTATAAATAATGTGAAACTGTCACTTTCTTTATCTTAATTTTTATTATTTTAGATCCTAAATCTACTCCTGATTGAAAAGAATTGGATTTAACCTCATTCACAGCAAGTGAAGGTCTGAAATAACTTATGGTAGGGCTGTGTTTTGTGTTTTGGTTTGGTTAGTTTGTCAGTGCTGACAGGCATAACTCAATAAGGCTTCAATATATTTTACAGTACGGTGAGATTTTAAACGTTTAACAAACAATCCCTGTTTCTCAAAAGTCTGAACTTTGACCTAGGATGGAGTCATGTCCAGCTTTGCCATGTTTTAGATTCAAGTTGCCATTAGTTTTGAGAAATTGTAATTACTATTTGTTGTCTTAGTGTTTTATGACATCACGCGTCTAAAACAACATGTTATATATCTTATTTAAATGAGACAAAACATTGTAGAAGTGTGAATAAACTGTTTCTGCAGCTTTTAACAAACTTATATGCATGGCAGCCATGTTAGATTTTGAGGTCGGGGCAGGTGAGGATGTTTGTCTTATTCTTTTTTTTTTTGTCTTGGACCTTGGAAATTACATTTCTCTTTCTAAAGATTTCAAAAACCTAACCCAAATGTGATGTAATCATGACTAAAGGTTTTCACAAACTTAACTGCTTCAGTGTAGTTATATCTTTTCGTCGGATGTCTCGATGGTGTACTGAAGTTTAATATTAGACATTTCATAAGTTACTGAGAAAGTCCAGCAGAGTATCAATTGGTTTCAATACATTGTGTATCACAATTTTCCTTCTACATCTTTAATCAGCTGCTGATCTTGGTGGATTTTCATATCACTATCTCTATCTATTACAAAGCAAGTTCACACCTGGATGGTCTCAGCATGCTTCAATGTTGACAAGACTCTGAACTCGTGGTAGAGTTCGTCTTTTTCTTTTCTGTATAAAATGTTTTTTTCTAATGTCCTAAGGTCTCTAAAGAGGGCTTCAGAGAAAACAACACTGGTCAGTTCATTCCGGATTCCTGCAGAATGTCGGTCTGATGTTGAAAGAGGTTTTTTTTTTTGCCCTTCTGGACATCTTTATAGTGATGGAATAAAGATGAAAGGTTTTAAGCTTCACTCCTATTTACAATATCCAGGTCATGTACATCAACTAGACAGACAGATATTTTTCTGCTGAAGCTGACCACCACATCCTTGATCTTAGTATTATTCATTAATGCATGATTAAAGCTACCCAAATCCCCAGTACTCTACCTCTTGTCCATCGTTCACACACCTGATTTATGCAGTCATCCAAAAACCTCTGTGGGTGGCATGACTCAGAGATATATTTTAAGTCGGAGGTGTGCAGAATTGAGACAGGACCGTTACCTGAGTGTGTCTGAGATGACCAAACAGGTGAGAGGTTGCATCCTGATGCCTCTCCGACAGGTAGCCTAGGAACCCAGTCTACAGCGACTGCGACCCTGAGACGCTTTTTTGTAAAGATGCCTGGAAAGTGAAGGGTCTGGAAATTTAAAAAATAGCTATATTCTCAGTGCCACAAGCGTCGAGAGTGAGCATGCTGCAGCAGCTGGGTCACTGCATCAACCATCCCCTAGATGTGGGAGGTGGCACTCCAGTATGAAGGGGAAAAAATGAGGGCAATTCCTAATCAGGACCCCTGATTTAATTTTCCTTTGGGATTAATAAAGTATTATTGGATTTAATGGAATTGACAGGGGCCACTCAAAAAGTAAACTATATATATATATATATATATATATATATATATATATATATATATATATATATATATCTCAGTGTTGCGCCGATGCCATTTTTTGGCCCCGATACTGATACCTGGCTGTGCAGTATTGGCCGATACCGATACTATACCGATACAATCTGTTTGAAATTGATGTGTGTGTGTATATATGAAGAACTACATACTATTTAGGGTAGTAAAACTTTTTATTGCCTGCCTGGAATGGGTGACAATAGTTGAATAAACTTTTGGCTCTCAAAGGCCAAAATAGTGCAACATTCGTGAAATTATAACACGTATAATAGTAGTGCAACAGTAAGACAGTAAAATGACATTAATAATTGAATAATCTCTTTTAAACCCTGAGTTTAGGCTCTCAAATGCCAAAATAGTGCAACTTTCATGAACTTATATAACATGTATAATACTAGTCGGGAGAGAGAAGGCTGCGTTCAAGTGACATACAAACATCAAAATGGTATCGGTGCCCTATTTGTTGGTACTTGCCGATACCGATACCACTATTTTAGTGCTGGATCGGTGCCCCGTCCGATACTGGTATTGGTATTGGTGCAACACTAATATATATATATATATATATATATATATATATATATATATATATATATATATATATATATATATATAAAATGCGTGACGACACGCCTGGGCACACTTGTCCAATTTATGGATGATAATGGATACGTATTCCATCGTATAACTCTTTATATCAACATAAACTTTCAATAATGTCAATATCGAAACTGAAAAAGTAGTGCCTAACTAGATTTCTGCCAGTCTCAAAACCTAGTTTCCAAAACGAACGCAACAGATCGGAAGTTTTGATTACTTTTGTCGGGTGGCACGTTCAAATCATGTACACCTGACTGCTCTGTCTGTCTGTGTATTTGGAGGCGTTAGGACCCCGACAGGAGGGCTTTGCGGCTCGAGAGAGAGAGAAGTGCGCGAGACCGGCAGTGTTGCCAGATCCGCTTATTATAAGCGACTTTGGACTTCTTTTTTTCTAAAGTCGCTTGTAAATTTCGCGAGTCACTGTTTTTTGGGCTTCTTTCTGAAAGTGAAGTTGCTGATTTGAGCTCTAAAATAAGTGACGATGAACACGTTAGAAACCCGTTTGCACTGCCGCGCTACAGACACAGAACTGGCTGACATATCCCTCCGCCTCTCCGCGTTCACACACTCCTACCCATAGAAAATATATTAGACGCCTCATTACGCGCTGAAGCGCATCCTGTGTCGCCGCCATGTTGGCTGGGTCTTCTCTACTTAGGCCAGGAGTCTGCAACCTGTGGCTCTGGAGCCACAGGTGGCTCTTTGGACCTTCCACAGTGGCTCTTAATAACTTTGGTTACAAATTAGATTTTTTATTATGGTATTTAAATGTAATAATGATAATAAATACAGTTTTAGCAGTTTTTTCTTGGAATAATTGCTTTTGATTTTTCACAACAGAATGATGCTAAAAGTGCCAGTAATATTGAATTTTAAATCAATATTTTTTCATTATGTTGGAAACTATTTTTTTAAATAATTGTCCACATATCAACATCCCGTCCATCCTCTTTTTTTAAACCTCAAAATAGACATAAAAGGGCACTTCTTTAATGATGATAACATATCTCCTACAGTAGATCTTTATCAAAAATTATAACTTGTCTTTTTTCAAAAGGCCAGGCAACATTTGCGGCTCTGAACGAGTTTAATTCAAGTGGACTGTAGGCAAAATGGCTCGTTAGACTGTAAAGCTTGCAGGCCCCAGTTCTAGGCTGACTGACATAGGAGCCGACGGGAGTAAAGGCAGAGAGAGCAAATTTGCCCGTATTTTATGCAGTTTACGGTTGCAATAACCGGAAATAACTGCTGAAAGTACAGATTCTTAAAATGAGTTTCTACGCACTGATAATATTGCAGAAACCTAACTCATGAACCATACTTTAATGCCTATTATTTTTTCTGTCTTTGTATTTGACAAACTAAGGCTGAATCACATCGCCAAATGAAGTACCCTGGAGTTACAGTGTCATGCAAGACGCTGTGCTAAACAGTTCTCTTTCAAGGGTATTAAGCTCCTGCCTCAGTTGCAAGCAAAGTGTCGGACACGAATCACCTGGAAATTTAAATAACTTTTCCTGGCTTTTTTTTTTTTTTTTAAGTGTTTTTATAGCGCTGGTTGCTTGTTTTTCTCACAAAATCTGGCAACACTGGAGACCGGCTAGTAGAGAGAAGGTTCGGTAGAGCGCGAGGAGGGGAGGCGGGGGGCGAGAGAGCGAATGAACGAGAAAAAAAGAGGGAGAGAGAGAGAGAGAGAGAGAGAGCGACGGCCGTCAGGGTCCGGGTGGCTAAGGGACGGAGGACACGGTAAATATAAAACATTGCATTTTCAGATCGTCAGAAGTTAGCTACGGTCGACTCCTTGAGCAAATTGCTGGCACGCTGCCGGAGCCGAACCGTTGGTTAGCAGATGATGTGAAGACGGAGAGGTTCGTACACAGGGCGAGTGAACTTGAAGAGGGTTCTCCTCTCCTCTTTTTTTTCTTTAACGGTTAGAGGAAAATCACAGCAACCAGACGACCTTCAATCATTGCTGGACTAGTGTCAAAGATGTCTGGTGTGCAGCCCCTCCACCCCTCCTCCTGCTCTCTCCGCAGGTAACGTTAAACCGGAGCGCTCCGTCCTCCGCGGCCAGCAGATGCAGACAGACATCAGCGCGCGAGGAACTGTCCGCGTGAGCGCGCCTGCCGGGGTGAACGGGTGCATTCGGTGTGAAACGCGTCCCCGCGGTTTTTTTTTTCTTTTCTTTTCTTTTTTTTCTTTTTACCTGACCCACTAAAGCTGGTAGTCTCTACACACGCACGTGCCTCCGACCGGCTGGCCGCCTCGCGCACTGCCCCGCCGGGACTAGACCCGTTTTTAAAAGGCTGTCCGCTGAAGGCCGCCTGAGGTCGCTCCCAATATTAATTGTCATGAAACTGTCCAGTCGTCAAGGTAAAAGAAACCACTGTCATACTTCCACGGTGGACTTTTAGAAATAAAAGCCGAGCGAGATTACTAAGACTTCTCGAGCCACGCTCAGTTGAATTTCTGCACTCGTAAACAAACATCCTAGATTGTTAATCTGTAACACAGTTGCTTAAATAATTAAATATTTGGATTATTTTTTAGCAAAAAAAAAAAAAAACTTGCTAGTAATGGCAATCATGTTTTTTAAAAAACAAAAACAAGGGAATGTTGTCAGAGCTACAACCTCAGGGTTGGCAAAAACAAACAAAACAAGGCAATATAAAGTGTTACTACAGAATACAGGAAAATAGAAAGTGCCTTATATAAGTAAAGATGAAAGAAAACAAGTCAATAGTGCCTACAAAACAAGAGTGTCAACAGAAAGTGTTAAACAAAAAGTGTCTTCGTATCACAAAAAGGCAGTTCTATCTATATCTATCTATCTATCTATCTATCTATCTATCTATCTATCTATCTATCTATCTATCTATCTATCTATCTATCTATCTATCCAATATATATACTTTTTTCCCCCTAGCATTACCATCAGATCAAATTCTGGACCGTTTCCCATTTATTACCAGCAAACAACTGTTTTGTCTTTTTCTGTTGGTTGTAAGTTGTAAATATTGTTTTTGATAAGGCTGTGTATATATATATATATATATATATATATATATATATATATATATATATATATATATATATATATATATATATAAGGCTTATATATAAATAAACCCAATTTGCTTATTTATATATATTTATATATTTTTATTTTGACTCCAGACAATTCGGGATGCACCCAATCAATGGTGCAAAGGTCACAATCCGATCAGAGAATTTCCCTAGATCTTTACCTACATTAATTAAGTATTGCAAGTATTTTGCACGATAAATGCTAGTTGGTGATGTGATTTAGGTGTTGACAATAGAAATGGTCTCTTTGCGGTGCAGGAGTATTTTCACCTTTCTATTTATTAGAAAAACATCCTCATATATTTTCCGAAATGTATCATTACGTATTTCCTCTGTAATTTATTCTGAGATTTCTGCTTCAAATCTTTTTAATCACCTTTGTATTTGTGTTTTGAATCAATGTGTGTACTTTGTGTGTGTTCTGAGAAAGGAAAGCGCCAGAAGCACCTTTTTTAGCTTTGAGACTATGTTTCATTGGAGACCTTCATGGGAGAACATAGCTTTACAATTCATTTTTCTATTCCTAAAAAGAAAAAACAGATGCTTTTTTTTATGCTAAAGATGTATTTTATTTTATACAATTGTGCATGTGTGACTCCAAATGACTTTCAGTTTACATGCAGCTCTTCTGTCCTGATGATCATTGAAGCTCATTTTGTGACAGAAAGCTGGAAGTTCAGCAGCAAGCAACAAAAAAAAAAACAGCGTAGCAAAATTGTAAATGTGGTGCTTTTATTGTGAAGGAGAAGACTTTCTGTGTTTTGTCCCTCCCCAACTGTCACTACCTTTACACAGAAGGTTTTTCTCTGCGCAAATATTTCCCCTCCCACCAGTACAGGCTTGTGCCTGGGCCTCTTGACTATGGTCTAATTTAAACCACTGCCGTCATGAAGCTTGGAACAATTTAAGTCGCCGTAGAGTAACTTGCTCTAAGAGCATAAGGTGTGCGCCTGTGACCTAAATACTTGAAACTTGGAGGGGTTATTTTGGCCAGCAGCCTGGAGCTCATACCGTGAGCTCAAGGAGTGTTGGGATGGATTATGTAGTGTACGATCCTTTTATTTTTTTCACCCCCCCCCCCCCCCCCTCTTTTTGTTGGCAACTCCGGCCTGTCTTTACAGTAGGTGATGTAAGGCCAAAGCAGGAGGAGTGACATACTGTACAATACAATGTGAGCACAGCCAGACACATTGGCTACAGTCACACTGTGCTCTGAGCCAAAACCCCGCTGGGCTCCGGTTTTCTTCTTAGGAGCCGTGTATTTTACACTCCCCCTTTCTCTGTGGCTCACTTTGAGGATACATGGACAACCTATAATCTAAGAACGTTTAATTCAATTCAATTCAGTTTTATCTATATAGCGCCAATTCAGGAAACATGTCATCCCAAGGCACTTTCCAAAGTCAAATTCAATCAGATTATACAGATTGGTCAAAAAAAAAATTCCTATCTAAGGAAACCCAGCAGATTACATCAGGTCTTGACAAGCAGCATTCACTCCCCGTGAAAGAGCGTAGAGTCACAGGGACAGTCGTCTGCATTGTCCATGGCTTTGCAGCAATCCCTCATACTGAGCATGCATGAAGCGACAGTGGAGAGGAAAACTCCCCTTTAACGGGAAGGAAAACCTCCAGCAGGACCAGAACCAGGTATGGTCATCTGCCTCGACCCACTGTGGATTAGAGAAGACAGAGCACGTTCCTGACTGTTATGGGAAATGTTCGTAAACTGGACATCCACTGCTTTCATGTTGCTGGGCGATATGGACCAAACTAATTAGGGCTGTACGACTTTGTCAAAAATCAAAATTGCGATTTATTTCAACCATAATTGAGATTTAAGGTATAATAATATCCCTACCCACTGGTCCGTTTTAACTATATTCATTTCTTGTGGCGCAACAAGGCCAGGGCCTAGATTTACATCATAAATGATACAGATAGACTGCCTACACGTCATTTATTCTACGTGTTTGCTGTATTTCAGACAGCCTTTAAGTAAAAAATAAATCCCAGAATGTTCTATAAATAGAATAAAAACTCAAGAATCTGGACAAATAAACTAAAGTTAAGTTAAAATGCAACAACTAGACAATGTGACATTAAAGAAACTGGGTTAAATGGTGCAGATACAAACTAAAATAAGATTGTCTTCTAAAGCTAGGACCCTAAAAATTTGTTTTTTCCCCCCTCATATACACTACCGTTCAAAAGTTTGGGGTCACCCAAACAATTTTGTGTTTTCCATGAAAAGTCACACTTATTCACCACCATACGTTGTGAAATGAATAGAAAATAGAGTCAAGACATTCACATGGTTAGAAATAATGATTTGTATTTTAAATAAGATTTTTTTTTACATCAAACTTTCCTTTCGTCAAAGAATCCTCCATTTGCAGCAATTACAGCATTGTAGACCTTTGGCATTCTAGCTGTTAATTTGTTGAGGTAATCTGGAGAAATTGCACCCCACGCTTCCAGAAGCAGCTCCCACAAGTTGGATTGGTTGGATGGGCACTTCTTGCGTACCATACGGTCAAGCTGCTCCCACAACAGCTCAATGGGGTTCAGATCTGGTGACTGCGCTGGCCACTCCATTACCGATAGAATACCAGCTGCCTGCTTCTGCTCTAAATAGTTCTTGAACAATTTGGAGGTGTGTTTAGGGTCATTGTCCTGTTGTAGGATGAAATTGGCTCCAATCAAGCGCTGTCCACTGGGTATGGCATGGCGTTGCAAAATGGAGTGATAGCCTTCCTTATTCAGAATCCCTTTTACCCTGTACAAATCTCCCACCTTACCAGCACCAAAGCAACCCCAGATCATCACATTACCTCCACCATGCGCCAATTCATGAAACATGTCATCTCAAGGCACTTTACAAAGTTAAGTTCAATCATATTATACAGATTGGGTCAGATTATACAGATTGGTCAAAAATGTTCCTATATAATATATAAAAATTATGATTATATAAACTCTAGAACAAATAATAACATTAGATTATCTCACTGCTGCAACTCTCTTCCATGTGGAGTTAAACCCACTTTAAACATATTACTGACACCTAAACGACGTTTTTTATCCATTAATTGTTACAGAGCCAAACATTTCTGAGCTCTGCAATTTGGAAATTGCGTTTATTAAAATTGTGATTGTATTGAAAATGCGATTAATTGTCCAGCCCTAAAAATAATATGTTGATATTTTTAGGCTGAATGCCGATATTTATCTCGATATGGTTTTCTTTTCATAAAGTAATTATAAAAAAAATGATCTTTGAATCAAAGCTTTATCCCAAAAGTCCCACAGACACATTTTTTTTAAACAGCTGTAGATAAAGATGAGAAACGGCTGAAAATTGACCTACTGGAATACAAAAAAGTCCTTCCTTCCTTTCTTCCTTCCTTCCTTCCCTCTCCATCCATCCATCCGTCCATCCACACATCCCTACATCCTTCTTTCCTTCCTTCCTTTCTTCTACTCTTCACTATCCATCCATCCCTCCATCCATCATTCCTTTCTTCCTTCCCTCTCCATCCATCCTTCCTTCCTTTCGTTCGTTCTTTCCTTCCTTCCTTCCCTCTCCATCCACCCATCCTTCCTTCCTTCTCCATCCATCCATCCATCCATCCCTACATCCTTCTTTCCTTCCTTCCTTTCTTCTACTCTTCACTATCCATCCATCCACCCATCCATCCTTCCTTCTCCATCCATCCATCCATCCATCCATCCATCCATCCATCCTTCCTTCCTTCCTTCCTTCCTTCCTTCCTTCCCTCTCAATCTTTCCTTCCTTCCTTCCTTCCCTCTCAATCTTTCCTTCTTTCCTTCCTTCCTTCCTTCCCTCTCCATCCATCCATGAAGTCAGATAGTGGTTCAGATAACTCGGTGGATCACACTTCATGTTTTTTTCAGAGCTTTCAGACTCTTGAGCGAAGCAAGACTGCAGCTTCTGTCTTTGCAGACATGGCTGGTTTGGAACAAGGCTGCAGATGAAATCGCTCAGGAACACACCTTAAATGGCTCCTTCACACCAAAGCTCTGTCGAAAACAAACACCAACAAAACACTGAGTCGGTGTCAGTCCAAAATCCGATTGTTAGCTGTTAAAACTACCAAGTGGCCCTTCATCCCTTTTTTGTTTTTGGGTCTCTCATTCACAACCTTCCAGAAACACTAACGAGAGAATAATGACAAGGAAAGCCAAGACGAGCTAACGTTACAAGGTCACACACTGTTGGCTTTTCCCTCAGCAGCTTGCCTTAGAGCTCCCCTCCCTTCATCTAATCTAGTGAAATGTGCACGCCGGTGGAATCGCTTTCACAGCTTATCGTGTGAGAAGCCAAAGTCACTCATTTGTTCTCAGGGAAAAAAAAGAGCGGCCTTTTATTTAAAAACGTTTATTTTGGAAACTCCCATGAGTTGATACGGCCATTTCCCACCTAATAAATGAGATAAATTTTGCATATCCATGATGACAGCTACTCCCTCTCCGCTAGTTTCCCTAGAGAACACCTGTGGGTGTTTTGGCTTGTTTCGACTAACAGTTTGGACATTTATTTTAGCTCCTGTCCGTCATGTGTAGCTCACAGAGACAAACGCATACCTGACGCACAGCCGGCACTTCCAGGACGTGGCGTCTGGAAGGCAGCCACATGCTTGAATGGATGTTGACGCTTTGCACAAACCCGGAGAAATTGCTGTTGAACAAAACTTTTGCCTCTTTCATGATGTCTGCGTTTTCTTTTTTCTTGTAGGAGAGGGTAAGGCCCGACAGACGGAGAGATCTTTGACCCGCTGAGCGATTGAATGAGGCCGCGCCTGGCGTTTCTGAGGATCCTCTCCATGTTTTGATCCGCTCAGTATTTTCACTTCAGCAACTTGGTTTTTGCCGCCATGCCGTCCAACAGTCCCGCCGCCGCCGAGCCGCCCCAGACGTCAGAGAACGACGGCGCTAAAAACTTGGTAAGAAGAATCAGCCGCCCTCGTTATCTCGATAGAAAAACATGCCGCTGTGTCTGCTGAGCGCCATTTTTCATGAATTTGTAACATGTAAACAAGAAAAAATGCTTGAGTTTTTGTTCCTGGTATGCCGTGACGAGACGTAGCTGTACTATTTTACAAAGTTGGACAAAAAAAAACACGTTGACCTCATCTAAATATTTACAATTTTACCAATCATCACGATTCTTATTTTCATTAGAAAATAAGAATCGTCATTTATTAATAATTATCTACGTTAAAGACTTTATTGCATATTTATAATTAATTGATTTGTGTTTTATTTTGATTTCTTTGTGACACTGACAGGTATGTTGCCTACAATGCACACTGTAGATAAACAGTGTCTTGCAAAATGGTTCACGCTCCTTGAACTTTTGTCACATTTTCTCATGTCGCAGACACAAACCTCCGTGTGTTTGGCCTAGACTTGGTGTGATAAGCTAGGAATGGGCATTTATCGCATCGTTTATTGTTATTGAAACATTTATTACCGTGATAGGGATTTTTTAGTTACCAGGAAAATTATACATTTTGATAAATGATGCCCGGAAATCCCACAATTTGACAGTATTGTTGGTATTGTTTGTTTTACATTGTTCTTTCTACCGTTGGTTTCACAAAGGCATCAGTCAATATCAATAAGTTCAAAAATACTGTTAAATTCAGCTACTATGTGCAGTTTAGTAATAAAAAAATCACGCTCTGTGCAACTCATGTTTTAAAGAAACATATTTAAAAATGTGCATTTTTTTTAATGTGGGGCTGAGTGCAGTGACAAGCAGTCATGTCACAAAAAAACTCCAGAGAAGTTGTAAGTCTCTATTATTGTTATCACAATTAATACCTTAAAATACTGCGAAAAAACTTTACATCTTTATCGGTCATTCTTATGATAGAAAAATATCAGCTGTCACATAATTGTGAAGTGGAAGGAAATATGATGAATTCAAAATACACGTCCGGCTAGCATTCAGCTCCCTTTGACTCTGACACCTCTAAATAAAATTCACAACAACCAATTGCCTTAAGGTGTCAGCTAATTAGTAAATAGTCAGTCTGATTGCATCACAAAACCCAAGCAAAGTTTGAGGTAGAACATGGGCATCCGCCTAAAAACATCCGGCTGGACAAGGATGGCATTAACTAGAGAACCGGCAAAGGGATCCAAAGCTCAGTCGGGAGAATCAGTAGATAAAATAACTTTTATTTATCCTCTCCAAACATCTGGGATTTTAGTTGGAAGAGTGACAAGAAGATTGTCCCATTTGTCTTTTGCCACAAGCCATGGAGGCAAGACTAAAAACCTGTGGAAGAACGTGTTGCTGATCATTTTGAAGATTTTGACGCAGGTGGTAGGTTTGGTGGAAAACTAACTCTGAACACTACCCTAAACCAGGGGTCTGCAACCTGTGGCTCCTGAGACGCATGTCGCTCTTTTACAGCTTCAGCTCTGGCTCTTAAAAACTTAGACCAAAAATGCGAGGGGAAAAAAAATGGTCAATGTTTCTAAATGTAAAGGTAATTTAAAATTGCTAGTTTAAGATGCATTTAGTTCTTCAATATATGCATATCATTTCCAGAAAGAAAGAAACTAATGGTGTGTAGAATATTTTACTATAGATAAATGAAGTATCTTTTTGTCAATCGGTTGCAAACGACTTGCTTTCATCATGATTTCATCATTTTGATGCCATTTGCTATAAAAATCAAATGTCCAATTGAAGAAAATGTATTAAACCTAAAAATAAAAATACTGTTGGTTTAAATAATAAAAACTGTTGATCTTTAATTTAAAAAAATGTTAACAAATTTCCTATAGTATACTATAAAAAGATTGTTTCAAAGAGATGTGTAACTTTTGTGGCTCTAAACAAAATTTGTTTAGCTGGACCGAGGGCAAAAATGGCTCTGCAGGTTGCTGACCCCTGCCCTAAACACACCATCCCCGTGTGAAACATGGTGTTAGCAGTACTGTGCTGTGGGGAGCCTGTCCTATAGCTACAGCACTTTGAATTGTCTTATTACTGAAAAGTGTTTTATAAATAAACTTGCCTTGCCTTGCCTGTAGCTAAGAGAAAAAAGTGGGCCAGAGTTCGGTGGGCGGTGTGCGTCACTCCTGTTGTATGTCACCTGTTTGTGTGGCTGCGTTTTTCGGGATCTGCTTATCTGAGATCGTAAATGCCATTTTTAAAACCAATTTAGTTGTTTTTTGAGCGCTACACCTGCCGTTTGTTTAAGGAGCGCTGTTGGAGTTCTTTGCAGTGAGCGCACGGCTTCTGCTGGTTTCTGACCAGCCTTCTTGTTCTACCTCCGTTTTTGAAAAGCAGCTCTGTTTATACGTTTGTTATTTTATGAGCGCATGCCTGAGGACTGCAGCAATATATATAAATGGCTTGTACTTGTATAGCGCTTTATCAAGTCCGACGACCCCAAAGTGCTTCACACTAATCAGCCATTCACCCATTCACACACTTACGGTGGTGAGCTACATTTTAAACACAGCTGCCCTGGAGCAGAATCACAGTGCTAAAACACATTGTGCAAAAATGTAAATTATTGAATTGCAATAAGATTGGAACTCTGAAAGATGTACATGTCTCTCAGTTCTGCCTTAGCAGGACCCCTACTCTGGCATAAAACATACTATACAGCTCCAAAAAATAAGAATCCAAGATTTTTGTCTTTTTCATGTAATCGGGTTAAATCAGTTGTATCTAAACTAAGTAATATAAAATAAATTTTTGCTGTAATTTGACTATTTTAGTAAGCTGTTTAACTTGTTATAATCTCAGGTTTTGGACAGGCGTATACTGGTGTAGCCTCGGTGCACGTGTGACGTTGCTCACAGAGGTTCAGTGAATGCTCAGACACATGCAAAATTAGGGGGAACATTGCCTATGACTGAAGCAAACCTGTATCTTTTTAGGATGTTCATGTATTAGAATGGCCCAAAGACCTAAATCCAATTCACAATCCGTAGCATAAGATGGAAATTGATGTTCAAAGATGCTATCCATCCAGCAGGACCAAACTTGAGCTATTTTATAAAGCAGAATGGGCAAATATGTTATAATCTAGATATGCAATACTGCTAGACATTTAACCCAAAAGATCTGCAGCTGTAAGTGGGGGGCTGAATATATTTACAGAGATTAAATATCAAAAATAAACTTGGAAGGAGTTTATCATTTTCCTTCCACTTCATTATGATATTCTATTTTGTGTTGCTGTATCACATGAAATCCTAAATAGTTACAGTAAAGATTGTGTTTGTTTCATGATAAAATGGGCAAAAGTTTAAGGTGTATAAATACGTTTGCTGCGGGCTGCGTACACTTTTTGCAAATGGATATTTTAGCTTAATATTCACACATTCAACATCAATAAACAACGTTGTAAAGACTCATTTCAAACCACAAATCTTATTTTTTTTTATACATACAACCTGATGATAATATTGCATCTTCTCCTGCCATACCGATACTTTCAATGCTTCTTTATTTACACACAGTGATGCAGGACCGCTGCTGTTATTTTTGCAGCTTCGGTTAATATTACACCCACCGCCTCTCTTACTACACCTGTCATTAACACCACTACTCGGCTTCATTGCTCACGGTTAAGGGCTTGTTTCAGCCAAGACACACATGGAGCCCGGCAGGCAAGCGAGACCTTGTAATAATTAAACTCTAAGTTATTTATTTACATTCTCTGTAGACCGTTTGGCTTTCCACATCCTCTGCTACATGCGGGAGACATGAGGCGCTTTAACTTCTTTTTTTGTTTTTCTTTTTTTTTACATACACACAAATGAGCGAGCACGCAAATGTTAGCACGCAGTCCGACAGGTGAAAAATGGTTCCTTTCATTTGCACCCCCAAACATCTGGGCGGTCCTCGTAAATCAGGGAAAAGTTTGAAGTTCATTCTATACAACAGCCACATAAAGACCCGTCTCTCTCGCTTACTTCCACGTTCGCGCGCTGGCCAAGAGCCAAAGCAAAGTTTCCCTTATAGAGCTGTTTCTTTTAAACATCCTGAGATCTCTGACAAAGGCTCAAGTGAAGCCCAGAGAGAAACCAGAGGAAGCCGTTTGAAGACAGAGTGGAAGACCAGGAGATAGCGCTGTGGAAATTTCACGCAATCTATACTCAGATCCACATGGCAGGAGCTCCTATTCGGATGGTGGCTATAGAAAAAAGGTAATTTTCTTTCTTTTGAAGTATTTTACAAAACTGGGTGTAAAGTAGGGCTGAAGTATTCCTGCGCGCTGTAGTTTTGAGCAATCTGAAGATATTAATGCTTACACTTGTTTAAACATTTTATTCAGCGATTAACTCCAGTTAATTCATTAATCCCAGAAAAGCATAAACCTATAGTTTATCCTAGCTATTTCTTTTCCTTTTGGCTGCCAGCACTAGCAGTCTTACATTTAACAAACTGCTAAGCTGTCAGAAGATTTGCCCTGGGTGTAGCAATTATATGTAACTGATCATGTGGAAAAACGTTCTTTATCTCCAAACCCTTAAGGCTGAAATATGCTTCAAAAGCCTGACGTGTGATATATATTACCAAGGCAAAGTACTTAAACGGGCTTAAAGTATACATCAAAACCTCCTTCATGATGATTGCTTGTCATTACTCTTGAAAACTTAAAGTTAACAGACATTTTCTAAATGCACGAGTGGATTTAAGTTGTTTGGGAGGAATGAATTCAGGTGATTGAGGGCATGCAGTGTTTGGGCCACAGTAAAATGGATTTTTGATTGTGTAAAACCAAAAGGGTTGAGCTTTTCATTCCTTCAGGGTTCTGTAAACTTATTGAGGACCTTAAAACTTTCCAAAATAAGCATGACCGTTGGACCGATTCTTTCTGGGACTGAATATCTAGACATAAGAACGATTGTTTTAAATGTTAATTATTCAATAATTTATGGAGCTTGTAAGTGCTAGATTATTTGATACAGTTGGAATCAGTTGTTTACATGCACGTGGCATAAAAAGACTCATAAGCAGGGTTTCCCTCAGAAAACTGGCTAAGCCTGGTGGTAAGTGGTGCTTTGTTAAAAAATGTTAAAAATTGACAGGGATTTTGAAAATATGACTATTTAACTATATGTTATTGGGGTGAACTCAGCCTGGGTGTCTATTGTCTTATGTGGTCTGTGAGTTGGGGTGGGTGTAATATAGATGCTTCTTTTTCTTCTGCGGTGGGGGCGTGCAGCCCTGGGTGTCTGGCTCCAGCTCCTTGTCCCAGTCCCCGCTCGAGACGATTCTTGGTGCTGATACTGTCTGTATGGGTCGGGTGGGCTGGCTAACTGGAGTGGGGGGGGCACTATTGAGCATTTTTCTTATGGATAAACCTTACATACACAAGTGTACACACTTTATACATCCTGTATTAAACAATGCAACATATTTTTCAGTGATGTTATCAAAGCTGTTGGTTGTTTGTACCTGTGATACTTTGCTGGTTAGTTTTGCTGTTCTTGTTATATCTCTCTCTGCAGGTGTAGAAACAGACTCCGAGGATGATTTCTTGTACTCCATTTTTCATCTGCTTTTCTCCCTTTTAGCAAATCTTTTTCTCTTCCTTTCTTTCTGTTTTACCCTTCCGTTTCTGTGTCCACTGAATTTGCAATAATCCCAAAATAATATCCAATAAAGATTTTTTACATATATTTCAAGTGGAGCTTCATAGCAAAAGCAGTAATGCTCCACTTATGAAAGTACATCTGTTGGGCTCTATTTGGCACTGAAAAAGGAATTCTTAGTGCTACATAGCTAGACAGAAAACGTACAGAAAAAAAGAAATTTTGTTATTGTAAGACATTGACATTACTTAAACACCAACTACAATGTCTTACAAAAAGGCACACATTTGAAAGACTTTTTAACAAAGAAAAAAATGCAAATATATCCCAGGTACGTGCTCAAAGTTAAAATGAGAGCCTGGTGAGGGAGAGCCAGAGAATCGCTAGTTTGAAAAGAAATGAATTTGGTGTCAAAGCCAAACACAATCAATGCAAGGTGGGAGTTTTTTTTTTAATTTAAACCAAATGACGTCACCCGCTTAATTTGTCTGAGCCGGTAGGTCGAGAGGATATACTTGTGTTATTATGCCATTATCATATTAGTTGAAAAAGGTCTCCAAATGACAATAATATGATTTATCTCGATAAGTTATAGAAAAAATTATCGTCCAGCAAAATTTCTCTATCGTGACAGACCTAGGCAGAACGGAAAATTAACGGTGTAAGAAATATGGCCTAGAAACCTGACTCAAACCTCAAACCTGCACTGGTTCTACTAGCAGGAATGGGCCAAAATCCCAGGAAACTATTGTGAGAAGTTTGTGGATACCCAAGACGTTTGACCAAAGTCATAGAGATTAAAAAGAAATTCTACTAACAAAATATGTTGAGACTTCTTAATTTGAAGAATTTTTTTTCTGTCTATCACAGGAAAATAATAAATAAAACAGAAACTAAGGCTTGAAAACATCCGTCTATGTTTAAATGATCTATATAATGTTTCACTTAGTGATTGGAGGTAATGAAATACATTAACTTTTAAATACTATTCCAATTTATTGAGATACACCTGTATGTTGACCTCATGTAGTCCAACATAGTAACCAAACTCAAGAAGGTGGTGCTTGCTCAGGATTAATTCTGTTAAGTGGTATACCGATCTGATTTTTTGGCCTTTAATACAAATCTGAGACATTTAGGAAAAGGCATTTGCCAATATGATGTATTAATGCATTTAATTAGAATAGTTGGACACATTCTTGAAAACACAGTAGCTTTAAATTGCAGTAAAATTGTATACTGGCCTTGTGTATAGTAAATATGTGTCACTGGGGTTTTAATTCTAAATTAATTATAAATGCCACTGAAATTTAATGTTGTATGTTTGTTCTTATTTTTCCGGTGCTACAAAATATTCAAAATTAATGAATGACGTAAAAAAATTGTCATAATTCTTATGTTAAAAACAATTATTTGTTATTTTCACTTCAAGCTAACTATTCAGATGATTATTTCATAGTGGTCACATTTTCAATTAATATTTATTAGTCTTTAAAAAACTCCAGTTTTTTTTATTTAAATGCAATATTTTCAGTGCCCTCAATTTCAACTCACTCATTTCACTGTCACAAATTCAGGGTATAAACTTCAGCATTTAAATTCAACGTCTAAAAATTGATTTCTCTGGAAATCCATGACTGCATTTTTTTTTTATTTTGTGTTAATTCTTTTCTATCCTGGTAGGACAAAAGCCAAGGATCAATTAAGGAACAGCTGGCCAGTGGGTTTGAGAAGTGGGGAGACATTTACCCTTGCCTAAGTCAACTGGCTGCTGATGCTGCACTAGTCATCCCTGTGTCAAGTGTAAATTGTGAACAAGACTTCTCTGCAATGATCAGGATCAAAACTAATCTACAAAACAAACTTAACGAGAGCACATTGTTGCATGCTTTGAGGATTGCATTAATGGACGTTGCCCCTGAAGCCTTTCATGGAGGATTTACGTGTTTTTTTCAAAGCAACGAAAGAATAATTCCTCAGGCAGAAACTACAAACGTTGTGAATAGTTTTCAAGTGAATATCTGAAGATCATTTCTTTATAAAAAAAAATATTGTTCACGCTCATAAAGCCACTCTGTACTGCCTACCACCAAAAGTAAATTCTCAACCTATGGGAAACACCGCAGTGTAATGGTGCGGTCACATAAAAACGCGTTTTGAGCGTCAGCGGCGTCTGGTTTACATGCAAGTCTATAGTAGACCCACGTCTAGGAGCGTCAAGAGGTCCTACGGCGCGTTTCAACCGTCAGGAGTGGCGCGTTTTTAGTTTTTAGGTGTCCGAAGCAGCAGACGCTAGAGTTGGAAAATCCGAACTTTTGCAGCTAGACACGGAGCGTCAACCAAACAGAAAGACCCCTCTTTGTCACGTAGTGACAGATTTTCCAATGGGAAGGAAGGACAAACTCATCATCGCTGTTTTTGCCCATCCTATTATCTATGATCAGTCAAACTATCACTACAGAGACAGTAAAGGACCTTACCTGGAGGAGGATTAGTGAGGAAGTTGGAATCTTGGGTAAGTTATCAAAACTTTTAACACTTTTAATATTTCCCCGCATTTGACGAAAAGAACAGAGTAGCTCCTCCCAACGCGCGTCAAGCCAGTCTGTCCACACTTTGCTCAGAGCATCCAAGTTGAGGTGTTGGATGCCTTTTTGACACTCAAAGCACGTTTGGTGTGAACACACCATAACGGCAGGGTCACCATAGGTCACAGACATTAGCAAACGCTGTCAGAGCACTTAGAGCCAACACCCAGCCAATCCAGATACACATTGTCAGTCACGTGACGCGGTGCTTGTGGCGCTCATGTTGAAGGAAACCCCTCTCCTTAGCAGTCGACTGACATGGCAGCTTACTCCAACTCAACGGTGAGTTTAATGCTTTCATTCATCTGTAGTATTGTTTTTGGCACATATAGTTTCATACAGTATCTCACAGCTTGATTTATAACACCGTTTTGGGCAACTTTTAATCGTGTAACCTGCAGGGATGCCAATTTAGTGCTCTACCAAGCTACCATAGCGACTTTTATTTTGAAAAGAGACGCTACTTTTGCTTAATCTAGCGTCTCGGTGGCAAACTGATGGCTTCATTGCTATACAATTAACAAACAGTTCAACAATTTATTTGAAAACAGTATACAATTTAAAACATGCCTATAAGCACATGAATATACTGTATTTTAGATTAATAATAATAATAATAATAATAATTGAACATCATTGATCTCACAATGGAGAAATTCCCTTCTGCATTTTAACCCATCCCCTTGGGGAGCAGTGGGCTGCCACTGTGCAGTGCCTGGGGAGCAATCTAGGGTTAAGGGTCTTGCTCAGGGACCCAGAGTGCAGGCTGTGGGGATCAAACCGGGTACTTGCAACCTTCTCAGAGCGCAAGCGCACTGTTCTAACCACTAGGCCACCACTCCCCCCCTAGATTAAATTAAATCGTTTTATAATTTTATTTAGATTACTGTCATTTTACAGACGTTAAACAACACAGAAGACAGACCATCAGATTAGAAAAAATTGGCCTCCAATGTCTTGCTATGTATGAATTTTTCTCTCTCTCCTTGGAACTCCTGTTTGGTTATATTTTTGATAGACTCGTGGTCGATTAGAGCACGTCCTTAAGCATTTGCCACTGGATCTGGACTTCCTAGACTTTATTTACACTCAAGAACTTTTTTTTTTGAATGCCTTGTCTTGCCAGCTAGCCGTTCCTTCAACCATTTTGGACATGCTGGCTCATATGCACACACTTGTTCATTTAGAAAAAACATAAAGAAGAAGAACACACATATGTTGTACAGTTTGAGCAAGGACAAGCTGGGTGAAAATATATGCTCATATCCTCCAGATTACCTATGCAGTCTTTTAGAACTTCATCTAGCTGTCACATGCATAGCCAAACTCTTGGGTGTATCCAGACGAACTGTACACTGATGAATGGAGGAGTTGGGTCTTTCAATGCGTGGTTTATACACCCCCATGACAGATAATAAGCTAGACCAATGTGTGATGGACATTAAATCCAAGCAGTCACACTCCGGGTATCGTATGGTGAAAGGCCTTCTGCGAGCCTGAGGACTGAGGGTGCAGTATGATTGAGTCAGAGCTTCCATGCATTGTGTAGACACCATTGGAATGGTGGAATGGTCCACTTAGGATGTATAGCTAGATCCATGTGCAGTTCCAGGCCCCCAGTCCTTCATGCACATAGATACAAACCATAAATTGATACTGTAAATCATTAATCTTTATTTGTTCAGCTGAGTTTTATAGCACACTTGTTAAACATAGTCAAGTGATTTTTAAGTTATTTTGATCTTATATACCCTTTTGAAACCAAAGTAATTTATGCAAGTGTTAAGTTAAAAAGCAAGCCATTTTTCTGACAATTTTGTACTTTTTTTATTTATTTTTTTAGGTACAAATTGTTATCTTTGGTGGTATTGGTGGTTTTATAAGATATGTAGTTTACTGTATAATATTTTTGCTATGTTGTGCAGATAATGTATCTTGGTACCACCCCCCAACCATCTGGCATCGACCACTCTGGCTTTGTTTCAGGGGTCAGTGGAAAAGTTTGGTTTCCCCCACAGGTAAAGGCATGCTAATTAAAGAGGTTATGAAAGTCTTGATGCTTGGGATAAATTGCAGATATGGTGGTCATAATGCACAATTTAGTAGTTGAATTTCTTTTGATTTTAGATATTTTCTGTCTCTCAACATTTTTTGACAGAAAGAAGTTCTAACTTCTCATTATTAAAATGTTCTACTATTATATTAGATTACCTCAACATTTAAAATGCTGCACACCTCTTCTGTTACCATTATGTCTTCCTGCCAAGTCTGCAGGATCTTTCCACAGTAGCTGGGACAATCATCCACTTTGAACAGAGAGAAACATGACTCCTAACCAGCTGTGGTTTCTTAATTGAACACATCATACGGTTCCTGAACCAACCAGTTCCTTGACAGAGGTAGTTTGACTGGACAAATTTTCCAACAATAGTACCCTACAATATTTAACAGTTTTGTGTTCTCTCCCTTGTGTTTTTTCAGGGTGTACATTGTCTAGAAATCAAATGGGAAGAAAGTGGGCTTCCTCTTCGGGACCATTCAAGTGTCACAGTTCTGAACACAAACGTTCAACTGGCTCAGGAACAAGCAGCAGTTTTAAGAGATGCAGTTAATCCAGGAGCCGCATCGCAGTCCTTTGGCTGTGACTTTATATAATTGCTACTGTTCATTGTACAGTTTTGTGAGCAGGTTTTTAGTCTGTGAAAGAGCCTTCTTTAGATGTTAGCTATGTAGATGGGGTTTAATTAGGGAAAACAACTTGTTTGTTTAAAGCATGTCCAGAGTTTGATTTCAGATATCAAATGTTCTAAATTTTATGTTTTGATTTAACCTAACTTTACTTGGAAAACTTTTTAGGATATAGCTGTACATCTTGGATTGGACTTTAAATATATTAAATTGTATGAATATGCAAAAAGTTGTTACTTTGAGTTTTGTAATTTGTTTTCAAACAAGTCAAACATTTCAAAACTCCTGTGTGCATTACATAATATTGCATAAAACCAATTTTTAAACTGAATATTCCAGCTTTCAATAACCGAATCTAACCAAACTTTTATAGAAAAATGTCCTTTGAGCATATTACAAGTGTTAAGCTCTATATTATTCCAACTTTATAGAAACTGTGATAAAAGAGTATTGGAAAATGAAAAAAAAATCTATTTCAACAACATACCTTAAATTCAATAGTCAGGTTGGTCATTCACAGCAGACCAAAACCAGTTTGGGTAGAGGAAATACAGGCTAAAACATCACGTTCACAAAATTTGTGTTCCTCGCTGGGATTCGCAAAGTTTCATAACAAGTGGCAGCACTGGACAATCTTCACAGAAAGACATGCAGGTAAGTTGTCCCATCCTGGCCAGAACTTCAGGAGATCATTCAGTTCAGGTGCTGTGGCTTTCAAAGAGAATAAAATAAAGTTAACAAAATACCTAATTTAATGTTATCATGCAACTGGAACATTTACAAATTATGCAAAACATTAAGATCAATGGAAAACTGCATGACAGTTTCATGTTTTAGGAAAATCTACCTGTGAAACTTGTGTCAAATGTAAGGAAATTTTAATAACCATACTTCCTTATATACGTTTTCCTTTACTTTACGTTTTCTTTAACTTAATTTGGGTCAATTCAGTTTCATTTACACTACCGTTCAAACGTTTGGGGTCACCCAAACAATTTTGTGTTTTCCATGAAAAGTCGCACTTATTCACCACCATACGTTGTGAAATGAATAGAAAATAGAGTCAAGACATTGACAAGGTTAGAAATAATGATTTGTATTTGAAATAAGATTTTTTTTTACATCAAACTTTCCTTTCGTCAAAGAATCCTCCATTTGCAGCAATTACAGCATTGCAGACCTTTGGCATTCTAGCTGTTAATTTGTTGAGGTAATCTGGAGAAATTGCACCCCACGCTTCCAGAAGCAGCTCCCACAAGTTGGATTGGTTGGATGGGCACTTCTTGCATACCATATGGTCAAGCTGCTCCCACAACAGCTCAATGGGGTTCAGATCTGGTGACTGCGCTGGCCACTCCATTACCGATAGAATACCAGCTGCCTGCTTCTGCTCTAAATAGTTCTTGCACAATTTGGAGGTGTGTTTAGGGTCATTGTCCTGTTGTAGGATGAAATTGGCTCCAATCAAGCGCTGTCCACTGGGTATGGCATGGCGTAGGAAAATGTAGTGATAGCCTTCCTTATTCAGAATCCCTTTTACCCTGTACAAATCTCCCACCTTACCAGCACCAAAGCAACCCCAGACCATCACATTACCTCCACCATGCTTAACAGATGGCGTCAGGCATTCTTCCAGCATCTTTTCATTTGTTCTGCGTCTCACAAGCGTTCTTCTTTGTGATCCAAACACCTCAAACTTGGATTCATCCGTCCACAACACTGTTTTCCAGTCTTCCTCTGTCCAATGTCTGTGTTCTTTTGCCCATCTTAAACTTTTTCTTTTATTGGCCAGTCTCAGATATAGCTTTTTCTTTGCCACTCTGCCGTGAAGCACAGAATCCCGCAGCCGCCTCTTCACTGTAGATGTTGACACTGGTGTTTTGCGGGTACTATTTAATGAAGATGCCAGTTGGGGACCTGTGAGGCATCTGTTTCTCAAACTAGAGACTTATCTTCTTGCTCAGTTGTGCAACGCGGCCTCCCACTGCTTTTTCTATTCTGGTTAGAGCCTGTTTGTGCTGTCCTCTGAAGGGAGTAGTACACACCGTTGTAGGAAATCTTCAATTTCTTAGCAATTTCTCGCATGGAATAGCCTTCATTTCTAAGAACAAGAATAGACTGTCGAGTTTCAGATGAAAGTTCTCTTTTTCTGGCCATTTTGAGCGTTTAATTGACCCCACAAATGAAATGTGATGCTCCAGACACTCAATCTGCTCAAAGGAAGGTCAGTTTTGTAGCTTCTGTAACGAGCTAAACTGTTTTCAGATGTGTGAACATGATTGCACAAGGGTTTTCTAATCATCAATTAGCCTTCTGAGCCAATGAGCAAACACATTGTACCATTAGAACACTGGAGTGATAGTTGCTGGAAATGGGCCTCTATACACCTATGTAGATATTGCACCAAAAAACATACATTTGCAGCTAGAATAGTCATTTACCACATTAGCAATGTATAGAGTGTATTTCTTTAAAGTTAAGACTAGTTTAAAGTTATCTTCATTGAAAAGTACAGTGCTTTTCCTTCAAAAATAAGGAAATTTCAATGTGACCCCAAACTTTTGAACGGTAATGTATATAGCATCAATTCATCACAGACAGATTAGTCAAAAAGTTTCCTCTCTAAGGAAACCCAGCAGGTTGCATCAAAGTCTCTCCAAGCAGCATTCACTCCTCCTGAAAGAGCGTAGAGCCACAGTGGACAGTCGTCTGCATTGTTGATGGCTTTGCAGCAATCCCTCATACTGAGGATGCATGAAGCGACAGTGGAGAGGAAAACTCCCCTTTAACCGGAAGGAAAACCTCCAGCAGGACCAGAACCAGGCTCAGTATGAACGCTCATCTGCCTCGACCCACTGGGGGTTAGAGAAGACAGAGCAGAGACACAGAAAGCACAGAAGCACACATTGATCCAGGAATCCTTTCTATGTTATATGGTAATAGCGGATGATCTGCCTCCCCCGGATGATGTCACAACTAATACAACGCCAGACCAGGTGTACCTACTATGAAGAGAAAAATGACAGAACATAAAGATGGAAGTTGAAATAACAAAGAATGCAAAATTTGAGAATAGTAGAAAAACCCAGCAGAGTGAGAGAATAGATCACGATGTCCTCCAGGAGCCTGAGCCTGTAGCAGCATATCTACAGAAATAGCTCAGGGTAACCTATGTCACTCTAACTATAGGTTTTATCAAAAAGTAAAGTTTTAAGCTTAGTCTTAAAAGTAGACAGGGTGTCTGCCTCACGGACCAAAACTGGGAGTTGGTTCCACAGGAGAGGAGCCTGATAGCTAAAGGATCTGCCTCCCATTCTACTTTTAGAGACTCTAGGAACCACCAGCAGACCTGCAGTCTGAGAGCGAAGTGCTCTTTTGGGAACATACGGGGTAATCAGAGCTCTGATGTATGATGGAGCTTGATTATCAAGGGCTTTATACGTGAGAAGGAGAATTTTAAATTCTATTTATTTAACAGGAAGACAATGAAGAGAAGCTAAAATAGAAGAAATATTATCTCTTTAATTTTCATCAGAACTCTTGCTGCAGCATTTTGGATCAGCTGAAAGATTTGAACTGCATTTTGTGGACTTCCTGATAGTAAAGAATTACAATAGTCCGGCCTTGAAGTAACAAATGCATGGATTAGTTTTTCAGCATAACCCCTGGACAGAATATTTCTAATTTTGGCAATATTCCAGAGGTGAAAAAGGAGACCATGGAAACCTGTTTAATATGGGATTTAAATTACATGTTTTGGTCAAAAATAACACCAAGGGTTTTGTTTACTTTATTATCAGAGGCCAATTTAATGGCATCGAGATTAAGTGATTGATTAAGAAGTTTATTTTTTGAGGACGCTGGTCCAAATATTACAACTTCTGTCATGTCAGAATTTAAAAGTAGGAAATTTAAAGTCACCCAGGTTTTGATGTCATCAAGACATGCCTGTAGTCAAAGTAATTGGTTGGATTCATCAGGATTTATGGGTAAATATAGCTGAGTGTCAGTATAACAGTGCAAATTAATCCTAGGCTGCCTGATAATTTTTGCAATTGGAAGCATATATATATATATAGTAACGATAACTGGCCCAAGGACAAAACCCTGTGGTACTCCACAAGTGTCCCTGGAGTTTGAAGAAGATTTATTAACATGAAAAAACTGGAATCTGTCAGACAGATAAGATTTAAACCAGCCTAATGCTTTCCCCTTAATACATACAGTACGTTCACTGTAACGTACAGGGATCTGGACCCAGATTCAAGCCACACAGGTCAGTGACGTTTAAAGACTTTATTGCAAAACAGGAAGTAGTAATGGCTTCTCCCTATGCAATGGATCTCGTCCGGTCTGACGAACCCCTGGGGCAAAGACAACAGGTTTAGAGAACAGTAGTGGCTCACAGGCAGCAATGTGGATTACTGGAGCACTAACCTGAAGTCGGGGTAGCTGAGACAGGAAAAACTGCTGGGAAGCAGGAGAGCAGGAAAGGAGCAGGGGTCCGCTTGCTTGTGAACGGGCGGGGTCCGTTTGGGGTTTTCCAGAGAGAGTAATCCAGTAACGGTCCAGGGTCCGAGATCAGAGAGGCAGAGATCCAGTAAGGGTTCTGATAGGGATATCCAGAGACTTTGTCCAGGTCCGGTCCAGGTTCAGTAATTTAATGGTTAGGGGCAGCGGCGAAAAGGCAAGCTCGGTACTCACAGACAGACGGGGGTCGGGCAACAGGTAGGCAGTCCAGGGTGAGCAGGCTCAGATATCCAGAAATGAGTCAGGAACTCAGGCTGGCAGACAGAAAAAGATCAAGGGACAGGCAGGCTCGGAAACAGAAGGCTGGCTCGGGTCGGATCGGATTGAATAAACGGGCAGGCAGAACAGAACGCTGGAAGGCTCACACGGACAGCTTGAGACAATCTAGCACTGGCAACTGATCTGTGCGGAGTTTATATGGAGAAGAGAGCAGGTGAATCCAGTGATGACTAATTGCAGAGAGGGAGGAGTTGAGCAGGTGTGTAGAACGAAGATCAGGACTGCACCAGTGCTGAGATTGTGACAGTTCACGTATTTTTGGGAGAATATTGTGATCAACTGTATCAGATGCAGCACTGATATCTAACCCTGGGCTTACTTTGAATGCGGTGCAAATACGGTTGCGGCCTCGCAAGGAACCAAAATAATTTAAAATCAATGTGTATGCTAGCATTATTTCTCTGTGGCTCCATCCAAATACCCTTAATTATAGCTCCTAGCTTCTGCTCCTACCTCCTTTCATGGGGTCAACAGTAAGAACTCTACAGTGGTCAACAGTAGAAAGAAGCTTCGGACTGCTTTGATGATTTCGGATAGCCTTTAACGCACATGGATGATGCTTGTCAAATCCGGGCCTGCAGCCTTTCAAAAATGAACTGTAAAATGCTCGTTCTCTGCTCTTCAGTCATTTCCATTAATTTCCTTGAGGTGGGCTGTGCTTATACTTCATGCAAAGGATTGTGGGTTTCCTTATAGCTCCTTAGTGCCGGTAAGGGACATTGCGACGTTCCTATGCTAAATTAGCTGCGAGAGGAATCATACAGGCTCCTTGTCATACCTCCTTCCTTATTGACTGCACTATTTAAACAGAATATCATTGCGACTACTGACATACTTCCATTTTGGCTAAAGGCTCCTTAGAGGTATTCAGATGGAGCCTCTATTTTGATAGGCCCTGTTGATAACATGGCCTGTATTCCACTTAGTGTGAGGGCAAAACACAGAATAACAAAATTCACCCAGGCTAAATTTGAAGAAACTTTTTTCTTTGTTTGTTTTTGCAATGTTTTGAAACAAAACTCAGAATCTTTCACTTTGAACATTATTGTAAAGGTTTAAAAACATTTGAGTAAGAACTCGTATTTTTTAGATTAACAACATAATGTTATCCTCATTCTAATGAAAATCAAAAGTGGTCTTACGGGTTGCTTAGGGTACAAATAATATGATCCCAGACGGAAAACCAGCAACAGGTAATGGGAGTTTAGTATGCCTGGACCTCCAATAATGATTAATTAAAAAAGGCCATGATTAGGACCCTGATCGGATAATTGGTGTGTTAGTGTCTCAATTCTGTTACCAGTACTTTGATCAATTTGTTAGGCAGTTATGAACTGTAACAGCAGATTCATAGTAAAACACTGCGAGAGTAGGCAGATGAGAATGGAGATGTAGGGAACAAGGCCACAGGAAAGAAAAGAGTGGGGATAAAGGAAAGAGGACAGGCTGTCTGCTGCTGATGGGATCCTCCTCTGCTTCCTCTGGTTTGCAGTCTGGTTGCCTAGAAACTGCCTAAAATAACCTGTTGGGAGACAAAAATAGACCAAAGCTATACTGCCAGAATGGTCATTGTAGGCTTTTGACTGTGTTGGTGTACTTTCTAGGGAGCTAGAGTTGCTGGGTGTCGTCTGCATGCTTGTATTTGACCACATTTGCTTTATTTGATCCCATTTTTAGCCCAATATTGTAGTGTTAGAGTGCATATTGTTAAAATGTGTGTAAATGTGCCAGTGAGTGTGCATCGTGACACAGGCATATGCACAGCACACCGGGCAGCCAGGCATAAAGCCATTACTTGATTTTTTTTGCCGGTTGCTAAGCTGATCGCAAGCAAAGTGACATCACATTGTTTAGTCAGCAACGCGACCCTGCTGCAGACAGTTGCTAAGCAGTTTCTGCACCTTAGCAACCACACGATTGTCACCATAGGGTAGGTCTAGCTGCAAAGGATGAGATACATTTAAGGGGACTATGATACCCTCTTTTCCACAAATTGACCGGCTGCTCAAAGGTTTTGATGACATATCTGCAGTAAAATGCACCAGAATTATACAGCAACATAGAGTTTATTTGCAGCTTAGTTAATGGAGCCTAATTAGAACCTTGCCTCCTATGCTCGACTGTTTTTTGGAGCCCACAGGTTATGGCAGATTCTTAGAGCAACAAATACCCAAACCCTTGTTGAAAAAAAAGATAATAATTTTTTTTTTTTAAAAAGACCATCACTTGTAACTGGAAGTTTTTGTCTACTTTTTTTTTTTACATTTTGGGATTTTATGAATAATGGTCAGATGTAATAGCCTGACAGGGTCATACTCAATTCTAGTCAGAATTTGAGTCTGATACTGCTCGGTAGAGCTGTGATTATGGGGCGTGTTTCGAACGAACCAGGAAAAAAAATTCCTCTGCACTCAATTGGATAGACCTACAACCAATAAGAGCAACGGAGTGTGTGACGTATGTTAAGCGACGCATAGTTGTTGTCAACAGAACTCAACTGTTAGCCTAGAATAAGAAGATGAGCGTGAACGATTTTTGCCGGTGTTGCAAAAAGAATGTAAGGATCCAAGGAGTCATTCAACACACGAACCTCATTTTTCAGAAAAACAATAAAGGCGAATGCACATACGAACAAGTTCTCCGTTTAGGATTACAACTGTACAAAACGGCATATAAATCGCAACGCATTTGTCGGTCCTGTCAGAACGTTATAACACGGTTGGAACGCGACATGCTTGTGTTAAAATGTGTTAGAATGTGTTACCAGAATCTACACACCTCAACTCTCCAGCGGCAGCCATCGTTGTTGTAAACGAATTCAACCCAAGCGCGCTTTGGTGACGTGGTTGATTACGTTACTGTTGATCATCTATCCATCATCGTATAAAGCCCGCCCTGACAATTTGATTGGCCCGCCAGATATTGGGCAAGCATACTCGCGCTACCATTGAGCAATGCCAGACCGAACTTCCCGACCTAAAACGTTGTGGCCGGGACTAAGTTCGGAATGGCACCCAGGCTAAAGATGTAAGGAAAAGCATGAAAATTCTATTCAATTTTTATTGTGTGAATGATTGCATTGTTTATGATGTATCCATTTTACATTGTTCTTTTGATGGCTGCTACTTTGGCCAGGTCTCCTTTGTACAAGAAATTTTACTCTCAATTGGACTTTCTGGTTATAGAAAGATGGATAAGTGATAATACGAAAAATGTTTTAAATTAAAGTAAAAAAGTTTAGTGCACAACAGTTTCCCATATCTGAGGTCAAATAGTATTCAAATTTAACCAAAGTTTAGACAAACCATTAGTAAAAATTATATCTGCCCCATAATTGTTGAAATCATGGCAATAATTTTTAGCTTTGATATTTTTCAGGCAGTTAGTCCAACTTCAGTTTTTTTTAGCTAAATCTGCTCCTATTTCTCACATTTAGGGCTACCTGATCTACTTCATCTGTAAAGTTAGCTAATGTTTTTCTCAGGTCTTTTCATTTAGTCTCTCTGCCTGAGGCAGAGATGCATATAACAAGCTGTCAAATATGTATGAAAATCTGTAATGAAAACCACTACAGGATCCAAACTCCTCCTGGTCTAAAAACACTCTTTGTTTGGCCCACAGAGTCTGCAGCATGACAGCGCTTCATTAAAGTTTTGACTGCTTGTGTTAAGGTGCAGCAGGTGCTGCTTGTTTTATTTGGCTCTCTCACATGTTCTCTTGGGTCTAGTAAAATCGCTGCTCACACTCCTGCTCTGCAGCCAGTCCAAGTGCCCCGAGCTGATGTAAAAAATAGAACATGTGGACCTAATTGGATTTTGGTTGGATTCTCAGTATTTTTTTTGGGTAAGGGTTGCACTAAAATCAATGTTTCTGGAAGGAAACCAGTTTTACATCCCTAGAGAAGAAGTCTCTTGTGGCTTTGATAGTAAATGTGGACATATTTAATTTCTAATATTAAATAAGCATCAAAGAAAACATTACGAGAGGGCAAATGGTTGAAAATACCATTTATAGTTAATATTTAATACTAATTAAGAGAATTCAGTCCAGTGAATCTATCATGACAAAGGTTAACTACTATAAATTGGTAGCACAGCTTCTTCTATTTCATGCTGCTTTACAAAGAGTTAGCAGTGGCACGTAGCTTCATCGTCAGGGCATGTCCTTTCAACTGAATTGCCATACCAGAGAAAGTTTTCTGTTAATTTTCCAACTTTTGAAGAAACATTTTGAACCTAAGTAATCGTTCATTCTGCTCAGTCACCTCTGTTTTGTTTCATTTAGACATTTCTAAGCAAATAGTTAAACTTTTTTCCATCTATTTTCAATTAATTATGGCTGAGTCTAATCTGATATTGTGTTTTTTTTTGTTTTGTTTTTTTGCTTGTGGTTACAGTGCCAGAACATACAACATGATCGGGTCACACCTTTTTTGTATTATCCATTGGATTCACTGGAAAGTGGGTGTAAAAATCATTCCAAGCTAAAGACAGTATTTTCAAGATAGAGTTTATTTATTTTGGATTTTGTCAAATCATGTTTAGTAAGATGCTAAGAACTCTGAAATCAGAGTCCTTTCAAAACATTGTCCCTGATGGTATTTGGCATCAGTGCGGGCCAAAAGTAAGCATGCTGTCAGGATTTCCACCAGTTGATTACAGATCTTAAGAACCATATCTAAATATATCAATTTTATTAGTATTTGTCATTAAACAAGCAGTTGGGCTCTGTTACCAACTTTAGCTGTATTTTTAACAAGTCAAACAAAAAGCTTCCTATCAGCTTAAATCAAAATAAACAGAACCGAGTCAAATTATTGTCATATCAATGCATTATAGTGATCTTCATGGATAAAATAGAATAGACACATCCTTTATTGTCCCTCAGTGGGGAAATTCAGGTTTACCAGCAGCAAATGTTAGCGTGCAGATTCACACACAAAGGTAAACATATATTAACCTAAAATAAGAAATAAGGAACTTGTACAATAAGGGTGTATTTACAACATAAGAAATAATACTGTACAGTTATTGCTAATCTTAAACAGATTAGTACCATGTTACATAATTTCAATAAGACATACAATCTTAACATCAAGGAGGACTGTCTCCTATGTGATGGAGGTCACTCTCTGCCTCAAGCGGTGGAGCTTAGGTATCTTGGTGTCTTGTTCACAAATGATAGTAGGATGGATTGCTGCTTCGGTCTGTTGTTGTGAAGAAAGAGCTGAGCCAAAAAGCAAAGCTCTTGATTTTCTGGTCCGTCAAGTTTTCCTCTCCACTGTCGCTACATGCATGAGGGATTGGTGCAAAGTCAACGACACAATGCAAACAAACATATGTGCACCGTTGCTGCATGCTGCAAGTCAGCGGCTCGATGCAATCTGATGGGTTTCCTCAGATGGAAAACCTTTTAAGCAATTTGAATATTAAACTCAATTTGACTGTATTCTGTAATTATGATCAAATTGAAATATTTTGCTTCCCGTTGAGAAATCTCTATGACAAATGAAATAAGGTAGGAGACTTCTTTATACTTTACAGCTTTAGGATTTGTTTGAAATAATACTTTGTTTATAAGAAAGATAAACGGGTATCAGTAATTAATAAAATCAAGTGTTGAATTTACGAAGCAATCTATCTATTTCTATCTATTAATTTCATTAAACTATAAAAACACACAATAAAGATGATAACATAGATACTAACGCTAATTTTACGTTACAAACTACCATTACAGACTAGGGAGAGAAGTTTCATGAAAAGGTATTTGAATGTCTCAAGTATTATTAAACTAATAAAGATCTAAAATTGATCAAGAGTTGATCTCAGCAGAAGAAATGTGTTTTTCCTCCTAATTTTGACTTGGTCTTGTCTTAATCCGAGATCAGTGTGGGGAATTTTCACCTTTTAGCACCAGAACCGCAATGGATAGAACTGGAAAGAGTATGTTTGTTTGGTCAGTCGTATATCGCGGAGTGGAAATGCATTTTTGCTGTATGCTTGGACCAACTGTGATGCTGGAAAAAAAAAAACACATCTTTATCTTCAGCTTTTTAAAAACTGAGGTTGACACTGACTGGCATTTAGAAAGAAAAGTAACCAAAGAGCACCATGTTTCACCATCAGCCTGCCCTTGCTTTTGTGTCAAACTTGCCTTTTGGAGCTTCACCAGCCCAAAACTTATTTTCTTCGCAAGGTTTTGTGAGATTCTAACCAGCCTGGATGTTTTCTCTGGAGTAAGAGGCTCAATCTTATTTCTTAGCCTAGACATATGTAGAATTACACCTGGAGAATTGTTATAAACGCCTCCAGCTCTTGCAGTGTTGCTGTTGTCTCCCCACTTTTTATATGATCTTGTCAATAATTTTGGAGAAATGGCCCGTTTTCGTAATGTAACTCTTTTCCTTAATTTTTCCATTTTTTTGTGACTATATGAATGTGAGCTCTGATCCTTCATAACCCCTCTCCGCTAAAGGATCCAAATGTATGAAAGTCACAAAAACCTAAATGTACTCTATATTAATCTGATTTTTCATAACATAGCACAAGAGGAATGAATGCTGACATTTCCAAGGTGCCTCAATAACGTTTTACAATATTTACACTTATGCAATCCAAGTTTCTGAATCTTTTAACTTTTTCCCACAACCTCCATATCTGGGAGGGGACATTTCACATATTTTTTTAAAAAAACAGTTGAAATTATTTATCATGGCCTCTGTTTTGATATCACCAAACCTGCCATTTTAAAGGAGGTGTGTAGACATTTGAGAGCCGCTGTATAGCGGCAGGCATTCAGAAAGCTTTTTGAGGATAAGAGCTGTCAAGGTAATTAAAACGGTCACACAGCGGAAATTGACCTCTGTGGAAAAAAGTGTTTGGTTTTGGTAGACTTAGTCCAGTGAGAACATTTTGAAGCGGCCTGTAGAAAGACGGCTAAAGCAGGTGAAAGGTCAAATGTGGTGGTGCTGCTCGTCTTTTAACAGGTACAGCCAAATAAGGGCACACCTCACCTGTCCTCTTTTGTCTCCATTGGCTGCCCAGTGTACCAAAGAATTGATTTTAAAATCCTTCTCTTGGCATTTAAACAAGTTAATGGTCTTGCTCCTCAGTACCTCTCTGACTTGCTTCAGTTCTTGCTTCTATGGTTGTACCAAGAGTTATGTCGAAGCTAAGATTGAATCTTTTCAGTCATGGCTCCAAATATATGGAACAAGTTCCCATGAAATATTTGATAGGTTTTTTTCTCATTCTTTTTTAGGTCTCTCTTAAAAAACACTTATTTTCAGTGGATTATGATTTTTTTGTTTCCTTTTCTATTTTCCTACAGTCTTTTTGATATGTTTTATTCAGCCTTTATTGATTTTCGTTATATTTTATTAATAGTTGCCTTGGTGTGATCTGTTTTAGTACTCGTACAGCGTTTTTTGGTTCAACAGATTGTTCAGTAATCGTTCTTTATAAATTAAATGGATTACATTTGGTGTGTTTATGTGCACTACAACAGCATTTCATTTTGTAACAGCTAAACAAGCTGCGGCAGTCTGGTGGTTCCACTTTTGATCTTGCGGAGCCGTTTGGCTGATAGCAGCAGTTCAAGAAGTTCGCAGATAAGGGTGTGAGGAGTCTCTGAAAATGTTCAGGATAAGAAAAAGAGGGTAGGGACACTAATTACATTTTCAGCCCCCCTCACTATCCTCTGCAGGGCCCTGTTGTCTGCAGTACCACTCGTATATAAAAACTTGGAAATCTGAAGTCTGGTGGACCCATTTCACCATCAACAATGCTTTTCATCCTAAACACATGGATTTCCAGTCTCCAAATATATATAATTCACTACTTTTTAATTTATTGTTTCCTTTATTCACTCTATCTAAACATATGCTTAAATTACTCTACTTTTCACGTGAAGAAAACTCATAAAATACATATTTTACACCATTCATGCTTTATTTATTCTGTTTTGCAAGTCTCTTTCCTGGAGAGTGTTTTGACATTGAAGTCTTGTTGTTTTAATCCTGCCTCTCTGAAGACAGCAGTTATAAATCCATATAAAGTCACTTCTCAGTGTTTGATGTAGGCTCTTTGCGTGTGTGCCCAGGGCGAAGACGGAGCAGACCAGGACAGTCCAGAGGAGGGGACGCCAGCGAGCCCCCACAACAAGCGAAGAGTCGGCCGGCCCAGCAGGAAACGCAAGCAGCTGCTTCCTGTGAGTCCTGGAAAAAGTGGTCCGCGTATTCCACTATAAACTACAGCAGAACGATTGATTAGTTTTTAATTGTTTAACATCCTTTGTCTCATGTGCAAAAATGTTAAACAAGCATGATCAGTTTTTAACTGCTCTAAATAAGCTCACAACGTTTCTCATAAAAAGCAGCATGCACAAGAATCCAGGCTCACACTTTCAGCCTTCGTTAATTGTGTTTGACAGATACAATCTCCTCACAGGGGATTATGTGGGTTGCTTTTCTCCTTTTTTTTTTTTTGCTTCTTTGAGTTAAAATGTTTTTTTTTCTTTTGCGCTTCTACCATCAGTTTATCTAAGAAGGGGGAATCCCCATGTCCATTAACGGTTTTGCAGTTGCATGCAGTGTGTAAACTCTTTCTGCACATATAATGATAACCCCGTGGCCTCACTGTTCTCAGTCATCAGCAAGGCTCCAACCCCCACATTTTCCACTTGTGCACTGAAACTGAAGTTAAACGCATCTTGGGTAGCTGTCATGTGATAAATTTTCAAGTCAAGCGGAACGTGGCACTTCAGATGAGAACAGACTGTTTAAAAGCTGGCAGGATCATTAAATGTTTAGCAATACTTAGTCTTAAAGAAAAAACAGCGTTTGAACTAAATGTTTAGGAGGTTTTGTCAGTTAGGCTTCAAACACATACAGGGCCAGTTCTAGGCACACAGTTATGAGGGGGCAGGCAGAGATGTTAAGGGGGCGTCAATATGTGATCACGTTATGCAAATTTATGTAGCTGGTGATTTGTGTTTTCTTCATGGAAATAGAGTAACCTGAGTTCAATATCCAAGAGATGGATTGCACTTTAGTTAGGCCTCTACCCCAATACCTGCCCAGTTTGGGTGTCCCATCTCAAGCCAACGCTCCTGCTGGTACAGCTCTTAGGGTCACTGAGGCACACAAACCCCCTGACCATAATAAGGTGCCAGTCCCACTGGGGGGAAACAAGAAATAATAATAAATAATGAGTGAATAAGAAAAAAAATTAAAGAAAAAAAATCCTTCAGTTTTAGCAACCATATGCTGAAAGCTAGGGTCAGCGATTTTACAGGAAGTTTCCCCATGTCCTTTTTTGAATAATTGCACATAACCGTAATACCCTGCTCTTCCGCTCTTCAGGGGGAACGTTTGAAAAAAAATCTCCCAAATCCACTCTGGTCTTATTTTTTTCTACTGAGGCCTTCCTCTTTTTCTCATAAACATGGACGCGGTTCGCATCTTGCGACTCTCAGCCATGTTTGAAGTATACGGTGGGAACAGCGGAGCTACAATGAACGGCTAACCGCTAAGCTAACCGAATACATAAACATTAGAAGTGCGCATGCCCAGCCAGCAAGCGGAAACTCAGAAGGAAAGAACACGCACACTGGTGTTACGTGAGCGCCTCAGAATGATTGGCATGAGGGACAACCAATAGGTAAGGTGATACCCCCGGGTGAGAGCAGGAACAAAACCCTACAGACCGAACGGCAGAGATTGGTTATCGTTTTTACAGGCCTGCAGCTCCTACAGAGAATGATTTATTAACCTCCTTTTTGTGAATACATAATGTATTGACTACTTTCAGGATGGAAAGACTATTTTATCCAATATAACAAAAACTGTTTCTGAACAGGATTACCAACTATAGGTTTAACATATGTTATGGATATCCATTCAGCAATTTTATATCTTAAATTAATGTAACCCAAATAACTAACAATAACATAAAAAAATAAAATATAATAAAAATGACCAAAAAACTTAACGAGAGTTAAAAAACACAGCATTCATAGATTTTTTTTTTAGACCCTTAACTGTTCATAAGTTGCATAGTTGTGTGTGGTTTTATACAACCCTGTGTTGTTGTGTGCAGTACAAGCAGGATTACGTGAATAACATGAAATGGCTCAATCTCTGTGGGAGAAAATCGATCCAGAGACACACGGAGTGAAAAAAGTTTAAAACCGCTTTGTGTTTATCCTTGAAACAGCATCCAGAACTAGAGGCAGGTTAGGGGCGTGTTGCAGGGGTCTTTCACACACAGGTCACGGGGGACCTGTGTGTCCTTGTGTGATTTAGAAACGCTGCCACTGCAGAGCAGACAGTCAGGGAGGGAGAAGAAAACAGAAAAGAATTCCACGGTTGATGGAACAAATAGATGCTGTACTTACATTTCTTTTTGTTGTTATAAAGTATCACGCAACATGAATTTGGGGCGTTGTCCGAGAGTGTTCGCTGATGCACGTTCAAACGTAGGACTATTCAACACATAATAAGGAACATGCCATTTGCACAAAACTGCACTGAAGCAAAGAAAAAAATGTCACACATACAGGCTTCCCACAAAACATGCAATCAGGTAACCAAATAATATACAAGATCATGCTATATCAACCGGAAACATTTTTATCAATAGCTTCCCAACATGAATTGTGAATCTACCTTAATGTAAAATTCCTTTCTCTCATGGAGTATAGATCCATCTAACGTTCCTCTTTCACACACAGCCATGAAACATTTTTTATTTGATCAGCAGAACTCAACCCCACCTGAGTTTATAACATTGACCAATACTATTTAATAGTGGCACTTGATTAATCAGAGACTATTATCCATTAATGATGTCAGGTTCAACAGATTCTACACATTTCAAAACAAATTAACTAATAAAATGAGTGCAAAGAGACGACATTTTATTAAAATGTGGAAGTTTTTAGTTTTCTGTCACACAATGACACCTATTTTGATGTATATTTAGCTTTTAATTGTTGTAAAAACCTGCCAAATGTTGTGAAAAGCTTCTGAAATTTTTACAACCTGCCCATGAGCTATTTATCCAGTTCAATGCGTTCAATAGAAACTCAGTTGGATGGAAACCCGAACAATATGGCAACACTGACTACACTATTCCTTTCTGTCTTTCTTTCTTTCTTTCTTTCTTTTTTTCCCTTTTTTTATATTTTGGGATTTTATTGAGATGAAAAAGTATGCCCTCCTGAAGAAATGGACTTGTTACTCTGAAATGCGCTGGCAAGAACCCTGCTGGTGTAGGATTTAATCTAGAGGGGAGAATGTGGACTTTTCTTTACAACTAACTCCGTAACTTCTCAATCTGCTGGTCCAAACTGGTCTGCTATCAGATTCCAAATCACGGATGGAGACTTTTCAATTATGCGACAGTGGCTTTTAGGGCCGCTAAACCTTGAAGTTACAGGTATAGCGCCCCCTAGTGGCTAAAGGTTACACAGCGCTGCTCTAACTGGGATTAACCTATTGCAGTATTATAGGAAACAAAGGACAGTAATCATTCTCAGCCTATTCCTGTTAGATTTGTGGTCATAAAGAAAAGAGTTTATGAACATACTATAAACACCCCTTCTGCTCCAGGTGACTTAAAAATGTTTCTAGCGCGTACTCCGGGTGCGGGCTGCCTTACATGAATGCACTTCTAGTTTAGACATTACAGTCAGGCAGTCTTGTAGACAGCTCAGGGGTCCGATCAGGTAGTGACACAGTGTACCGTAATGCTCCGAATATCCATTGAGTGGAGCGGCTTCGATGCTAAACAAAGTCGTATACATTTAAACATATTTTTGAACATATTTTACCACATGCAATCAGTCAGTAAGCACCATCAATTTCTGAGAAAATGTAAGGGTTTTTAAGTGCGCCTTATAGTCTGAAAAAATATGGTAATTGCTCCCGTTGTGTCTCCGAAGAAATTCTTGCAGTATTCTGGCTATGGTTCGCATCAAAGCTTACTTTTTACACAAAGCAATTAGGCTGTCACAGAAACAGCCAAGCTCTCGTCCTCCCTTTATGACCCCCCTTAACACACACTAAATTTATTTATCCACTTTTGAAAGCAGTAAGTTTGAATGTGGAAATGTAGCAGTTTTTGGGTTGCCTTTTTTATTGGGAAAAGCTGCTTGATATTTATAGGTGAATGCTTTATTCCTCAAACAAACCTTAAAACATGTTATGACCCCAGAGCAATGAATAAATGAGTGTGAGTTGCTATAACGGCTGTCCTCACTCATAAATTATTATTCATGCATTTTCTGAAAGTTAAGTGTGGCTTCTTGCTCCATTTTCCATTGTTTTAAATTGGTTTTACCCAAGATGATCCTGTCTTTGAAGCTTGGGGTAGGCTGCTAACATTAACTTGTGAAAAGTGTTTCAGAGTGACGTTGTTGATACGATGTCTATGAATGGCGTATTTATTCAGTTACTCTTCTTTTTGTGGAAGAAGGATATTTCTCTTATCGTTACGTTTTTGTTTTGTTTTGTTTTGTTTTTTGCTCACATTGTTTCAACCAAACTGTTCAGCAGAGGCCGTAAAGTCAGTTTAGTAGATCAAATTGTGCCACGCAGAAGGAGGGAACACTACTGAGAAAGAGAGAGGGTGTTTTTAAAAGAAATATGTGTGCAAGAGGGCAGGTTTGATAGTGCTTTGATGTCTGATCCCTGACAAGGCAAGCAGGATTAATGTGAGTCATGTCACACACACTTGTAGCACGCACAGGACTGGCGCTAAAACAAACATGTGCCAAATAAGTCTTCACGTCTTTACCAGTGCTTCTCCGCTGGCACTCTCTGCAATAACACTATCAATCACAGAGCTGCACAAAGGACACTAGCAACTGCACAAGCAGAAATATGTTTACAAGTTTTTAGAGTTGAGATACTTTTTTTATGCATTTGTTTCTCCCTCTTTGTCCGGAACTATGTGAGTTATTGCGCATGAAAGGGTGTAGTATGAAAGGTATAAAATACGCTGACATATAACTTTTACACAGTAATTTTGCTCAAATGCTTGCACTAGTATTGAAGCACAAAGAAAAAAATATCTATCATCATATCTATCATTATTACGAGACCAGGATCTTGTAATTATGAGAAAAGATTTCATATTTACAAGAACAGGATCTCGTAGCCTATGTTTGAACAGCACCAAAAAATTGTTTAAATGCTTGTGATGTGGTTACTTAGGAGCTCAGAAACATTTTGCCATGTCTGACTCGTCTATTTAGCCAACGACATAACTGTTAGGCAACAGTCCGTTGAGTACTTAACAAAAATGGCTTATTTTTTCTGAGACGAGGTTTGCTAATTTTTTATCAAAAAAGTGGTTTAAGTATTAGCCAAAACAGCAATGTTTAAATATTACAGCCTTAGTTTTTGCAAATCATTGGTTCCCCTGATGTAACCACTTTGAACCAGTGGTTGTATCAGGGAAACAACAAAAACAATGAGACATAAAACCTGATGTCAAACAAACATACTTCCGCTTGTGATTTTATGCTTGATTGAAATATTTTCAACAATCAAAATAAGTACATTTGCAAATGACACTACACCTACTTGTGTACAAAGACTATTACCAGTGTTTAATAATAGCAAAGTAAATGAAATAATGGAAGTTGTTTCTTTTATTTATTTATTTTGCCTCTAGGGAATATCCTCTGTCTATCCAAGCTAGAAACATTTTGAAGCCATCTTCTTGTCGGGACTGTAAATGGTCTAAGATACTTCCCCAGTGGTTTTTATATTTCAGACTTAGTGGCTACATCCATCTTTTAGTGTGCAGCCCATAATTAATGTAAGATGGGTGAACACAGTGATGTCTAACATAACTGGAACAATCCATCCATTAGTAGAGTAGCGTATTTGAATATTATAAAGAGATATGTTTTGGATATCTTTTTTATTCTTTGTTTTATGAACTAAAACAAACCTTTGTGGCACTTTTTTTGTTTGTTCGTTGCAAAACAGTTGTATTAGATTGCATTTTGTGTAGTTTTTTTAAGCTTTAAGTTAGAGTTTATGGATTTATTTGCTGATAGTTTGTAAACTCGGGTTTGCTGCCTTTGCTAATGTAGCTTTTGTTTCTTAAGTAATCTTAAATTTTAGCTCCTAAGAATCAAGCAACCAAGGATTTTCATCGTCATATGGTTCATTGTTGCAATACATCCTGCTGCTACATACACTTGCATTACTCGTGTGGCCATAACTTTTCTGTACATATAAAATGTCTTTTTCTGTTTGCCGCTACATTCCTGACAAATGACAAATACTTACAGTTGCAATTTTTTCTCTTTTGTCACATGTTCTTTACTCGGAGCCTTGGAACAAAATTTTGCTCCTATGTACATTCTGAATGTGCAATTGAATGACAATAAAGTCTGACTAAGTCTAAAGTCTAAGTCCACGTCATTTGGCTATACAGAATGTATTTGTTTTTTTGACAAAGGATAGTGCACAGTAAACAACATCATACAATGTAAATGTGCCCGAGTTTTTTCCTGATAAGTTCATTCTCTTCTGGTTTACAACTTAGCTTTCTTTATTCGTATTACTTAATTTAGTGTGTAACTCAGGTGTATCCCGTCTACATGTTTTTGCCTCTATCGCTGCTGAATTTCCCCATTGTGGGACAATAAAAGTATTTCTATTCTATTCTATATGTGGGCAGCAGATGTACACAGTTATAGTCAGCAGAGCCCAAAGGAGGGAGAGGGACAACTTTATAACAGACATTCCCTGATCCATAACATGGATCTAGTGCCTTTTTTGGATCATACTCCTGTTTAATAACCCAGTGACGACCGGCTTTCTGGTTACGTCTACCCGGTTTTTATTTAAAATATTCTGATATTCTTGTGATGCCATGCACGCTAACAAATGTTTCCGATTTTCTGGATAAGAAACAGACCCTTAGAGTCACAGGTCTTCCGCCATGCTAACCAGTTTGTCTATGTATGGTTAATTTTGGACATTCATTTTATTTTTTTATTTTACACCAGATCCAGTGTTTTTTTTGGTGAAAAGCTAAGTGTTATTCCTATCTTACCAGAGCAACCAGTACAAGTTAGCTGTCCTAGTTGCATTTAACAAGTTACAAATGTTTAACCTTTTTTTGCCATACCTCCCAAACAATCGGTCGGTGTATAGATAGCTTCTAATGGTTGCTGTGGAGACTTGGTGACACAAAGATGCCCCTCTTTATCACGGTTCTGTAACAGTGAGCTTTGGCGTTGTATTTAAGAGGAAGAAAAATGTGGACGCTCTTTGTTTCACTACTATGCATTTTAAACCTAGACAGGTGTGTATTATCTTGCAGACACTGCCTGACTGAAGAAGACCAACACATCTGACATCTTGACCTACTCTTGTTTTTCCTATTTTGTAGAGGAACCCCTGTCACATAATGTTTATACCCCAAGGAGACAGGAAATCATTGAATTGTAATCTAAAGTTCCTCGAGACTATGATTAACGTACCTAAAAGGGATAATCTATAAAAAACAAAAACATCTGTAACATTTATTTTATAGTAACTGTTCTGTATCAACCATCTTGGCACCAGTGATGTTCGGAGATTACTGCAATTAAACATTCATTTTAATGTTTTTTGTTGACATTGTTATTTTAAGCCAAAATTGGTGGTGGCTGTTGTGTTTCCACAATTCAATGTACAGTGGAGACATCCCATTAATCTTTGGCAGTTACTTATATTTCAAATGCTAAATAACCCTCTTGACCACATATTTCTGTAAAAGTCATGATGGGAACACATTTTGGCGCTTCTTTACACAGCTTATGTTGTGGTTTTCGCAGCTATGCCCATAATTCACTCCTCGGGCGCAGATTTATTACTCATGTCTCAACTGAGGCCGGTGTTATAGCTTATTCCCTTATTTTCGATGTACTATTGTTATATTGTTTGCTGCATCCTGCCCTGCGCTCAGCACCACCTCACCATAACCTAATGCCGCCCATTGGTCATATGCTTTATTGTACACAGAGCTCAGGTTAGTGTCTGTTGGCTGTGGAGAATAGTTGGGTACTTTCCACACTGTCATTCAAGATCAAGGCAGCCTTAGCCTTTGAAGCAAGGAAGTGGAGGTCATTGAGGAGGTCTTAGAAATAGGAAACAGATCTTGAACCGTGTAAAATCATGATTACTTTTCAATGACAACTGCTCTAATATGTGATCTGATGAACCAAAGTCACTGTTGAAGTGAATGTTTGATTATTTCTGTCCCAGCCGTCTTAATTATAAGCTGCATTAAGCAATATCTTGCTGTAGTTCCACTAAATCAAATGACTCCCAGACAATGTATTCTGCCGACAACATTCGGGTAATAGTTTTAGTTTATCTTCAGAAGAAAAGGAAACTCTACTTATGCACCTGCTCATGCAAGGAAAAGTGCACAGCCAGCTCTCTCTCAGGCTGGCTTTACACTTCCTGTTCAGCTCTTAGTAACACATAGATGCGAAGTGGCTGAAGATCGTCGAGCTCGTGTAAATTAAAACAAATCCAGACGTTTTTCTCAGGACTTTTGTGGACCAAACCAGAGCTGAAATGAGTTTACATTCGACACGTGGCCAAAAAGATGACTGCGAGCCCAGATTCCTCTGTTGCTGCTGAATGTGTAAGTAGTCGGTTGTTTGCCTAAAAGTTAGCTGTAGTAGCTTTTACAGTGATGTCTTAAATTGCTTAATGCAGCTTTAAAATGATTTTGGTGCTAAAAGCCATAAATGCTAATGCCACGTGCTCATGTCTAGGCCACATGGTTGCACTGATGCTTCACTCATCTGGTTTACTCATCCCAGGCTTGTTTTCCTGCATAATTTTTTAATTAGTCTAAGTTACATGTATTTTTAAAGCCACATATTTATGTTTTTACATAGCAAGTCTTTACTTCATTCAGCCACGTGACATAAGTGGTTGGACTTGTTAGATTTATTTAGATGACATGTTTTTAAGTTTTATTCGAAAGCTAAAGATCTTTTTCGCGTTTATCATCATTTTATCTGTTTATTTCTAACATTTGTTTCAAAATCAGCTTATTTTTTGCTGTTTCTGACAAGTTAATCTAAGTTTCTGTACAGTTGTGGGTATGTTTGAATTTTGAACACGTTGTGTTTGTCGTAACATAGCAAGAGTTCTGACTTGCTGTCTGTCAGGAAGAATAAAACTAATTGGGTGTACCGGAGACATAAAAACCCAGCCGCCTTTTAGCACTGGATCCTGCATTAACATTTACAGCTGATACAGCAGGAAATAAGTGGCCTAATATTGTCTGTTAGTATTAGGCATTGCTGAATCAGTGATGCACATGGAATTTGAATTTATGTGGGATAATTTAGGGTTTGAAAATGAAAATTACCTTTGTAACAAAGCTTTTTTTTTCTGTTCGAGTGTCAGTTTGAAAAGTGTGCTGGTGTGGTTCAGTCTTTCCCGAGGCTCTTGCAGTCACCTTTCCTGTGCTCTCCCTTTTACAGGCCTCCTCAGCTGTTCATTACAGCCTTTGTGGGCTTGTTAGCACGAGCTGCTGTTGCTGTAGCCTTTGGGCTTCACGTTCGTCCCTGTTCTCTGCTCTTTTAACTTCCCGCCCATAAAACCTGTTAGCAGCGCACACATATAAAAACCCCGCTGTTCTTTTAGAGCTTGAATAGAGAAAGTTTAGTGACACTGATGCCGGTCAGCTAATGAATAGGCTTAATTAAGGTAGCCTGGGTTTATCAGCCAGACATTTTCCAATGTACTTAAAAAAAACATGAAGATTTGAAGAAATTTGCTAACTTTCAAAACCAAGCAAATTACTTTTTATCTTATCAGCAAACACTTAGATGCTACCCCCTTCGTCTCCAGTAAACTGTGTGTGTTTGTGTTAATGGGAGCCCTGCTGGAAATACCTGCTCAGTGTTACGCTGATGAGGTTAGACTAATTGGTATGTGCCGCTATCGCTGTAGTGCTTTTTCTCTAGTTTATTTGATTGTTTAAACTCAACACGTTTGCATGCATGATTTTTGTGAACGTAGTGCTCATTAAGTTGTCTAGACAGGGGAGAGTGGCAGTTTTCTTTGACCTACACTTTGCTCTGTTTGTTTCTTAGGAGATGGCGGCCTCTGACCCCTGTGCAAATGCCCCCCCAACTCCGCCTGAGGAGCCGGAGCCTTCCCCTTCCTCACAGAAGAAGCGAAGGCGCCGGAAACTAGAGCAAAGTGAAAGGAATAAAGGTATATTTTATTGTATAGTGATTTGCTGTCAACGTATCTACCATTTTGCATAGACAAAGTGCTAAGTCTTTTCCCACTTTAAGGCATGGCAAGTTTATTTGAAGCAAGACCATTCAAAGTGCTGATTTCATGCGTTTTTGCTATTTGTCATTTTTATTTGCTGTAGATAAACAAATTTCAATATCATACAAAGATAACATAAGTAAATAAAATGCAGGATTCAAATAATGATTTCATTTATTAAGGGAAAAAGGTTAACGTAACCAACCTCGGCCTAGGTGAAACGGTAATTTTTTTTAAACTGGTTGTGCCACCTTTGGTGACAACAACTGCAGTAAGTCTTTTATGTTGCTGCAGAGGAAGTTTAGCTCATCCCTATTAGGAGAAAATGTTAATTCAGCCATCTTGGAGGGTTCTTAAGTATAAACATCCTGTTTAAGATCATGTCACAGCACGATATATATATATATATATATATATATATATATATATATATATATATATATATATATATATATATATGTATATATATATATGACTCTACCACCACCGTGTTCTGCTTATGGCATGATGTTCTGTTTCTAGGGTGCCGTGTTAAGTTTTACATCAGATGTGGCCCAATGCATACCTTTTAAAACGTTTCACTTTTGTCTTGTCAGCCCAAAGAATATTTATCCAATCAAGATGTTTTCTGGTAACAGGGACATGGGCCTTTGTGTTATTTTAGGTCAGCAATGTTTTTTTACCTTGTAAATCCCCAAAGGAGGCCACTTTTGATCTCTCATTGTCGAATCATGAACACTAACCTTAACTGAAGCAGAGTTAATCATGTGGTGCGCTGAATGCTGGTTTCTTTGTAACCTCCTGGATGAGTCATTGATATTCTCTTGGAGTAATTTTGGTTGCCTGGCTCCTCAGAGATAACGGGTCTCACTGTATTAAAACTGGCTTTGTATGGCTTTCCAGACTGTTGTCAATGCCCACCTCTCATCTATTCAGTTCAATTCAATTTTATTTATAAAGTACCAGTTCAAAACACATGTCATCTCAAGGCACTTTACAAAGTCAAATTCAATCAAATCCTCCAGACAGATTGGTCAAAAAAGTTTCCTGTCTAAGGAAACCCATTAGATTGCATCGAGTCTTGACAAGCAGCATTCACTCCTCCTGAAAGAGCGTAGAGCCACAGTGGACAGTCGTCGGCATTGTTGATGGCTTTGCAGCAATCCCTCATACTGAGCATGCATGGGGTGACGGTGGAGAGGAAAACTCCCCTTTAACAGGGAGGAAAAACCTCCAGCAGAACCAGAACCAGGCTCAGTGTGAACGTTCATCTGCCTCGACCCACTGGGGGTTAGTGAAGACAGAGCAGAGACACAGAAAGCACAGAAACACACATTGACCCAGGAGTACTTTCTATGTTATATGGTAATAGCGGATGATCTGTCTCCCCTGGATGATGTCACAGCTAACAGAACGCCAGACCAGGTGTACGTACTTTGAAGAGAAAAAAGACAAGACAGAACAAAAAGTTAAAAGTTAAAATAACAACAAACGATGCTAATTGGAGAACAGTAGGATAACTCAGCAGAGTGAAAAGTAGACCCTGATGTCCTCCAGCAGCCTAAGCCTATAGAAGCATAACTACAGAGATAGCTCAGGGTAACATGAGCCACTCTAACTATAAGCTTTGTCAAAAAGGAAAGTTTTAAGCCTAGTCTTAAAAGTAGACAGGGTGTCTGCCTCACGGACCAAAACTGGGAGTTGGTCCCACAGGAGAGGAGCCTGATAACTAAAGGATCTGCCTCCCATTCTACTTTTAGAGACTTGCAGTCTGAGAGCGAAGTGCTCTTTAAGGAACATACGGGGTAATTAGGTCTCTGATATATGATGGAGCTTGATTATTAAGGGCTTTATATGTGAGAAGGAGAATTTTAAATTTAAATCTTGATTTAACAGAAAGCCAATGAAGGGAAGCTAAAATTGGAGAAATATCTGTTGAGGAATTGCTTTGAATCAAGGCATGATGTATTGCATTTTGAGATATATTAGCCTACTTCTTGTTGTCAGACACGTTTTATTAAAGTGATTTCTTAATTGGTCTGGCAACAATCGAGTCTTGTTGCAGCTTGTGGACTATAAAAAATATAATGACTTATTATAGGGAGCAGATACTTTCTCCACAGGGCTGGGTTGGTTTGCATTGCTCTTTTAGCTTATTTCTTGAAATTATCACTTGAAAACTGCTTCTTCTTGTCATTAGTTTGACAAAAAAAAAATAAAAAAAAATAAATAAATATATATATATATATATATATATATATATATATATATATATATATATATATATATATATATATATATATATATATCGAATTGTATTCACTTGTTAACTTAGTTTAACATGTACTTGTCATACAAATAACACTGTTTTGTTTCAAGGCAGTGTGATTTTAAATATAGAGGCTGTGACAGAGTGATGAGAAGCATAACTTTCCCTCCTCATTAAACTTCTCGTTAAAATTGTAATAACAGCCCATTTCCTTTCTCCCGTTCTACAGACGAGACAGATGAGAGAAACTGTGACTCCCCCAGAGAGGTGGGAGAGCTAGTAGCTGCAATAATTTTACTTATGGCTTATTTATATACATGAAAATGAGGCTGACTGCTGTGGTGTTTGTTTGTTGGTGCGCAGATTGAGACTGGCAGGCTCCGGAGGAGACCAGTCCCCAGGGTGACTTTCCAGGCTGGGGATCCGTATTACATCAGCAGGAGGCAGAAGGAAGAATGGCTCAGCCGCTGGAAGATGGAGGTGGGAGACAAAAGGGTTCCTGTCTGTGTGAAGATACTGGGCAATGCCATGCAAAAGTATTCATCGTACTAGAACCTTTTCACCTTTTGCCAGTTCACAACATTCAACCTCAATGTGTGTTATTGGGATTTTATTGGACTGACCAACACAACACAGATCATAGTTTGGAAGCGAAAGGAAAAAGGAGAAGTAGTTTTTACAGTTCTTTTGTAAATACTCTGATACCTCTTAAACCAAGGCAGCCATTTGCCTTTGGAAGTTACCTATTCATCAAATAGAGTCCACCAATGTATAATTTAAAGGTATACTATGCAACCGGGGTTGATTTTCCAGCGAGGCTCCCCCCAGAGGGCGAAAGTAAAAGTGCACTGTCGTAAAGATGCTCAGCTGTTCTGGTTTCTCCGTCAAGACAGGCGCGGTTGTTTTGAGCTTAGCAGACAGGCGAACGCAACGAAAAGTGGAAAAAACGGCAGTACAAACAATGACTAACACAGTGAAGGTATGAACATCAAGCTTCCCGCAGCGCTATCTTGGCGAGGCGGCCGCGGCGGCCGCCTCGCCAAGCTGCCGCCTCGCCAAGCTGCCGCCTCGCCAAGCCGCGGCTGCCGCCGCCGCCGCCTTGCCAAGCCGCCGCCGCCGCCGCCGCCGCCTCACCAGTTTTATTATTATTATTATTTTTTTTTTTTTTTTTTTTATGTTGGCGAGACGCTACCGCCGCCGCCTAGCCAAGCCGCAGCCGTCGCCTCGCCAAGCCGCAGCCGCGGCCGCCACCTCGCCGCGGCCGCCGCGGTAGCGTCTCGCCAACATAAAAAAAAATAAATAAATAATAATAATAATAATAATAAAACTCGATATGCGTGCATGTTTATTTGACGTTAACACGCGGTTCTTTGTTGTTGCTTTCGCGCGTGCATATAGTGAATGGCAGGGCAAAAACACATGGAGTTCTCGCCGTAAAGCGAGACTTCTGTGTGTGCGAGCCGAGGGCTCTTGCATTGCAAGTGCGGTATTTCCCCCACAGACCCCCAGGGCGGCCGAGAAAACCTTTGTTCGACCTGAAATGACTCATTTAATCATCCAAAACGGTATGGAACACATTAATTAACTGAAAAATGTTGCATAGTATGCCTTTAATCTCAGGTGTACTGCATTACACATCATCATGATCTCCCCATCCCAATGGTAAAACATAGTGGTGGTGGTGGTGGTGTGATGCTGTGGGGATTTTATTTTTACTCAGCGGGACAGTGAAACTGATCAAAGTTGATAACAAGAATGATTGAGCTAATAAAAGTTAATGCTGGGGGAAAAAAACAACTATTGGAGGCATCAAAAGCCTTGAAATGGAGGTGGAGGTTCATCTTCAAGCAGGACAACACTAAACATGCAGCGAGTGCTACAATGCAAGGGATTAGATCACATTCTATTCATGGGTTAGGATGACCTTAGAAAGACTTGGAAATATCTGTGCTTCCTATCTGACTGAGCTTGAGCTGTTTTAAAAATAAGAACAGGCGAAAATGTTGGTTTCTAGATATGCAAAGCTGGGAGACATCAATAAGACCCCAAAAGAGCTGCAGGTGTAATTGCAGAAAAGGCCGGTTCAACCAGAGCTGAATACAAACTGCACACCCCAGTTTTTTATGTGTAAAAGCATTTAAAAAACATGTATCACTGTCCATTGGCTTCACAGTTATGCACTACTTTAATTTGCTCTATTTCATAAAATCTCAATAAAAAGCAAAACCTGAAAAAGTTCATGGGGTATTAATACTTTTGCAAGGTGCTGTATATTGACTCTGAAATATTTAGGAGTGTAAGCAAACATACAGTCTGATTTAAGAGGATATTTCAGCTCTCGAACAATGTTATTAAGTGATACTTGGTCTTCCACAGCAACATGATTGCATCAGACGTTAGCAGTTTTTTTTTTTCTTTCTTTGTTTTTTTTTTGTACTGCTGAGTAGTCGAGCAAAGGGGAAATCCCTCAACAGTAAAGAAAAAAACTGCATGCTGGGAAGTATTGCAATGAGTGTTATTATAGTTTATAGTGTAACTCACTATGTGCTATCTCTGCTTTATGTTTACTTCAGAAATAAAAGAAGAAAACCAACTTGAATCCTCAATATTTTTGTGTTTTTTCTGTATACATTTTTGTAGTTAGCTACTGAATTGCACAAAACCCTAAACTGAAACCCTGCAACGCCTCCAACCACCTTAACATCACAGTGTTTCTTTCTGCAGCTGTTACCATTTGCGCAGCTTCGCCATCTGGCACCCACCTGTAAGCTCTGAATCTTAGTTTCTCTAAGAGGGGGAGGTATAATATCCCTACCCACTGGTCCATTTTAACTATATTCATGTCTTGTGGCACAACAAGGTCAGGGCCTAGATTTACATCATAAATGATGCAGATAGATTGCCTACACATAATTTGTTCTACGAGTTTGCTGTATTTCAGACAGTCTTTAAGTTAAAAAAAAATCCCAGAATGTTCTGCAATAAGATTGTCTTCTAAATCTAGGACACTAAAAATGATTTTTCCCCCCGTCATATTACAGTTTAATATTTTGTATTAAATTGTACTTCTTTCTATTTCTATTTTAGTAAGTTCCATATTTTACAAAGTTAGCATTCTTTAATCCAAAAAAGTATATTCGTATGGTTTATGTAAGAAGTAGTTTAAATTCATTTTATTAGTGTTTTCTGCCAACTCACACAATTATATTCAAATGTTGTTTTTTTAACTAGGGCTGTACGATTTTGCCAAAAATCTAAATTGCGATATAGTTCAACCTTAATTGTGATTTAATTTAGACTTTTCTCTGCATTAACCACAAGCAGCAAAAATGGCCGGTAGATAAAGATATTTGTAAACAAGGACTATTTAAAACAAGAAATGTAACTGTTTTTATTAATCAGAATATTATTATTCAAGAGAATAGCTTTGTTGAGTTGGACATCAATCCTTGTTGAACATAAAGTGCAACCAACAAACAAGTCTATGTATTAAACAGTTTGACAGGTACTTAATGCTGTGGTGATATTCCTGAAAGTTTCTGATAAAAAACTATGATTATATAAACACTAAAACAAATAATAAAATTAGCTTATCTCACTGCTGCAACTCTCTTCCCTTCCTTGTGGAGGCAAGCCCACTTTAAACATACTTCCGACACCTAAAGGATGCATTTTATCCATTAATTATAACGTAGCCACAAATTGCAGACAATTTGGAAATTGTGTTTTTGTTTTTTTTATTGTGATTATATTGCAGATGCGATTAATTGTGCAGCCCTGTTTTTAACCACAACCAATTTACTGATCCCTTTGAGTTTCTGGGCAGTCTTCTCTGCTCCAGGACAAAGTTAACTTGGTTTCTAAAACCTGCTGTAATCTTCTAACAGCATTTCATCGGAAAAAATGACGTTCTCACTTTATTTCAAAAGCAGTACCTGACTCAGCACATGTGGTTACAAAAGGTCCTCAGTTGACCTGCCACTCACTCTTTTTGGACATTTGTTGAGATGCTAGCAGGGTTCTCGCCTGTAATCTGGCCAGCCAGATTGATAATATGTAGCACTCTAGTTCTGCACATTATCAATTTGGGACTGCTCCATTTCAAGCCGTTTTGGAAAGGAGGGAATTTCAGCAGAACTCTCTGAGCTGATTGGGCGAAATGACACCTATTGCCCGCTTACCAAATTAAAACGTAGGCAGCAGACATCATGAGAAACCACAAGAAGTACGTTAGTCAAGGCACTTCTTGCTTTGCTTCTTTTAAAAAACAAAACGGATCAAAACGTACAAAACAGATGCGATAACAGCAGCTATGCATGCTTCATGATGCGCTGCCATGTTTTTGTTGGTTTGGCTGTGGGCTCAACCGCTCTTGCTTTTGTTGCGCCGGCATGTCCCGCCTTAACCCTCAATACTGCAACGTGATTGGCCCGAACCGTTAGGCCTAGTCAAAGTCTGAGAAAAGTCAAAGTATGATATTGTGTGCCATGGCCTCGAACAAGCTGTTCATCCTGAAAAAATGTGGTTGAATTACATAAAACAATTTTGCAATGAAAAGTGGGCTAAAAGTGATATAACCGACTCATGGCCAGTTATTGCAAAAGGCTGTTGCTGCCAAGGGTTTAGGAGCAAGTTACTTTTTCTGTAGTGCCATATTGTTTTTGGTTTGCATTTATCCCCTAATAAATTATCTCAGCATTTGATAAAATGAGCATGCATATTAAGCCATTCAAACTTTATTTTTTTAAACAACATGACGGAGGATGGAGATATATTCAAAATTATTGGAGTCTAAATTAAACTTGACATAATGACTCAACAGTAAAAACTAAAATGAGAATCTGTAAACATGCAACTGAAAGCAAGAGCATCCGGGACAAATCAGTGCGATTTATTTATATACAGTAGCGCCAAATAACAATAAATGTCACACCGAGGCATTTTAAAGGACAAACGGGCCCGATTCATTACCAAATATATTGGAAACAGACCAATTAAACACTGATCTCAAATTAACTGCAACACAGAACCACAAAAACAAAACATATTTTATTCACAGAGGAAATCCTGGAGAAGTTTGTGTATGGAAGCAAATGTCTATAGATTTCAGAAGGGAAGTATATATTGGTGGCTTCAGCGGAAAAAGAGAGTTCCTGAAAGAGGCTGTATGGGTATGTGGTTATGATGGGGGTAGAGAAATTCATTGAGGCAGATTGAGAGATATGAGAGTGTGTGAGAGGAAGAGATGGAGACGGCGACTGAAAGTCAGAGCAGTTTCCTCTGTCTCTTGTTTGACCCTGTCCTCCAGTTCTTCATTTTGGAAGGGCATAACCTTTAGAATCAGTCTGACATAAAGAGCCTGTAGCATTATTTGAAATTACCACACTTAGGAATGGCAGGCTTTAAAAAAAAGAACTCAACTCTCCAAACTTCGTGGGATGTACATATGGGGAAAAAAAACAGACTCTAGTGGGTCACATTGATACCAGCTGGTATTCAAATCACATACTGTTGCGAGCTCACGAGACAGATGGAGCGAGAGAAAGAGAAAGGTAGAGCATGTAGGACTTCCTGTCAATGCTATGTTCTCCCTCTGTGACTCATCATCAGCTCTCATGCGTGAGCTGAGTGCTTTGCGAGAGCGGTGAACAAAATTCAAGAAGCAGCGGTGCACGGATACGCTTTTTCCTAATAGAAGATAGGTAAGATAAAAGCAGAGAGATTTTAGAAAACATCTGCAGTTAAAATGTCTGATTTTGGCTTGCTATTAGGAAATCACGCAGTAATGATATTACTGGTAAATATTGCAATGACAGCCCTTTCTCGTTTGCTATTAAGATGTTTCTGACTTTTTATGTGAACTTTAACACCTTTGGTGCTATCATGTAAGTCATGTATTGGTGTTTGCTGTAGTGTTTGCTCAACTACTGATGTGTTTATTTATTTTTTTGCAAAGAGTTATTTTTGTTTTTTTGCAAATTTAATTTGTAGTTACCCCCAGAATACGGTTTGACGCAGGACTTAGATGCCTCCTGGTCGTCTCTGGGTGTTTTCTGGAACATGGCAATGGGGGTTGAGGTCAGCTCAATGCTTTTAAACCTCAAAGCCGCCAAGCAGAGTAGTGATTCTGCTGTAATGGTTGACTTATGAAAGGGTAAGCCGGCTTTGTGCTAAAGGGTGTAATTTATCAATGACAGACAGTCTGGCCATGCACACAGGGAGCACCTCGGCCTGGTGCAACGCACATCAGCTCTCAATACCAAAACTCACTGAAGGCATAGTACTAATGAGTTTGAGATTTCTCTGAAACATGGTTTCATTTGTGGAAACAGTAAAACTGGGATTCTTAGTTTATCTGCAGAAAGCAGGCTTAAATTGTGGCATCTGTGAGATGTTTTACCCAGAATAATATCTTATTACTTTCTAGATTGAACCTCTTTTGTGTTGCAGAAGGATTTATTGACTACAGCTAAAAATAGGCAGGAAAAAAATACCATCAGATTTGATTGAAGAGAAATGCTCAAGCAAAGCATCTGGTATTTAAGTCCCAAATATGTTAATATGAGTAATCCTCAAGTATTCAAACACATGAATAGTACTTGTTGAATGAATGGAGGAATTGAAAAGGCAGAATGACACAAAGACTAACATCTGAAGCCAGAATAAAGGGAATAAAAGCAGGAACGCAGAGGCACGTTGAAAAAATAAAAGGGTTGGAAATCATTAATGAGCTGTAACTGTTAAGTTTTGTGTTGACAAGCTGAGGTTGTGAGAGATGACAGCCAAATGGAAGGAATATGTGTGTGTGTGTGTGTGTGTGTGTGTGTGTGTGTGTGTGTGTGTGTGTGTGTGTGTGTGTGTGTGTGTGTGTGTGTGTGTGTGTGTGTGTGTGTGTGTTTGATAGAAGTGAGAAAGACGGTGAAACCAGTGACTAGCAGAAAGGTTAACCTGTTGCAGGTTTTTGCTGACATGTGGTTGTTAACACCACCCCTCAATATCTTAAATTAATCTGCAAACATGTTTCCAACAGAAGAAAACTGGCTCCATGTGTTTGGACACAGTTGGAACCAGATATTTAAGAACACTGTTTATCAAAAATAAATAAAATGAATAAAACCAATTTTTTTTTAACCCAGGTCCATTCCTCGTGAGAGAATTGGTGTAACCGAGTCAGGTCTATAGGTTGCTTTGATCACAAACACCTTCTCTGTTTGGTCCATAAACTTTTTTATAAAACTAATATCAGGGACGGTCATTGTGGCCAAACGTTTAAAGAGGTCTAGTGACGTAGTATGACTTCACAAATGTCTATGTCAGTAGCACACTCTGTTTGCATACAAAGGTTCTCCTTATTTTACATCTGTGTTTTACTCTTTGTTTCTGCTCTATTTGTTTGTAAACGGAGAGCTTTTGTGTATATTTACCCTAACAAGACCACGTGAGCGGAAGTACGATATTATGCATGCACACAATGAGTAAACGAGTAGAAGCAATGAAGCCAAAAGAGTCAGCAACAATCGGCGTGAAAGGTGTGGGAAAAAAAGGTTTAGTAACCCTAGCCCTGTAGATTGGGTTTGTCCTCGACCACGCAGAGCTGTAACTTTACTGCTAGGCATTGCAGGACGGTCTATTGGCTCTTACAGTAGCTGCAGCGATTGTTGCCATCTTGCTTTCTGATAGTTCCTGGCAGCAGATGGCACAACAATGTTTACGTCTGCTGATCGCGCCTGGTGAAAACTTCTTTTTGGGCTCAAAAAGGACTAAGTAAACACTATCAGTATGAACGCTTGCTGTATATTGTTTTATTTGAAGATGTACATAAAGCATTTTTTGGACTATAAGTCGCTCCGGAATAAAAGTCGCATCAGTCAAAAAATGCGTCATAAAGAGGAAAAAAACACATATAAGTCGCTCTGGAATATAACTTGTCTATAAGTGGCATTTAATTAGAAATTTATTTCACACAATCCAAGTCTAAAAGCTGACATCTAATCCGGTCAGTCAATTTATTAAATTAAATTAAATTAGCGTAACAAACCTCTAACCCGGAAAGTTCTCGTCAGCGCATTTCAGTGTAACGGCGCTTTACACTGAAGGTTGTCAGAATTACACTCAAATTAGAACGTGAATGTAATGGTGCTATGTGCTAAGTTAACAGTACAATACGGATGTTTCAGAGTAACATAAAGCTCACGTGCATCAGTGAAGTTGTAAAATGCCCGGACAACAGACCTTTAAGCTAGCGCAAGCTGTTATTAGCTTCACAGACAGCCTAATAACAGGGTTGTGTCGCGGTCTGGGCCCTTCTAGCTGCACCAACGTTCCCTTGTGTGAATGCATAATGAAACAGGGTCTTTGTTGTCTATAAGTTAATGTTTCAGTTAATTTTTAAGTGGTACAGGAGCAGCATATAGTTTTCACAAGCCTAGAGCGCCGTCTTGCGGCTGCAGAGGGTAATGTTTACTACTTTTTTCATGTTGATTTACCGTTTAAATTTATATTTAAGTCGCACGTAACTATAAGTCACAGAATCGGACAAACTATGAAAAAAATGCGACTTTACAGTCCGAAAATTACTGTATGTTTTTTTTTTAGTGTTTTTTTTTTATGGTCATAGTACGTGTTATGTTCGTTTAAAATGTACATTTAATTTGACCACAGGACATTTCTTCAAAAATTACGATTTTTGTTTCTAAGTGCATTTGCAAACCTTAATGTTGCTCCTGATGTTGGAGTAATGGCTTCTTCCCCTCTGAGCGGCCTTTCAGCCGATGTTGCTACAGGTCTCGTTTCACTGTCCATAATAATACTCTTTTGCTTTTTTTCTGGGGTCGATATTCACATTTCACCCTGAAACACATTCATCTGTCGGACACATAACGTGTCTCTGTCTTGGATAGTTGTTTTTATTTGCGTATGCTTGTTTGAACAAATGAACGTTTTACCTTCAGGCATCTGGGAAATATACCCCAAGATCACCCAGACTTGTCAAGATTCGCAATCGTCTTCCTGATATCTTGGCTGATCCTGTTTGGTGTTATTGTTTTAGGTGTTGCCTTAAAACTGACTCACAGGTAATTCAAATTAACAGAGGCTTACAAAGCCGCGACGCCATCATCTGGGTTGTTCATTTCAGTGTATGTATATTATTATGGGATTTAGCAAATATAAATAATTTTGGTAGTTATCCTAACTGACATAATACGGGAAAAGTTTAGTCTGATTTAACAGACAGGGAGAAAAAAATGGTGTGTCTTATTATGCAGTCTGTGTAAATATCTAGTTTCAGCTGAATGTATTTGTGTTTTAGGTCTTGCCTGAACAAATCCTGCTGCCTTATCAACTCCAAAGCTTACCTAACCTTTGACTTCAGTCTGCATACAGACCTGACAGACACACACACACACACGCACACACACACACACACACACACACACACACACACACACACACACACACACAGATATAAACACTAACCTTAATTTGCACATGTATGCCTTCTCTCCTTAAGCCTTCAGGCTAACACACACAAAACTCCTCACCACCTGCCTGTGTGCTGCTGTCGTTTGCGTTAACATCTGTCAGGGAAAGGAGGCAGTAAATCACACACTTCACTGTCGGCCAATCAGCAGAGAGAAAAGAGGGATTGAGGGCGAATGTAGCCGAGGAGACACACAGAAAGGAAGGAGTAGGAGGTGAGTCGGAGACAGACGAAGAAAATGACAGAGAGGAAAAGAGCCAGGGAGGAAGGGTTACACTTGGAGAACCAATATGTCCAACTTGTAAGTGGCCTCTCCTTATTTTCCCCCCTGTTCTTGTTGTGGATGTGTTGCAGACAATGCACAGAAGTGTCAAGAAAAATGTGCAGCCAAATTTTAGTTTCAAAACTGGAAGTGACACAAGCTGGTTTGTTGCCAAGTTCTCTTGTTTTCAGATTTACACCAAGAAGGAAAATGTGTTCATTGATTGTTTTAATTTCTTTCCAAGAACACATTTCCAAATGCTTTAACCTATGGGAATGCTGAAGAGCTAAGTTCAGTTGGAGGTTTTTAAACTGCGTCTGGCTTTTTATTGCTGCTGAGAGATGTATGCAAAATCTTTTCAACTTTATCAACTCTTCACCTGCTTAATAGATTTTTTTAGAGACTTCCTGGTCTATGAAATCTGAAGTTTAAGGATGTTGCATTTGAACATTTCATGCATGATTAATAGGAGCAAAACAGTTTAGCATGTAACTATAAAAAAATAACTTCCTTCAAACATCTATCTTAAACCTTCAGACTGTATAGTCTTGTTGATTAAATGTTTTGTCTTAAAAATATGGCTGAGAGCAGTGAGGCATGGAGTGAGTCTACTGCTAAACAGCTTGCAGCATGAGACTTCATGCAGCGTGTGACCCTGTCAAGCATTAAATTATTGGAAAACATCCCTGAGTCACAAAAGTATGACTCTACAGATTATGCTGTTTTTTTTTTATTCATATTCAGACTTTTTTAACATATTTTGTTTTCTGTTTTACTCTTTTCATATAGAATAAAAGAAGATTTTAAGTTTGTTTTAAAGCAATGTAGGTTTAACATGGCGTGAGAAAGAGTTCCTTAAGATGCCGTAAAAAAAGTTTCTTTATTTCTGATTAATTAAAATAAAATTGGAAAAAAGAACACATTTTCAAAAACACACACACACCATACACAATTATATTTTTTGATGCCACATTATAAGTTTAATATGGTAGAAGCAGAATTTAATCTTTTCTATTCATCAAAATTTGTCAAATGCTACAAAATTTAAAGCTAATGATGGAATTAGTTTATAGATTTTCTTAATTTCTGTAAACATCCATCAGGCACATTTAGCTTTTCATCATTAAAGACCATAGTGGAAAACAAATCCAGTAGTTTCTCTTTAAATTACCCCTCAGCTGCAAGGAAATGCAATGACAATGAATGCAGCTGCAATGGTAGGGAAGTTGTAGTCACTCTTAAGGAGACTTTTCTGATATTTTTATTCAAGTGTATTTTTGTTGAGCAATGTTGAGTTCATCTGGAGGTTAGGGTCAGCCATGCTTGTAAACGTTATGGGCTTTAAGAGATGGCTCATTGGTTAGGTCGTAAGGTCAGGGATCAGAGGTCAAAGGGGCGGCACTAAGAGTGAAAACACTGACCGGTCCAAAGGGTTTGTCAGAGTTCGAAGTTGTAACTCTAATCTTTGTAATCACTTGTATTTCTCCATCTTAAAGCGAGCATTGAGCATTTACTATAGTCCTCAGTCCTACAGCATAAGCACAATTTGATTTCTGGACATAGTTGTTTGTAGTTTTGCAGGAGGAATCTGTTTGATTCCCTGCTTAACGATGCAGAGCAAGGGTGCCCAAGACCAGTCCTTGAGAGGTACCTTCCCACAACTTTCAGATGCATCTTTTCTCAGCAGAGCTGAATGACATACTAATGAGGGATTTCAGCCATTTGATTCAGGTGTGTTGGACAAGAGATGCATCTAAAAGCTGCAGGGTGGTAGCACTCCAGGAATAGAGTTAGGTCCCCCTAATGTAGCGAGTGAAAGAGATCTAGGCTGCGAATGGGCCACTTAAGCACCCTCTCTCCATGCCAATAAGATCATGATGTTGTAGTTTGTGCCGAATGAGGTTCCAGATTGTCTGGCTAAAATGACCCCTTAAGCCTCTGAGAAAAGTTTCCACCTCGCTACCCCTAATTTCCAGCAGCAGCGGTTCTTTCACACCAAGAGGATTGCAACCAGGTTGAATATATGGATTCATCCGGCAATATAAAATGAGTCCGTTGTCTTTCTGTTCATCTCAGAGGAGCTTGTGCTCAGAAAACCCTCTGCATTTCTGTGCAGAATTGATGTATGGCGTTCTACCTTCACCGTTCATGAAACATTTCTGCCAGAGGGAAATTATTTCCAGCCCCGTTTCTGCTCAGTGATCACGATATCTGTTCCTAATGTAGCATCTGAAAGATGTTTCCTTCTCTGGCTTTCATGCGATTCATCAGGACCATGAATCTTTTTGCTGAATAACGCACTATAGGTGTTTAAAAACCTTTTTTCCAACGTGGTAATGTTACTTTACAAAAATCTTGATTTTGTCATAAATATTCTCCTTTTATATGATGAGCGACCCTTTGAAATGTACAGAGGGACTTTTTTTGTTTGTTTTTTAACCCAATTTTAACTTTGTATTTGACCCTGCTTTTCTGTTAGAGACTTACTCTAAATAAAAATTCATGGTAGAGTGATGGAGACACTTGTTAAAATGGAAAGTGGTTTACACAGTGGCTCAAGAGATCTTATGTAGCATTTTGTTTGTACATGGAAGTTGAATTTTCTGGGTCTTCTTGCCAGAAATACTAAAAGAACGCCTCCTGAAGTTAGAACCCTGACTTAAAAAGGTTTAGGTTTCCAGGTATAATGTCCCATACAGCTGCCATGGATATAAACCTTAATGAAAGTTGGTGTTATACATGAATTATTAGCACTTATGATAGTTTTTATCTCATTAAATCAGTGTCACACCTGCTACTATACAATATCTAGTCGCAAACATGTTCCTTCATAAAATACCTTGTGTTGAGCTTGTATTGCAATAAGTGGTTAGCATTACTGCAGTTAGCAACACCACAGGTTTTCAGACATAGAGCTATAACATGTTTCACTTAGACGTGCTGTCATTCCCAGGTCTCCAACTGCAGCATAAATACGGGGCATAGAAAAGTAGAAGTCTTAGTTTAAATGCTGACAACTTGAACTAATTAGAAATGTCTTACAGTTTAAAGGATCATTTAAAACCTCACGATTATCCATCCATCCGTGGTCTATGCCGGCTTGTCCGTGAAGGATGGTGGGGGCGGATGGTGCTCTATCTCCAGGTGTCATTGGGAGAGCGTCGAGTCTCCAACCCTGGACACCGGTATTCACTGAGCAATCTCACAATCATCTCACTTGTAATTTTACAACATCTATATCTTTATAATATCTTTCTAAAACAGCATTATGCAACTTAGAATTCAGCGTATACATGAAGAACAGTGCCAACATATGGATAAATGCTTTACTGTGAATGTTTAATGTCTGTGTGGATGATCCATGCAAAAGGACTGAGCGGGATTTTATGAGGTCGAAGGTCAACAGAAGCAGGGAGGAATGACCTCCTCACCTCGGAGTCCAACTGAGGCGATCCACGATGTGACCCTGAAACTCTGTTTTTTTTTTTTTTACGATTCATTCCAGCTCCACCATCCGCCATGCCTCTTTTTCAGTTTACAGGCCTTACTTCCTCTCCAGAGGAGTTGCAATAAAGTTTTTGTTTCTTCAGCTTCTTTCACACATTCACGGTTACATTACAACTTCCATCTCAGCTGGAGTACAAACCGCATGCTTCTTTTCAGTAGGGGAGAAAGGGAAAACACTTTTTAAGTCAATAAAAGCCTCGGGTGGAGTCATCGAATCTTACGTCTGGGCCACAGTGGGATTCTTACAGTGTTGTGGCATATAGAGTCGTTATGTTTTATGCAGTTTCTGTTTATTTATTTGAGCTCAACGTTAAGATGTGTCATCATTTTGTCCTTGTATCAGAGTTTGTCTGCTGGTGTTTTTCGCTACTTTCTAAGATGGAAAGCAATTTCTGATAAATTCACTAAAACTAGCAGTTGTATTCCATATTTAAAGTTCTGTTCTGGTGGGCATTTAATCTAGATGAACAACACCCATGTTGTTTTACCCTTAAAAGTAAAAAAGGAAAAGTTGACGAAAGATCTCTGAAGTTGTTAAATTTACGGTTGAACAGTAGAAGGAAAATATGCAATTGTGATTTTATTGCTAAAAACTGCAGCGATTATATCGATTGTGGTTAACCCAGATTTTTTATACTTTATTTTTTTACATTTTACAACTCTCCCTCGCTCTCTGTGAGCGTTAATATCTCAGGGACTAAAAACATAGGTCAGATGTGGGCAGTAGAGGCAGTTAGGAGTTCATACAGCTGGCTGAATATATCATCAATATGTGGAGCGTGGATTTATTACACTGGAAATATAGTTTTCTACCAAGCAGGTCTTTCAATGATGATTTTGATTCACTATATGTTGCAGCTATTTGCTGCACCATATATTGGTTTAGTTATTTGCACTATAATGTTATTATTAGAGTGCAATAACTAGTATTTGCTCATTTATAATGCAAAAAATTAATCCCTGTCCACCAAAAGCAAGAAGCCAAAACCTTTTTGTTGGGGATGCACCGATCAGCTGCTTTCTTTACATTATGTAAAACTCTGATGAACCGTATCTTATTTCTGTTTAGGAACTTTTGATGACAACAAAATATGTATAATTTACTTCCTGGATGAAACGGGGAGTAAAAAATGCATAATTATGCATGACATTATAGAATAGAGAAACTGTAGCTCTAACATATTAAACAAAGAACCAATTTCATATTTACATGTGGCTCAACATTTTATTGTTGCAGAGCAAACTAAGGCTGATATCTTGAGCCTTTTGTATTAACTGTACAGACTTACCTGTTCTTGCTTTATTCTGCAACTGGTATGTAAATTTGCCTGTTTGCAGGTTCAAAGATGTTAACATAAAACAAATGGATCGGTTTCTAAAGCACTGAGTCTGGTCTTCAACAGGGCCTTAACACAACTTTAATGTGGTGGACACAGCATTAAAGCAACAAAACAGGAATATGATAGCACAGCTAAACTATATGGCTCTTTTAATGGTGTAACAGACATGTAAGATGCAAGTAATGTTTGGGTTCATGTTTAAGAACAGTATAAATGCTACAGTTTCACTTTAACAGTTTTATTTAGATTTTAAACGTTGCATGGCTTTTTAAATTTGGTACACACAGGCTTGAAACCCTGTCCTCTCATGAACTTCTGTCTCATACAGAGAATGCTGCACTTTCTCTCTCTGCTGTATTATCCAGATTTATCATATAATCCCATTTACTCACTGACTCTTTGTCTTCCCTCCCTCCTTCCACTTCCCGAGATGAACCCGTTGAACTGCATTGCCACCGCGCCCGTTTTTCTCTGTGCTCACTTCCTGTTTGGTGGAACAATTAAAGGACTGTTCAGGTCTCAAAGGCATTGGTCTGGGGCAGCCATCTGATCAACTGGGAAATATATCCACAAAAAGCACAACTGAGGGACGTTTTGTTAATAAGAGACTTTAGATCAGATCAACAGGAGTTAAATCATGAAGCTATGATGAGGTAAACATACGATGGCAGGATATTTATTCTCTGCAAATAAAATACAAACTGATAACGTAACGGCTTATGCATGTCTGTTTTTCAGACAGCAAATTTAGACTCCATTGGTTAAGAATTTTATATTTTTGAAAAAAGCAAAACAAAACATTGCATAAATACATTTATGGATTTTTTTGGTTTTGGTGGACATATTTGCTATTAATCAATTTTTTTGCTTTTATGGTGTTTTATTGTGTTTTTGTTTTTACTGTACGTTGGGAACTTTTTTTTAACCCCCTGCTATTGTAGCACTTTTAGATTTTATTTGAAATGTAAAGTGCATTATAAATATATACGTTTTATTATTATTATTTATTAATTCTATATTTATGCCCTATGCATAAAATATTGCTTCTGTTTCAACCTTATTCCAGCCTTATACCAATATAAGTACAAATTTATAAAAATCATGCTGTAAAGTAGCCCTTTAGTGTAAACTTTTGGTGTAAAATGCGAAAAAATGTATTCCATATTTACTGTCGTCATCAGAAATTTATTTTAAATGCCCAAATTTGGTTATGACTAAAAGATTTTGCGCGATTCTAGGAGCTGTTTTTGTTCTTTTTTTCTGCAGGCAGAGCGACGGGCGTACAGAGAGGCGGAGATTAATATGATGGACGACCTATCAGAGAACGGCTTTCAAAAAGAGGAGGAGCCAGCCAGCCCGGCCCCTCCCCCCTCACAACAACACACAGATCCGGCCTCGCCGACGGTAGCCGTGACGCCGGATCCAGTTGCTAGGGGAGATCAGGCTATGCCCAACGAGATTGAATACCAGGTAAAATGGATTTACTACATTAACAGTAGCTCGGTTTACTAAGGGAAACACATTATTCAATTCAATTCAATTTTATTTATATAGCGGCAATTCATGACACGTCATCTCAATGCACTTTACAAAGTCAAATTCAATCAGATTATACAGATTGGTCAAAAAATGTCCTATCTAATGAAACCCAGCAGATTGCATCAAGTCTTGACAAGCAGCATTCACTCCTCCTGAAAGAGCGTAGAGCCACAGTGGACAGTCGTCTGCATTGTTGATGGCTTTGCAGCAATCCCTCATACTGAGCATGCATGGAGCGACAGTGGAGAGGACAACTCCCCTTTAACCTGCAGCAGAACCAGAAACAGGCTCTGTGTGAACGCTCATCTGCCTCGACCCACTGGGGGTTAGAGAAGACAGAGCAGAGACACAATAAGAGACATTATGTAGATTAAAACAGACTTATTATTTTTAAAGCCTTTAGTTAATTATTTTTTTCCCCCACCTCCAGCTAATAAAAACACAGCATTTAAGATTAGAATATTGCACCAGACCAATAAAAAAGCAAAATTTTTCATCCAGAAATGAGGGCTTAATGAAAAGTATGTTTAATACCGATTTATTGTTGTTTTTTTATTTTCAAAGGACAATTTTAGTCTGACAAATGAGCCTCCAAGAAATGCATATTCTAATTTATTGAACATGCCTGTAGATCATCTGTAGGTTGGAGTAAGTTTGAACAAAAGCATGTTTCAAAAAGAAGCTTTTGTTTTATCTACAGAAAATTTGCAGTTGCAGACTCAACATAAAAAATTTTTTATTTTGAAATCAAACAGTGATTGAATTAACAGTTTGATTTACTGCAAAATTGTTGAAACTTATAGTTGTAACCAGAATTAGCCAGTAGAACCAAAACTTTTGGGACCTGAAAGAATTCCAGTGTCTCCAACCTGGAGGGGGGAAGGTTTCAGGAGGAGGTTTAAAGGGGACGAAGGTCAGGGATTTCCTGAGGCAGGGGAGCATGAAAGGACTTGTCGAAGAAGGCAGTCTTCTGGTTAATCTGGTGTCTTACAGCAAGCCTGAGTTAGTAGATGAGAGTGGGAGTTGTTTTTGCCAGATTTTAGTGTGGGTGAAAATCGTGGCAGCAGTGTTTTGGTCACGCTTCAGTGTGTTTTCAGAACTTCTCTGGTCACCATTACTGTTGGCCAGGTGGGAGGTGATGAGTATGTTTATGAGTAATATGTTCTTCGGCATCTCTTTGTGGTTGTTTTTTTGTGTGTTTTTGGCTAATCCATGTATGGGTAAAGCCTAAACCAACCGAGTAACTGTACAACTTTGTGAAGTTAGAAAGTCTAAACATAGAGCCTTGCAAAAACTGTTCATACATCTTGAAACTTTAGTGCATGTTGTCACATTACAACTACATACATGTATTTTATTGGGATTCACTACAAAGAAGTGGATAGTTGTGTAGTGGAAGCAAAAAGATATGTGATTTTCAAAGTTCTTCATGAACAAAAAAAGTATGAGCTGTTCATGGTTTTTCATCGTTTACAGATAATGGTTAAATAGGTTTTATGTTACAATATAAAAACGTTAAAGGTATATAGCCACATTATGTGCGTATAAAAAAAGAACAAAAACCGTTTGATCATGATCAAATAAGGTTATATACCCCACCAAGATAATGTTTTGATGGTCCTTTTTGTGGATAAATATAGCCCCAGTACCAGGCGCAATAACCAGATATCAACAGAAGTGGTGACATCTAGCGGCAGTATCGCAGAACTATCATAATGCCGGTTTGCTTGATTTCTAAATCAATTGGAAATAATGCCGGACCGAACCTGACCCTCTGAAATGCCTCGCAGTAAAGCGGCAGCTTGGTGTGATCGAAGACCAACCGTTACTAATTAAATACACCGATCTACAGCAACTTTAAGAGCCTCATATCAGAACATTTACTCACGTCAGTCAACTCTGCGTCACATCTGAGCCTCGGCAGGTTTCACATCCGCTTCAGTGAACACCAACGTTTATACTGTATTCAATTCAATTCAATTCAATTCAATTTTATTTATATAGCGCCAAATCATGAAACATGTCATCTCAAGGCACTTTACAAAATCAAGTTCAATCATATTATACAGATTGGGTCAGATTATACAGATTGGTCAAAATGTCCTATATAAGGAAACCAGTTGATTGCATCAAAGTATGGTGGCCCTGAGGTGCAAAGCGCTACAACTTTAAGGAAAGCACCCCAACATTAATGAAAGCGCTACAACAATAAGGAAAGCGCTACAACATTTAGGAAAGCGCTACAACAATAAGGAAAGCACTCCAACATTAACAAAAATATTACAACATTAACAAAAGCACTTCAACATTAACGAAAGCACTCCAACAATAACGAAAGCGCTGCAACATTTAGGAAAGCGCTGCAACATTAACAAACCGGAAGAGGTACGTCCCAGTGGGAGACCTAAGAAATCGCTGATTGGACTACAGCTCGTTTTTACTTTTGAACCGAAAGTTATTCTGACTTTACTGTGTTTTTTAAAACCATGAATGTTCTCGGTGATCCAAACCGTAAGATGCAGTCTAAAACGCCACTTAGAGAGACAAGAGAGACAAAAAAGCACAGAAGCACACATTGATCTAGTAATCTGTTCTACATTAGATGGTAATAGTCGGTGATCTGTCCTCCCTTGATGATTTCACAGTCAACAGAACGTCAGACCAGGTGTACCTACTATGAAGAAAAAAGAGAGAGAACAAAAAGTTAAAAGCTGAAATGACAACAGTCATTTCATTTTGGATAAGCTGAAGACTTTGAATTGCATTTTGTGGACTTCCTGATAGTAAAGAATTACAATAGTCCAGCCTTGAAATAACAAATGCATGGACTAGTTTTCCAGCATCACTACTGGACAGAATGTTTCTAATTTTGGCGATATTCCTGAGGTGAAAAAAGGACATTCCAGTGTTTTCCCTCTTGAAATCATTTTTATGCATTTGTTTACACAGGACCTTTCTTCATTGTTTCGCTGAGAGATGCTAATAGCTGTTAGCCGCTTCCTTGTTTTAACCCCTGCAGCGCATGCGTACTGTTGTACTTCCTCTGTTATTAAAGATAAACACAAAAGACTTTATTTAAAAACAAACTGAGCAAAAACAAAGCATAAAACAGCAAAATAATAATTAATGTGTCAGCAGGGTGTGATGATCTTTCATAAAAACTTTGTATGCCATCAGAGTGAGCTACTGACATATAAATAAAAAGGTCAAATGACGTGGCTAGGCACCTTTAAACAAAAGTCTTAACTATAATTTCCAAGTTAAAAGGGCCGACCGTTATCTATAACAATAATAAAAGTAACTTTTTTCCATGCTGACCTGAGCGGCACCTTGACCTCTGTGTATGTGCTCAGGATGGCCGGGGTTTTGGGATCGGAACATTAGTGTTCGGGAAGCTGCGAGGCTTTTCTTGGTGGCCCGGCCGGATCGTTTCCTGGTGGATGAGCGGCCGGAGTCGAGCTGCAGACGGCACTCGCTGGGTGATGTGGTTCGGTGATGGAAAATTCTCTGTTGTGAGTATTTTTAATGTCAAAACTACAATAAAAAGGTCAATTAATAAAAATAAAAAAAAGGTTTCTTAAATTGTTGTGGACTAATTCTTCTGGGTTTATTCAATACTTATCTGCAGACCTAGAATATGATCCTTTTCTTGGATTTGTTACAAGATTACCTGAAGCTGGACGAAGCCTCAATTTAAATTTAAGCTCTTTTCAACTTGTTTTCTCAGGTTTGTGTGGAGAAGCTGATGCCCCTGAGCTCTTTCTCATCTGCTTTCCACCAGCCAACATACAACAAGCAGCCCATGTACCGGAAGGCCATCTTTGAGGCTCTCCAGGTGACAAACCCACTCTTCACTTTGTGCGCTCAACGTTAGGGAGTGTGTGGTTGTGAGTCATATTTTACTGACCTGTAAAGTGTGGGCTCTCTTCCTGTTTGCACTCATCTATGATTATACGCTGGGGAAAAAAAACTCTGAATAAACGTGTACCCTAATGATCGGTCATATCTTATGCAACATGATCCACCAATTTATGGTGAATGTAGTTATTATTTTTGCATCTGTGGAGGTGTGTACTCCACTTCTGCCCACATTCTGTGGTAACATGTGAGTCCGGTAACTCAATCTATAATTTAGTGGGTGTGTTTCGCAAGTGATGCGGGGCTTCTTGTTTAGTTTTGTACTCTTTGTAGGAGCCATAAGAAACAGAATATTCGTATCTATTTGTCGACAAATATCAGTATTTTAATGTCTTTAGGGTGAGGGTAAAGATGCTGAAGTAAATTAACGTCAGCTTCTGTGTTCAGGTTGCCAGTGTGCGAGCGGGGAGACCAGTTCCCTCCTGCAATGCGAGTGACGAGGCTGAAGGTGTAGAACTTCAAACTAGACAGATGATTGAGTGGGCCATGACCGGCTTCCTGCCCACCGGTCCACAGTCACTGGATCCTCCAGAAGGTGACCAGCTGCAGCTCATGACATGCACGTTCAACCCACATCAGTGGATCAGTAATCAGCAGGAACATTTTAATCGACCTCTCCCCAAACAGATTTTTTTACTGGTCTTCATCTGAAACACTTTTAAAGTCCAAATACGTAACTTTTGACCCACATATTAACCTAATTTGAGACATATTATTACATTTTCCATGTCAATATACAGCACTCAGTGTGTGTTGATGATCTGTGCGGGCTGCCCTTCTCAAAAACACGGCTATGTAACTTGAGAGGTGCAAATCCGTCACTCAGAAAGTCCTGAAAATCATTTGAAATATTTCAAAGAAACTCAGCGTGCAGCAGTCGTCTTTGCTGTTGTTTAAAGGCCTGGGACTATAAGGATCAAGTTAAAATCTCTGCAGATGTACTGTCTTCTAAATATTTTCCCAGATCCTCAAGGCTGGCTCTAAGCGCTGCCTCTGGTCCATTTGATACTACCTGAAAACTGTTAGAAAATGGTTGTGGGGCGGGGTTAAAATAATGGAAATTCTGGTTAACATATATGTTTTTTTTCCTCCCACAGAGGAGCAAAATCAGTTTAAGGAAGGGTACCTAGAGATGTTGCCAGAACCTGAGGCAGCATACACACCTCCACCTGCAAAGAAACCGCGCAAGAACACAGCAGAGAAGGCAAAAATCAGAGAGGTGATCGACGAAGGGACCCGAGGTAAAGCCCGCAAACAAATTCATCCAACCTTGCTCATTCTAGATATGAAATCCTGTTTCTTTAATTCCAGATATTTGTCCCCAGGTTCTTTATTTACTCTGTGTATTCAACATGTTTATAACGTGTCTTCCAGAGAGACTCATACATGAAATCAAAAAGAAGACCAGGAATATAGAAGGTAAATAAAAAACGCTGTTAAAGTAGCTTGGTGCCGCTTTATATTTGTAATATAAATTCATGTTTTGGTAAGTTAATCTGTTACCTAAAGATTTTGTAACAACAGCTTTTACAACCTGATTTACAGCTGTTATAATCCTCATGAAGCTGTCCGTTCCTAGCTAACTATTCCCTCTTTCAATAAATATTTTACTTTTTTATCTTTCTTCATTATGACTGCATTATAATATGATAATTACTCTATTACAGGGTGACTAGTAGGGCCAGTTTCAATTTCATGATATCAGAAGTGTTCAGTGATGCTTAAAGCTGTCTTAATCAAGATTTTTGTTAGTATTCAGAGACATACTTTTCTGTAGGCATAGTTTTTTTTTGTAGTTGTGTGCAGTAAAAGTCTTTAAAATCCTAAAAGATCGTAACTGACGATTTAACCTTTGTGTTGCGTTCACCGTTTGTTCAGATATCTGCATCTCCTGTGGAAGCCTCAACGTCTCTCTGGAGCATCCTCTCTTCATGGGAGCAATGTGCCAGGGCTGCAAAGTAAGAAACCTCCTCTGTGGTTTATTTAAAGATATTTATGTTGCAATTATGCATTCAAGCATAACTGAGTCTTTTAAAGTCTGGAAAGTGTGCATCTGCGAATTCTGTGTGTAAAAAAGAAATTAATGTGCAGGTTTTTTTTATTTTATTTATGTTTTTGTTAAACTTGTGGATGACTTCAGGTTTTGGAGTTACAGGATTTGATTGAACTGGCCCTTTAGCTTTTTATCTGGGTCCAGTTTGGATGCCAAATAAAGGATTTAAATTGCTACCTTATTTTACAAACAGAATCAAAAAATTTCAAAGATTGAAAACTTTGCTTTAAAAAAAATTAAGGTATACATTCAATACAGGGTTCCTACACAACATGGAAAAAACATTTGTACGTCTAGACTTAATGACCTATCCTGTTGTGTAAACCTCGCATCCATCCATCCATTTTTCTGTATTAAAATCCTGACGACTATAAAGATAATAGTTCCCAGTGAACTTTTGTATTAACAGTATCAAGAACTATAAGGTGCCACATTTTAAGACCCCTGGAACGTTTTGGGATTGTATGAAATTTGTAACGAAAAATTTGTTGGAACCTTGAACAAAGATTTTGATACAGAGCTAACCTAATTCCCAGTGACCTGAATCAGAGCCTTGTATCGGCATCATGTTATGTCTAGAAATTTGAATTTGGAAAGGTTTGGACGTTTTTAGGCCTGTAACTAATTTCTTCCTTTTTTTATTTTTCTAAGTACACACTCAACGCTGTGATGAGACCAGCTTTTTAGGACTCACGCTGCGCATAAACATGTGATTTTTGAAATTTGGCACTGGCTCGCCCTTTAAATTTGATGCCTTGTTTGCCTTAATGACTCACGAGTCAGTTAAATAAGAACAGTAGTCCTTTGAGGATGGACTTCAGAAATAGAAAAAGAAAAACAGTGTCTGTTATAAAATGCATGAAGAGGCGTTTCCCAGAACTATATCAAAAGATTCCAAAAACGCAAAAAAAAAAAAAAAGACGAGTCGGAAATACTGCAGGTTTTTCCTTCACAAGTTTCTTTGATTAACAAATAAACTATTAGATGACTAACCTTGACCGGTGGATGGATTTTAGCTAATAACTTTGGTGCTCCTGTCTTGATCCTGTGTGATTCCTCAACAGAACTCCTTCCTGGAGTGCGCCTACCAGTACGACGATGATGGCTACCAGTCCTACTGCACCATCTGCTGTGGAGGCAGGGAAGTGCTCATGTGTGGAAACAACAACTGCTGTAGGTCAGTGACGGAGCGGCGCGCCCCTCAGTCCTGCGCTCACATGCAGCGGCTTCTTCTCGTGGCGAAGGACATGGTTTTGGATTTCACTTTTACAGACGGAGTTTATGCAGAAACGTCAAAATCTGATTTGTGGCTGTCTTTTATGGGGCACTGAGTCAGCCTGCTCATGGGGAACAGATTTATTTATATGACTGTGGAGTACACAGTTGATTTAAGCTTGTTTGTCCTTTAACCTCCAGACCGAAAACACAGAAGAAATCAGAGGTAACAGGAATAAACCTTAGCCCAAAAAATGTAAAAATGTGAGGGATAAAATCTGAACTCACTCACTTGTGCTGCGTGACAAACTACAGTAGGAATATCAATCCTTATTTATTAAGATTGCTGGTGAGGATTGATAGGAAAAAAAATACATTTTAGTATTAAACTGAAAAAGTCGCTTGCTGGCATTCTCAGACAAGTTGCCAAGAGAGTTAATAAACAGTGGCTTAAATACTGGTTTCTTTCCAGCATATTTCCAGTCAGTATTTAACATTTTTCCTACATTTATTAAACACGTTGAGTCAAACGCTTTGGAGCAACTATAAGGTTGTTGTGGAGTTTCAGTTAAAAAGTGGAAAAAGTGAGTTCATAGCTCATTTATTCATGAAATACCAGTGTGTAAAGTGGTAAGTGAAGTAATTTTCTGTGATTTAGGGACAAACGTTTAAAAAAATATAACTTTTTTTGCATGACATTAAAAAATCTTGAAATGTGAATAAAATGGATAAATAAATCAGTTGTTCTCTTTTTTGGTTCCATCACTCTCTGTGACCTTGAGTATTTTAGGCGTTTGTGTCATTTGTGTTCAGTGAGACAGCCCAGCTAGCTAAATATTGAGATTAGTATTGAAAATGCAATTTATAAAACATTGTTTATAATATATTAGCCAATATTTATTGCACTCCTAATTGTCCTTTGCCAAATTGTTGTAGCACTCTCTGAGACTGTGATGACGATATGTTGATGATGCATAAAGTCAGAATTTGTATCTTTAGCTTTAACTGTGTTGAATGAATGTTGAATAATTTGCTTTTCAGATAAATTCTGGGTTCCTACAGATAATATAGATAATAATAATAATAGATAACACAGTATGAAAAATAATATTGTTCCATCCCTCTCTCCTTCACTCCTTCCCTTTTTCCTTCCAACCATCCTTCCTTCCATTCTCCCCTCCGTTCTTGTTCTTCTATTCTTCTTTCCATCCATCCTTCCTTCCTCTTTTCCTTCCATCCTTCCTTCCTCTTTTCCTTCCTTTCTTTTTCCTTCCTATCTTCCTTCCTTCCTTCCTTCCTTTGTTCCTTCCTCCCAATTTCCATCACTCCTTCCTTCATTTTTTCATGCTTCCAGCCATTTATCCTTCCTTCCTTTCTTTTTTCCCTTCCTTCCTTCCATACTTCCTTCATCCTTCCTTCCTTCTTTACTTCCTTTCAACCATCCACCCTTCCTTCCTTTATTTTTCTTTCTTCCTTGCTTCCTTCCTTTTTCCTTGCTTCCTTCCTTCCAACCATTTATCCTTCCTTCCTTTCTTTTTTCCCTTACTTCCCTCGTTCCTTCCTTCCTTCCTTATTTCCTTCCAACCATCCACCACCATCTTTTTCTTTCTTCTTTCCTTTCTTTTTTCTTCCTTCCTTTTTTTTCTTTCTTCATTCCTTTTTTTCTTCCTTGCTTCCTTCCTTTTTTCCTTACGTCCTTCCTTCCTTATTTCCTTCAAACCATCCACCCTTCCTTTCTTTTTCTTTCTTCCTTGCTTCCTTCCTTCCTTCCGTCCATCCACCCATCCTTCCTTTCTTTCTTTTTTAAATGTTTAAATGTAAAACAAGTTGTGATTGAACAGCAGTCTAATAAGCTGTTTAATCTTGGACAACAACTCATGATAAATTGTGTGTGTAGGTGTTTCTGTGTGGAGTGTGTAGACCTGCTGGTTGGAGCCGGCTCAGCGGCGGCAGCGATCAAAGAGGACCCCTGGAACTGCTACATGTGCGGACCCAAGAGCACCTATGGATTACTGCGGCGACGGGATGACTGGCCAATCAGACTACAGCACTTCTTCGCCAACAATCACGAGCAGGAGTTTGTAAGTCTTACTCTGTGTTTACTTAAGGCACGTTCAAAAAGAACGCAAACAAGACGAATGGAGCCAATGATTTACATGTTATCCCTTTATGAAGGCGCTTTCAGGAGCGGGTTAACGGTCTGTGATGTGAACGACACCTTAAAAACGATGTGAACGACATGAACTGAACAAATAGAGCGAAACAGAACAGGCGCAGTGGTCGAGCGTCTAGAGCCAAGCAAGATTTCACTGGAGTTTAAAAATCTGAACTTTCCATTTTTGTTACATATAGGGCTGGACAATATAGAAAAAAAGCATGTCGATAAAAATAGAAATCATATTGATCGATATCGATAATTATCAACAAATTCAGAACATTTATTTTAAGTGCAGCCCTGACATTTTATGCTGTTGCTTAGCGACCTATTTTTCTATACAAAACACACAAACACTGAATTCAAACTCAACCCTTTATTCAAATAACTTTGGGCTTAGTTCCTGAGTCTGCATTGTGATTGGTTGGGATGATGTGATGACTGTAGTATTAACCTACATGATAGGCTAGAATGCAAAAGGAAGAAAACTGTTATTCTATTGAACTTTTTATTTACCCTTTTTTCTATCATCGATATACATCTATCGATCGATGTATATTGTTATTAAATTATCGTCCAGCCCTAGTTCCATATTTAGACAGTACAATTACTAGGGCTGTGCATAAAAATCGATACAAAGATTAATATCTATGTTTTTAAAAACAATTTAATATCGATATTCTGGCTTTCAATCTCAACATACCTCCCAACCCCTAGGGGGCGTTATTACAGCGCACCATTACTGTTCACAGTGAAGAAGTGCAAGTGAGACGAATTTGCAGAATGGCTGACAGGATTTTAGAAGCGCCTTCGTCCCTAAAATCGGACGTTTGGGCACATTTTTGGTTTCTGTGATGCGTTAAATGCATTGAACCAAATGCACTTTATTGTCCTGTTAATATATCAGTGTTCAATAAATTGAACATAAATATAATATTTGGCTGGTTTTGGTGATTAAATGACTTTGAGCATTAATTTGAAAGTAATAAATATCAATATTTGAGTCAAATCAAATCAAGCTGAGCTATGTATCGAGTATCGTATCGAGTCGGCTCATCCTAGATGATACTCAGCCCTAACAATTACGCTATATTCATATTGAACAACGATGGATTTACCGACTGAAGACGCCTGTAGTTTGTGTCCCCGAGGCTGATTCATCCACGGCAGCTCCTCATTCTGGGGCCTGGAAAGACGGAAGTACCGCTGGAAGCGACTGTCATTCAGACGCAGCTACAGGTGGTGGTACTCGCCAAACCGGGTGCGTCTCCGCAGGGTCTGGTGGACCCAGGGGCGTCGACACCGTTCTTCGGGTTTCCACTTTAAACACAGCGCTGTGACTCACTCGGTAAAATCCATGCCCGCCACGGGAGTTGAACACGTTGAAGAGAGCTGGTGAGGAAATGTTTGCATGAGAGAAGAGGAATGTCAAGTGACCGACGGCAGGCGGTCAACGCGAAAGATGTGACTTGTTCGCGTTCAGTGTGAACGTACCATTAGACGGCAAAAATTATTTAGCATGTCAGCCAGACTGGTTTAGATGACCCTCTCTGGATATAATCTGAGATTATGCCAGTTGCAGTAGATGGTGGAGCTGTAGAGCACGTTCACTGGTGGGTGTACTGCTAGCAGCTCAGCACAGGTCCCTTTGAAAAGCTTATGAACTCTTTCATTTTTTTAATTTACACCAAAACAGAGCATGTTTTCATTTAGTTATTGATTTTGTTATTTTAACTTTCTTACAGGAACCTGCCAAATTGTACCCTCCAGTTGCGGCAGAGAAGAGGAAACCAGTCAGGGTCCTCTCCCTATTTGACGGCATTGCCACAGGTTTACATAAGCAAATCTGGAAAAACTTTCGGATGCAGTTCCTGTATAAAAAAACAACAACTCACTTTTGAACTGATGATCACACTTTTCTGTAGTTGTGTTAAAGCATTATATCTGTCCTGTGGGTTCTGCTCAGGTCTGCTGGTGCTGAAAGATCTGGGCATCCAGGTCGACAAGTACGTCGCATCCGAAGTCTGTGAGGACTCGATCACTGTCGGCATGGTTCGGCACCAGGGGCGCATCATGTATGTGGGGGACGTACGCAATGTAACCCACAAGCATGTAAGTGGAGGATTTTCATGTTTGATTAAGCCACGTCAAGACAGAGGTATAAGACTATAAGACGCACTTAAAATCCTTAAATTTTCTCAGAAATTGATGGTGCGCCTTATATATGAGTAAAATTGTGCTTACTGGCTGATTTTATGTGGTATGATACGCTCAAAAATGTGTAAGTACGACTTTGGTTAGCAACAAAGCCGCTCCGCTCAATGGATATTAGGAGCATTGCGGTACACTGTGTCACTACCTGATAGGACCTCTGAGCTGTCTACAAGACTGCCTGACTGTAATGTCTGAACTAGAAGTGCATTCATGTAAGGCAGCCTGCGCCCGGAGTACACGCTAGCAACAATAAACCTAGAAAGTTAATTCAATATAAAAGTTCTGTTTATTTTAGCCTAATGTTAGAAACAGGGCAGTGTAGTCCAGCTACTCTGTCCTCCCGGCAGACAGATAGCTCTCACTGCAAAAACAGAACTAAAATAAGCAAAATCTTCTTGAAATTAGTGTATTTGTCCTTGATTTGAGTAGGTAAATAAGATTATCTGCCAATGGAAAGAGTCATTTTACCCCTAAAATAAGATAATTAGATATAATGCACTTGAAATAAGTTGATGGCGATGAGTTCTGCATATTTTAAGTGCAAAAATGTTATTCCATTGGCAGATTATCTTATTTACCTAACCAAATAAAGTACAAATACATTAATTTCAAGAAAATTTTAACTTATTTTTAGTTAAGTTTAGTCTTTGTTTGCAGTGCTCAGGAGAGAGCTGTGTACGCGGAGGGGCACACTAAAAAGGGGGGAACTAGAAGTAAGTAAACTTTTCTTGAAGTGAGTATATTTTTCCTTGATTTGAGTAGCTAAATAATTTGCCAATGAAATGAGTACTAAAATAAGATAATTAGATACCCTGCACTTGAAATAAGATGACAGAGACAAATTGTTCTTATTTTAAGAGGATAAATCTTATTCCATTGGCAAAAAGTCTAATTTACCTGCTCAAATGAAGGAAAAATACACTAATTTCAAGAAAATCTTACTTACTTTTAGTTCCCTTTTTGCAGTGCGGAGTGATATTACACACTTGGGAACAATATTTAATGCGCCTTGTAATCCGGTGCGGCTTCTGTGTGGACATAGACACACAGAGACACGTTAAATCACGGTGCGCCTTATAGTCCGAAAAATACGGTAATCATCAGTCTGTCTTTTAATTCTCTGTGCTGATTTTAAATGGGGCTTTGTTTCCTCGTTTAGATCGAAGAGTGGGGGCCGTTTGACCTGGTAATCGGAGGAAGCCCCTGTAACGACCTGTCCATAGTCAACCCTGCAAGGAAAGGCCTTTACGGTAAAAATATCTGTTCTCCTAATGTGTCGTAATTACGGTTGTTTTGGGACATAAAACAAAACGCTGAACTTCATCCCTGTTCTTGCAGAGGGCACTGGACGGCTGTTCTTCGAGTTTTATCGTCTGCTCCACGAGGCTCGGCCCAAACCAGGAGACGAGCGGCCGTTCTTCTGGCTCTTCGAGAACGTGGTCGCTATGGGAGTCAGCGACAAACGCGACATCTCACGCTTTTTAGAGGTACAACATCCTGATGAGTTAAGCAGAAATTACTCTTTAAGCAGACAGGGCTTTGTGTCTTTTAAGGACACGTCGGGTTTGAGCACTAATTAATCAAAGTAATTCTAACATTTTCCACGGCAGGGAGCTGCTGTAGCTACAGCTTTGGTTTGCTTCCTTCTCTTAAAATTAGATCGAGCTGCAAAGCTGTCAGCTTTGTACATTTACTGAAAACAACTTCCTTCAAAACATTTACTCACATGAAATGTAATTTCTGTCTATTTGTGAGGTTGGAAGACATACTAGTGACATAAATGGCCTCTGGAGAGTGTTCACGGAAATAGAAACACTTCACTCAAACAGACACACATAACTGATGCTCACAACAACAAATAAACTTACAGGCGACCAATCTCCAATTTTTACCTCTCTGCTTTTAGGTGTCTTGTCTTATTGGTGCTTCTCGTGCTGAGGTTTTTGATATCTCAAACTGTATCCTGTTATAGGATAAAGTTTATAATATGTTTTTCCCTCCCACTTTCCTTTTTGTGGCCTCTATTTTCCACAGAGTAATGGCAGCGCCCTGTGGGCACCGTGTAAAGGTGTCCTTGGCAGCATGGCCTCAGTAAATCGTCTCCCCTGAAATGTTTGTGATGGCGGTTGTACTGAAACAGCAATTTCCCTCTGGGATTATTAAAGTATTTCTGATTCTGATTCTGATTAAATCTTTCCCTTACATTACACAAAAGCCATCCTAACGCTAAGTTAGGATGGCTTTTGTCCAAAGATCCTCAGGATCCTCAGGAGTTTAATTGTTCATTATAGCTCCCTGGGGATCCTGCTGTTTATGTTTCAGACTTTTGGTCATCCTTAGATCCTTGTTTCTGTCATTAGTTTTCTGTTCAGTGTGTTAGAAGTGTATTCTTGTTAGATTCAGTTCCTGTTTTAGCTTCTGTTCATTATGATTTTTGTAGTTCAGTTATATTTTCTGCCAGTTCTTCCTTAGTTTCTTTAGGTTATTCCCTCATGTCTGGCCTTTCTCGTGTTTCCCTGATAGATTGAGTCCTCCCTCCGCCCTCCTTCCTTCTGCTTAATTGCTTTAATCATCTCATCTGTGTTATTTACTCCTCCTGCTGCTCCTTCCGTCTCCTCCCCTATTTATTCAGTTGTTTCAGCCATAACCAGTTATCAGGTCCTCCATCATTCTGTAGTTCCTGTTTTCATCCTGTAAGCCTCCATTAGTGATTTAATAAATCATCACCATACAACGACTCCTGAGCTCTTGTCTGCGTTTCGCTCCAATCACAACAAACCCGACAAACACGTAGTTTGGAAAACCAGAAATTTAGATTTTCTTCTGAGTAAGTTTTGAAAATTAGGCTTTACTCCCCATCAGACTCTCTAAAGATCCTTCCTTTCTTCCTTTCTTTTTTCCTTCTTTCCTTCCTTCCTCCCTTCCAACCATCCATCCTTCCTTCCTTCTTTCCCTTCCTTCCACCCAACCAACCATTCATCGATCCTTTCTTTTTTCCTTCCTTCCATCCATCCTTCCTTCCTTCCTTCCTTCCATTTATACATCCATCCATCCATCCATCTGCCCTTCCTTCCTTTCTTCCTTCCTTCCTTCCTTCCTTCCTTCCTTCCTTCCTTCCTTCCTTCCTTCCTTCCTTCCTTCCTTCCTTCCTTCCTTCCTTCCTTCCTTCCTTCCACCCACAGAATTTTATTTTGAGTGTTTAAATCTTGGTTTTGCTTTGTCCAAACGACTGCACTGTTGTTCTGATCATGGTGACTTTAGCCTCATGACCCAAACGCTTTTTAACTAAATGAAAGTTAAAACAGGACCGCTTTATCAGTGACCATGTAGAGTTCTGCTATGTTTCTGCCTATTGTTGAGGTCTGTAATCTCATAATCCCTAACAACAGCATTGTGTTTACATGAACTAAAGTAAGAGATAATCTGGTGTTTCCTCTCAGTGTAACCCAGTGATGATCGATGCCAAGGAAGTCTCTGCTGCCCACCGCGCTCGCTACTTCTGGGGAAACCTGCCCGGCATGTCCAGGTGATGCAGATGAACACCTGCAAACATAAAGAAGTTATCTAGTTTAGAAGTGTCTCCTTGCATTTACATTACACCTTTTCCCTCTTTTTGTGTGATGCAGACCTCTGACGCCAATGGCAAATGACAAACTGGACTTACAAGAGTGCCTTGAGCACGGCCGCACAGCTAAGGTATCTACCTGTCTGAGTGTGTGCGTCTGTTTGTGTGTGTGTTTGACAAGTTTATTTTTATCTGTTATTTTCTTTATTCTTGGAAGCTAAAGTATACATTTTCTAGTTCTGACATTTTTGACAAAAATTTTTCTTCTGCTGTTGCTGCATTTTCCACCCCATGGTCTAAAAATAACTTTCTTTTTTGAGAATATTCACTTCTGTACCGCAGGAGTACAGTTGTAGGATTAAAAAAAGGATGCATGTGTGTGTCTGTATCTGTTTGTGTTTCTGTGTGTTTGGTTCTGGATGCTAATTCCAGTTTGAGAAGTTGCGTACGATAACGACACGCTCCAACTCTGTGAAGCAGGGGAAAGACGAGCATTTCCCCGTCTACATGGACAACAAGGAGGACATCCTCTGGTGTACAGAGATGGAAAGGTACGCTGGTGTTCTCCGTGTTTACAGCAACACACTTCACAAGCTACGGCATTACTCTAAAGTGTCCGGAAAAAGATACATGGTTTTCCAGATGTTTTGCAAATATATTTGTACTTCTGCTCTGGTACCCCCAAGATAAAGTCTATTATGACTGACTGCCTTCTTTATTTGGAAAATCTTGTGAAAACCATGTGCTCAGTTTTTCCACTTTACAATTATGCTCCACTTTGTGTTGTTCAGTCACATAAAATCGCAACAAAATGCACTGGGATTTATGGTTGTAATGTAACCAAATGTGAAAAGATTTAAAGGATATTGGTACTAAATAGGTGATAATGTACAATTTCACACATTCATATGAAAAAGTAACAGTGACCAACATTTGTTCTTTTGCCTTTCTCGATTATTTGTTTTGTGTTAAATCAGTTTGTATGAATATTTTTCCTAAACTGGAAACTGAGGTTCTGATCATTAAATTATAGGCAGGAATAATATTCAAAATGTTTTTGTTTCTTTTAGTTGAACAACATTAATTATTTGACTTAATAAACCTTTATATCCATGTTTTTATATATGTAGTATGTAAGTTTTTTTTTTTTTCAGGGGGCCAGAACTATCCCCACCCCGACACAAAAAGGCAGTTTTTGCTGCGACTTTTTAAATTTATTTAGCTGCTTGAGTAAAATATCAGAATGTCCAGAAATGATAATAAGAGAACATGAAAGCGAATCCTTAAGGGATTTCACAAGTAAATATTAAAAATAATCTGCAACAAGTGCATCAGGACAGGGATCACTGGCGTATGATGAGCCAATCCAACTTGCGACGTTACACAATGCTTTCCCACTTTTTTTGTGAGACATCTAAAGATGAACTGAGCTGTTTTTATATCAGATTGAAGAGTGATAGCAGAACAGATGACCATGGTGATGAGACAGAGAGAGACGGAGGGGAGAGAGGAGGTGCAGCAGTTAAAGAGAGAGAGCAGAAAGTAGGTGACCAGAGAGAGAGGGAGAGAGAACACATGGAGAGACAGATGACCAGGTAACAGACATAAAACATGTAAAGATTTTTTTTTTGTTTTGGTCCACTCTTGTCTAACTGCTTATGCTGTATTTGTTGAATCGTGTGTTCTAATTTTTTACAGCCAAATTATACTGCACCATATAAATAAATAAACAAACCTGGAAAATTTAGTAATTTTTGTCATAAAATCCCATAAAATACAGTCTAAATGTAAAATATTTTGACATTGAATAAAAGGCAGTGTCGGCCCGGGCCCTGGCAAAGATGTCTGCTGGCCTGATTGCATATAACAGAGAACAACAACCTTTATAGTCCAAAGAATAATTTTTGACCTTGCATCTACTTAATAAAACATTTTTTCAAGTTTTACTCAAATATCTCTATATAAACCTGCCTATTTTCCTTCATTCCTTACAAATATGGAAATGGCTTACCGTATTTTTCGGACTATAAATTGCACTTTTTTTCATAGTTTGGCCGATTCTGCGACTTATAGTCAGATGTGACTTATATATAAATTCTAAAACGTAAATGATACTGAACACCATGAACCAAGTAGTAAACATTACCGTCTGTAGCCACAAGAGGGTGCTCTAGTCCTGTGGAAGCTATATGTTGCTCCTGTGCCACTTAAAAATTAATTAAAACATTAACGTATAAACTACAAAGACTGAACACATATACATATGTTGTTTCGCTGTTTCAGTCTGCATTCACGCAGCGGGCGTTGCGTGGTGCAGCTCGAAAGGCCCAGACTGTGACAGGACCCTGTTAATGGGCTGTCCGTGAAGCTAATAACAGCTAGCGCTAGCTCACAGCTCTGTTGTCCGGGCGTTTTACAACTTCACTGATGCACGTGAGCTTTATGTTGCTCTGAAACATCCGTATTGTACTGTTAGCTTAGCACGTAGCACCGTTACGTTCACTGTCTAATTTCAGTGTAATTAGACCGAAATGCTCTGACGAGAACTTTCTGGGTTGGAATTGGTGTCTTGTTGTGCTAATTTACCCAATTCAACCTCCCGGGTATGTTCCATATTATTAAGATGATTATGGATGCAGCTGTGTAATTGAATAAAATACTTTACCAGGTTAAATGTCAGTTTTTAGTCTTGGATTATGAGAAATAAATTTCTAAATAAATGCGACTTAGAGTTTGATTTTCTTTCCTTTTAATTCTAAAGTTAGAAATAAACTGGGTTATTAAGAACCATTGTGGTGGAGCCGTGAATACGTAAATAACAATACTGTCGCCCTAATAAATACATGAGCTTGATTGTTTAACAGCAGTGCAAGATGTGTGCCAACCAAGCTACGTTTTTTTATTCGTGCTCAGCCACCAAAACATGTTTAAACCCTTTTGTAATAAAACCCTGCTGCAAACTCATTCAGTAAAAATAACTAAAAGACAATCTTTAAATTAGCTTTGGGTTTTGAATCTCAGTTTACTTGCAATAATGAAATTAAAGGCTTTTTTTTTACCTACATAAGATGATAAGCATTTAATATGAGTGATTGGCTTTCTCCTAAAAGAGTGTTTTGTTTCAGCATGTTACATCTTTTGATGAATCCGCTGTTTAAATGTTAAACTGTCCTAAATGTCCTGATCGTTTCAGGGTGTTTGGTTTCCCTGTCCACTACACTGACGTGTCCAACATGAGTCGTCTGGCGAGGCAAAGGCTGCTGGGTCGTTCCTGGAGCGTCCCCGTCATCAGGCACCTCTTCGCCCCGCTCAAGGAGTACTTTGCCTGCTATTAATTACAAACCAACTGTCTCTCTCTCTCTCTCTCTCTCTCTCAGACACAAACACACAAAGAGACACACATGCTGGTAACGGCAAACAGGATACAGTTCGTACACGAAGGTTGGCTGATGCAGAATGACACAGACTGGACAAACACCCACGAACCAACACACAGACCGCACACAAGTAATGTAGACCACTGGCTGACCTTAGTCCCCTGGTGCTACCCTGCTGATTTATATACACAAACACACACAGGGTTTCTGTACTGTAACTCATACGTATACTTCCTGTCCAACCTTGAAACTGATGTCTTCTGGCTTTACCGTGCCGCAGTAGTGGGAAGTTACGACCTCCAGGGGGCGCAAACGTAACAAAACAGCTTTCTGTTTTTTAATATCTCTCCACATACATAAACACACCAATAAATCCTCCTGCCCTCAACACTCAACTGTATTAGAGCTTAGTGACAGTTCTGGCAGTGCAATGAACTAAAATATATCCAAAAACATGAACACATAATAGTTAATGCTCGTGGTGCTAATGGAGCCCGAACGGTGCCACTTAAACACAACACTTCTGCAGGTTTTGGTGCTCTTAGAGGCTAAACAGTCTCTCTTTTTGTTGTTGTTGTTGTTGTTTTAGTCGCTGCATTGTTTATGTTTCCCTGAGTCAAACTAAACCTTTTTGCATAGCAAAAAAAACGTGAAGCATAAACATCGGGACCATATTTAGTGACTTTGTTTATCAAAAAAGTGGGAAGGCAAAGGTCACATGGCTTATTTAAACACCAACACAAGTTTCTACAACTTATTTAGTTGGAAAAATATCAGATTTCTTTGAGGCAGAGCTTCTCTGATTCGACAAATAATCATCTTGAGTAAATTTGAACCAACGGTGTCCAAAGTGTGGCCCGAAGGCCATTTGCAGCCCTTCAAATGATTTTGTGTGGCCCCTAATCTCGACTCAAGAATGACAAAAATATTTGGCATTTACATTTGCTAATTAGAAACCTCCTAAAAAACAAAATGTAGGATACAAGATTAGGTGTTTGTATTTGATTAACCATGACTTTTGCTTTCATTTTAGTTTAATTGTAGACAGAACCACAAACATCCTGCAACTTTTACTCAAAATCATACTTGACATTCATTAAACTAGACGCAGCAAGCATTTTGAAAGTAAGAGTGACCCATGACCCTCTCTTATTTCTAAAAATGGACTAGATATTTTTACTAGACCAAAAAATAAGAAAGATGTGGATTCTTATACTTCAAAGTTTAAAGAAATGTTCTGCAAGATGACTCCAGCATACTATACTTCACGTCAAGCAAGATCAAATTTGTACAAAAAGAAAAATCAGAGTTTCATTGGTATACTTGGCAACAAAAAAAATATTATAATGTGTTGTTTTTTTTTACTACAATTTTCTTCTCAACATTTGGCTTGTTGGGGCTTTTTTGCTTTAAAGTAGCCTGCTCTGGCTTTAATGACAGCATGACATACAGTGGCTTACAAAAGTATTCATACCCTTTGAAAATTTCCACATTTCGTCACAAAAGATTTCCCAAGCTTTGAACATCTCAAGGAGCACTTTTCAATCAATGATCCGGAAATGGAAAGAGTATGGCACAACTGTAAACCTACCAAGACAAGGCTGTCCAGCTGGACTTACAGGCCCAACAAGGAGAGCACTGATCAGAAATGCAGCCAAGAGGTCCATGGTGACTCTGGATGAACTGCAGAGATCCACAGCTCAGGTGGGGGAATCTGTCCACAGGACAACTATTAGCCATGCACTGCACAAACATGGTCTTTATGGAAGAGTAGACAGAAGTTAAAAGAAATCCATAAGAAGTCCAGTTTGCCAGGAGTCATGTTGGGGACACAGCAAACATGTGGAAGAAGGTGCTTTGGTCAGACCTAAATAGAACTTTTTGGCCAAAATACAGAACGGTGGCAGAGAACTGCACATCACTCTGAACACACCATCCCCACTATCAGATATTGTGGTGGCAGCATCATGCTCTGGGTGTTTTTCTCTTCAGCAGGGACAGGAAAGATGGTCAGAGTTGATGGGAAGATGGATGGAGCCAGAAACAGGGCAATGTTGGAAGAAAACCTGTTGGAGTCTGCAAAAGACTTGAGACTGGTGCGGAGGTTCACCTTCCAGCAGGACAGCAACCCTAAACAAAGCCAGGGCTACAATGGAGAGGTTTAAAACAAAATATATTAATGTGATAGAATGGCCCAGTCAAAGTCCAGACCTAAACCCAATTGAGAATCTGTGGCAAGATCTGAAAACTGCTGTTCACAAACGCTCTCCATCTAATCTGACTGAGCTTGAGCTGTTTTGCAAAGAAAAATGGGCAAAAATGTCAGTCACTAGATGTGCAAAGCTGGTAGAGACGTACCCCTAAAATATTTTCAGCTGTAATTGCAACAAAAAGTGGTTCCACAAAGTATTGACTCAGCGGGGCTGAATACTTTTGCACAATGCCCTATTTAGTCTTTTTATCTGTAAAAAGAAAAATCATAATTCTTTTCTACTTCACAATTGTATATCACTTTGTGTTGGTCGTTCGCCTAAAATGCCAATAAAATATACGTTTGTGGTTGTAATGTGACAATATGTGGAAAGGTTTAAGGGGTGTGAATACTTTTGCAAGCCACTCTGTATATTATATGCAAACAATGTTTTTTTTTTCACTTTTGCACTAAAATTGTGACTTGCAAATCTTCTTAACCCTAAAAGTCAATGACATTTATTTAACAACGGTCTGTTAACTTTAATGTATACATGAAGGTAAATTGAGGAAATTGTGCATGTCAGTGAAAACATTGTCTGATCATGCAACAAATGCATCTCATGTTCCATAAAACTTGTTTTAAACAACGCATTTTAACAGAAGCATGCTTCCAGATCTGTAATATACTTCTGAAATATTAGGAATTATAAACAGAATATCTAACTCTGGGAGAAATGCATTGACTGATTGGGTATTTGAGATCCAGTTTAGGAATTTAACAGATAACTAGCTGAGGATGAGGGTGAACAGTTTATCAACGATGTTCGTGTAACGATGACAGAAATTAAATTTTTCCAGAAACTTTACTGCTTCAGTGTTGCTCTAGAGATTTTTATGTTACACTGTTTTTACATACACTCAGTAAAAACATTTCATAAATATTAAAGGATTTTTTTTGAGAAATATAATAAGCTATTGAAACTTTGAATGGGTTCTCAATGAGATGAAAATCTGGGAAACCTCCTGCCCTTGGACCAACACCGCTGATACTTTGTGACACATTGCTCCATCATGTTGAAAACAACACTGTTCATCATTCGATTGCTCCTGAAGGATGCTTCTCATAGAGCTGTTTGTTGGCAATAACTACAATACAGCTAAACTCATCAACACATTAAAGCTCTCAGGATGCCTCATCAGCGGTATCACTCTGGCGCAATGCTAATATTCGCCTCTTGTTCTCCAGAAACTAATTTTTCCAGATTTTCCAAGCAGCCTGAAGTGACTTTCATCTGAGAAATACATCTGCAGTCCAGTCCTGGTACCTCCTACACGCTCCTAGTATGTCCTTATTGTTTTCCTTTCAGAGAGGTGGCTTCCTTGCTGCCATTCTGGACACCCCTCCAGCATCCTGAAGTCTCTGCTGTGCTGCTTAGATTGTTCTGCAAGCACTGCGCAGATCGCAACCCAATCCATTAGCTGCATCGTCTTTAGGAGACGCTCCCCGATGTGCCCCGAAACTTTCTTCTCAGCAGTTGAACCGCTCTCCTTGACAGTCGTGATGCTTGAATAAATGCTTGATTTGGGTGCAATCTTACTACCAGTAATATTTTGATGCAAAGCGATCATGCAGGATGTGCTTTCCTGGGTGGGAACGATGGTGACCACATCCTTAAAGCATTCAGCTCTTCTGATTCGACGGGGATATTGACATCTGAGCTAACCATCGATACCCTGATGCCTAACTCCAGATTCAATTCAACTCAGTTTATTATTATAGTGACAATTTACAGCAAATGTCAGCGCAGGACAAACATAAAATGTCCTATACATAAATGCATAATCAACTCAATCCAATCATATAGACAAATTAAAGTTAGATTTCATACAGTCCAATTTGATTCTAGTTATAAATGAAAGCATTTAAGATGAGTTTATTATACAAATTTGTAAAAACAGAAAAACATTGTCTATCTTAGAAAGCCCAGCCGATTTCATCAAGTCACAGACTTTGCAATAATCACTTCCTTTGAGGAGGCGTGCGGTGGTAGTGAACCACTGAATGCATCGAGTTGTTGACTTTTACTGCAGACCCTCATCGTGAAGAAGCATGTGGCGACATTGGAAAGGAATGGCTTCCTTTGAACAGCAAGAAGCATCCAGCAGAACTAGGCTCAGTGTGAGCGGAGATCCTCTGGAACAGACTGGGGGGAAAAACACAGAAGCAGTAACCATGTTTACAAAATTTCACGATCGGGTTAAAATGTATTTGGATTAAATAATCGGATTGTACCGTTTATATGGGCACACAATCAATTATTCCGATCATAATGTGTGTGTGTATATATATGCACCTGGCTTTATTCAGAATAAAACCACTCAGACATGCGCAGTTATCAAATTCCCCTAAAAAAAATTCAGAAGAAGTGCTTCCGTCTTTGCTAAACAACAATTTTATAGTTCGTTTGTCTTCCGAACGCCCAGCCTGGGCTTCCACGATGTTCTAATTACGGTTAAAACGTTACAGAGTAAGCAACAATTTTGAGCTCTTGTTTTTTCGAACAGAAAAATTGCATCGGGAGCCCCGACAGTTTTGCTTTCTGACGTATTTCCACCACTCACCGACACAGAAATACGTCACGTTTACGTCATGCACACTCGGGTCAGTGTGCCATATTCAGAATAACTTGATCCTGACAAGCGTTTATATGGAAATTGATCAGGTTATTAATCGGCATAAACCACCACACGCATTCGGATTACAATTTCATTCCGATTGAACTTAATCCGATCATAATATTCCGATTGGCTTGTTTACATGATGTATTTTTACTCTGATCGATATTCCGATTACTTTTGTCCATGTAAAGGTAGCTATTGATCCAGGAGTACTTTCTATGTTAAAGAAAAAATAAAGCGTACTTGTGAGCTGTAGCTCTTTTAGAGACTTAATCTGGGAGAGAAACACATCTGACCCTGTGGTATAAAGATCATCAAAATGGTCCTTGTCAGTCATTTTGTGACAGGGCTACAACCATTAATCTTCTAGAACTTTCCTTAACATTGCCATCAAATGCATTTCATCAATTTTCATATCAACCAACACTTAATAAAAGTAAAAACTGAAGCAGTAAAGTTTGTGCAAAACAAAATATATTTTGGTTTTGAATCGTTCCTCAATCAGTGACTGTAGAGCAACCTTTCAGTTAGCCGTAGATCCAGAGAAACCTAGGAATTAACCGGCTCTGTTAGTTTTGTTGGTTGTGTTAATGTTGTTCTTCACCTTTTGGCTTTGCTCTAATATGAAAACAACAGAACCCATGTCAATGGATGTCTTTTTTTAAATCAGTTTGCAGGGTTTTGCCATTGTGCCGAATTCGCTGATATCTTAACCGACCAACACTAATGTGTGTGTGCTGGTTCAATACCCACATGTCCAGTCTTCAGAAGGTGGAGTACTTCTGGTTCCACTTGAGCCAATACATCAGGTTTAACGTCATCTTGCAATACATTTTTTTACATGCTAGGCAGCTCTGCCTCGAAGAAATTTTAAACTAATTCTGGGATTTAGTATCTTCCTAGCAGCTGCATTTAGAGTACCCTACTGTTATGGTGCAGCTTCTCTTGTGCCTCAACTCCAGTGTTGCTCTTTTTTTTTCATTCATCTGGTGAAAAAGTCCTCAAGTTATCCAGGAGTTGTGGTCACAGAGATCCATTTTGTGCTTTAGTTACTGCACATCAGCAGCAACAGCCACAGAAATTAGAGGCAGGCCTTTACTTGAGACACTATGCTGGTTTTCTACTTCCTGCGACTGAAAGAGATAACCCAGTATAAGTAACACACACTTCCTTATAAAAGTTAGCCTTTATTGGTTGTTTCTGCCTTTTATCAGTCGCTCTCAATGTTAAAACTTAGATAAGCAGATATGTTTCTAAACGACACAGATCCTATGAAAGAAGTCCATGTAGTGACGAGTGGATTATATACACAGGGCTGTCTTCTGAGAAAACCTTTCAGTCTGGTGCTTGTGGTCCTCAGACGACCCGACTTTCCAGGAAGCCTTCCAGTCCGCTGAACCTTTCTCAGATACCAGCCGACTCAGCTCATGCAGTCTATGCGGACTCACATGTTCAAACACTTTGCATGCACAGCCTCTCCAGTCAACAGTAAACCAGCAGGTTCGACATCTTTTCCATCATGTTTACTCTCCGTTTATACAACCAACCTTCAGGTGCTTTTTAAACTTTGCTCTTTTTTACAGTGCTCTCTTTGCGGGTCAAAAACCACACTCTGTCATCTGCTGGATACACGGTGCCCACCTTTTCTGCTTCTTGCAAACAAAACACACACATGCACACACGCATACTGTGCTCTTTGCCGGTCGCCTGTTTTACCGTCAGGCTTCCCAACGGCGCTGCAGGGTGATGCAGCTTCCCTGCGTCGCTTGGTGCTCCTCAACCCAACCATTCTCCATACCTGAACCCCCCCCCCCCCCCCCATCACCACCGCACCCAGGTGCTGCATGTCAGTCAGTCAGTGTAATCTCTGATTCCATGTTAGATTAGGGAGTATTGATAATAATAATAATATGATAATAATAATTACCATGGTAATCTGTTATTGTGTGTGTGTACTGTTCCAGGTTGGTGCTCAGTTCCGTTCAGTCTCAGCCTACAGATAGGGGGGAAAGAGAGGCTAGAGAAAGCATATTTTACAGTTAGTATAGTGAATTGTGCTATCGTACCATGATTGCCAGGAGAAACAATGGGAAAGATGAACTGTGCAACAGTCTCAGATCAGAAGTGAGTTGAAACAAGCAAAAAAAACAACAACAACTATCTTACACCAAAACCATGCACAGAAAATGCATATGTGAACCAAGTGCTTTCTTGTCTAATGATAAATTAAAAAAAAATTGTTGCAAGATAAATCCTGAGGTCCTGAAATTCGTCTGTAAGGCTGGAACGTAACAAACAAAAAGCCTTTATTGAAACATAGTTATTTTTTTTACAGAGTCCATTCATTCCCCACTTTAAATCCCCAAAAATATAACCAGCTTCTGTCTGTAGTTGAATTAACCAAACACTTATAATAGGCTAATTAAGCAACGACATATGGACAAAACAAAACGATTAAAAATCTTAACAACCATTTAACTTTTGTTTAATACCTTTCATAAGTAGTTTTTACTTCCATCAACAATTATGGTAAAAAGATACTATTAATCAATTTGTCTGCATTTACAATACTACAAATACTACTATTGTATTTTTCATACATGGTAACTCAGACTACTTTACATCAAAACAAACAATAAAAGCAGCTTTCTCTTTATTATGTTCTCTGAGTAACAGAAAGCTGGCAGCTTACAGGGAGCTGTAGCTTCCTGGAGAGGAGGCGTCACGAGGTGCTGATCGTCCAATCAGAATCAGACTTGGAATTACATAGGAGATAGGAGACAAACGACAAGATGAAAACACGTCCTCTTATTTTTTGATACACTGCATTCTTTAGACCCAGGAAGAACAAAAATGTCAACAATCTATTACTTTAAACATAAGAGCTATCACATCATGCTTTTCACATTCAGTGTTTCAAACATTCTCTTACATGAAAGAACACAGATTCAGGGTTTAATCCAATCACCAAAATGTAACTTTAACAAAATACAGTATATCCTGCCACTTGACATCAAACTAAAGTTATTGCTGTATTTTACAGTGGGTGTCAAGTCCTTGTGAGATTCTTTTTTTTTTTTTACAACATAGGTCCTCCTAAAATAATCACAAATTTATTTTATTTCAAACTGTTTTGATTTACCCTAAATGTGCAAAAAGAAAGTTAATTGTAAATAAATTCTCCCTTGTGTCCTCAATGTAGAGAAATTCAATTAAAATAATTTTTCATGCTCTGACCACAGACTTTATAAACCATGTAATAACAACTTCTTGTCACTTGATTTGTTAAGGTTAAATGAAAAGTCATGCTGATGATAATCTAAAATCCTAAGTAGTAAAACACCTTTTTTTAACGTCCATTGTGGGATTTTGATGGGAAAATGCATTGTCTACATGCAGACTTGCAACAAAGACCGGAAAGCACGTTTTTGGTTTGTCAGAACTACGTTTCAACACATTTCTGTCTGAGAGCGCAGCAGGATTTAAGTGACGAGGAAATGAGTCGCCCGTTCTAAATGACGGGTTACCCGGTGATGATGTTTCTGTTCGCCTATCGACAGCTTTTAGGCTGAGTGATGCGCTGTTTCAAACACTGATACACTTTGCAGACAAACGCACATCAGAAACACCGCTAGCAAACACGCAACACCTGCAAATACAATGCTGCGGCGCATGCAGACTCTCATCTCATGGACTAAATGAAAGATGAGCTTTTAGGAAAAGGAGGACCTGTTGGTGTTTCAAAAGGTGCTAAAATTTTATCAGAAAATAAGAAAAATATATTGTTAGGAGTATGAATCAAGTTTGTCTTTACAATGACTGTATTTAAATTTGTTGTAGTATTGAAAAGGAACTATTATTATTTTACTCTTGTATGAATATGAACTAATTAAAAAGGCATTTTAACTTTGTACTTGAACTATGTAAGAAATGATACGTGAATAAAAAAACAACAACTGTTTCTTGTGATTCTGTGTAATCAACCTGTGTGCTGATTTAAGGTGTCATCTTCTGAATTTTCTCTATCATCTTTATATATCGATTTATGTTTAAGCCTTTATTGAGTCTTTTAGAAACTTCGCTGAACTGAAAGTCATTAAGAGCAGGTTTTTAAATATTATCAGTTATGATTGTATGTTGAAGTTAGATTAAGCTCTTAAAAGCGGTATAATATTGGTTTTTACAATCAGAATTGTTCTCCCCTAATTTGTAGTACATTTAAGGTCACATATAAAACATTTTCACTATATTATAATAAAATAAACAGTACTTGCAGAAATGTTTGAAAGCTGCAGCAGTGATGATGAAAAAAAGTATATTATAGGGATCTTCCTTTTCATTTATCAAAATGTATTATTTTCAACAAACCAAGAATTAGTCACAACCAGATATTTTACACGGTATAAAAACAGTTATGTTAAATTAAACAAACGTTTCCTGTTTAAGATCATTTAGGATTACCATAACTATTTCTGCTTGCTAAATGCCAGAAAAATGGAAGAGAGCTATATATTGTCACTATTCTAGTTAAAATAACTTTGGTAAAGCTAACAGCTAAAACAGAAGAAGGTTTAGTGTGAGTTGGTGTCTGGCAGTAGCTTAGAAAATAGCCATGTATTTTTTATTACAATAAATATTGCATTTTCATCTGCTTTTTGAAGCAAAAAAAATCTCCAGAGAATTTTTTTGTCCCTATAAATTAGCTAAAATTGCCCTGCTAGTTCTTATGTTTACTGTATGTTTTATCCTATCTACAAGATCAGATTAATTTTTGCTTTATTTATTTATTTTGTAGCAAGAAGACTGAAATTCTGATTTCCTATTTGGCAATGAGTTTTATACTTTAAAAGGGGGAAATAAGCTGCCATAAATGTTTTAAAAATTAATCAAACTGAGTTTTTAATGTTGAATCCTAATGAAAACTATTGACTGGTTATCAGCCCTATAATATTGACCATTGAGGTCTTACTTCGAAGGTAAGGGTTACTTTTCTTGTGTACACAACCACCTTTAAAGAGAAACACAAAGCAGAAAAACACAAGAGGGACACTGTTGAGGTTTTTATAATGCACGCTAAAACAAAAAAATAGGAAGATAAATTAAAATGTCCCCAAACTTTGATCAACCAAAACAATTAATGGATACATTTTGAAAAAAAAAAAAAATTCTGTTAAATTTATGTTAATGAGATTTAGGGTTGATTTAGTTAGGAAAAGAAATCTTAATCTGGGTTTTTTTCCTGAACTGAGTGAATGTGTTTTTCTACTAAGATTATGCTGCAGCAATTAAATAAATTATTTTAAGGATTTAGTACAAATCTTTACCAGGAATGCAAATAAATTTGGATGGTTCTGTTTAAACTGATCTGATCAGATAAAGCAGCACTTGACTTCTTTTTGTTGTGACAGTGTGTCACTTGTCATTAATCACTGTGATGTGATTTGGTAGTCTTAGTTAATTAGATAATTAATTAATGCTTCCGTGTTCCCGACACAGCGAGTCAGACAAGAGTGAGCAATGTTGCCTTCAGGGTTTTTTAGAAATCTTCAAATGTTCTGACGATTATTGTAGAAATCAGAATTTCGTTTTATTACAGTGCATCGGATAGCAACGTAATGGGTATGCATGACTGATCAATGATTTACTGATCACCTGAGGAAACAAATGAGGAGTTTTAAGATATTGTATGACTTATTCAATCATAAGAATATCAATAAGTGAGACAGAAAACAATACATATGAAGCAATAAATATGATTTTTTTTTCATTTTGAAAATAGGAATAAAGTTTTACATTTCAAAAAACATATATATATATATATAGATATATATAGATATAGATAGATAGATAGATAGATAGATAGATAGATAGATAGATAGATAGATAGTTTTTTATATGTAAAGCTACTGCCATATTTCAATCAGCATTTGAACGCAGCACGTCTCCAGAGGCAACAGAGACCCGCCCCTGTCTCCCGAGTAACGGCAGATTCCTTCCCCGCCTCTAAATGCATAAACGCTCTCTGATTGGTCCGTTTTTCCCCGTTGGTTGGCTTGAAACGGCTCCCGATTGGGTGTTGCTCGGTCGTCAGCCGAGAAGCATCTGCGGCTCGCGCTGTGCCAGCTGTCCTTGCGCACTCTCCTGGTGGTCGGACCGACAGACGGGAGCTCCGGCGGAGGAGGACGGTGTCGGAATCCACAAGGATAGACGGTAAGAAAACATGGAATAATTGATAAAAAATAACGAAGATATAACATTGCATTTTATGTAGCTGGACACGTGCTGAATAAAACTGGTTAATTATTTGCGTTTTAGTCCTTTTTCACGGTAATACATTGCACATTAAACGCCGTTAACGTTAATAACGGCTGGGTTCTTCTCGATATCCGCTAATTTCCCTTTTGGTACTGCATATTATAGATGTATGCCAGCGGTTCTTGTTGCTCTTTTTTTATTTGCTTCTGATGAAAAATGAATATACTGAGCCATTTGTTTGCTAATATTGGGGAACAACCTCATTTTATGTAAACCAGGGTTAAAAAATGGAGGGTTGGTAGTGTGGGCAAATAAATCATCTTGTGCTCGCTGGCGAAGAAATATGAGTGACACGTGATTGTTCTTGTGTTTTTATCGTGTCATTTGCACATTAAAGGCGAGCGTATGTTATGTAATTCTATTTTTGTTTGTGTAGGTTATTCTCTATGTGGCTAAGCATATTGACCCATGGTTAAAAAAAAAATAGTGCTTCAGTCTTTACACACACAGGCCAGCCTGGACTTTTATTTTTTGTATAGCAGGGCGCACAGTTGGAGCAGGTTATTGTGAATGCCTTCATGCTTTGCATGAAAGGCCGCTTTTTGGGGTTTGGGGTGCTGATATCTTCTTTATTGCCTGACTTGGATGATCTTTAATAGGGCTTTTGGTGCTGGAGAATAAGACAGATACATTGGAAATGAGGCTAATTCAATGACGTAGCCAGTGCTGTGTGCATATGCATTTTATTTCCACCTGTAGTTTTACACACACTTTACAAATAAATCAGAATGTGATGGGAAAATGGTGACCTTTGATGAATGTTTGAATGTTATGATGCATTAAGGTGCTGCATCTATTAGTCCTATTGGGAAGATTACATGAAACAATCCCTCCTTTGCAGATCCGCCTTGTGTTTATAGCTTTGCAATAAAAACGTTAGTGTGTGAAATCCTTGCTTACCATCTGTAATCAGTACTGTGCCCAAGGCATACAGGCTTGCACACATCACATCAGCACCTGGCTACAGCGAACAGCTTTTATTCCTAGAAGCAGAAGAATAGTCTGTATCATCATTCAGAGCATATCGCACATCTTCTCTGATGAACGTGTAATTCTGCTCATCTAAACTAAACACGCCTGTTTTATGCTGCGAATTCACAGCCATGCACATGCATACAATAATATCTGCAGTGGTATTATTGGTAAAGTTGCTAATATCAAAGATTATAAATCTGATGTGCCTAGCAGAGATTGGGTCACTTTGAGTCACACAGCATTGTACCGTATTTCTTGGACTATAAGGCGCACTTAAAATTCTTAAATGTTCTCAAAACCTGATGGTGTGCCTTGTATGTGATTACCCTTGTGCTTACTGACCAATTTTATGTGGTACAATGCGCTCAAAAATATGTTAAAATGTGTAAGTATGACTTTGGTTTGCAAAGAAGCCGCTCTGCTCAATGGATATTCGGAGCATTACGGTACACTGTGTCACTACCCCATTGGAGCCCTGAGCTGTCTACAAGACTGCCTGACTGTAATGTGGATTCATGTAAGGCAGCCCACATCCGGAGTACTCGCTAGCAACAATAAACCTAGTAAGTTAATTCAATATAAAAGTTATGTTTATTTTGGCCTTATGTTAGAATCAGGGCAGTGTAGTCCAGCTACTCTGTCCTCCTGACAGAGACGCATAGCTCTCCCTCTCAGGAGAGAGCGGTGTAAGGTGACCAGATTTGATTTCTCTAGTGAAAACCGGGGACGTCTCTGCCTGGGGTTTGTTTTATTTTGTCTGAACTGCGACACCGACGGGGCGGGGAAGGTGCGTTCGGCAAAGCTCTTCTACGTCGGGACATCGGTAGGACCGGGTAAATACCTCTTGTTGCGCTAAACTTTTTCACTCCATCACGATACACTGAAATCGGGGACATTTCCGGGGACAGGTTATCCAAAACGGGGACTGTCCCAGGAAATCGGGGACGTCTGGTCACCCTACCGGAGGGGCGGAGTGATATTACACACTTGGGAAGAATATGCACCTTATAACCTGGTGTGGCTTATATGTGGACAAAGACACACATAGACACCTTAATTCATGGTGCGCCTTATGGTCTTAAAAATACAGTGCTGTGTATTTTAGTATCTTTTTTTATAAAGCACTTACTGTATGAATAAAATAAAGCCCTTGATGTCAGGCAGAGACCAGGAAACAAATGAAGAGCAATGAGATTGTTCTGTTTTGGGTTGGTTGCTGATGGGTTCATGCCATCCTGATAGAAAACTTGACGAGAAATGCACCAATCCAGTTTTTTCCGATCCCATTGGATGCTGATATCTGGGCTAAGCGTATCGGCCGATACCGGTCCGATACCTCTGTTGAATGAATAAACCGTGTACCTTGCTATGTGAGTGAAGTTATCAGGCTTGAAATAAACATTGCTAAAACAAGTTCTGCATGTTCTTTAGCATGGTGCTTTTGGAGGAGCTTATGTAAGTTTGTGGTGTTGAATTTATCGACCGTATCACCCCCTCATAACTTACACGTTGCAGATGCTGCATGTTACAGTCGGACTTGTTGGCGTATGAAGTTTGAAAGGTTTCCAAATAGCAGACTTGGCTCTCTTGCTCCATGTTGCTTAGTGTTTGCTCACCACTAGCTGCTGTGCGTGCTCTGCGTAGGCGCCGTTGCAAACATAGAAGTGATTAGATCGCCGTAACTGTATTGCTGTGTATGATATTAATAAAAAAAGAAATGACTGGATAGGCTTCAATAATCCAATGTCCGATCCGGACGTCGCTCCCTTTCCATCTATTTCCTATGGAACACGTGCTATGAGGCGACAGTCGCTTGCCCTCCTCCAGCAAAGCGGCCGGCGAAATTCGCGTGTGTGAAATTTTGATCTCGCACACGTGAACGTGTACCTGCGGGCTTGGCATGGCAGCCATTCATCTGGATCAGCTGGGAAACAAGCGATCCAACAGCGCCATTTCAAAGGCTTCACCGCGGTGGCCATGAAAGCCACCAGGTCGCTGTCGTTTGTCGCTCCCAGTGTGTCGAGCCCATAAGTCTCGGCGCTGGATCCAGCATTTGAAACATTTCCACTGATTTCTACTGGACCATTTCTAAATAGCAGCGTATTTTATGCATGAACTACCTGAAATCAACACACTTCTATTGTTCCTTTTCTTTTAAGAACTTCACACAAACGCATCTTTCAAAACTGTGACAAAATTCACCTTAGTCTCACTGAGCTGTAGTAACCAAAGCTGAAGGCTGTCATGTTGAATGAAAAGACACAATGAAGATAAGAACTGTTTATTTTCTGTAGTAAAATAACCTGCAAGGCATCTTACATTCAGGAGGGTCCTGCTGATGAGACAAATGTTAAAGGAGTTCCAGGATGAAAGAGCTGGGAAACATTTGCCCTCTGGTAGTAACAGCATTAATGCATTAGTCCCAGTTGTTTCCAAAGATGGTTTCTTACACTACCAGCCGTAAAAAGCTAAGTAAAGGAGCCTCAACGTCACTTTTAAAATACTTAAGCCACCAGGTGTAAATCCGCAAGCTGCAGCTTCCTTTAATCCTGTAGAAAAGGCTTCAGTTTGGCCCATCACAAACGAATTTACCTTTTCCTCGTTCACCCAGGCAGTCAGCAGCAAGAGCTTCTGTGAATTCATGGTGATGGTGGTGCTGACATGTGCTCTCTTGTAATCTGTTTTAGCCCTAACCTCAAATGTGTTGAACTTACTTATTTACTATTGCATCTAAATAGAACTAAATTGTGATCACTTAGGGTTAGCAATCTTTGTTGTTTTTAAATTTTATTTTCAAGCGTCACTGCTTCTGAAGAAAATCTCCAGAGCTGAGTTGTATTGATCTCTGCTGCCTCTGCACATTTAGGCAAGTTCAGAACTTGTTATGCATAATTTCTCACCTTAACCTGCTGAGTTGTGCCAGGCCAGAGATGCACTGAGGCGGCGTAGCGCTTATGTTTTAGATGCGCCCGCTTTACATTAGTGCAGCCATGGAAGGACAGGCTTTGCACAGTCTGCTTTTAACTTGCTGCTGGACAGTGAATACTCTACTGTCCTCTCAACGTGCCAGACTGCATTATAGCAAAAATGTTAATGCTTCTTCTGTACGTGACTTCAACACTAAAGTTTGTTGTTGACTAGACCGATCATTACATTCCTACTCTGAGACTTATCTGTACGATTCTCATTAAAATCAGCATTCGGAACGTCTTTTAATCTGTATTTTGATTTTTGGGGGTCAGACTCTAATACAGGGAGAGAGTTTATATATCTACATACTTTTCTTGTTTCCCAATAGTCTCCATTGTGGAATTTTATAAAAACTTTTGTAATGAATAGCAGTTGCTTGTAAAATATCATTGGACTGCAAACCAAAGTTTCCAAATGCTTAGGAAATAAAATACTGGATGTAGCTGCTAGCTCAGGTCAGATTTTTAACTAAAAACTAGGATGTAGCCCTTGATGGCACATGCCCAAATTTTAACATTAACATTAACATCAGACACTATGATTTTGTCACCGTACAGATGAAGAGTCACTCCAAACCTTATGGAAAGGTGTGACTAAAAACAAACGTTAAATTAATTGTACTCATACAGAGTCCATTCTTTATTCGTCTCTGAAACAAGAAGAAATGCGAGCAGAGCTCCTGGTGGTGTTACAGCCTGATACCTAAAGACATTTCTGTGATTATTTAACTGTCACGGCCTGAAACTGAATTAACTAAATGTACAACTCACAGGAAATGACTAATCATCCACAGATCTTTAATAGGAGCATTGATCACACTGGTCCGCTCCCAGACAAGATGATTGAAATCAAAGGACATTTAAAAAAATATTTCTGTAATTTGTTTTTATGACATGGAAGTGAGGAAAAAAATTGATTAACCGGATTTGGTCTAATAAAAGTGGAGATTTTATTTATTAAGCCATATTGGCAAAACAGCCATAACTGTTTCCTATTTTGACGTCTATTTTTAACACCAGGATGCTGCAGTTTTGCCCGACCCACGTTTGCTCAGGCGTTCCGAGCAGCTCCTCTGTTAACACCCACACCCACACAGACCCAAGAGGCTTGCACACGTTTATATTGACTGTCAAGGATAAGTGCACGCTGCACGCCGTCCATCCCCATGCCGACTACTATCCAGACCAAGCAGGAGTCAGCAGCTGTCTACTCGCTTCTTCTCACTTACAGCGCGCACGGACACACAAACGCTCACCCACAGACGCCCCGCATGTCGCCTGCACCGCCTCCGAAGGAGACATCTGAGGACGTCAGCAGATATATGGGTCAAACTCAAGCATTCACTGAACCTGAAGGCTTTTACCAGCAGCAGAGTAACCATACTTTGTTGGCTTCCCTGCCTTCAGCATCTCGATTGTTTAATACAAGAACAAAATGGTAATAAGGGTTTAAATAAATGTAAAAAAAAAAAAAAAAGGTATTTAATGTTTGCTCTATCTTGGTGGAGGTTATTTGATTTCAGTTTTATGATGCTGCACAATATTATTTCATGCAGATTTTTGTTGGACGCGCTGACTGGTGTGTTTAATTTGCCCGTGTTGGTGTGAAAGGCCGTGTGACGTTGTGATGATGTGGTGACTGTGCTCCTCATCCATTATTAATTAACATCTCATTAAAAAAAAAAATTGCATGCAGAAAGCAGGACAGATAGGGTGTGTCTAACCGTGTGCATGTAAGATGATTGGCTTCTACTGAACTCAGTGTGTGTCTCTATGTGTATGTGTGACATTTGTTCATGTGTGTGTGCTGATGCAGCTGGTCCTAGCATGCATGGGAAATACTGCCGGGCTTAGACTGTGTGTGGCTCTCAGTTTGTGTTTCTGCCTGTTATGACAGCTATGATGCAGCAGAAATGAAACACACACACACACACACACACAGATTGTAGACATGCACTGCTGCAATCTAAGGTGTGTACACTTTTCAGTCTCGTTATCAAGGTAGATTAAATTGTTAGACAGGCAGCGAGTCTGCAAGAGATAAAACAAATGAATTCCAACATTTAAAAGTCCATCTCTATCAGAGCCTTACAAAGCAGTCGACTCCACTCTCCCCGGCTTCTTCCAACAAAACAGACCCTGCTAACTTGCGTAAGATCATCTCTAACACTGACGCAATTCCGTTTTAAATGTTTGAAAATGTGTTATGGCGTATGATTGTGAAAGTTAATATGAATTTGAAATAAATAAACATGCAGACAAATGGTGAAATGAAGGAGCAGTTTTGAAGAGGCTGCATTGTTTTAGGTCCAATTTTAAGTGTGTAATAACTGCTACAGAAGCCGTGGAGTATGATAAGTGTGACAATGTAAACATGTCCTCCGTGCATTAGCTACTGCTAATAGCTAATAGCTACAATCATTGTGTGAAATGGTTTTTGGCACTGTTGCCAAATCAGCTTATTATAAGCGACTTTGGGCTTATCGTTTTCTAAAGTTGCTTGTAAATTCCCTGAATTGCAGGTTGCGTTTTTTTTTTTGGGCTCGTTTCTGAACGTAAAGTCGCTTATTTGGGCTCTAAAATAAGCGACTATAAACACAAGTTTTAAAAAGAGCCGCTCGTTTATACTTTGCTTGTTTATACTCCTCCTCCACCGACAGCACCTGCTCATATAGAAGCCAAATAGGGAAAACGCGTATAGCTGACAAGTTTTGCCCCTTTCAGCTTCTGAAATAAGGAATAGAGTTGCAAGTAGCAGGGTAGCAGCTTCAGTAGGGAGGCCCAGACGTCCCTCTCCCCAGCCACTTGGGCCAGCTCCTCCGGGGGAATCCCAAGGCGTTCCCAGGCCAGCCGGGAGACATGGTCCCTCCAGCGTATCCTGGGTCTTCCCCTGGGCCTCCTCCCAGTGGGACGTGCCCGGAACACCTAACCAGGGAGGCGTCCGGGAGGCATCCTAACCAGATGCCCGAGCCACCTCAACTGGCTCCTCTCGACGTGGAGGAGCAGCGGCTCTACTCTGAGTCCTCCCCGGATGACTGAGCTCCTCACCCTATCTCTAAGGGAGAGCCCAGAAACACTACGGAGAAAACTCATTTCAGCCGCTTGTATCCGGGATCTCGTTCTTTCGGTCACGACCCAAAGCTCGTGACCATAGATGAGGGTAGGAACGTAGATCGACCGGTAAATCGAGAGCTTCGCCTTTTGGCTCAGCTCTCTCTTCACCACAACGGACGCCGCACCAATCCGCCTGTCGATCTCCCGCTCCATCTTCCCCTCATTCGTGAACAAGACCCCAAGATACTTGAACTCCTCCACTAGGGGCAGCACATCCTCCCCAACCCGGAGAAGGCACTCTACCCTTTTCCGGTTCAAGACCATGGTCTCGGATTTGGAGGCATTGATTTTCATCCCGGCCGCTACGCACTCAGCTGCGAACCGCTCTAGTGAGAGCTGTAGATCACGCCCTGATGAAGCCAATAGGACCACGTCATCCGCAAATAGCAGAGACGCAATCCTAAGGCCAACAAAACGGATCCCCTCAACACCTTGGCTGCGCCTAGAAATTCTGTCCATAAAAGTTATGAACAGAATCGGTGACAAAGGGCAACCTTGGCGGAGTCCAACTCTCACCGGAAACGAGTTCGACTTACTGCCGGCAATGCGGACCAGACTCAGACACCGGTCGTACAGAGACCCGGTACTCCATACTCCCGGAGTACCCCCCACAGGATCCCTCGAGGGACACGGTCGAATGCCTTCTCCAGATCCACAAAACACATGTAGACTGGTTGGGCAACTCCCATGTCCCCTCCAGGATCCTGCTGAGGATGTAGAGCTGATCCAGTGTTCCACGGCCAGGACGAAAACCTCACTGCTCTTCCCAAATCCGAGATTCGACTATCCGACAGACCCTCCTTTCCAGAACCCCTGAATAGACCTTACCAGGGAGGCTTAAGAGTGTGATTCCTCTGTAGTTGGAACACACCCTCCGGTCCCCCTTTTTAAATAGGGGGACCACCACCCCAGTCTGCCAATCCAGGGGAACTGCCCCCGATGTCCACACCATGCTGCAGAGCCGTGTTAACCAACGCAGGCCCACAACATCCAGAGCCTTAAGGTACTCAGGGCGAATCTCATCCACCCCCGGGGCCTTGCCAGCGAGGAGCTTTTTAACCACCTCGGCGACCTCAGCACCAGAGATGGGAGAACCCGACCCAGAGTCCCCAGGCTCTGCTTCCGCAATGGAAGACGTGTTGGTGGGATTAAGGAGGTCTTCGAAGTATTCTGCCCACCGATGCACGACGTCCCGTGTCGAGGTCAGCTGCACACCACCCCCACTGTAAACAGTGTTGGTACTGCACTGCTTCCCCCTCCTGAGACGCCGGATGGTGGACCAGAATCGCTTCGAAGCCGTACGGAAGTCTTTCTCCATGGCCTCTCCGAACTCTTCCCACGCCCGAGTTTTTGCGTGGAGCCGTTCTCAATAATTGAAACAATCACGTAGTTTCTCCGCCGGTCAGACGTGAACGGAGCGAAACAGTCATGGAGGTTGTGGAATCTGGGGGTAACTTTGAGTTTTCTGATTCTTTTGATAGATTGATTCCATTAACTATTCATGATTGGGAGAATTAACATAATCAAAATGAACATACTACCCACATTTCTTTATGTATTTCAGAATATCCCTTTGCCCCATCCTCCTGACTTTTTCGCACAAATCTTGATGGTGCGCCTCCGATTTATTTGGAAAAATAGAAGATTCAGGCTTTGACTGTCATTATTGTACCTGCCATATGATTGGAGGGGTCTAAAATGCTCAGACTTGATGTTATATTATTGGGAGGTGCAGCTTAGATCAGTCACATTTCATTATTTCACAGGTTCGCCACATTGGATGGACATGGAAGGTTAAGGATCGCAAATAACACTCCCTTCTTACTTATAATCAAATTGAATTTAAAAAACAGCCGAAAAAAAACAAAAAATCCAGTCCTTAAAAATATGATTAGAGTATGGAGAGATGTTAAAGAACTCCCTATGATCTATCTCAATTCAGTTCCATTTGGGGAAAGCAACTGTTTTCACCTGGCAAAACAGATGATGCCTTTACATTATGGTACAAGAATTGATTACAAATTATCCAAAATCTCTATCTACTTGGTTCAGATGTGCTAATGAGCTTTCAGGAGCTGCAAGATACTTTTCATTTAAATAAGAATATTTTTATACATACCTCCAAATTAGAAATTTTATAAAAACTAGTCAAAACAATTAGCTGTTAAATCCTAGCCTGACAACGTGAATGATAAACCTGTCAAAGGACTGTTGGAAAAAAGTTATAATTTCAGCCTTTTATATCCTACCGATATCTGAAGTTCCTGAAAGCTCCAATGACAGACTACAGGCTTGGAAGGATGATTTATCATTAGATCTGTCAGAATGCACTCTAGCTCATACCACATCTATTAACGCGCACCTTAAACAGTTTAAATAGTTAATGTGAGTGTATGTATCACCGGTAAAAATTAATAGATATAATGGTGATGTACCTGATGTGTGTCCAACATGCTTAGAGCACAAAGACACTTTGGTACATTGTATGCAGTACAGCAAGGATATAATGCAATTTCATCATCACAGGTTGGGTTGTATGACTCGGTTAGGACTTCTGTGCACAACTGAAAGACCCAAATAGATGCAACATTTGATAGGAAGTTGTACAGAGCATGAATTGTCTCTAATGTTTTATGCAGGCCACAAAATGTCCAATATTTCATTATAAAAAAGGTTGTCCAAAGCAGGAAGTCACAGGTAGCAACAGAAAACACTTTACTCACTATGTGATGCATAGGTTTTATTTGATGGCTCTTAGGAGTTTTGTAATTTAGACTGAATAATATTCAGATTTTTTATTCAAAAATATTGGGATCTTTTTAAAGCTTTATGAAAAACATTTTAAAGTTTTAAAGGATAAAACTGAAGAACGTTTTCTCACCTTGGCCTTAGAAAACTGGAAAAAATCCTTTATTTGGCTCAGTGATTTTAATCCTCTTCTCCCTTAAACTGCTCTGGGATTGTGTGTTTTTGAACCCGGAGGGTGTTAATTGTCCAAAGCGTCAGTTATATAAGTTAGCATTCATTTCCTCCGGCTTTAAAGTCGTCCTTATGAACGCACTGAGCCTGCAGCGTCCAGTGACAGCGGTCTGTTTTGTCAGTATTTGGATTCCCAAACACAGACTGTGGGTCTGCACAGATGTGTCAAAATGATGACAACAGTCTCAACTCTCAGGTTATGGATGTCAGAATATAATAAAAAAATATTTTTTCTCTTCACTCAAAGTCACTCTTTATCTCAAGTCAAACACTGCTTAATGTTATTTTGTAGGATTTTAAACATATGTTTTGAAGGCAAAGATAATGTAATCAACATGAAGAAACAACAGTTTAGTTTGCATGATATGTGCTTCATCTTTCAGTTTCAAATGATCCCCAATATGTTCAGCCAGTGAATTAAAACAATGAATTAAATCAAACTGTCACAATAAACAAGGTCTGATGATGTTGTTTTGTCCTTAGCATGTTTTTTAATTAATAAGCTGTACCTCCTCTTCATTGGCTATCTGTTTCTGAACATCCCAGTCTTACGTGAAAGCAGAAAATAACGCAAAACATCACGGCCCCCATATAAAGAATCACACACATTTTGATGAGCTTGTTACGTTGGTACTACGTTAGCCAACTTGCTTTTTTATGGAATCAGCCACGTTTCTACTTTATCTCAGGCCCACACGAAGATAAACGTCGTAAATTTTCATAAACGATAAAGAAAAAATGTGCACCTCTGAAAACGCTGTAGTAGGTATGCCGGACCCATTGGTGGCGCTGTGACACTGCCTCAGAAACATGCAAAAAAAAAAAAAAAAACAGGCAGCAACATAGCAGGGGATCAGACACAAACAGATTGCACGTTCCAAGGGATCTTTATGTGGGTTAGCGGGGGGACACGGCGTGTAGAGCGGGCTCATTAGAAAGGAAGAGTCCGAGAACGGAACTACTAACAGCCGTAACAAAACAAATATTTGCCTCAGCATGAACGCCTCACCGGACGGCGCCATCATTGTTATTTGTGAGAGTGAGGCACAGGTGTGTTACGGAGAGAGGCGAAGCTATGCCATCGTTTCAGAAAAGCTGAGGCTCACATGTATCCACTCTAAGACCCGTTTTTAAAAAGGATCCTCAACGGTCTCCCAAAGCGCCGGATCCATGTGGACACACAGCCCAAACAGCAAATACGTTTGTGGAGACACCTAATCTCATTTCCGTGTGGACAGGGCCTTAGTCTGTGTGCTCTGGGAGAAATTCAACGTGAGAACCAGATGGAACGTCTCACATAAAAGTCTTGGAAAATGTCCCAAATAGTGTATGATTGCATTTGCTGTGGAGATTTTTTTTTTTTTTTAGAAATCTCTGAGTTGATATTGCAAATCATTGTTACTGTTGCATTCTTTGGAGTTATTTGAAATAGGACGCGTTTGTGTGTATGCTGGTTGCCTATTTTCCTTCTGAAAGCTCACAAATTCACTTCTCCGGGGAAACCAGCCTTTTATTCAGGCTGTCTGGCCCTGAGGGCTCTGCTTTCCATACTGCACGCCCCTCTAACTTCATGTTTACCCCAAAGGCAACATCTTTGTACAATCAGCTACTCGCTTTAGTTATCAGTAAAATGATTTCTTTTTGTGGTCACCCTTTTTTTATCAGCCCTCCTTTGTCTCCAATCTAGTAACGGCATTATTGGAGTCTGACCTGGATCAAATAGAATGTCCTTTATTGTCATTATGCAGCATATAACAAGACTGAATATATGAATTATATGTGTAAATTACATGGAAAACATGGACATTGACTAGCAGGAAACAGAAGAAGGGTTATTAGTTGATATCTTTTGTAAACTAGGGCACACATTTCCGGCTCTAGAAACTTTTCCTCCTCATGATTGTGATCCCTTTCTTCCCCTTCTGTACCCTCTTTCCTCCGCTCTCTTTCTGTTCTCCTCCTTTGTGTTGATTTTGTATAACTGGCAGACTATTGTGTGCCGCTATCAAACACATTGCATGCAGCCATCCATGCAGAATACACACAGAGAGATGGTTGTTGAGCATCCTCTTAGTTTGATCCATCAGGTTAATGGCGGCTAAATGGGAAACTGGAGCTTTATCTTAAAACGGGCTTTTTAAACCTAATCTGGAGGTTTTTTAATGATGTTGTGAGGTTTTTGCTAAATCACTTTATACCACGATCAAGAAACCAGAACAAGCAGACAATCTAATGTGTGTTTTCTTTTACACAATTACACAACAACAATATTGATAAAACTGAAATATTTAGAAACTATCACCCTGAGATGTTCCCAGAACAAAGGCCACTTGCACAAATGAGTTCTACAGTTTCCTGCAAATAACCCTGTCAATTTTTTTTTTTTAATATAGCTTTAAATAATGAAAACATTAGCTAATGAGATAGCCAAACCAGACGAATATTTTTATAATAATGAAGTCATTATAGTCAACAGTAACATTAGGAATTCAGTAGCTGAATCTGAGCGGGGCTCAAACAGCAGAAATCAATGCTAATTAGCATGTTAGCACAAATTAATTAGCATGTTTTTGTCTCCTCATCAAAAATCTTGTTAAATTTTTATCATCTGTCTGGCTTTAGAGGGGTAGGTTGTAACTAAAAGCAGTCATTGATTGCCCAGTTCTCCTTTTGTGTTCAAACTCCTTATCAACAATCTAGAAATTAATTTCTTCAGAAAATTAGTATCTGTGAGTGATGATATTTAATTAACAACCATGGCATTCCTGTGTTTTTTCTTCAGGGTGAATATTTTTTTTCAATCCAGACTGTTTTATAGTTTCTAAAATATGAAAATCAAAATTTTACAAAATATTTTGCTTTTAGATTGATTTGTGTTTTATCGGTGTAATTTGCCTTACATTTGCCACATTACAAATTGAGTAACATTTCAGAATCAGAATCAGAAATACTTTAATAATCCTGGAGGGAAATTGCTGTTTCAGTACAATCGCCATAACATAACAAACATCACAAACATTTCAGGGGGGGACGATTTACTGAGGCCTTGCTGCCAAGGAACCGCCTTACACGGTGCCCACATGGCGCTGCCATTACTCTGTGAAAAGATAGAGGCAACAAAAAGGAAGGTGGGAGGGAAAAAAACATAACTCATACTTTATCCTATAACAGGATACAGTTTGAGATATCAAAAACCTCTTGCACAAATAAGACGAGACACATATAGCAGAAGGTAAACATTTGAGACTAGTCACATGTAAGTTCATCAGTTTATATGAGCATCAGTTATGTGTGTCTGTTTGGGTGAAAGTGTTTATATGTCCGTGATCACTCTCCAGAGGCCATTGTCCTTGATGTTATCAGCCGGCCAACAGTTCAGAAAGCGTCCGCAGATGTCAGCGGGGGAGGGAGGTAGCGGGGGAGAGTTCTGAGCTCGTTCCTAATAACAATCCAGGAGTAGAGATAGGGAGGGCATAGACCAAATATGTTATTTGTTATGAGACAAGCTGCACTGACTTTCCTGTCAGCTTTAAGTCTTTTGCTGGCTCCAAATGGTGAAATCCAATTTTCCAAATTGTTGGGCTTTTCCGCGCTTCACTTCCAGATTTTATCCCAAATTCCCCTTGAGTTCAAACCACCGAAGCCAGTCTGTGTTCCAGCACATCCAGCTTTTCGGCTCTGCTCCTCCACCTTCCAGAACTGTCCGTTCACCGCCTTAGTGAGCGCGTCATATGCAGCCGGCAGCCTGATCAAGGCCAAATGGCTACCGACATCCGCTGTATTTGCTGATACATCAAAAATCCACCAAATCCAATAAGTAGAAATCCAAGTATCCTGAATCCAAACATGCAAACGTTTCAAACGTCCAGGAATGACAAAGTCAAAAAGACACACCGTTTTCCATCCAGGAATGTAGGGTGTATCCCACAAAATGAGTCAAATCAGGACCGGACGGGTCCCCCTTTCGTTGCCTACCCGTCGAAAAAAATTGATCAATAGCATTGAGAGACCAGCTTACCAGATCCATGTTTTTCAGATTTCGGTTGATATGAAGAAAGTGCTCAGACATAGCAGCTGAAGCAGGAGAGGGGGAGGGGGGTGAAAGCTGGAGAGGAGAGAAAAACACGACCGACCTCATAGAGAGACAGACCAGTAAAACAGTTTTTTGAGTTACTGAGAACCCAAAACTGCATGCACACAGAACCTTTATGTAGTCCTAAGAGCTGATCTTAAAAGTTCAGATGCAAAAAAAAATAAAAAAAAATAATTGGAATAGCCTGACAGGCAAAGTACACTCAGGTCAGGTCAACAGTCAGGAAAATATTTCCACCTAAATTTCTATAATGTTTGTGCAACTGCTAAAGATATCTGGAAATCTGACTCTAGAAAAGTGGGACATTTTGAAATGGAGGATTTGTAGGAGCACTTAGTCAGTTATTGTCTGTAAGAAGCTTTTATTTTATCTCAGCTCATTCACACTTTGCTTTTAAGGCCTGTGCCTGTATTAACAAATGTTGACTCTGAGTAACGAGAGGACATACATTTTTATCTTAGTGAGGAGGTGTGGTTAACCCCGTTGCTAGGTGTGACGCTGTCTTTCAAGAGCTGTGATTTGTTCGATAGTACAAGAAAAAACAACAACAACACAAATGCGCTCCCAGTAATGAAAGAAGAGAAAGTAACCGATTAGACTGGATTAAGAAATGTGTTGTGATGATGAAATTGAGCAAAATTAATCGATCATCACACAGCATCAAAATGATTGAACATATCTTATTTGCATCTGCATCCTTGATTTGCTTATTTATTTTTACTTGCCAGTCATTTTACTTTATCTATTTGATATTATAGCACACTCACCTGTCAGCATTTTACTGGAATTGCCTGCTTGTATGAAGCGGTTGGATTAGGCCAAACGACCGAGATGAAATGGAGAAGAAAAGGTGGAAAAACCTGAACTGGACAGCAGCACTGCCCAGCTCACAGCTCACAGAATAGAGCAGTGTTGAAAAGGAAATTGGTCCCTGGATCACAGTGCAAATACACAGACTTTGAGGCGTGTTGCCGCGCATCAATGCGTCATCTTCTCTGCGCATCTTGGTGCTTTTACGCACCAGCCTGGTGAGAAGTGCTCCGTGCAGCGATCAAAAGGAGAAGATTGCATCACAAGCAAACTTCTAGATGAGCATTTAGGTTACTGACATTATCATTAGTGATGCACGGTATTAAAAATTTCAACCGATATCGATAACCGATAATTTTCTGCTTTTCATGGCCGATTCCGATACCGATAAGTTCATATTCAATATAGTTTTTGCATAATCACAGCTTGTGTTGGATGGAGCTATGAAAAACAAATTATTTAGTAACTCTGGCTTATCTATAAAGCAAACAAAAGGTTTTGGCTCTTCAAATGTTTAATTTTTTATGCCATCACCCATAAAATTTGCTTTAAATAACAAAAGAAACAAATCAATTCAGAATACTAAGAGTATCCCTTGAAAATTACTCAACAGATCTGTGGCTTAACTGCAAAGACATTTGTGAAGTCAAAAAGTAAAGTGCACCCTCAAAAATAACCACAGCAAAGGTCAAAGACTATCTGCAAAGGTATTTGTGGAGTCAAGTCAAATGCAGGTCAGCCTCGGTTCAAAAATTCAATAAAGTCAATAAAAGAGCATCCTCAAAAATTAGGTGAATAATCAACAAAAGGTTGCCTGACTGCATGAGGCATTGTAGAGATGTTTTTTTTGGAAAATCTTATAAGAGAAAATAAAATAAAAATTTTAATAACTTAAATAACCACTTTCTACTCCTCGTTTACAACCCCCATTGTCTTTGTCGCCATTGTTTTCTATTTTCTAGGTGAGGGCATCAATGGTAGATAAAATTCCACCAGATTTAATTAATTTATCGGCTATTTTTATCTGAGAAATTTACTAATCGGGCCGATAAAAAATTCCACCAAATCGGCCGATATTTTATCGGTCCGATAAATATTGTGCATCCCTAATTATCATGCAATACTGAAAATACTTTCTCACCTTGTTTATATATATATTCTTTGTAAATTTCTCCACTTTTTATTCATGATTATTCAATATTTTTCCCATTATTTATTGATACTCAATAAAATTACTTTATTGAAGGCGTACCTTAAACCCGTTGGGCCGCTGAAACTGATTAATTTCCCTCTATGGGGATGATAAAGTTGATCTTATCTGCATATTAATAATTGTATGATTGTTAAAGAAGTTTAGGTGTTCATTTCTTCCACTGTTTAGATGGTGGATCAACCAATCAGCTCTCTCTGTTTCCTCCATCTTCCTGCTGAAGACACTCTTAGGCTCGCTAAAAGTCCTCCTCACTATCCTGACATTTGTTCACTTTAGGAGTTCTCTTAAGGCTTAGGGTGCTCTGTGAATAATTTTTATCTTAACGAGGTGATATTCTAAGAAAAATCTTAGAATTCTGTAAATTTTAAGATTTTTCCTAAAATCTTAGAATTTAGAAGACTAAAAGAGCTACTTTTAGTCTTAGGATTCTTTTAGTCTTAGGATTCTTTGTGAATACGGGTCCTGATATTCAATTGTTTTGTTTTTCTGGCAAAAGGAAAAGCTCATTAAAAGCATTACAGGAAGTAAGAATTTCTGCTCAACTGAATATGTTTATATTGAATTTCCATATTCCCTGCAGGATTATGGCTGCAAACATGGGCTCCATGCGTATCCTCATCAAGGGAGGAAAGGTCGTCAATGATGACTTCACACAGGAAGCAGATGTTTACATCGAGAACGGCATCATACAACAGGTAACCACCTTTACGAACAAGCCTTTAAATACAAACATATTTACAATCATAATCACATAATCTTACCAAATTTCATAATCGTTACAATTCAAACCATAATTTTTTCCCTTTCTGTTACAAACTCCAACTTTAAGCGACTCATTCACTGTAAAGGCCAACCAAGGTGCTGTCATGATTCACATCTTAAAGGTATACTATGCAACTGGGATTGGGAAAGAGACAAGCTTTGCGCGAACGGCGGAGCGGGCGGGCGGGCAAACGGGCGGGGGAAAGAGACAAGCTTTGCGCGACCGGCGGAGCGGGCGGGCGGGCGGGCGAAAGAGACAAGCTTTGCGCGACCGGCGGAGCGACCGGCAGAGCGACCGGGCGGGCGGGGGAAAGAGACAAGCTTTGCGCGACCGGCGGAGCGACCGGCGGAGCAGGCGGGCGGGCGGGGGAAAGAGACAAGCTTTGCGCGACCGGCGGAGCGGGCGGGCAGGGGAAAGAGACAAGCTTTGCGCGACCGGTGGAGCGACCGGCGGAGCGGGCGGGCGGGGGAAAGAGACAAGCTTTGCGCGACCGGCGGAGCGACCGGCGGAGCGGGCGGGCGGGGGAAAGAGACAAGCTTTGCGCGACCGGCGGAGCGACCGGCGGAGCGACCGGCGGAGGCGGAGCGGGGGAGACAAGCTTTGCGCGCATATCGAGTTAGTTTTTTTTTTTGGAATGTTGGGAGGCGGTAGCGTGAGGGAAACCCTACAATGTTACTTACAATCGCATCAGCAGAAACGCGAGGTCCACGTCAGCCTTGCAGCCTTCTTTTTCTTTTAGCTCTCGCCATTCGGAAAAAGCTTGCCCGATGTTCACCCGTGTACGACTCCTCTTTCTGTCCAGAGCCCTTTTCCTCTTTCTTGCCTGCTCCGACATGGGCTTTCGCTGTTTTATCGCTGGTTCCGCCATGATAACTGCACAGATATCGCCACTGCGCTAGCAACAAACATGTTCTCGCCGTAAAGCAAGACCGACTCTCGCGATCTTGCACGAGATTCTGAGCCTGTGGGCGCGGGCCGAGGGCTCCTGCAGTTGCAAGTGCGGTATTTCCCCCACAGACCACCAGGGCGGCCAAGAAAACCTTTGTTCAACCTGAAATGACTCATTTAATCATCCAAAACGGTATGGAACACATTAATTAACTGAAAAATGTTGCATAGTGTGCCTTTAAAATACAAATTGAATAAGGTTTTTACCACTTACTGAAATCTGTTGTGATTATTGTGAAAACTAAAATTAGCTCTGAAGTTGTCTTGGAGATAATTATTGCTTTATCTGGAGAATATGGGCTTGACTCAGCAATCTGGAAAGCTCCAATTTACTCCTACCGAATCTGCATTTCTTCTATTTTAATTTCTATTTCATATTCAACTCTATCGATGTATTTCAGCGATCTCAAATATGACTGGAATTGACAATGTTTAAATGCAGATTATATTTTTCTGCTGATTAGTCACTAGAAAAGAAAAACCAGGGGGATTAACGCGCTAATTAAGATTCGCAATCTGAGGAAAATCCAGATATTAGTTTACAGCAGTACTGCTATCGTGAACATTTGCTTTAAAATCAAACTGGATAACTCACTCTGGCTTCTGTTTAGAATATCATGTAGAACCTATTAAAGCACAATAAGGCTTTAACCAGAGAACCATTCATTTACTGTCACAGGTCATTAAAGGTCAATTAAAAGAACAAATACCAGAACACTCAAAAACAAAAGTCATTGTCTATTTCTTTTTATTTCATCATACAATGACGTATCTGAGTGGAGATGTTTATATTTTGTCTTTGTGTTGTGTGGTAGGTTGGAAAGGAGCTGATGATACCAGGTGGAGCTAAGGTGATAGATGCTTCTGGAAAGCTGGTGTTACCAGGAGGAATCGACACCTGTGTGCACTTGCAGCAGACGTTTATGAACGCCAGCATCCAGGACGACTTCTACAGCGGGACCAAGGTACGCACTCATACAGTTTAACTGTGATTATGATCATCAGTATGATTGAGATTAAATCATTGTCCTCCACAGACTACTACTCTCTTACTGTCTATATATATTGTCTCATTATTTGTGTTAATTTGTCCAGTAAAGACGTATTTACCCCCAGATAACTTTTTTGTCGCATTTAAATCAGATTTCGGATCATTAAACAAATACATTTTTCATCAAATCACTAACTCTCCTCCCAATACAGAGGAACAGTGTGATTCAATGTCGCAATTGTTTTTAAGGATTCTGACTGGCTGACAAAGGTTTTACTTTTAGCAGATCACTGCCCCCCATTCGTCTGGCATGTTTAAAACAACGCTCAGTGGTGAATTTATACGGGTTTGTAACTTCACAGCGGTTACGAAAAGGGGAGCTGATATGTGGTTTAAAAAGTGAAATTTCCACTCACTCCCGAAGGGCGAGGGAAACACAAAAGAGTGGCGGAAGTTCATTTATGGGGGACTTTACTGAAGGCGGTTTCCGGTGGAGGAATTCAAGTCGGGTTTTCGAACAAAGGGATTAAAAAAAAATCTTCTGTGTCAACAAGGAAGGTAGCGACCACAACGCTGTCATTACTCGTAAGTTTATTTCATTTCTAAATGCCGTCAAATGTAAGGAAGGTGTGTTTGTAACGGAAAAATCCAGCTTACTAACTGAAGCTAAACCGCTGCCAGCTGCATGATTTTCCTGTCGCTGCCCGGGAGAGCCAGCTCTTCACCGCGGTGACTGCAGAGGAATATGCAGCTGGCTCCCAGTGGCACCCAGCTGCATATTCCTATATTGCAGCAGTGCAGCCACAGCAAGCTCCCCGCCGCGCCACGGTCTATGTGGCTTTGTATTTCAGTCCCACTGTGTTGAATTGGGCCGCCAGGTTAAAGCCTTTGGTCAGCTTGGCCTCACCTGTCCGACATCCTGCAACACAAACACTTCCACCACCCATAAAACCATAATATTGGTTTGTAAATGATTTTTGCACCGAGAAGGGGGGTGTGGATGCAGGGGGAAAGTGGTGTGGAGGGCCGCATGAAGCCAACTTGGTAGAGCTGCATATCATTATCGCACCCAACCCTTTTATTAAGGAGGGACATTTGGCCTGACAAAACAACAAGCTGACATTATTTTTTTTATGAAATTTACATATGGAGCTATATCAACTACATGAAATGGTTCATACGGTGATGTTATGGCACGTTTAAAAAAGGTTTGGGAGAGATATTTGTTTTATAAAAAACCAGCTACGTTGGTACAAGGCCTGAATCGAACACTTCTAGAAACAATCACATTCACTCTTGCTTCCATAAACAATGCGCTGCTGTGTGACGTTTCCTGTTATCTGCGCATGCAGGTAGGCCTGTCGCCATAATCCACAAATCAATTAATCACATAATACATTTTAAACAAATGATTAATTAAAATAAGCGTGATAAATTGCGTAGGCATGCTTGCTTATTTCCCCTTGTGTTTCCGTCTCCTCTCTCTGAGACGGGATGACAAAGGTTTCAGTACGCTGCATCGGTGTCTGCTCACTCCTCCCTTCTCGTTTCCTCAGTGTAGGAGGGTAAATGGTAAATGGGCTGAACTTATATAGCGCTTTTCCAGTCATGCTGACCACACAAAGCGCTGTACACTATAGTCACATTGACCCAATCGCTCTCTCTAACGCGCACACATTTATACACCGAGACGCAGCTCGGAGGGGTTCAGTCTTGCCAGGGTTTCCCAGAGAACATGGGGGAATCCTGGCGGTAGTGGTCTGGTGGGTTGTGGGAGGTGCCCGCAGAACTGGGAGTTGGAAGCATGAGGACCATTGCATGCAGCTTGAAGGAGGGGCGCAGCCCATAGCCGGGTACTGTAGTGTGCGTTAAGCTAATAACAGCTAGCGTGTTAGCTTATTAGACCAGGAGGTTTGCTTCCGGACAGGACCTTTACTGAGACTTTTATGTCGCTCTCAATCATCGAAGCTTGTGTCAGATAGGCACATGCTCAAAGTTAAAACGAGAGCCTTGTTAGGGAGAGCTAGAGAAAAGACAGTTTGAAAAGAAATTAAATTGTTGTTAAAGCCAAACATGACCGCTGCAAGGTGGGAGTCGCAAATGAGCCCCCCCCTGCTTATCATACTAGTTGAAAAGGGTCTTCAAATGACAATAATATGGTTTATCGTAATAATTTATCGTCCAACAAAACTTGTTATCATGACAGGCCTACATGCGGGTCGCTTTGTGGTCTTGAACTGTTCAGACAGCAGTATGACTGCAGTAGCGTTTGATAATAGGATGAATGGCCACCCCAGAAAAATCTGATTTCAGAAAACAATCGGAATTGAGCATCAAGTCCTGCAGCGTGAACATAGCCTACTTCATGTTGTCAGATGGGTACTTTTTAGGTGAGTTCTTGATTGCATAGGTCTACAATAATTAGGCCTGGGTGAGGCTAGTGAAACTGACCTCAGCTTTTCAGAACATGTATTTAATCACGGTTAATTCAGGAATTTATCTTAAAAAAAGAAAAAACAACATAAATCTATAAGGGGACAAATAGTTTTTCTCAACATCATATGTCCAAACCTTCTACTTACTCTACCCTACTCTTACCTCAACACAGCCTAAAACCTAATCTGAATTTAAACATTTAAAATCTGTTTCTTGGTCAGTCTATTGTCATTTCTACCGGTGCCTTAGTTCATTTCTTGTTGATTCTAATGTTCTTTTCTTTGGTTCCCTGAGGCTCAAATGAGAGATAATAATTTAATTATCAGAAGACTTTGAAATTCACAGTAATTGTTGCCTGTGGTGGTATTAATGTTATGGAGGTTAATTTGTTCTCTTGTATTAATTTGTCTGGCATATTTTATCACTGAAGCTAGATTTATTGCTCATTTTGTTCATCAAGACCTCAGATAATCCATATTTTCAGACATATGTTTATGTCCTATTATTTTTGTACGGTATTAATGTTCATTTTTAAAGCTCCAAATAGATGGGTTACAAGTGGAGCAAAATCTTTATAGAGCGGAGTACAAAATACATTTTTCTATTTGTCTGTAACATTACAATCTTTGACACATCAGTCAAATTTGATTATAAGACATATTTCCTGTGGCCATTTTTGCTTCACTGTTGCTCTGACATTAAACCAATGCTAACTGAAGTGCGTTGGGAGGAATTGGAGGAAAAGTGATTGGTCGTCTCTCCTCCCCCCCCACACACACAATCCTACCCTCTGCCATGGCTGCTATGGCAACTAACCCCCGCTTCTAGTGTGGAAATGTCTGCCTGTTGTGGAGTACGCGCACACATGACCACAGTTCCATTGTTTTTCCCCTTTATGCTAAGCCTGTTACCATCGCAACCACGGAGAAAGAAATCTTGACGAACCCAAAAACTATTTCTTTCTGCATCCTCTACCCTCCCCCCCACCACTTTGTATCAGTTTGGCCCTTCTTCTTCTTCTTCTTCTTAACTTCCTTCCTCCTCTCCAGCTTCCCCACTGTTCCTGTGCTTCACCACTTCGGTGGATTCACATTGACCTGCAGTGGGAGGACAGTTTAATAATAGCGTTTAATCCCGCAGTGTTAAAAAGAAGCATATGAAGCATGGACACAAGTGATCTGTTAGGGCTGCAGCTATCAGACCTTTACATGTTTTTATCATATAATCCATGGATCCATTGTCAGTACAAGTTCCCAGTTCATTTATTTCAGGACGGCCCCTTTTGTGCCTAAAATACCAAAAACAAAAGCTGTGTAGTCACTTTTAAGTCGTCATGAGAGATTGTTTCAGTAATCTATTCACCTAAAAAATCCTTTCTTGAGCAGTCACAATCATGTTGCACACCTTTGTCCATGGTTGAGATGCTTGGATGTCTGTAAGAGCTTCTTACCGGCTTTTTTAATTATTAAAAAGTCGCAAAGTCTCTGACATGAGATCATGAATATGTTCTGGGTGCATTCTGCTGTTTAACTTAAACAAATTGGTTGTTGAAGATACATGAAGAGAATAGCAGAAATGCTGCAAGATATGTTTAATAAAATATATTATCAAAATATTTTAAAGAGAATATGTATTTTTTTTACCATAATACAAGGCACTTTAATTTACTTATTTTTAAGTTACACAAGTGAACTGAAGCCTGTTTTCAGCTCATTGTGTAAATCAACTAGCAGGAAACATTTAGTTATATTTTCATTGTTTACAACGGCCATCTTGTTTTACAGGCATGTTTCACAGCTTGTGAAATTTAGTTCAACTCCGAGATGAAATGCCTGACATAAAAGCAAGTTATTAAAATCATTCCTAATTTTTTTTTGTGAAACGAAAAGGAGGGGGAAAAAATCAATTAACCTGATTTGACAAAATAAAATCTGAAATTTTATTTGTAAGCCATATCGCCCAGCCTTAGTAGTAGTAGTAGGAGTAGTTTTCCTCTATTCTATATGGACATAAATAAGCATGGGCTGATTATCGAATAATCCAACATAATGGTTTAAAAATAGCTTAAATTTTCCATCATACCTATGATCATCATCATTTCCTATGATTTAAATTCCTTCTAATGAGAAGCCACAGAAAATATCAGTGACTTGAGTTTCTCCCAGGAGCATAGAGCAACACAGTACTGCCCCTCCTCCACCTGTTGCTGCACACTATAGGTCAGCTTGCTGAGACAAAACCACAAGACATTTCCCTCATTTAGAAAGACAAACAGTCCATCACTCTCTCTCAAAACTACAGGTGGTAAACTTTGAACAGCTTATTACCCTGAGAAACAGGCACTTGAAAACTATTTCTAAATCTAGCAGGTGTTTATCTGTATATTTTATTATTTTAGCACCAGTAGGAATATTTTTTTCTCCTTTTTTTCATTTAAATTAGTTCAGCTTATACATTTTTGTTTTAGGCGATTGGAAGTATTTTTAATTGAGGTTATCATAAAAACCAAATATTGATTTGCGCCTTGACACAAACGTTTAGATTGATGGGCCGTTTTTGGTCTATTTCTTTCATTTTCTCATCATCATCTGTCCTCCATCTCACATAATGTAAGACTAAATTGTGTAAAAGTAATGCTCTGGTGCATTTCATGGTGACCCAAAAGCAATATGAAGTAATGGAGCTCAAAAGAATAGATTTCAGCCTAGTGTAGCATTTACCTTGTCCTAAAGTGAATGTTAGTTAAGTCTTAGTCTCTACTATACTACACCCATCAAACTGACTAAAACAGAATATTTTCCTGACATTTTCAGAACAGCGTCCATCTCTGTCACTGCAGAGATCATTTTAATTTACCTGCAGGTTGAAGAGACGAAGGGAAGAGGTAAGGATGAAGGAGAGGGGTTCAGCTGTAATGTTAGGTATGAGTGGTGCTGATAGAGGAGGATCAGAGGGCTGCAGTGGGAATCTGTTTGACACCGACAGCTTCTCACTGAGTCAAACTTACAGAAGGTATCTCAGTTCTCCTTTGCAGTCTGAGCTATCCAACTTGTTCTTTGGGAAATTATTCCCAGTTTTTCTTTTTATTTATTTTAGATCGTTATCCCCTGTGTTTATCTTCTACAGTTTGACAACTTACATACTCAAATGCACATTTCAATAGAACGTTTCTCAAATGACGTCACATTTTCCCGGAGACAGCCCGGGTTTCCCAGCTGCTCGAACAAGCAGAGAACAAACTACGATGGAAACAACCACAATATCAATCATTTTGGAAGATGACAACGTCCCAGGAGCTTCATTTCAACATCCTTTAATCCAGAAACCCAGCATAGAACAGCTGAAACGTTCGGGATAAGATGGTTTTCTGGCACTGAGAAACCGACTGGTTCAGGTGGTCGTACCCTTTCAAAACTGCTGTTAGGTATTATAGTAAGGTCATACATTTCTTTAAATTACAAATTAAAACCAGTGTGATGTATTATTTATAGTTTTCAGTTTATATTATTTTTACATTTCTTTTTTTAATGACCCAATAGGAAATAAACCCCAGTGTGATTAAAAAGAAGTCTTTGAGTATGTGAAATTAGGTAATTTAAATACATAAAAATATAAATCTCCTTTTTTTTAAAGGATGTGATTGGATTACAGATCAGCTACAGATCAGATAAGATTTGTATTGCCTGTGTATGACTACGGTGTGGTTAAAGTAGAACAAAGAAGGTAAATTGAAACATGTATTTTGCAAAAACAAACCACGGGCAAACAGGCTTATTACTGATGGCAGGGTGACTTCTCTTTGCAGCAGATTTGCCATTTATAGCAGTCTAAATTTAGGTGTTTCTTTGATGACAACGTTCCAATATAAACCTTTCAGCTCTCAGACAGTAGCTTTCTTCTCACCTGATAAACAGCAGTCCAGCATCTCCAGTGCAGTTTGTTGAACTTCCACACTTCAGATTCAAAAGATAAAAACAAGTATTTCTCTTAGTGTTTTGTGCTTTTCTTTCTCTGCTTTCAGTTTTCTTTTCCTTTTCTCCATTCTTGCCTGAGATTTTACAAAGAAAGAGACTGGCGGTAATTTTAATTTAGGCCCTGCAGGCAGACAGCCCAAGTCCAACAGTCTTTGTTCTTTCAGTCTCTTTGTGCAGACATCATTACACACACACACACACACACACACACACGCACACACACACACACACACACACACACACACACACATTAGCATTAGCTGACAATGATGAATGACACTACACTCTGCATACAAACATAAGGTGACTTCTTCCCTGCTGACGCTGCAGATCATTCTGACTGGTTTCCATGGTAATCAGATAACCGATAGCTCATTGGTTATCGGATCATTGGCTCCAAACAGGTTGGCCCCGCCCCCATCCGTGATCCTGCCTCAGTAATTCACAGACATGTTTAAATGTAATGAGATTTTATTTAGGCCAAAATTCTGGGTTCAGGTTATTTGAAGGATAATGATTTAAATTACTTCTTGATTCTGAGATCATACAAGTTGCCATATGTTAGAAAGTTCACATATTATTATGACCCGAGGGAAAAAAATTAAAAAATTCGATGAAAAAGTGGATTTTTAAGGCTTTTTAGCTCAAGGCTCATAAAAAAATGTTGCGTGACCGATGACATAATTCGTAGGCAAGCGTTGATCTGTTGATATGGTAACAAGAGTTCCTTTTTTGCAATAAAAAAAAATAAATGATATGGTAACAAGATACTTCCTGCTTGCAAACTCGCTTTCTCAAACACAAATAGACGGATCAAACATGGCTAAAAAGTGTGTGGCTTATGGTTGGTCAAATACCAACAAGGATAATGTCTCCTTACACACATTTCCGAACCCGAAAAGTCCCGGTGTTGTGCGAAATTCAGTTCCCCTGTGAAAACCTGTTCCCCTCTGTGTCGGGAGCGCTGCAGCCAGAGAGGCGGTGTTTCACGGCGCTTCTGATCGGTTTCTCGGTAAAACAACTCATATAATCATGTCAAGGTTGTAACATTCAGTTTAATCGGCAGCTGTTGTTTACATTACAACGGGATTTACTAGGAAGTCTACACTCTCGTATTTTCAGGAAGTCTTAATTTGTGTGCCCTGCGATCAGCCAGTTTCCATCCTCTTATTTCAGCAATGGAAAATCCTAAATACACACTACGTGTTGGAATACTCTGTTTGGTGGCTTACTTTTATTTGTCAGGCTTAAGTGACAAAAGTTGGAAAAAGACCGATTATCTTGCCGTTTAAAATAACACAAAACACAAACTGAATTTCGCACAACACCGGGGGTGAGAAAATCCTCGCTGAATGGAATCGCCAAGCAGCTGGTAGCCTCTAAACTGTCGTTTTAGACGTAGCATTTCCTCACGAGTCCTGAGCGGAGTGTCTGTCCCACTCCAGCCTGAGCCCAGAGAAGCTCCCTGCGCTCAGTCAGAGCCCACCGAGATCTCTGGATGTCTCCTTCTCTCCTCCTCACTCATCGCGCATGGGAGCGGAGAAATCTGGCTGTCATCACAGCAGCCTGCTGTGAAGCGACCTGTTCTCCACATTACCTCTCAGCACGGCGCTGCTACCCCGCAGAACCCTGAGCCGTGGTGGGGATAGACCCACAGCCCTTTCGGTTCGGAACCCCCATGCCGCCGTTGTTTCCGTGTTTACATCTGAACTGTCAGCCAGAACTGCGATTATAAGCCCCGATTCCAATTATATACCAGCAACCCATTTCGTTTATTCTCCTAAAATGTTTTTCTCAGACTTACCCGAGTCGTAACAGACGCTTGCGCTGTCTTTCGTGTTAAAATCATCACTTTGTGAATCACCATCTGAACTTGTCGTTGTGTTCTCCATTGAACTCTCTGTAGCGTAGCCTGGGCTCCGCCTACGAACTACGTCATCGTACCACATGACCCAAGTTGTGGATTTTCAGCCTAGCGGTCGCCGAGGGACAATTTTAAGTCCTTAAAAAAACCTTTAACGGCGCAATCACGATCTTAATGCCACATTTTTTTGAAAATATGGTCACTAATGCATGTATTTCCGAGTTGGTCGATCTCAGAATCAAGAAGTACTTTAACTGAAGAATGAATAAGTTGATGTTGCAAGAGAAAGAATGAAAGAATATTATGAATGATATTGCTACAAAACTATGTATTTCTTTTTAATATACATCAATATCCTACCAGACTTTATGAGAGGATATTGAAGGTATTTGATGGAGAGATGAGGAAGAGGAGGAAAAGGGTGGGGACATCCGACAGGCATGGTTGAGTCGTATCTGTTGTAAAGGTTACACTAAAGTCAGACACCTCAAGTTTATTCACGTCCTCATTTTTCCTCTGGTATGTCTTTGTTTTTTTCCCTTACACATATTTTAGTCTCATGGAAATTTCTCAGCATCTCCTCTTTTTAACCAATTTTTTTTTACATTTGGTTGCTTGAAAACAACCTTTTTCAAAACCTTTTTTTTTTTTTGGTGAGAGGTATGTCAAACAGGAGAAAGAAATAGGACAGCAAAATGTAACCAAGGGATCTTGCTTTATGTTTTAATACATTTTCACAGACTTACTTCCATTTACTTTTTCTGTGTCCCTTGTTGTTTGGTCACTAAATAAAACCCCATTTGATGATGAGCCGTCAGCTCAAAACGAAGGCTTATTGTCTCAATACAAACACAGTCTGTGTTTTACAGACGACTCATTGTTCTTGTTTTAAATTGTGTTTTTTTATTCTGTCCTCCAATACCCCATTTCCCCCGTCCTTTCATTCTCTTAACCGACCCGCTGTCGCTCTCTCCCCCACCCAGGCGGCTCTGATGGGTGGTACCACCATGGTGATGGCTCTGGTCCTGCCCGAGCAACACTGCTCCCTGGTGGATGCTTATGAGACGTGTCGCGCTCTGGCTGACGCCAAAGCATGCTGCGACTATGCGTTGCATGTTGGGGTGACCTGGTGGGGACCCAAGGTAAGCCCAAAAAGACAAGGATCCAGAAGGATCATAAATAAACAGCATGGAACCACAGTGGAAACACGTTTTTATTCTTGCAGAATAAGCAGTAAAGCATTGAAACCATTTTTATTAATGAGCAAGTTGCTTATTGACCTAGATTAAGCCAAACAGAAACTGGGTTAATACACATGCTCAGTGGGCACATTACTCAGACTGTATGAGTTAACCTGCCTTATTCAGCCTTTGGCTTCAGTGTCTGGACTGGATCATCTGCTGGCTCTGTGCACGTGTCACACTTCATTAAATCCAGTAAAGTGTTTAATGCCAAATTTATTTGACCAAGGGGGTTTTATAACACCACATTTTATTTGCTAAAGCTGCTTCGTGAAGTGTGTTTCCGTTGCTGGATGCCAGTTCTTGATTTTTGTGACAAAATAAGGACGTTTTTTACCATTTTTCCAGCAACAATATCTGTTGTTTTAAAACATGTTAGTTATTTTATGCTATTCGCCTTGATCCACTGCTACAGGCTGATAAAGCTGGCTGATAATTAATTATATCTATTTATCTATCTATGTAATATATATATATATATATATATATATATATATATATATATATATATATATATATATATATATATATATATATATATGTGTGTGTGTATATATATGTGTGTATATATATATATATATATATATATATATATATATATATATACACATGCTGTATAATGTCTGACCTCTTCTTTCAACAGGTCCACAATGAGATGGAGAGCCTGGTGAGGGAGCATGGAGTGAACTCCTTCCACATGTTCATGGCCTACAAAGACATGATGATGCTGCGGGATTCCGAGCTTTATCAGGCACTCCAGACCTGCAAGGACATCGGGGCCATTGCACGTGTGCACGCTGAAAATGGAGAGCTTGTGGCAGAGGTGCTAAATACCTGCTTAGAATTTATTTGATTTAGCCTAATTTTTATTTGCAAGCAGATTTTATAAATAATAGAACAATAAATCTCTGAGCACTGAAATTCGACATGGAAAATCATTTTTAGTACATTTTTTTAAATTATAATAACTTTACAGACTTGAACTGAAGCCATGTTTTTATGCGGTTTTAGGGTGCCAAAGAGGCTCTGGATTTGGGAATCTCTGGACCAGAAGGAATAGAGATAAGTCGACCAGAGGAGGTAACCTAACAGAAGATCTCACCTCAGCATGTCTTGCAGACGTAGTTTTATTTAGTTGTTGACAATGAGCCGCAGAGAGATTTCTAGCCACTTTTGTGCCACGAGAAGAAGATATCCATATATATTTAGAACTGTTCTTACTAACAAAATGTAATACAGTGATTGTGTAGAGTGCTGTAAGTTTAAACCTAAACTGTTGACGTAAACTGCAGATATGCACCTTACACAAGGATCCAGTGTTTACCAATAAATAATATCATTACCTTTGAATTTTAGAAGGATATTTAACCATAGCTAATTCATTTCTTTATTTCACTTGTTGATAAAGACTTGATAGTAAATGTTTGAAGTTCCTAGTGTGTGACTTTTTCTGTGTGTTGTTTACTGCAGCTTGAGTCTGAGGCCACTCACAGGGCCATCACAATCGCTAACAGGGTAAAAGCCTTTTTCCCATCCCATTATCTAATAGTGGCTCTGTGAATATGAGTCTGGAAAAGTACGAAATTGTGTCATAGAAACAGTGTTTGTATCCTGTTTTATAGATAGAAATCTAAATAACTGAGTAATTTTGTGATTTTAGGCCCGCTGTCCCATCTACCTAGTGAATGTGTCCAGTATGCTCGCTGGAGACATGATTGCTGCTGCTAAGATGCAGGGTCAGTATTTGCCCAGTTTAAAGAAACCAAGAAAGCTGGTGGTAGGCACAAACATACCATAAACTGGTTACTTTGCTCTTTCTGTCCAGGTAAGGTGGTCCACGCTGAAACCACACTGGCTCACGCTGTATTGAACGGGAACCAGTATTACCACCACGACTGGGCCCATGCCGCTGCTCATGTCCTCGTCCCTCCGTTACGGCTGGACCCCAACACACCTAGCTACCTCATGGGCCTGCTGGGAAAGTATGTGTCTTGTGTTTAATGATCAGAAATGTTTTAACTTCATTAATGAGCAGTCTTAGTATCACATATGTTGTTGCTAAAGCTCCTCACTGAAATGAACGTGCTGGTTCTGCTTCCAGTGACACTCTGAGCGTCGTGGCTTCAGAGCACCGTCCATTCAGCACCAAGCAGAGAGCTTTGGGCAAAGAAGATTTTTGTAAGATCCCTCATGGAGTGGCTGGAGTCCAGGACAGGATGAGTGTCATTTGGGAACGAGGCGTGGTACGAACACAAGCTCTCAGAAAACTGTTTGTTCACAGCATGTTAGCCGATGATCTTTCAGCCTTAATAGAAATGACAGTTTAAACACTGTTGCTGACTGAAATATAAAGCACACTCTCTGTAACCAGAGCTGCACAGTGGTGCAGGTGGTAGCGCTGTTGCCTTGCAGCAAGACAGTCTTGGGTACGAATCCTGGTCTGGGGTCTTTCTATGTGGAGTTTGCCTGTTCTCCCTGTGCATGGGTGGGTTCTCTCTGGGTACTCCTGCTTCCTTCAAAAACATGACTGTCAGATCTCTTCAGAATTGCTCTTAGGTTAAATTTAACATGCTTATTTGTCCTTTATGTTTCTGTCTTGTCCTGTGAGGGACTGGCGACCATGGATAAGCAGTCATAAATGTAGATAGATGCGTGTTCTTTAAGCAAACAGACAAATGTATTTTATTTTTTTTTGCAATACTAAAATGTCACACCATGTCTGCAGGGTACAGGAAAAATGGATGAGAATCGTTTTGTTGCTGTGACCAGCTCTAACGCAGCAAAGATCTACAACCTGTATCCACGCAAAGGACGTATCATCCCCGGAGCCGACGCTGACGTGGTGGTCTGGGACCCTGATGCAACAAGGTAGGCATTTATTTAACATGATTTAACATGAAGGTTATACGATGTGAACCAAATCTGTTTCCCTCGTCTTCAGGACGATCTCTGTGAGCACCCAGGTGCAGGGTGGAGACTTCAACCTGTACGAGGGCATGCGCTGTCACGGCGTGCCTCTGGTCACCATCAGCCGAGGACGTTTGGTGTGTGAGAACGGTGTGTTCATGTGCGCCGAAGGATCCGGGAAGTTCTACCCACAACGCACTTTCCCCGACTACCTCTATAAGAAGATGGTCCAGAGAGAAAAGGTGCGTTCACCTCCTCTCTCCGTCTTTGTTCACTCTGTCCTCTGCTGTGTCAGCTGGCAGCAGACTAATGCAAACAGCCCCATCATGTTGAGTCTGACTCCACGGATCTGGCCGTCTGTGTCGGGGATTTAGAGTTGACGCTCTCTTTATGTGCTGACTCTGTTTTTATGCAAAACCTTCTATCCCAGACTCTGCGCTGGTTTATCGACCGTTGGTTTCGGAAGCCTGGTTGCATGTTATTTATTTTCAATTATGTTGATCTTTATAGTTCACTAACCATAAGTAATATTTAAGGGGCAAAAGTTTTAAAACTTAATTGTATATAGGTTTATTTGATGCTGTTAAAGACTAGTGAATATTTTTTTTCAAATTAACAATGTATATGTCGTTCATTAGGATTTTGCTACTAGAGATGTTGTAGAAAACAATTTTACATCCTCATATTAGCTCTTCTAAAACCTAAATTATTGTTCTTATGAGTGCAACTTCAAGTTAGAACTAACAGAGGCTAGGGCCATTTACACTAAGGCAAAAGTCTTCACACCCCTTAAACTTTTTGTTGCTTTGTATTTGTATTGTATTTTTCGGGATTGTATGTTATAGGGCAACCCAAAGTAGTGCAAAGCTGTATTAAAATGTAATACATAGTGTTAATTTTTTTAAAGTGAAATGGGCTTTTGACACAATTAAACGTAGGCTTGCATTTCTCAAAAATAACGTTTTAACAGAGAAGCCTTTAAGACGTAGACGCAGAATATGAGTATTTTTAGAATGCTTGTGTTTTCTCTACTATTTACCCATTTACAGCCATACCAAACTCATGTCTCATTTACGAGTGAATAAACATCTTCAATTTTCAGTTCAAAAGTTATGCTGATGTGGATTATTCTTCACCTTTGAACTCCTTGTTGTAGAATCAGGCCTATAAAGGAGTAGAAAGGGATCCGTACTCTGGTGATGTGGCCAAGGTTGCAAACACAATGAAGAAGGAGCTCGGTTTGGGTCCCATCGATGGAGACTCCCCCAACAAACCCCCTATTCGGGTGCACCAGGGGGTCCGAGACCTCCACGAGTCCTCCTTTAGTCTGTCAGGTGTTTTGATAAAACTATTAAACCTTGTTTATTAGTTTATTCTTTATTGTAATTATCCAAGTCTTACTCAAATACATTTTTCCTCAGGTTCTCAAGTTGACGACCACATCCCGAAGAGGTCCTCTGCTCGGATCCTGGCTCCTCCCGGCGGCCGCTCCAGTGGTATTTGGTAACCTGTGGTGCTGGAGATGAAACCGTTTCAACCTCTTGTGTTTTTGTTATATTTCCCAGCAACCAGGAAAACTGCACTGATTTTAAACAACAGAGTTTAAAAAGGACAAAACAAATTCAAATATAGGACTGACCGATTTATTAATTAGTGGTTTGCAAAGGTGACTTTTAAAAAGTTGATTTGTGGTTAACTGGTGTGAACTGCTCAATAACATAAGATTAAAAGGGCTCTCTTGAAACTTAAAACGTGTTTTCCAAATTCTAGCTCATTTTAATAACATAATTTGGCGGTGCTTGTGAGCCTTGTCACATTTTAACCAGTGAAAGATCAAAACCAGTACAGTTTTTATGGTTCGAAACAACGTTACGGTGACAGAGTGATTTAAAATAAGTGGATTCCAACCTGTCACTGACCAACACTGTAGGCACCACAGCGTTATAGTTTCTTGTGTTGATGTGTGTGGATCCTGTTTGTGATTGAACGACCCCCCTCCGCTCGGCCTCCTGCTGCTCCATCGACTCCACTGAGTTATTGTTTTTGTTTCCAGTGGTTCTGTGTGGTGATGAAATCCAACTGCTTCTAACACTCTGTCCATCTGCATTTATACTTCCACTGCCTCAAACCGAACTACGCATGTCCTTTAAACACCCGGCCTCACCTGGAACACCACAAGCTTTCTGGGATTGAAAGTTTGGTCCAGGTTGTGGTTTCACAAAAGCTAAATGTTGGCATTGCTCTTATCAGTCGCATGGTTTCTATTGACCTTGCAGAGTATCTATAGGGAAAACAAAGAGAACATAAGTATAGTTTTGTTTCTGGGTTAAATAGTTTCTGTTGTCTGTTCCGTTCTGGTTTTTTTTCTGTTAACCAGATTATGACAATGGAGTTTATTGTAATTCACATGAATAGAGGGGGAATGCAGTCCCTTCTCATTCCAGAGAGATTACTTTGAGCCATCTGAGGACAAACAGTAAACAAAGGAGCCTCATTTATCATACCATGCTCTAATAAAGATCAGAAATACAACAATTCCTTCTTACCATTTCCTGCAAAGTTTTTTTTAACATGTGCAAGTGTTTTTACAAAATCTCAAATGTCTAGTAGGAATTAGTCTCGTGTTTACAATTTTTTACCACTGGCAGCTTGTTTATTGCATAATTCTGTGGTTTGACACAATTTGTAACTTCTTGTTTATGCATTTAATATAAATGAGGTCACAAATGTTATGCGGAGAGTTCATAATGTAATCAAGGATAAAGTGAAGTTGTTATTATAGCAGAAAGATTGAGCTGCACAGGCTGAAAGCTGAAGAAAACCACTGACCCTCTCCCCTCCTGGTGACGCCCCATTCCTGCCTACCAGTATCATATTTATGCATAGTCACGTTCTCATATGTGGTCACTCTATACATTTTTAAAAAATTGTTTTTATTTTGTGAAAAGATTTAATGTGCCAATGGGAATCACCTGTGCCACACTGTTAGCAATGCATGGAGAGAACCACTTAAACAGACACAGTTAAGTCTCCATCGAAAGCCACAGGTTCATAAAAACTGGTGCTTTTTTCTAGGATTGTTTACAGCCGTTATCGTATTGTCGGACATTTCTGTGTTCTGTGAAGGGCACTGTGATTTAGTGGTTGTGTTTGTGGAGTGGTGTTGGAAAGTGAACCTGTTAAATCTGTAAGCAGCTGCTGGTTTCTTACCACAAGAATAACAGTAACTGAATAAAGATAAAAACAAAAACAAATGTTGGTCTATTTCTTTGCATCAGTTTTATGCTGTGTATAAAACATATAATTCTGTTTCTATTATTACAGTGTAGCTCATGTTTGAAATAACTTGTCAGTATATTGGCCAGGCATTGGCTGACATAAAGGTATACTAAGGGTGTTAAAAGTACAAAAAACTAAAAGATACCAGAAAAAGTGCCAAAGTGACCTGAGTAGAAACACAGTTTTCTATTACAGGAAAGACAAATTTTCGAAGTGTGGCGACTTAGGCGACGTTCACACTGTTCAATGCCGATTTTTTTTATCTACTATCAAATGCGACGGCCATCATACTGCTGTTGAAAGCTGTTGAGCAATGGGAGCCGATAATATTAAGACCACATCATAGCAAGACAAAGATAAGAAAGCAGCACAGCTATTAACGGTCTTTAATGGAGCGCTAGCTGCTACTACTGTGTGTAGATGTGTAGTGAGAGCCAAGAGAGTGACATGAAAGACGGATAAAATGTGAAATGACCGCTCAGACTGCGGACGCTTTGAAAAAAATCAGATATGTATCCGAATTAGTACCATATATGGAAGTGACATAAATTGGATTTTTTTTGGGGGGGTGTGCGTGAAAAGAACAGTACATAAAAGAAGGGAATATCCTTTTCAATACACACTTAAAACAAATCAGTAGTAGCCTTCTGAGCTAGACTGTTAGACCGCTTAGAGGCTCAGGAAACCTTTGCATATGTTTTAAGTTATTTAGCTGATTAGGGCGTAACACCACGAGTTTCTCATATTTAACTCTCCACAGTATTCTGACAGAGACAGAATGTTGATTCGTCATTATGTGTAAATAACCATCGTGATGATTCTGTTTAACCGGTGCCCTGGGTAAGAGGTTTACCCAGGGCAACATTCATGCAAGCGCCGCTACTGTTCTCTCTGTCATCCAGTGGTCCTCCATATGGCAATCTCCCTGACCGTGGCCAGTGACAATCTCACATTTTGCCCATTGATTACTATAAATAGGCACCTGCAACTCTGCGAGGATATACAAAATTGATATAATCAATGGGCTGGATACTGAATCTTGCAACACAAGTGAAAACAAGGACATCCTTGATCTATTTTTACGCCATTGCTCAGCATTAATTAGGCCACTGCAGATGCACAAAGTACTGATTATTTGTAGTAATCCACCCACACGTCAAATGCTGCTTAGTTTTAGGATCCATCCATTTTCTAACACGCCTATCCCTTGTGGGGTCGTGAGGGGTGCTGGTGCCTATCTTCAGCTGTCAATGGGTGAGAGGCGGGGTACACCCTGGACAGGTTGCCAGTCTATCGCAGGGCAACACAGAGACAAACAACCATTCTCGCACACACTCACGCCTAAGGAGAATTTAGAGAGGCCAATTAACCTAACAGTCATGTTTTTTGGCCTGTGGGAGGAAGCCAGAGTACCCAGAGAGAACCAACACATGCACAGGGAGAACATGGAAACTCCATACAGAAAGACCCAGGGCAAAGGTTAGGACTTTAAACCAGGACCTTCTTGCTGGGTAGCATGGCAACAACGCTACCCACTGTTCCACTGTGCAGACCGGCTTTAGGATGTATGAAAATCCATATTATTTGTAACATAGAAATTTAAAAAACATACAAATTTTTTCCTTAATATTATGATTTACGCCACCAAAACTGAACGTGTGTATAGAAAAGGCACTTCTATGTCACCATAAATCTGACTGTGCAGATCTGTGCTATATATCCTGTCTATCAGCAATTCCACTCTCAATGAAACTGCAGCGCCGAGCTGCTCCCGTGCCGCGCATGCGCAGGGCCAGCAGCTTAGGTGGGAGCAGTCGGATAGCAACGGAAAGCCCAACAGAAACAGACGGCGCATCGGTGAAAGAGGACGGCGCTCGCCTCGGTGAGTAAAATCTGTTAATTTCTTACTTAGGAGTCAAATCGCTCTGACACTCAAAAAGGGGAAACGCGTTTGGTCGCAAATTTGATCAATTTCTCAGGTTAAACGTTCGTCCCCGTCCCGCAGGAGACAGGGGATTCTTTCATTGGAATATAATGCGCGTTGGTATTACTGAGAAGGCCTGCAGAGGGGGGTGTGCTTTAGGTGGGAAAAGTCGCCTTCAGTCTCACCCCGCACCGACCAGTCGTTCTCAGAGGACACCGCGGTGAAATAAACGCGTTTTTAAACGGCCCGACAGCATCCCCTCTGGCTCCTTCGCCCCCGTTAACGGCGCAGCTAGCCGCGAGCTAGCTTGCGTGTCTCGTGCGTTTAGTGGTCGGAACGTCATACGTTGTAAAGAGTCCGACTGAGCCGTGCAACCGAACCGAACCGAACCGCACCGCAGCGGGTTCGGGGCTGAGCCAGAAGCGGGCCAACTCCCCCGGGTTTACGGGTGTAAACAATAACACAGTTTATAAGGAGCGAAGGGGGAGCTACGGAGCTGCTGACACCGACAAAAGCAAAACAATAGACCCCCTGTCAGGCGGATAATTGATATTAAATAGCATTTTTACATTGATTAACTTAAAAACTGTACAAGCAATATTTACTGTTTTGTCTGTAACATGTTTTGGGCTGACTAAAAGTGCGTTTTTTTAATTATTTGGCGCATCGTGATTACTTTGTATTAGTTTTTTTACGTTGTTATTCACTGATTAAATATGTTTTCTAAACTCAATAATATGCAAGTTGACTCTGGATTTAAATTTATTTCCAGGCTAATAACGAATCAAAACATTCAAAACATGAAGCAAACATTGAATCTAGCAAACCTGTCTTGTCAGAAAGCCTTCATAACTATAGATTGTATGTTGTGCTGTGCAAACGTTTTAAACTACTGCTAATTTCTTCATGGTCTCCATCTTTCTATTAATTAATTACATTTTTTTATGATGACATTTATACTGTTATGTCTGCAAATTGTAATTTTTCCTATTTTATCCTTATTTTCTGCATTAACTGTTTACATATTACAAGTTTTATCATTGTTAAACTGCTTCAGTCTGAATCATTATTGTCTTGGAGATTGCACTAGCATTTAAGTTTTTTTTCATGCTAATAACAGATCAAATAAAAAAGGTTAAAACTTTCAAACGTCCAGGTGATTATAGACTTTAAAGTGCAGAACTTTGAGACTGCTGCGAGGAGCCTGGCTTTTGTGTAATGTTTTCTTTTTTTTTTTTTTGACTCGCTTTTTTTCACTCCTTGCATCTGATTGGGACGCTGCAGTCTGCAGTGTGTACCTAAAGATGTTACCAACAGATGAATGGTATTTAAAACCATGCCATTCAGGATCATGTTAAAACAATATCCAGAAAAAAAACCTCATCTAAGACTTGATAGATGCATCATCTTCCAACTGGCTGCTGTATGCCAAGTTTGCAGCTGAAAGTTGTTCAGAATCATCTATTATGGTAAAGAAAATCCTATCATGGTATTTGGTTCTTTTAGTCCAATGTGTTTTGTTTTTAATAAGAATTAGGAAGCTATTTCGAGGCTGAATGGTTCAAACATCACGTGGCCCTAAAAACATATAAGACATTCTCCTGAAAATGATAAGGTTCATGCAAATTCATTTACTCGATGTAATAAGATGGATATTTTTACCAGTTGGCATAAATTGAACTTAAATACTGTGTTTTATAACTAGGAACAGATTAGATTTTCAGTTTCTTTGGTGATTTTTTTTAACGGTAAATAATGTAGGAATAATAACTTTTGCATTGCCTGGTCTGTCGTGGATTTTGGATTTGGGGAGGAGTTTTCTACCGTTGACGTTTTATTTCAGTATCGCGTTTTTAAAGACAGTATATTCGTAGTAGTGACAAGAACATAAATGAAACTGTTGCTTTATTTTCAATATAATTATATCACGAGATTATTTTCTAAACCTATTGAGCTCTCTGACTATATTTTCCCAGATGTAATTTCTATATTGCAGTTTTACTGTAACATGCCTGTTAAGTCGGAAAGAAAGCAAGGAAGTCAGAATGGATAGGTCATGAAATGATGCCATTAAAATAATTAAAAAAAAACGATTATTGTGTGGGCTTTTTAATCTTGTAAATAAAGTTCAGCTTTTGATCAGATCACTGATTAATAAAGCAAATCATGTGATGAACAATAATGTCCTAAACCTAGGGCTGGACCACATGGCCAGAACTTACCTCACAATATATTTCTTAGTTTCTGTCGATCCGATATCAATATAAATAAAATAAAAGCCTCAAAGAATGCCCACAACAGATGCCGGTACAAACTTATGACAATTATGTTGCCTTGTTTATAAAACTCCTCCAATATAACATTTTAGAAATATTTCCTTTTAAAAAATAAAACGCATAAAATTACATAAAACCCAGAATGTCAGTCATTGACAGATGCTGTAATCCTAGACTGTAATGTATATTGAAATATTAGAAATCTCACATCACTTTATTGAATAAAGTTATTAGGTGATATAGATTGATATTGAATGATTGTCCACTTAAACACATTCTGTCTTTGTGCATTTAATAATCCATGAGATTATTTAGCAAACCCTTATCAGAGTATTCCCACATATGAATGACGACTAACGAAGCTCTGTCTCTGTTGTTTAAAAGGATTCAGCCTATATGAAATGATTTATTTTAGTTAACATATATTAAAACAAGCTAGTTTGAGTTTACCCAAACAACAAAGCCTCAGGTTTTAAAACCACGGGTCTGACTTATTCCCATAAAAATTTAACTTGTATAGCGGTGAACTTTCCAGTGAATCCCTCAAATTAATTGATATGTCAAAATTCAGAGATTTTGTTTTATTTTTATTTACCTTCAAACACAAAAAAAATATATATATATTTTTTTGAGGAACGAGCGCTGTTTGTTGCTATTGGACGAGGCAAATAAACTAGTTCACTTCTTTTTATCGTTGCTTATTTAAAAAATGGTATAATCTCATCTGATAAATGAAAAATAATAGTAATGAGTAGGGCTGGACGATATAGAAAAACTTATATCAATAAAATAGAAATCATATTGATCGATATCGCTAATCAACAAATTAAAAACGAATTATTGTAAGTGCAGCTCTGGCCATTTTATGCTGTTGCTTAGCGACCTATTTTTATATACAGAACATACAAACACTGAATTCAAACTCAACTCTTTATGCAACCAACTTTTACCAAAACTGCAAGTTTTTAAAAAGAAAAAAGAAAGCGTGCTCTCTGAACTCTTTGAAGGGGGCGGGGCTTGGTTCCTGGTTCTGCGCTGTGATTGGTTGGGAGGATGTAAGGACTGTAGTATTAACCTAAATGGCTAAAATGCAAAAGGAGGGTAAAACTTTTATTCCATTGACCTTTTTATTGACCCTTTTTTCTATCATTGATATATGTCTATCGATCGATATATATCATTATTGAATTATCGTCCAGCCCTAGTGATGAGACGTATCTGAGTAGTGTCACTTTTGTTCGGATGGTATGGACCTAAATGTTATTTTTATTTGCACGGGAACTTTTTTCATGTGTGGACGAGACGTTCCCAGAAAGATATACGCTGAAATGGACGTGCGGTTCTGGTACCTGCTGTTCATGGACCACTCATTATAGAGTTCTCTAATCATTTTTATAAGGGCCACCTTGTTCTCCGTGAAACCAGTTAAACTGGCTGTAGCCAAAATTAACCTGTGAAGTCCTGCAATCAGGAAGCGGCTGTTCAGCACGACGTCCTGTATGCTGCTGGGGTTGGAGCCCATCAGCTCAAAGGAAACGTTCCAGTGTTGCTGGACTTGTCCCCGTCTCTGTTTCAACGTGATGCGTCCACGCTGGCTTCATGTTGGACACAAGTGCCGGTGATTTGAGCTGAACTGTGATAGCGCACACTAAATACTCGGGCTGAAGGGATTAACTGAGGCAGAGATTAGGGGCCCATGAGCAAACTAGTTTATCTGTGACAAGTTACAGGGAAACGAGGGGTTTAGATTAGTATGAGCTGTCCATGGATATTTGTTTTTGTGTTTTATACGTTTATTTTTGCATGACCTTGACTGTATTAATGCCAATTTCACAGCTAGACGTATGACAGGTTGTGTGATTTATTTTCCCTTGTGCTCAAATCCTTTCAAAATGTCCACTAGGTGAAGACGTTCTTCCTGTAATGTAAATCCACCTATCTGCATACATGGGATGGAAAAATATTAATCTGTGCTTTCTTTCTAAAAAGAAATTAAACTGCTAGCACTTTAATTTAAGGAGTTAAAATTCAGTACATTTGATGAATATTTGGTATTTGGTGAGGACTTAAATATTAATTGGGTTTGCAAAAAGACATTTTAAAAAGAATATTAGTGGGTTTTTTTTTTCAATCTTTATAATAGCTTTTTGTAAGTACAAAGCACCCAAATGACATGAATGGGAAAAAAAATAAAGCCTGGTCCGAATCAGTGTTGCTACCAGTACTACACCTCCAGGCTTGGATAACGTTCCCTAAAAATATCAATTTGCATAAGAAAAAACGTTTTTCTCTCCAAAAACACATTAAACTTTGATTAACAGAGCTGGCATATAAGGATAAAGTTTCATAACATTCATAAGTATCTGGTAATTATAGTGACGCATAAAGTAAAGAATTGTGTTCAATAAAAAATACATTTGAAAATATGTAAATAATCTTTCTATGGTAATCTTTAAAAACAGTTTTTAGAGCATTATAGAGAGCAAAATCGAGGAGCGCCTGCGGAAAACTGATGAATTTATTTTAAATTGAGATCATTCTGAGCAAAATTGCGTGTGAATTTCATATCGTGTTTGATACAAACAGACATTTGTTTGGATTTGTTTGGACATTTAAATATGTTAAGGGTTAGGAAAATGTGAGCTATTTATAACTGTGAAGAACTATTGTATCAAAGGTAACGACATGGTTGCAGTTAATAAACTAGAGTTGCATTCGAGGTTAATTAATTTTTTTTTAAATCATAAAATACTTTCTTGAAAATTGGCTGGTTTTAAATCAGTGGTTGTAATACATCCCTACCACCACACGGTGGCAGTAATGCACTGAGCTCTTTTCTATGTCCAGCTGATCGAAACAAATTAATATGAAATATTATCTTCCTATGTTGACAAAAGCTCTAAAAAGTTGCAACTTCTTTTTGTTTTTTCGTCTTCAGATCTTTTCTCTGTGGTGGTTAAACCCGGTCTGCTTCTCAATCATTAAACACCAACTTTAACTGAGCACAGGTGAGTAAAACATGCGTTAAATAGTAGAAAACCGAAACAGGATTATCTGTCTAATCACAGTTTTTTCATGACATCCACTCCGTATCTTTAGAGAGAGAAAAATCTATAAAATGTGGTGAACTTGGCGATTTGTAGAGATGAATTATGTTTTATTATATTGTTAAATCAAGCAGGTATTTTCATTTTTTTAAGAAAAATACTTTGGCATACATTTTATTCACCGGTTAAGCTTATAGTCTTCAAATTTCTTCAAATTTTGTTTTCAGACATTGGAGGCAAATGCTTGATATGATTTAGTTATTGCTGCAAATTAAATGAGCTTGAATACAAATTTAAAATCCCTGCTTTAAGAATTAGTCTGATTGTTTGCTTTTTGTGAAATATGTTTAGTCCTATCGGTTAATGTAAATCCATGTTTCTGAACTCAGAATTGTTGTTTTTTCCAGAACAAACTAAATAACAATGATTTTATCAGTTAATCATCTGCTTGTTAAAAATAATAAAATTGTATGAAGCATCTTTTTATAAAATAAAAATATCTATTAAATATTTCGTTTATACATAGATTGCTTGCATTCTTATGTATCCATATTAAAGCATGCATACATGCCTCACGCTGTAGACATATACACCAGCTGCAAACGTCTTTGTGTTTTATTCACAGAAAATAGTGCATAATTGTTTGAAGTTAAAGAGGGATTTATTGTTTGCTTTTTTTTTTTTTTATATATACACAAAGAAAAACGGTCTAAAAACCGTGGCCAGCATTCCTATTCAGCATCCTGTAGTTTGGTAACCTGACCCTAGCCAGATTGAGATTGAAATCGTTCCGCTTAGCTCCGCCTAGCTTCACTCACATCCATCTGGGACATCTCCCATAGAGAGTGATTTCTCCAACTAATTTTATTGTCTAGCCAATCAGGACGCAGGGCTGGAGTTTCATAGATGTGACGTAGTGGAGAAGCGACCGTGAGACTGTTTTGATTCAGACAATGGCGGCTCGCATCGAGGAAAGCAAGCGTTAACATTGATGCTGCTATTTCTTCCGTGTTGTCCAATTTACCTAATATTGTTTCATTAAAAGAACATCAGAGAACGGCTCTGAAGGCTTTTGTTGGTGGAAACGATGTTTTGGCCCTTCTCCCGACCGGATTTGGAAAATTTTGTTTTCCGGGGCGCGCCCGTGGCAGATGCGCCCGTGGCGGAGCGGTTAGCGGTTAGCGTGAACCATGTTAGGAGGCCTTTAGTCCTCGACGCGGTCGGCCCGGGATCGACTCCGACCCGTGGCGCTTTGCCGCCTGTCTTCCCCCCTCTTCCTGTCAGCTCACTGTCAATAAAACGCGTGCCACTAGAGCCGCAAAGACATAAAAAAAAAAAAAAAAAAAAGTTTTGTTTTTTTCCTGCGTCGCTCTCACAGCATCACGGGTTAGCTTCGGTGTGAGTGGTTGAAATAGCACGTCGATAAAGATGACAGACAAGTGGCTTACCCAATCATATGCAAGGATTTTTGATAAGGCCCAGCCTTCTGAAACGCCATTCCTATGGATCAGTCCCAGACGGATATGAGTGAAGCTAGGCGGAGCGAAATACATCTGGCTAGGGTCAGGTTAGTAGTTTGGTGCCCCTAAATAAAATCCTGTGGAAGAATTTGCCTTCATAATTAACTCAATTTGAGAAGTGCTCCTGTGTGTATTTCCATCTGCTCGGAGCTATTTTTTTAAGGAATGAGCAAAATGTAAATATCTATGTTTACAGAGCTGTTCCAGGCATACTTCCACTTACAGGCAGCTGTAATTGCAGCCAAGGATTGGTCCAAAGTACCGTATTTTTCATACCATAATGCTCACCAGATTATAAGGCACATTAAATCTTCTTCCCAAGTGTGTAATATCACTCCACCCCTTCACGTCCACAGCTCTATCCGTCTCTGTGGGGAGGACAGAGTAGTTGGACTACACTGCCCTGTTTCTAACATAAAGCCAAAACAAAGGTAACTTTTATATTGAATTAACTTACTTGGTTTATTGTTGCTAGCGCGTACTCCAGGCGCGGGCTGCCTTACATGAATGCTCTTCTAGTTTAGACATTACAGTCAGGCAGTCTTGTAGACAGCTCAGGGGTCCTATCAGGTAGTGACACCGTAATGCTCCGAATATCCATTGAGTGGAGCGGCTTCGATGCTAAACAAAGTCGTACTTACACATTTAAACAGATTTTTCTGCACACTTTACCACATACAATCAGTCAGTAAGCACAATGGTAATCAAATATAAGGCGCACCATCAATGTTTGAGAAAATATAAGGATTTTAAGTGCACCTTATAGTCCGAAAAATACAGTATTAACTCAGTGTTGGGTGAGTCCAAATGTATGCCGCACTATTTTTATTTTGAAAATATTTTGAAAAGCTTGTATCTTTTTCCTCTACTTTACGATTATGCACTACTCTCTGTTTTATCAGAAGTAAAAGATTCTGCTAAAATGCAATGAAGCTTGTAATTGTAATTTGTCAAATTGCAACAAAGTTGAAGGGGTGTTGAGGTTTCTTCAAGGATGACGAGGAACAGCTTTTCTTAACTTTCGACATTGCTCATTTAATCATTGTATATATTGTCTGTGGTAATGCCTGGAAAGCAGGAGGATGGCGGTGAATGTCTACTCTACTTCAATGAATGCTGACAACCTGAGCCGTCATGACATGCTGGCATGGGTCAACGACTCTCTACATCTCACCTACACAAAGATTGAGCAGCTCTGTTCAGGTAAGCGGACGTATTATATTTTACTGTTCTAACTAAATTAAGAATGTATTTGGAGATTCCCGTCAATGGCTTCTTTTGTTGTTACAGGTGCTGCTTATTGCCAATTCATGGACATGCTGTTTCCGGGGTGCATATTGATGAAAAAAGTCAAGTTTAACGCCAAACTGGAGCACGAATACATCCACAACTTTAAGGTTTTGCAGGCTGCGTTCAAGAGAATGAATGTGGACAAGGTGAGAAAGGGCAGTCCTGCTTACTATTATAACTTAATTCAGTTGTAAAAAGCCTAAAGGTCTGACTTTTTATTGCTTTTCTCGTGTTCTCAGATCATCTCCGTGGAGAGGTTGGTGAAGGGGAAGTTCCAGGACAATTTTGAGTTCCTTCAGTGGTTTAAGAGGTTCTTTGACGCCAACTACGATGGGAAAGAGTACGACCCTCTAATGATGAGGCAGGGTCAGGAAGGAACACCACCCCCCCCGCCTAACCCAGGTAGAGACGACACGGGTGTATATTTGTCTGCGTGTGTTTGGGATGTTGGCAGTTCAGCGCTTCATTTAATTACTCTGATCAACTAATGCATCCACATCCCCACCTGTAACCCAGGGGAACCCACTCATCATAAAGCTAAAAGGGCCCCTCGCTCAGGTAACTCCATTCAGCATGTGTTTGCCGAGGTCTGAAGTTAAATCTGGTTTGATGTGAGCAGCCTTGGTGTGTATTGGTGTGTCCTGTACGTCACTGCTGTAATGCCAAACAGGGGGAGAAATGAACAGTGGTGAGAAAATATGGAAAACAAGAGCCTGCGTTTGATTGTCTTTGGTTCAAACTACATTATATATTCAGATTTTCAGGTAGGGGGGGAGATTATATAAGCGTAAAATGTCCTAATAGCTTCCAAAACCTCAATATTGATCCCTAAGGTGAGAAAATGTCATATATTGAAAAAATAAGGATGTATCTGTATACTTGCATATCTGTATTGTTACTTATTTAAAAAATAATAATCTAAAACCCAAGCGACACATTATCCGATTAAAAAAAAAATATCTTTATGAATTATTCATTCATCATTAAAAAAATACTATACATGCACCAATAAGAGTTTTGTGGCAAATATCAAATTTCCTTTTTTGTTAAGTTTTAAAGTACTGATTTAAGCTGATGCTGATTTATCTTTAGGATTTATAATTACCCTTCCAAGGAAGATGGGGGGGGGGGGATGGATGATTTAAAAAAAAGTTATTTTTAGTTGCACCCTTGAGTCTACAATTACTTACTTGCATGTTCTGTTAATGGGAACAACATACCCACACAAAATATCACTGTACACCACTTAAGCTGGATGAAGTTACTATCTGATTTTCAGCTAATCATTTGTTGTTAAATTAAAGGATTCCCTCCTTTCTTAGAAGTCTGGCAACCATTTCAACACGGTGTCACCAGTAAACAGAACGGGAGGCCAGATATAGCTACTGAGAAGACAAAAAACAGAGAAGATAAAGCAAAATCTTGAAATAATAGCAAATAATGCAAAATTGGAGAGTAGTAGGAGAATGTAGCAGAGTGAGGGAAAGTGGTCATTATGTCCTCCCGCAGCCTAAGGCTAATTTATCAAGGATCCCATAAAGACGTCACTGCTGCAGGAATGGACGGCTCAACAGAGCTGACTCTGAGTAAGTTTGGCGGCTGTACTAAAAAGAAACATAAGATTATTCCTGTTCTCCCCTATTAATGATGAAAAATATGCTAACTTTGCAAAGGGCCTTTGATTAGAGTTTTAGATGCATAGAGTGCTATTTTTCTTTCCAAAGAGTCTTTTGAACAGCTGCGCCTTTAGTCCCTTTTTGAAGTTTTCATTTTAAATATCGAGAGACTCTGGGGTATTACTGTTTAAAAATAGCTTTTATTACCCTGATTTAATTAAACCAATTAGGTAAAATGAAGCAATTTCCATCTCTTTGTAGGATTTTGGCCTTGCCTTGAGACTTATCTTCAAAGTAAAGTTAATCAAGATGTTAGAGTTCAGCTTTTCTAACTTGTAAGTTTACCAGACATGAAAAGCAGTTGATGGATTTGAATGTGGTAAGTTTCTCACCGTGGAAATAAAGGACTTCTGTGAACTAAAAGAAAACTGTTAACAGAACCAAACTGTGTGCATTAGCTCAAAAGTAAACATCCAGCATAAAAAAAGCAAAATATCCCAGACTGAAACATACATGCTTCTGTGTTTTAGGTTCCATGAGAACATCTCCCACTGCACCGAAGGCCGTCCCTGTTCCACAGAGACAGATCAACCCGCCAGCAGCCCGCAGAACCACTCCAGTGACCCGCAACGGAGGAGACGCAGAGCTGGTGGAACTTCACCAGCAGGTACGCCTGCTCTGGCCGGTCCAGCTTGCTGGGAGGTCTCAGGCTACAGCTGAATATGCAGTGGTGTCGTTGATGGATCCTCTTAGATGTGAAACGAGTTATATTTGACAACAGTTTGCTGTGGAACTGTCCTCATGTGATTGTTTTACTGGTTGTAGATAATGGATATGAAACTGACTATAGATGGGCTGGAGAAGGAGAGGGACTTCTACTTTGGGAAACTGAGAGACATTGAGCTCATCTGTCAGGACAACGACGGTGAAAACAGCCCAGTTCTGGGAAAAATCATTGACATACTGTATGCTACAGAGGTAAGAGACACCCACGCATTTACAGAGAACTACATGATATTTTGGTGGCATTTTATGTGACAGACGAACACAAAGTAGCACAGGACTGAAGGGAAATAAAAATGATGCTTGATTTTCAACATTTCTTTATAAATAAAAATCTGTGGGGCGCTCTTTTATTCAGCCTCCTATTCAGAAGGACAAAAAGTGAATTATACGTTTTTAACGTTTCCCATTGGCCATTTTACTGACCCAGCAGAACCAGAACCTTTTGGCTAAAGCCGGGCATACACTGTACGATATTTTCAATCGTTGTACTCATATACAGCTCAAACTCTACGACAAAACCACAGGGTTTAAAAGTTCACAGCTCACGATATCTGTTCTTACACTGTGCGGCCCGACGCTCTGATGCGACCTGACTGCTCACACTGTACGTTCAAAAACCACACGTCGGACTGAGCCCCGTAGAAAGATGGCGCTACTCGGACTCGTCTACCCGAAAGCCAAATGTCAACAGTAAAAGAAGAAAAAGGCGGAAGTGTTGATGCTCACTGTTAAATATGAGGCTCACTAGAACAAAACGCGCTGCTTTGGACATTCTACGAGTTGCTCCTCCGTAGTTTGACTCCATGTCACACGTACTGCTGCTATGCTTCTCTCCGCTCCTATGTTTTCGTTTAAGAAGACGAAGAAGAACTTCCTTGTTTGCACATGCGCAGTGCGCAAGGTCGGGGGAAATCGGCTCGTAGCTCTGCTTCAACAGCAGGTCGTGCTCACGATCTCCTCACGAGGGCCGACTGAGTTTCAAACATGTTTGATTTTCAACCGACCGTCCGATTCCTGATTGGGAGGTGGTCGTGAGAGGCGAATCGCCCCTCGTTACCCCCGTATACTACACAACGCAGGACGCAGGATCAAGCTGAAACTCGACCCGATCCAAAAAATTCTCCCACGACTGAAGAATCAGCCCGAAAAGGTCAAAAACCCGTACAGTGTACGCCCGGCTTAACTGTAAAGCGCTATGTGTGAGGGAAAACTAACACATAGGAGGTACTTTTTTCAGCAGACGGGGAAGCTGGTCAAAGTTGAAGCTAAATACAAGGCAGTGCTGGAAGAAAATATAAGCTGTTGTACAAAGAAAACTAGGAGTTACTATTAGAATGAGCGTTTTTCATTGTAGACCCTGGACAATGAAGGGAAATACAGCAAAGATGCAAACGAGTACATTGAACCAGTGTTAAAGGGGACGTGTATTGAAAGATTTAGTAATATGACCCAAACTGTCTTCACAGGAAGGATTCGCACCTCCAGACGATGAAGAAATTGATGGAGGACGAGATCAGGAGGAGTTCTGAAATCTTCCTCATTTTCTCACCTCCATCTCTCACCTGTCATACTTTAATCAGACAATTGAGTCATTTTTTTGCCTGGTTTTATCCCCCGTTAGTTAATTTTTTAAATCTTCCCCCGACTTCTTCCATCTCATTCATGGCTTTACGTGTCCATGACGACTTTGTTGGACAGGTTAGCTCCCCAGACTTTGACTTGCAAATGACACTAACCTAGATGTGTCTGGACAAGGGCCCAGCAGCCTGGCTTGGCTTGACTGACTAGTTCTAACCCGTTTTCAGAGGGGGGCGGTGAGTCTGTCAGCGTGTCACATATTCAGAGGTAACAGCAGTGGGATTTTAAAGCTGCAGCACTGGGGCCAGCAGTGCTTTAAATCGGACTGTGTGAGGAGACAAGGTGCTTCCTAGTTTATACACGAAACACTACAACGTTTTACAAGGAATGTGATTGTTTTATTCAGGGTGCGATTATAGAAACAATGATCCGCCTTTTAGGAGTAAGGCCTGCAAAATGGAAATCTTTTGATGACACGGCGACAAGCGAACGATCAACAGACATATCACAGACTGAGCGGCACACACGTACACGCTTAAAGCAACCCTGAGGAAAAACATCACGTTGTCATGTTGTCCCACGAAACTGTTCTGACAGCTTGTTAGGCGACAGCATGGTGTATTTATGTTTATTTATTTATCTTTGTTAATCTGCTCTGTACAGTTTCTGAAAAAAAAAATGGTTGGGATTTGGGGAGATTAAAGGTCTTGCACTAAATGTAGCGAAACAAACCGACTTAAATTATCCAAAAAAAACGCCAACATGCAGTGACTGGCTGCTGCCGGGAAGAAACAGGAAGATGCAATTTTATATTTTGTAGATTTGTTTTAAAGAAGTATGTTTTTTTTTTTTTTTTTTATCGCATTGAATTCCTCAGTGGGCAAGACGAAGGAGTGTTTATAAAACTTAATTATCAAGCAAGCATCAGGCTGGACACACACTGCAGACCAACATTACTAATTACTAATGTTTGACTGTGTTTATTTAGTTAAACATTTTAGCTGCTACCATTATTTCTCTGTTGCCGCATTTGAGTTTTCATATGTTGCAAAGCGCTAAAACGCCACCATGGCTGCCAAGGAAACAAAGGTCTGGTTTGTCCTGATTAATGACCAGGCGGAGCATGACTGGAGCAGCCGGAGAGCAGAAAACATCCGACCCTCTCTTGCTGTTTCTCACCATGGTAGCCATGTGATCAACTTGCATCGTGTGGAGTTACTGCTGGAATGAAATAAAGCTATGAGGTTTCAAGAAAATGAAAGCTGTTGGCTGTCTGTCATGGCTGGCCTGTTTTATCCACCAGATAGCTCACATTTACAGACGTACTGCTAAAATACACTCATATGCCCATTATTAGGTAGCTAAAACATCTTGATAAAATGGTCTTCTCAGTCATGCCTGATACTTATTTCTCAGTTGATTTAACAAGATTCGGATGCCCTAAACGTTCTTTGAATGCATTTTGTACTGGAACCCAGGAATTTCTGGGCCTACAGCTGAGCCATCGGAGTGAACTCGCAGCCAACATTCACCGTCTGTTCGATAGACAGCAGCCAGACAGACGGAGGTTAACAGGACCTGGCACTTACCAGGGAGGGCGATAGACGACACACGAGGGTGACGCAACACACTGAAGAATAAACAAACGTTCGTTTGCTTTCAAAAAAAGAAACGAAAACATTTACATGTAATGCAGAGTGGCACAACACATACTTTCATTAGCTTATACAGCTGATGATTTTAGTGAGATGGAGCTAAACCAGTGACAGCAGGTAGATGATGAGGAGTAGAAGGGGTCTTCAATTTAGCCCCGCCCCCAACGCCATAATAGTGCCATCTTGTAAGCGACATCGTAGCTGAAGGAACTCTGCAGTGACACTGAAAACGTCTCTCACTGGAAAAAAAAAAGCTGCAGTATAAAATGAGAATATCAGGTTTTTACTTTCTAACAATGTTTGGCTTTTCAATGTCTAATTTTTCAATGCCAAACTCTTCAAGCTGTCACTGTTTTAGCTCCATATAAACACCGTCGGCTGCAGACATCTCCCAGATGCACCCTGCACTCCCCTTCTCCTGGGCTGTTATCTGGCTCCTGATAAAAGGGGTTGTTTATGAGCACGGAGCATTTGAGAACAAAGCAAGAATTTAAAAGGAAAACCCTTATTCCCTTCCCCAAGGATTCTCAAACACAGTATATAGTTCATAAGTTCGGCTACAAAGACTACCTACCTTACCTTGGTTGCAATCACACATATAATTCAGTGACATTATTTAACTTATGATTAAAATGTATGATTCCACACCAAGAAATTACTCGAGAGTAAAAAAAAAAAGTATTTGGTAAGAAGACTACTCAAGTACTGAGTAAATATGTAAAATGATTTAATTGGTCAGGCAGAAATATTAAATTATGTACAAATTCTGGTATTTAAACATCTAATAAAGATTTTTATAAACAATAACAATTACAAAGTAACAAATTCAGGCAGAAGAAACACTTTTCTCAACAATGTTTTTCAACATGAAACTTTTATTGCATATACAGTAAGTTAGGAGAGTGCAAAATACTTCCAATGACAGTATCTACTGTTTACTGTATGGTTACTTGACCTGTGAATGACTCAATGAGCTCAGCAGATAGAAAATACCATTAAAACAACAAAGCTTGAGCACAAACAATAATTCTCACCTTAATACAAACTAGATGTCTCTCTGGTGCCTTTATTGGTTAAAACAAGTTTGTTCTTTATTCAGTGAAGTTACAGTGGATAGAGTAGCCAGACATTTTACTCAAGTAAGCGTAGCGATACTTCTTCACAATATTTACTCAAGTAAGAAGTGCAGTGCAGTAAAACTACGCCTACAAGTACATTTGGTTCAAAAAGTTACTCAAGTAAATGTAACTGAGTAAAAAGTAACTAGTTACTACCCACTTTGATGATAATTTCATTTCTCGTCCTGAGAGATGTATCAAGTTGTTATAAAATATTATTTCTTTGAACATAATGAAGGAAATTGGTTTCCATAAATGTCCTACAGCAAACAATTATTTCTTTTAGAAACCAAATTATATTCCTTTTCCGTTTTAATTAATTTTTTATTTATTTTTTAACGTGCCTTGTCACCGTTTTTGAACGTCCTGGCCGCTGGACGGGAAGCTAACGGTTCAAACGCGACACCGAGTGACGTCAGGCCGGCAAAGAGACGTGGCAGAGCCGCCGAGCAGAGCCGCTGACGGAGCGTCCCGTCCGAGAGTCACACGGCGGCAGCACGGAGACAGAAAGCAAGCAAGCAAGCAAGAAAGTCACGGCGCCTTCCCGAACTACTAGCGTGGTCCGTCTGCACTGGAAACATGGCCTCTAATAACGGCTCGGCCGGGAAGTGGGAGGTGGTGAAGAAAGGGAGGAAAAGTAACCCGGGAGGAGGAAAGTCCGGCGGGGGAAACGGAGCACGGAAAGCCCTGGGGGAGTCCAACCAACCGTCCAGACGTAAGTGAACAAGGCCCGGTCTCGATAGCTAGTTCCTGTTCCTGTGAGCCTTTTCTTCTCGCTATTAAGAATATAAAAAAAAACGCGAGGCGTTATTTCTGTAACTGTTTTTTTTATTTAAAATGTGAATTTTCTCTAATAAATGGCGGAGCTGCCAAGCGAGTCTGTCCCACGGCTGTCAACCGATTTGACAAGCTAGCTGTTGGGGCTAGCCTTCATCCAGCGTCGCCTTCCTATCATTAATGAGGTTCTGTTGTTAATTTTTTCCCCTATCAGATTTACAAAGCATAATCTAAACATATCTGTAGACATATATAAGTTACAAATAGTTCACTAATTGATCTGTCGCTGAGTTTTCCTGTTGGAAGCTAACCGAATAGCTTCGGCAGCTAGCCGACTAGCAGCTTGTTACAGTGGAGTCTTCACGTTCCAAACATGTGGAGAAACTCTGACTTTTCTGCGTTTTAACCCCAGAAGTGTCTTATTATTTGGTTTAAACATTAAATATTCGACACCGTGTCTGTTTTATTTTGACCCAACTGTTGCAAACTGTGCTGGCTGGGTCATTACGGACAGATACAATCCTGATTTCCTGTTGTTTCACTCAAAAATATACTAAAAACACAGTATTATTGTTACTAATATTGATGTTTAAATAATTTGTGAACATATTGGATTACGCTTTTATTTGAATTTAAAATTATTTTACAAACGTAAATCATATCTATCATTTAGGAACTATTTTTCATCATTGCCTATGCCTTGTTTTCCCTTCGTCACTGCTGGGAGCAAAGAACAGGTCTCATTCTTTGCATGTTTCACTAAAACGAATAGTTTATCAGGCAGGATGTTGTTTGTGTAACCCGCCTTACACAACACACCAGTCCTGTTGGAACAACTAAGTACATAAATGTATATATGCTCCAAAGATAATGCTATAATATAGATATGTTTTAATTAGTGGGATATGCAGATCAACTGTGGTGCATAAAATTAAAACGTTTATTTTATGTTTAACTGTACATGGTCTGTATTAGGGCTGCACAGAATAAGACATTCGACCGTAATGCTCTTGAATGTAGCAATGATGAGGCTAATTGCAAATAACTCAACTTCTCACTCATTCTCCATCCCCAGCGTCACAATATCCACTGTCCCTTTCCTTCACTAAGATCTTGATCAGCTAAAAGGGCAGTAAACATCCACCCAAATGCTAATACGCGCAAATATTTGGCCCTTGAAACGTGTTAAGTCAATAAAATGCGGGTTAATCCTAATCAGTATTATCAGTCAGCACTAGGAATGTTTTCCTGATATATTGTAGCCCTAATAATAGTCGCAATTTTGTGTTTCAAAAATAAAATAATCAGTAAACACAGTTTAGATTTTAATTAAGCCTCCTTTTTTTTGGGTTGCCTGGGATCTGGACCCATCCCACTGCGGGAATAACCTCCTACAGTGTGTATTTAAACACACGGCGCAGACTCGATACGTCATAAGCTGAAATCTTTGTCACTTCTTCTTTGTCAAGTAGACAACTTTTTTTTGGATGATTCAAAATCCACAGAATACACAATCTGATTATTTAGCCTGTATATTAGCAACTTTTAGAAGGCAAAAGAAGTGACGCTTAACAAGTCTGCGTAACTTCTTGGAAGTTTTTTAGAGTTTGCAAGTATTTTAGTTTGAAAAGCATTTTAGCTCGGTTGTCGACTGTCGTGGCCTTTTATGTTCCAAAAACCAAAATTTCCAACATAAGTTAGGCCGTGGGTGGTAACAGGTGGTTTGATTTGCACGCACTTCCGACTTGATTGTTTTGTAAAAAAAAATATGATTTATGTCTTGTAAAAGTAGAGACAAAATAATTACTAAAAATGTCTTGCAACTTAGTCGAAAACTAAAAATAATCTCAATTTGATCTTTGAAGTTCTAAAAGTGGTCAATAAAACATTTACAAAACCTCCTGTCAACACACCTGACATTTACCAAAGAAATTATTTGTGTTCTTAATCACTCAGATTAATGGGAGGGTCTAACAATTAACAACGTAATCTAAACAATTCCAAATATAAAAATGAATTACAAATTTTGATTCTGAACTAACTTAAATATATTCTAACTACCCAAAGAAGAAAACTAACCTGGTAGAAATTACAATCCACAAAGTTTGTCATAAATGGCCACAACATCGGCTAGACTGAGGATGCAGAACCACGTAGAGGTCCAAGCAGCTTTTCAGGGATTTTCCACGTTTCCACAAAAGCAAAAACAACACAGTCCTAAAGTTTCATGGTTTATTAAACGAGTTTTATAAACTTCTGGGAAAGAAGTTATTTTCAGTAGTGTGACATTGTTACAGAGTAAGGCTTAACACTTGCTAATTATTGACAAATTTGCAAAGTTGACTTATTGTCTTAAACAATTTAAAGGGGGAAAAAAGCTCATGCAGATGCTCCTAGATATTACAGTCTAAGGATATGACTAATATGATCTTGACCTTCTGATTTGTTTTTGCAACCACTTTTATCACGGAGTCATCTCGTCCAAAGTCCGTTTGTTTGGTAAACAAGACCAGTCCTCTGTTAGTGGGGACGCTCTAAGGTTCTGCGATTCAGGCATCCTTTGTGTTTCTGTTGGCAAATAATCGACTTCTCAGAGTTTATCTACAAATGATTATTTTGCATCCTGTTATATGTTCCTAACTAATCAGGTTGTATAACACAACTTTATCCACTAAGTTTATTGGTGATCTGCTTCTACCGAAAACAAACTGGAATCTAAAACGTACCGCAACCTAATCGCTGTAGAAAAAAAGGCTATTCTTCCTACAGTAGCTGTGTTATGAAACCGTTTTGTTTTAAATAATAGACTCACACACACTGAAAATCTTTTTTTAGAGCCTCGCAGAGAGCTGAGAGATCAGATGAGCAGATTTCTGACAACAAGCTGCTGACTCCATCTACATTTGAAGCTGAAGAGATGCAGCGATGTTTGTTTTCTGGGAAGCTTTAAGCTCTCTGTACCCATTTAGACTGATTTACAATTTAAGTTTAAGTAGTATGATATAAAAATGATAGGAACGGCATTTAAAATATCTGTTGTAGCCCTCCTGCAGTGAGTGGTCGACGTAAATATTGGTGGTAGAAGCAACGTCGTACCGCGTGTCTAGGTGAGCAGTCGCCGACGCTTTAACCTGAGACAGGAGTTTAAACTTCGCCTCCTTTAATAATGTGAAACACGGCTACTGTCTTTCAGCTGATTCAGTCCAGATTTACTGCAGCTACATTGAAGATGTGCATCTCTAAAATCTGAAATAATAATTATTTCTCTATTATTAAAAATAATAGAGTTTATTGTGGAGAAAAAAAATGAGTGAGGCTCAAAAAATTTGATTTTCTTTATTTATATATAGATATATCTATATAGATATACATTTATTTATTTATTTTTGTTCAATCATCAATAAATCTGCCCCAGTAACAGTTACTATAGTGGTTCCACTGAAAAAATATTCCTTTATGTCTTACACGGGTAACAAAAATTTGTATTCACGCTTTAATTAATAATTAATTACTTGATTTATATCAGGTATGTAAATTCAGGCAGAAATTGCTCCTAAAACCTTTAGGGCTTAACAGAGGTTTTACAGATAGTCAAAACAAAGACAAAAACTATTTGGGATTTACATTTCCAAGTTTATTTATTTATTATATATATTAGTGATTAGTAAAGGGCTAGCGATGCTTGCTGTAAACGGCAGTCGTCTTCTTCTTAGTGCGTATGCTCTACAGAATCCCTTACTATTGCTATCTGATTTACAAAAGGCTCTCATTTGTTCCAGAAAATAAGAGCTTAAAAGGACAAAACAGGGCAGCGTTGCTGTGAAACACTCCGTGTTATCAGCCAAAATCGGCTCTGGGTCCGTTCCACCAAACCTCCTGAAGGCAGATATGAATTGGCCTCCGTGACAATCGTCTCCATTTCGTTGCAAAACGACACGCTCTTGCTGAAGTAGTCTAGTAGTCATACATGGGAAGGCTTCAAATAAGTTTGTGTTACAAATCCTGACGTGAAAGTTTCATAAGATTTCTTGTGGATGCCAGCAGCCTGTTGCGTAAACTATGAAGGGAGGGCAGATGGGAGGAATCATAGGACAGTCGGAGGGGGAGCCATCGTCATAGTGATTTGATTTTCTCCACAGCGTGAGATTAGACAAAAGTCTTCAAGAAACAGAGACGATTCTCAGAGAGCCGCTGCTTCTGTCTGCGGTTATATAACGGCGGGTTTTTATTTCTTCTTCGCCTCAGCGCCCATCAAGATGTCCGAGACGCTGTTCGACGGTTTCGAGAAGGTGGGGAAGAAGCAGAACAAGGAGCAGGTTCCACCGCCAGCAGAGCCTCAGAGCAAGAAGCCCTCGTCAAATAAACCGTCCAAAAAATCCCAGCCCAGCAGCACGACCACGCCTACAAGCTACAAAACCCTGGAGGAAGCCGTCAAAGCTGTAAGTAAATGTGGTTTTAATCAGTTGGGCTAAGACTTTACCAGAATTAAAGCACTTTTTAATTAATTTATTGGACCTAAAAAGATTGCATCACCCTCTTGAAGACATTGAGATGTTTTTTTTTACCCTGCGGACGGTTTCAGTTCGTGCCTCGTTTTTGAGAATAAACGCTCGATCTTTGCTTGTAGCTGGATATTGGGGACCTGAAGCAGCAGCTGGCCCAGAGTCAGACCCTGTTCCCGGACAACCCGTCGGTCTGGGTCAAGGACCTGGCAGGATACCTCAACCTGAAGCTGACGGCGCCGGACAACGGGCCCACACTCAGCAGCTATGCTTCTGGTCGGCAAAGTTCCAGCTTCTGCTTTCTTTGTACTCCCCACCAGAGCTGATAATTTACCTCATTTATTGGTTCTCATTTCCTTTCTACCCCAGACTATCCATACTGCCTTATTGGGAAGGAGCTGCGGGGGGTCATCAAAGGCCTGGTCGCACGCTGCGGCAACGTTCTGCCTGATTTCTTCGACTACTGCGTTTCCACAATGCTCAGGGAGCTGGACAAACAGCCCGGTAAATCCGAACGACTCGCCATCCTTCCTGTCCCTGTTGGCCTTTTTTCAGGTCCAAAAGACTTTCAGAGACTTGTTGCAGTTAAATATGGAGAGGAGCTTTGATTAAACATTTGGGCTAGTGGAGAAAGAGGCGTTTAAAAGTACCCAAAAGTTTGTTTTTTCTTGATTTCAGGGGAACCGCTTCATGGATACAGGGTTTGCATTCAGGCAGTCTTACAGGACAAACCCAAAATCGCCACCCAGAACTTATTAGAGGTGACACCCGACTTATCACTGCTGTTTGTTTTTCTTATGTGTAACATATTGGTGGTTTTGTCTTTTGTAATAACCTTGAAATATTGTGTTACTTTTCCCCTCCTCCTCGTCTTTCTCCCCAGTATTTGGAGTTATTGAGATCAGTTCAGAATCGTCCAGTCAAGTGTTTGACAATCATGTGGGCTTTGGGTCAAGCAGGTTTCTATGATCTCAGCCAGGGCTTAAGAGGTAAAAAACACAAACGTTTTAAATTAGCAGGGGGAGACAACATGTTCTGATATGGATGATTTATGCCCTGCAAAAACACTCATACCCCATGATCTCCTCTTTTCCATTTTGTCATGTTATAATCACAAACCTCCATGCCTTTCATTTGGAAATCTATGCACTAGACTGACATGAAGCAGTGCAAAACTGTTAAATGGAAAGGAATAAAAGTCATTTTCTAATTTCCTGGGGCAGACATCAATAATTTTGTTACGAATTTCCTTTAGAAGAAAGCTAATTTGTAAATAGTCATAAAACAAAGTTTTTAACATCTCAGTAAATAGGATGGCGCAGCTCCAACGCTGCCATGACGGTGGCGACCATTTATTTATTTATTTATTTATTTATTTATTTATTAAACAGACTGAATGGACAAGGAGAGGATTAATTGGGAGTGGCAACCAAGAAGCCCATGGTAACTCTGGAGGAGCTGCAAAGAACCACACCTCAAGTGGGAGAATTGACAGGACAACTACTACTTGTACGACAAATCAAACAATGTTTAAAGGAGCCCTTAGGAAGCCGTGTCTGCGGTTTGCCACAAGCCGTTTAGGGGACGCTGCGAGACGTGTGAACGAACGAGATCTGGTCCAATGTGACCCACATGACTTAGATCTTTAGGTCACATGGTCCCTAAAATAGCTCCTGCTGTAACACTCAAGGAGATTAAATATAAAAAGGCAAAAATATATATTGGCCCTATCCTAGTTCTGTTCTAGTTTTATCCTATTTCAATATTTAAAAGTCATAACCTGATAAAGTACAGAGAATTTCAACGGGTATGAACAAAGGTAACCTTTTTCAGTGTCCTGTGTGGACTCATGTTGGGGAATGGAGGCGTCGTGGCCTCTGTTGCTTTTCTCTCACTTTCTCAAGAAGTGATTTCAGAAATTTGGGTTGGGGTTCACTGGAGTAAAGGCAGCAACACATCTAGTGACGGGCCAGTACTTTACTGTTTTTTTTTTTTTTTATTATTATTGAGACTGAGAGTCTGCAGATTGTTGCCACACAAGGATGAGCATTTTTGAAATGTTATATAAGGACCTTGATCTGGAAAATGTTTCCTGTCTGAAGGCAAGGAAAGACACGTCTGACTTTCTCTGAGACGGTTTACAAAAACCCACGTGTGTTGTTATTTTTCCGTTTTCTGCATTTGATATCCAGAATATTTTGTCATTTCAAAATCACAGGATTAACTCTAAAAAGTCTCTAAAATTGCACCATGTTCTTAAACAGTTAAACAGTTGTTGTTGTTTTTTTACTTCATGAAAGTCAGCTGTTTTGTGTTTTTTGGTTTAGTTGAAAACAAAAAGGCTGAAGCATCCGAGTCATGTTGTCTTGTTGTGTGCTGCAGTGTGGCTGGGTATCATGCTGCCTGTGCTGGGGATAAAGTCCTTGTCTGCATACGCCATCGCCTATCTAGAGAGACTCCTCCTGTAAGTTTACCAAATAAATATCCTTTTTTTTTTTTATTTTATTTAGCATAACCAAAAATGAATTCATTGTCCAGTGGATGGGGTGTAGATTTTTCACATCTTTTGCTTGTTGTGTTTCCCTTACTGAAAGTAAACGTAAAAAAATATTTATACCATTACATGGTAAGCTAATGCGTCGTGGCCTCTCTACTTTGTGACTTTCTTGCCATTGTTTCTCTTTCCAGACTTCACACAAACCTGACAAAAGGATTTGGCATCATGGGTCCCAAAGAGTTCTTTCCCCTGCTTGATTTTGCCTTCATGCCTAAGAACGCCCTGTCACCGAGGTAAATACAAGCTAATGCTAACTAGGGACGCAAACAAATCATCGACTTACGATTAATGGTTAATTAATGGTTAATTAGACTAAAGTTTTTCCCATCCAATTAACTTGATATCGTCCGCTTAGAGACGGACCTTCTGTCAGTGTTGTAGTATGGCCGGCATCCAATAGGGGGCGCTGCCTGTCAATCTAAAGTAGAGCCAGACCACAGTTGCTGTAAGAGAAGAAACAATCATGGGGGAAAACTCACTCATTTCATAGGGAGGCAGCGTGAAACGGTCCAAACAGTCTGGTGTGGGATTATTTTCCACTGATGACAGAAAAGTGGAGGCAATTATGCAAAATAGTAACATGATAGAAAAAGACGTGATGCCAAAAACTCAGTTGATCGTGAGAGCTTTTGAGGGGATTATTAGTTTCATATATTTTATTCTATTCAATTTATTAGGTTCCTGTTTTCTTATATTTCATAAATATGTTCAAGGCGGTAAAATAAAGTTAAAATATAATGATGTGCCTCTTTTAAAATTCAGCATATTGTAAAAAAAAAAATAATTAGATCTTCATGTTATAGAAAGAGCCTCTTGATACAAAAGAAAACTAGGGTTTTATTTAAAAAATGTCTGCTTTTCAATTAATGCTTAGTCGATCGATAAGGTCAATCAACTTTAGATTAACTCGTTACTAACTTGTTGGCTACAGTCATTCAGTAAATTAGAATATGCGATTGTTTCTCAGATTAAAAGTACATTTTAAATGATGACCTTTAAGCAAGATTCAAATCTACTTTTCATTAAGCCCTTGTTTCTGTGTTAAAATATTTCTTGTTGGTCTGACGTTAATATTCTAACCTTAAATGACGTGTTTCCATTACCTGTAAGCTGAAAATCAAGAATAAAGGCTTGAAAGCATCAGTCTGCGTGTAATTAATCTACATTATGTTTCAGTTGGGTTATTGGAATAATTAAATGTTTCAGTAATATTCCAATTTCTTTAATACGGTGTAGAAATAAGTGTCTGTATGACATAGTGACCCAGATTAAAACAAGCTAAATTTCTGGCTCATTTTATGAATTTTAAAGGCACTCAAGTGGATTTTCCACCACATCAGTCATTTGGCAACATTTTGTATTTCAAAAAATAACAAACCATGATATAATTGTTTATCTTTTGTGCCGTTTACTTGCTGGGTTGCTAAATGTTTTATTTAACATAGTGAAAGTGTTGTTTTCTGTTAGCGCTATTGCAGTAAACACTGAGTTTTCCGACAGTTTGCAGGAGCAGCTGAGGTGTTTGTATCCTCGGCTTAAAGTCCTCGCCTTTGGAGCCAAGCCAGAGAGCACGTTGCACACGTACCTGCCATCGTTTCTGTCCAGAGCCACGCCGCACTGCCCGGACGACATGAAGAGGGAGGTGAGGCGCCACACCGTGCTGCTGAAAGGCCGCTGCTTTAGAGCCTTAGTAAAAACTGCTTAGAGGGATATTAAGAAATGTATAGAAGCAGATGCAGAAGTTCTTGAAGACACTATTCAAAAGTTACATTCTTCTGGCTAATGTCAACTTTGATTATTTTGTGTATTTTTCTAGGTCTGGGTAAGTAAGGAAAAGGCATTTTTTCCTGTTTATTTATTTTTACATCCATCCCTGAAGTCATTCAATCAGTCGTCCAGACACGACTAGGGCTGTGCATAAAAATCGATGCAAAGATTAATATCGACATTTTTAAAAACGATTTAATATCGATATTCTGGCTTTCAATATCAATATACCTCCCAACCCCTAGGGGGCGTTATTACAGCACGCCATCACCGTTCACAGCGAGGAAGAGCAAGTGAGACGAATATGCAGACTGGGAGACAGGATTTTAAAAGCACCTTAGTCCCTAAAATCAGACGTTTGGGCACATTTTGGTTTCTGTGATGCGTTAAATGCATTGAACCAAATGCACTTTATTTTCCTGTTAATATATCAGAGTTCAATACATTGAACATAAACACTATATTTGGCCGGCTATGTTGATTTAATGACTGAGCATTAATTTGAAAATAATAATAATTATACAAAGAAGAATTGGGGAAATTGTAAAGCTAGAAAAATATTAAAATTTGAAGGAACTGGGCAGGAGCCTTGTATGTATGCTTTTATTTTCAACTTAAGTCACACTTTTCATAAAAACCTCACTGGTTTGGGTGGACTCAGCTGGAAAACGGGCAAAACGCTCCAGATATTGAGTAGATCGACTGAAACGCGTCTTCCTGTTTCTCCTTGTTTCTTGCAGCTGCTCAGCAGCATGACAGAGTGTCTGTGTGTGGATGTGCAGAGTCTTGGCGTGTGGAGACAGCTCTACACCAAACATTTACCCCAGTCCAGGTGAAAATTAAAAAAAAACTCAAGAGACGAGCTAAAGCCGAGTATGTCCGTCTGTTAGGAGTTGTCTTAAGTTTATATATATTTTTTCTTTTCATCTCAAGTCTGCTGTTGAACCACTTGCTGAAGTCGTGGAATACCCTACCACCAAAGGTAGGACTTCCTGATTCGTATCATGGTGGGACATAAAGCTAGCTGACCTTCCTGAACGGTATTCATCAGACCCTCGTTTATTATTTCCTCTGAATGTACAGTTGCGGAAGAACCTTGAAGAAACAATCCAGTCTTTTAGAGTGACCAACGACGAAATGAGGGACACAAACGAATCTCAAGACCTTCAGGAGTGCAACAGCCTGTGCCAGGTGAGCTGGAAAAACGAGAATGGGAGATCAGTCCCGCCGTCACGGCTGATCGTTGCTCCTGCATGAAGGCCAGAAGTGAAACGCTGTTGCCTTTCCAGAACCTTCAGGTGAAAATGCGTGGCCACGGGTTCCCCTGGTCCAAACTGCTCCTGGTTCTGCTCGTGTTCACCGCCGGCTTCATCGCCCATGACGTCAGGTCTCACGGCTCAGTTGCAGGTGTGTCTTTGTTTTTTTTTTTTGTTTATTTCGACACCCACAGTTTGCGTGCCGCTCTAACCGATGCTGCGTTTCAGATTCCACCACGGCCATGTATCTGCGCCGCTCGGGCGTCACCGCCGGCTCTCAGCAGGCCTGGAGCAAAATAACCGTCTACACCCAGCAGGGCTTCAGGTGGGACCGCACGGCCAACATGTGCTGCTTTGTTGTTCTCAAATTTGGCCCCTCCAGGCTCCCGTCTGATCCAGAGACGGTTACCCCAGCATCCTGAAGTAAAGACTCCTCCGAGCAGCTTGTATAACAACTACGTTGCTTTCGTTGCAGCTGGCTGGAGAAAAACACTCCTCATTACTACTCTGAGTGTGTGCGGGTGTTGGGTCCAGTCTTTGAACAAGGGGTAGAGAAAACAAAAGCAGCAGCTGTCGTCCTTTCAGAAAAAACCCTGCTGTTTATCCTGTGGGTCAAAGAAACAACACCGCTGGTCATAGACTGGGTGAGACGGTGAACGGCTTGTTTTTCTGCTTTTAAAACATCTCCATTAAACTTTAAAGGGTCAGTCTTTTATACTGGGGACTGCAGCTGACACAGCGATGGCCCTATCTTTGTTTCCCAGGTGAACACCAACACCCCAGACGGTGTTTTCCAGGTGTTGGCATACCTAAAGGAGCTTCTCATCTTCGTCCAGCAGAACTACGTCCTGCCAGCTCTGGCATACGTGTCTGATCTTTTACAACGAGCGTGGACCAACCTGCAGGATTCCTGCAAGTCAGTACCCAAAGCAGCAGCTGGTTTTGTCCACTAGGGTTTTTACTGCAAAAAGGGAACTAACAGTAAGTAGAAATGTCTTGAAATGAGTTAGTTTGTCCTTGTTTCAGCAGGTAAATAAGATTATTTCCCAATGGAATGAGTATTTTAGATATACTGCACTTGAAATAAGATGATGGAGATGAAGTGTTTGTATTTTAAGCGCAAAACTCTATTCCATTGGCAGATCATCTGATTTACCTGCTCAAATCAAGGACAAACTCACTCATTTCAAGAAAGTTGTTCTTACTTTTAGTTCCCTTTTTGCAGTGTTTATTTTTTTTAACAGGGCTGCAAGATTATGTTAACATTTGGTGTTAAAATATGACTCTGAGATCTGCTCATCCAGCTCTTCATCACGTGAAATGGTTATTAGGTAAATGATAAAACATGTTGGAAACCAGGAAAACCATCTAACTCGTTTATTCTAAGACTCAAATAGAAACAGAAACAAGTACACCAGAAGAAACTTATTTTTGGTTTATTAATGAAATTATACGGGTAAAATTATGTTTTTCTCCTTGGCTGAAAGCTTTCACATTAAATGCCTTCAGTTATACAAATACAAATATGACGGTATATATATTTTAAGTGTATATTGTTGAAAAAGACATGGGACACATCCAGCTCAAAATAAAATAAAAAAACACCAGAAATGTTATGGAAAGATATCCTTTAAAAACAAAGTTAGCTTTGGGAGAGATTTGTGGCTATTGTAGGAAATAGCCAAGAGTTGTTTTTCAACTGCTCCAAACGGCTCAGTTGACCAAACAAGGAAGTCTCATTTCTATTTTAAAAATTTCACCCAATTCGGTTTGTTTTTATTTGTATTAACCCTCGTTCTGTGCTTGCAGCGGGGAGGTGTCGGTGTCGTGTCTTCGGGGACACGCCCTGTACTTCACAAACTCAACATGGCAGCTGCTCCAACACACGACGTCGGCCATCAAAACGTGGGCTCAGGAGCTGCTGACGCGGGCAGGATAACAGAACCGGACTAATTTTACCCATGCAATACAAACACGCTTGTGTGTGCAGGCGGATGCTGTACAATCACACAGCATCTGAGGCTGCCTCTCTGCGCACAGGGTTCCTCTGAAGCCATGATCGTCGGACGGAAACCAACTCCTGTCTCGTTTTCTTGCTAAGTTTTATAAATGGGTTCGAATGGATGTTTCTACCAATCTTTTTTGTCACTGCAGGATGTGGAGGCTGTAGTTTTTTTTTCTCTCTCCTTTTTCTACTGCAAGTTGCTTTATCTCCTGATGAGATCAAATGTAATTTATACAGAAAAATGCAGGTTTGTAGATTTATACGCCATTTTTATTTAAAGATTTAAGAAAAAAAACATGATCTAAGGAAACCTGGTAAGAGGCAAGAAAAAAAAGAACCTGAGCCAAAACAGATCCACTTACATTTAGGACCACTTCATCTTACAGATTGTCTCATCAATGGAAATGTGAACTTTTCTTACCTTTGCAGGTTTATTTATTCCTCTGGTGGACTTTTATGTGAATATCATCAACTAGCAGAAAAGGCCCACATTTATGTCCAGAATATGCGTTTTCTTTCTCTCCCTTGTTTTATTTTGTCCTGTTTAATGCCTCGCTCCCTCAGCCTCTTGTTTAGGAGAAGTCTGTGTAAATGCACTCTTGACATTCTTAAATTGTGCCTGTGTGGCTTCAGCAGGCTCGTTGTGTTGGGATCATGATCAGTTCTGAACCAACATCCAGTTTTACTCTGAAACATGAAGACGCTCGTCAACATTTCAGTCCAGTTCATTCAGTGACGGTTCGTTGTACAGCAGATTGGATGGATTTGGCAACAACCAGTGTCTTCAATTGTGATGGAAATCCTTTATAATAAAGACTTCAAATTGAATGTTTGTGCTTCTTAATTAATCCAACACTGCATGGTATTCTAAAGCTTTCATTCACATTTAAGATGGACTGTGATCGATAGAAAATGTTACATCTGTTGTTACCGCCTGAGTGTTTGTACATATATCACGAGACCAAGAAGGCTTAAAAAAAAAAAAAAACGTACCTTGTCAATTCACAATAACAGAAATGTATTTCTACATATCACCATTTACCATTGCGGTAGTCACATTGATGCTCTCCAGGCCCCTTCGATGGCGGTACCTGGGGAGCGCAGGACTGTATATGGTGACCAATAGCCACCGGGAGTCCATCTTTCGCTAGCTAATAAGACGCGCGGGTCAATCTTTTGGCGGCCAATCGTAGGGCGACGTCAATCTTTTGGCGGCCAATCGTAGGGCGACGTCAATCTTTTGGCCGGCCAATCACGAGGCTACGTCAATCTTTTGGGCGGCCAATCGCTGCAGGAGGCGACACTCAAATGTCCCGCCCTTAATGTATCGGCAGTTTCGGCAGATAGTGTAGGTTTGCTGATCAGAATCCAGAGCGCGACTCGTTTCAGAACTCTCGTCGATTTCGGTAAGTAATGCTTCTACTCTTGAATCATCTTTTATCATATGCGTTTCAATTAGCCCGTTTTTGCCACTAAACAATGATATTTTTACTTTATTTGGGCACTTAGTAGGAGTTTATATAAATGCAACTTCTCTCATCAACTCGATCAACTGCATTTCACAGATGCATGGCTGTCTCTGGTATAGTACTGCAAAATCTCATAAAATCTATCAAAAGCATGCCTGACCCTGGGAAATACGTATATTTTTTATTTGGGTAATTATGAGGGTATATACATTTATACATTATGGGTAATTATGAGGGTTTATACATGCATCATGTCTAATAGAATCTGTCAAATTAATTTTAAAATGTCACAGGGAAATGTTTATAACGTTTTTTATTTGTATGCGTTTATGCCATGTTTATATAATTACAAGATAAATTAAATAGCTTTTTTTGTCATTACAGAATATGTCCAAATCAAACCCCAAAAGCCACAAGGCTATGGATGACACAGAGTGGGCCTCAAGGCTTAGGTCTTTTGCTTCCTCTGGTGTTTGGCCATCAGATGCAGGCAACCGACCTGCTCCAAGGCAACAAAAGTGGTACTCCCTGTATCAGAAGGTATTTTAGTTAATAATCAAGTAGATACTGTATAATTATTTTTTACTTCAGTTTCAAAATAGTTGACAAACTGTGAATCACATAGATTTGAGCATAAAACAAGAAATGATAATGTATTATGACAAAGAATAAAATTAGTAGTCAAATTCAGCTTGTGCTCTTGTTTATAGATAGAAAAGTGTCCACTACAGCTGAGAGGCCAGCGGACACTTTTATCCCAACCGCAAAAGTGTTTGTGTGGGTATCATCTTCCTAAGGTAAGGTGTTTTTCATCTACAATTGATATGCTGGTGAAGATTCTCGGTCATCCAGGTCATGATCAATCCAGAAAAAAAGCTTTGAAAACAAACAAAAAAACTGGACTTCTATTCTAAAGCTGAAGCCATTTCATCCCTCACTGATAGAGTTAAGTTTAATAACCCTTTTAGACTCTTCCATCAGAAGAGCATGAGGCTTGTTGTATCACAAGCTTGAGTTCGACTGCGCTGGTTACCAATCTTTGCATTTATTATCAGACATCAAAGAAGGGGCAAGAGGTGTCAGGAGTTCTCACCATGGGGGTTAAGGAACAAAAGAAAATGCAAGGGGGGGGGTTACAACAAGGGGTTGGCACACAAAGAGGTGTGAGAAACATCTGTTTCTTCCTGTGTGAAGTTAAAACAGTAGAACATTCTTTAATAAAAAGAAAATGATTACATGCTTCAGCTAGAATAGAAGCCCAGTTGTTTTTTTTGCCTTTATGTTGAACTACAAAGATTCATTATGCACACAGTGTAAATATTTATTTCCCATAATGTGTTCTTGGGCCATTTCTTTTTTTTTTTTCTGGGTTAGTCTTGCAACAGGTCTTTCCAACAGCAGAGGAAAAGGATTAGCAGGTAAAAAAAAAGGTCATAAGGGCTAAACTTGCTTCATCACTAATAAAAAAGCACCTCTTAATCTGTCACTTCATTTGCATGAAATGGGCTGTCGTTGTCTCTTATATATGTGGGTGAAGTGTGTGTGAGTTGGTGATTTGAGGGTGCTTTGGCGCAGAATTGTGCAATCGTGTTTCTGTCAGTCTGCCTCAAGCTGTGGCTACATGCGTAGCTGAAAACCACCACTGCGTAAATTAATAAAAACCCCTTACCACGGTGAAGCGCTTTGGGGGGACTTGCTTCTAACTGTGAAATGCACTGCATAGATGGGATCTCTTTCCCTAATTATAGTATTAACATAGTATTGAGTAGTAGTAGTAGTAGTAGTAGTAGTATGGGGAAATGACATCACATGCATAAACTAGTATTCTGCTTCCTTTGAAATCACTGCTGATGTTGGCCTGCCTCATCCATCCAGTGTGTGTGTGTGTGTGTGTGTGTGTGATATGCAAGTGTGTATTTGTTCTTAACATATATGTTCTGCAACAGGTGCCCACACCCTCATCTAGACCCACAAGCAGTGGAGGCCAATCAAGTCAAATGAGTTCCACAGTGGTAGGTGAATTTTATTGCTCTATGTGAATGAGAACTCATAATGGCAATAACCTGTTTTTTTGTCATTTTCCAGCTCCAGACTGCTGTTCCAGTCAAACACCCCACAGCGTGCACCACATCTGGAACTCTGGCAAAAAGGCCAAAGCTCACCCTGTCTTCAGTAAATATGTTTGCTCCTTTTCTAGAAATCTGTTTTAAAGTCTTGTTTTAAAGTCACCATTTTCATATTAATGCCTTTCTTAAGTTTGAAAGGTCCAGATTTGGTGGCAAGCATGTGGAGAGTGCAAAGCCAAACATAAATATTGCCCGGAAACCTTGTGTAAGCACTACTATATATGTTTATATATTTACTTTATGCTTAGAAAGTTCCTATTTTATCTAAATGTTCTTTTGTCCTTTTATTTTCAGACTAATGTAAAACCTACTTGTACAAGCACAGCAGCCTATTCGTGTGAGGATCCAGTGCCAGGCAGCTCTCTTCACAACGTCTTTCAACAACAGCCACAAAGAACAGAAACCTTTTTTCTTGCTCCACCATTACCAGCTCCGAAAAGACAGAGACCAGTGGAGGAGCAAAGTTCAGCAGAGAATGCAGTTAAACATTTTTTTTTATATATATATTATCATGACATTCACATCCTACTTTTATTTTATATCTAATTTGTCCTTCTCTCTGTCTGAAGAACCCATTCCAGCCTGAGAACACTGGTGAGCTGCCACTTCTTTGGCCTAAGACCATGCCACAGGAGGATCACCAGTGGGTTTCAACAGCCTTATTTAGAGTGTCTGCCAAAGGGAAACTGGAGCTCCAGGACCATCTCCAGCTGTGGTATTTTCCCCCTCAGCCATCTCTCATTTACCACCAGCTCCCAACATCAGCCAGGTTTTTTGCTCATCCCTTACTGCTGTGGATGCCGTACAGGCTGTGGAAGGTTCGGTTCCTTTGCACTGACCCTGCCTGTAAGCACACTCTGAGCAGTGGTGGTCTTCACAGGCGGGTCCGGCAGGTGCTTGATATTGACCGTTTTTACAACCTGGTCACAGAGACACTAATATGCTCAAAGTGCCGTCGGAGCTACCTGTCTTGGAATAGGGAAATTCTTGAGCAGCTGGACATGGCCCATCGCTCTGAGTTTAGAGTCATCCTTACCCGCCGGTATGCTGGTGCTTTTATGTGATTATAATGATTGTTTTAATTAAAGATTTACGCATATATCACAACTGTGTTTCGTATCACAGATATGCCTGTGACATCAGGGTGATACGCCTCTTGCGGGAACGAGGTCTGGGGAATGGACCGGTCCGACTCATTGGCCAGTTGAAAGAGAACCACAGTGAGGAGTGGCTAAAAAGGGTTGCGTGTTACACCAGAGCGTGTGCTGGCTTCATCAGCAAAGGTTGCCTGTTGACACCGACCTTTGAAGAGCCTCCTAAACCTGTGGCCCTTCCTAGCTATAAGTGGCTTTCAGTGGTGTACAGCCAAGATATACTTTACAGGTTGGAGGATATCAAGGCTAGTATCACCTCCACTTATGGCTCCATCTTAAAACTTGATTCAACCAGGAAGGTACATATTAATATGGTATTGTTTAATCATATAACTAGTTACGTTTTAAATAACATTGGTTGTCCATATAAATATTTAAATTTCTGTTTTAGATCACAAAGAAACTCTCAGGACCAGCAAAGGGCACTGCACAATGGCTGACTTCAGTTGGCAATGAGATGGGTCAAGTTCTCATCAGCGTCTTGACCGCCGGGGAAGGACCAGGTTTAGACCTGATGGCTGGTGGCTTGGTTGACAGGTATGTTAGCTGCAAAACTTTTTCAGTTACACGCTATAAGTCAAAGTATGTGTGTTTATTTGTATAAGTATATATATATATATATATATGTGTGTGTGTGCACTAAATTTCTTCAGGTATGAGGCTGCAGGAGTGGACCCCCCTGTTGCACTCTATGTGGACTGTGGCTGCTGCAAGGAAGTGGGTGAGACCAAGTTAAAGGCCAGATTCAGTGGATGGCCTAACCTGATTGTTCGCCTTGACATCTGGCACTTTATGCGACGTCTGGCTGTGGGATGCACCACCGATGCACACCAGCTGTACCCGACATTCATGGCTCGTATGTCAGCATGTATTTTTGAGTGGGATGCTGCTGACCTTAACAAACTGAGAGAGGCAAAGAGGGCACAGCTTACAGGTCATGGCTGGACCGCTCTGACTGAGAAGCAGCTGGATCGGCAAATAACCAAAGAAGAGTTGGAGCTGCACTGCAGGAGGAGAACTCGTGGAGAAGAGCAAACCATCCAGCTGTTGGATCAGCTGATTAGTGAGCTCATCAGTGACAAGGGAAAGGATGCCCTTGGTGTTCCTCTTCTGGACCCCATACGAATGCAGCATATCTGGCTTGTTCAGAAGAGGCATGTTAAGTGCATTCAGGACCCACCTGATGTAGCGCTGTACACACAGACTGGCACCATCAAGAAGGGAGGGGTCGAGCTGCAGACCCTGCGCTGTGCCAGAGGGTCAACATCTTTGGAGTCTTTCCACTGCCATTTAAATCGGTTCATTCCAGGTAAGTCCAGTTTAATAATGCTCCTTAAGTTACAACAAATGCTTTGTTTTCCTGTGCTAATGATTGGTATTTATTCAAGGAAACAGTGCCAACACCTTGAACTTCCAAATCTACCTTTTGGATGGGCTACATCGCTGGAACCACAACAGGGCGGCTGCTGCTGTAGAGACAGAAACCTCCGGTTTACGCACCTACTCTGGTGAACTGGTTCATAGTGTCAACATCGATTATGAGAGAGTTTTTGGCAAGAAGCTGCTCCCTTCTTTTACACCACCTGCAAAATATACAGGTTTCAACACTAAGTATTATATTCATTGTCCTGTATTTAACTCTTTAAATTTTTTTGTAATCCAAAATTGGTTATGCAATTTCAGGTGAACTGATTGGAGTGCAGTACCTACTGAGGCAGAATGACAAACCACTACAGGATATGGCACCAGATTCGGAGGAGGCAGAGACATTGCTGGAGCAAATAGAAATGCAACAGCCAGTGGAGGCTGATGAGGGCTTTGAGGAACTTGACTGTATGGAGGTCACACTAGCAGATTTGCTTTTGGATACATACAGTAGGACCTCTTTCCTTCCTGAGCACCCCCCTGTACCTCAGCTTGCTCTACCTCCTGCTGAGTCTTCTAGTTGCCAAATCACTCACCTGCCTGAGCTCCTGCCTCCGTCCTCTGCTGGGCTCCAGGCCGCTCACCTGCCTCCGTCCTCTGCTGGGCTCCAGGCCGCTCACCTGCCTCCATCTTCTGCTGGGCTCCAGGCCGCTCACCTGCCTCCATCTTCTGCTGGGCCCCAGGCCACTCACCTGCCTCCGTCCTCTGCTGGGCTCCAGGCCGCTCACCTGCCTCCGTCCTCTGCTGGGCTCCAGGCCACTCACCTGCCTCCGTCCTCTGCTGGGCTCCAGGCCACTCACCTGCCTCCATCTTCTGCTGGGCTCCAGGCCGCTCACCTGCCTCCATCTTCTGCTGGGCTCCAGGCCGCTCACCTGCCTCCATCTTCTGCTGGGCCCCAGGCCGCTCACCTGCCTCCATCTTCTGCTGGGCTCCAGGCCACTCACCTGCCTCCATCTTCTGCTGGGCTCCAGGCCACTCACCTGCCTCCATCTTCTGCTGGGCTCCAGGCCACTCACCTGCCTCCATCTTCTGCTGGGCTCCAGGCCGCTCACCTGCCTCCATCTTCTGCTGGGCTCCAGGCCGCTCACCTGCCTCCATCTTCTGCTGGGCTCCAGGCTACTGTTTCATCCGGGTTACCTGGGCTAACTACTTCTGAACAAATTGTAAGTTAAATATCAGTGTGTTTTGAAAATTGTTCATGGTTTATCTTTTTGAGATACTTAATGCAATTTTTCTCCACAGGCTGTTGATGAACACAGTAGGGCAGGACTGGATCGGGTGGATGAGCTTGCTGAGTACCTGGTGGAACTAAGAAATGAAAAAGGCCTAACAATCACAAACCAGCAGGCCGCCACCATTGTGGGTCTTTGGCAAAACTTGGACAAATATGACAAAGACCGGATTGTGTATGCTGCACGACACCAGAAACGACAGCTTACAGGTCGATTTAGGTCCCCCAAAAAAAAGGCTGTTTATGCAGGCGTTGAGAGCACAAAAAGGCATGTTCTTGGTTCTTCTGGTTCTGCTGCTCAATGGCCAGATTGTAGCCGCCTAGTTGAGATGGTTTTTGTCAGGTTGTGCAACATTCATAGTAGCCCCAAAAAAATTGCAAACCAAACATTTTCAAGATGGTCATTAATTCTTAATGATTATAAAAAGATTCGACAGCTAATTTTGAATAACGGCATTATTATGAAAGACACTACCCTCCAACTTGTCACTGTAAATCAGACCACCTTGATACAGTGGCATAACAAAAGATTTAAGGCCCAAGATGTTGCCATTCTTATGCAAGGGCTGGTGTTGCCTAAGGAACGGCCCGTTGCCAGTGAACCACTTCTCCCAGTTAACATTAAGCCCACTCAAGTCACACCACACAAACACGAACACATTTACAACCTGCCTCCTGACATCACTGGCCAAGCAAAAACAAAACTCATTGTCAAAGACAGAGCTGAGCTGAAAAATATTCAACCAAAACCGCCTGCACCACACCAAAATATTTTTTACATGCCACTCCAAATACCACCAACCGCTGCAGCAGCTAGTAATTTGCCACGACTTCTGCTGCCCACCCCCACTGCTCCAAACGTTATATGCCCAACATATTTTCAGGGAACCCCTACATCTACTACACAAACCCAAAACACAGCCCAAAAAGAGAAGCGCAAATACACAAGAACAGTCACATCCAACCGATGCACTAAATGCGATGAGCCACGCACCACAGAGACCGGCCATAGCCAATACAAAGGCAGGATTTACTGCCCAAACACAGAGACACTAACCAAAGAGCAGTGGCTCAGACAGATGAGAAGATAAAGGAGTGAAGCTTTTTTCAGTGTTTTTTAAGATTTTTGTATTTTTATTTAATTATTATGCATACATACATTTATTATATATTATTTATTGTAGATATACTTTAGATATTATGTCTTTATACTAATTATATAATTAATATGGCTATACACTATATATTATGTTTATAAACTACTTACATAATTGTTATGTCTAAACACTGTATATATACATATATATATATATATAAACTATATATTGTCTCTATATGCTATAATTGTCTATACACTAATTATATAATGTCTATACACTATGTGTATATACGTGATTTATTTATATATTTTATGTATATATATATATAAGAATGTTACGGGGTGTTTGTGTATACATTGCATTGTTTTAAATAAAAGAAAAAAAAATACAATAAGTCATTTCATTGGCCTCTTTGTTTAGATATTTCCTGATAATGACTGTAATTTGCTCTAGGGCAAAAATACATCCAGTACGCCCATAAATCCTAATAGATTGCAGCATACTCTACATTTGATTAAATTGAGATATCCAATGCAAGAAATGCACATTGATTTTTGCTGAAATTTCCTGTTTGATAAAAGTGGGTCCTAAATACAGAGTTAATTGGCAAGACTTTGTGCCCAAATGTGCTTATTTTTGGTATACATTCAAGAGTTATGTTATGTGTCTCCTGCCTGGTTAACTAATTGAGTCCAAAAAAGAAATCATGTCTAGATTACATTATCAGTCTATAGATCTATGATAGTGTGTCACTTTGTGAGGTTGTAAAATTTAGCTTAAATGTTTAAAAACGCTCCACAAATTCCAAAGGGCTAATTTATGTGTTAAAAGCCAACAAATTAAGCTGTTTTAGTGGCAACAAAAGTGTACCACAGCGGGATTCGAACCCACGTTCAAGGTACTTCTCTCCCCCCCCTTCTCCCCCTCCCCCCCAATTCTTCCCCATCTTATACGGACAATTGTTCCCCAGCTTTAGCTCAGTTGGTAGAGCGGAGGACTGTAGGAAGTTAGTGAGCAATCCTTAGGTCGCTGGTTCGACTCCGGCTCGAAGGAAGTGCCATGTTTTTGTGTGTGTTGCATATTAAATATGACAAGACAGTTGATTTCTCGGTTATTTGAAATAGCAGTTATGGGAAACTCAGTTTATTTGTACAGCTGCACAAATGTCCAAAAGTCATATTTATTTATTTGCTTTTGCATGCTGATAGCAGCAGATACATTTTTTTGTGCTGAAATATAGGACACCGTTCTCCGACTTCATTAGAAAGTTTTATTTATAACTCCTTTTTTCATGTTTCCGTTCACTGTCCGGGTTCGACGGAAGCTCTGACGTCATTAGAACGCGACGCTATGCGACGAAAAGTAAGCCCACCAGGTGGGCAGGTGATTGGCTGAGCGCGGCCTGAGGACGCGCAGCGATTGGCTGGAGTGGGCTTACTTTACTCGTAGTTCGGCGCAAGCGAGAGGTAGCGGGATCGATGCCCGCATCCTTCAATCTTATTTTTGCTTTTTTCGGCACAACAAACATCAGTCCTATCGAGACATTTTAACCAGATAGCAGAATTTACTCAATTTGGTCAGGCAAGAACTGATTATCGGTTTAATCTTGGCAGACATGACATGTAATCAAAATAGAGTACCTTCCTGTCTAAAGGAGCCCAGAAGTTAACGTGCAAAGGGATGAATAAGACTGGAGGATATGTTTAAACTCACCGCTCGCCAAACTAGTCCAGAAATGACGCTTTACTTCAAGTTTATAAGGGATCCAGGAGGTGGACAATCCAGGTGGTTGGTCAAAAGTAAGGCCACAAGGCGCGCACCGATTGGCTGGTTTGAGCTTACGTTGGGCTTACTTTTGCTCGTAACATGCAAGAGGTAGCAGGATCGATACCCGCGTCTTCCAATTTTAGTAATCCGTTCGTGTGACTCAGACTACTTTAGACATGAAGTTAGTCTATTTCTGAGTACATGTCTGTCAGATTAAAACAAACACCAATGCTTGCCCGACTAAAGTAAATTCTGGTTTGGAATTAAAAGGTCCGGAAAGCAATGAGCTGCGTTTTAATGTGGTACAGACATGTTACCACAAATTAGGCAACTACGAATCAAAAAAGGAAAAAACATGATTGGAGGATGCGGGCATCGATCCCGCTAGAAAACATAACGATAATTTCCGTCCGAAACCGCTGTGAAGTGAGTTTTGAGCTGTTTATGAAGCATTTGCGCGACATCTTCCATGTTTCACTGCGGTTAAGTGAGCCGATACTTGGAAATAGACGTTAGCTCTGTTGTAAAAATAATTACTTCCTGCATACATGCTGCATTACGGTAAACAGAGCAGTATGGATGACCATGCAGGCAAAAAAGAAACAAACGAAGAGAAAAGGTAGGACAGTTTTGTGGCTCTTTGCCGCCCTGGGTGAGATGGAAATACGGACGGATAACAGAGCAGAACTTGGACAAAAGATTGGCCAGGGCATTTTGTGCAGAGACTGGGCCAACAGGTATTGATGGGAGGACAATGAAGCCTATAAAACTTTGTGACAATGCTTGCACACTGTCTTGTTGATGTATATGTACTTTTCTAATAAACTTAAACCTTTACCAACCTCCCAGTCCCAGTATTCTATAAAGGACAGAAACCAAAAGGCTGCTTTGACTCATTAACATCCCGAACAATCTATAACATATATTAGAATCTATAAATTTGGACAGAGGCATGATTCTATACTGTACACTTAGAGGAATTTACAGCAGGCTTCCAAAAAACAGTGATGCCCTTCCAAACGAGACAGCAAGAGGTTAGGGCTGGAGGAAAACATCTTATGTATAGCCCAGTGTGTGTGTGTGTGTATATATATATATATATATATATATATATACACACACACACACACAAACACAATACCTCATTCTTATACCACCTAGTGTCTTATGCATTAAGACCCATTAACAAGCAATCTTCCGTCTCCTCTCTCATACATGGCTCCACTGGGGAGAGTGAATCAACCTAGAGTAACAGCATTGACAAAATTCGTTAAGTTCCTAGATAACAAGGTGACAAAAAAGCTGCAATACAATAATCATGAATATAATGAACAAATTATTGTTCAATAAAAAAACATAAACCTGGGGGGGGGGGGAAGAATAATGTAAATGCAATCCATCTATTTTACTGTTTTCAAGTTGCCTTTGTGTGGACCCATCCTCCATTTGTGTCATATTGTAGTTATGAACTCAAGGTTGAGAAATTAGCGAAGGGCTTTAAGAACATTTTACCAAAAAGCATTTTAAATTGAACAGAAAGATGCCCACATTACAAATTGAAGGTAATTAATGTCCACAAGAGTTTGTTGATGAATGTTGGGGGAAAAACAAGATAAGACAACTAGTTAAGTGGACATTTATGTATATAAAACACAAAAAAATACTACTTTGTTCAAAAACAGTGAAAATTTGAAATATTTATCCTGGTTCATGTATGCATGTGTGTAAAAGGAATAGTTTTGTTATAGAGATACACTTCCTGAAGATTCACTCTTTCGCCTGCATGGCCACCCTCTGTTACCGTAATGCACCACGTGTGCGCACAGCTAATCTTTACGAGAAGGCTAACGTTTGCTGGCTCGACCGTCTATTGCAAAGTGTCGGCTCACTTGACCGCAGTCAATTTGAAAAAAATTTACTGTCAATATGAAAAAAAAAAAAAAAAAACATGGTTTTGAAACATGCTAACTGGGGGATTAGCTCAGATGGTAGAGCGCTCGCTTAGCATGCGAGAGGTAGCGGGATCGATGCCCGCATCCTCCAATCATTTTTTCCCCCCTTTTAACTCGTAGTTACTTAACTTTTGATTACATGCCTATATCGCATTAAAACGAAGCCCATTGCATTCCGGACCTTTCAACTCCAAAACAGAATTTACTTCGGCCCAGCAAGCATTAGTGTTTGTTTTAATCTGACAGACATGTAATCAGAAATAGACTAACTTCATGTCTAAAGTAGTTTGAGTCACACGAAGGGCGGATTAAGGTGGGAGGACGCGGGTATCGATCCTGCTAACTCTTGCATGTTAAGAGCAAAAGTAAGCCCAAAGTAAACAAACCAGCCAATCGGTGCACGCTTTGTGGGCTTACTTTTGGCCAATTACGTTCCACCTCCTGGATCCCTTATAAACTCACGGAGTAACATGGAGAATCGTCATTTTATGTACAACTGTCCAAACCAGAGGTGTTCAACCCAGGTCCTGGGCACCCAGTAATCTTTGAACAGCTAAACCTGGGTCACATTCTAGTTGTATCTTGTTAGCATAACTTTATTGTGGGGGAAGAAAAAAAAAAACAATTTACATGTCATCTCAAGACACTTTACAAAGTCAATTCAATCAAATCATACAGACGGATTGGTCAAAACATTTCCCATCTTTCTGGGGCAGAACGGAGGGGATTCTGTTGCCCAGTTTCTGGCTCACTGAAAGATCCAGTTTGGGAAACACCAGGACCAGAGGTTCTGATGGCTGCTGGAGAACTTCCCCCGCCATGCTGTGTATCTGGTCAGCAGCATCATGGGGGAAGCGGAGCGACACAACCTGCTGCAAGCCAGAAGGCACCTGTTCCTCAGCTACGCCTCCCAGATAAGGAAGATGGCTGTGGAGGTGTGCCAGAACAACAGGCCATGCTCCAGGAGGCCCAGAGGACCAGTAACTCTGGATGTCTGATGGTGGACTTTGGTGACTTCAAGGACAGGTCCGTGAGGACCCAAGCAAGGAGGCTCAAGCTTGCATCACCTGTCTGAAGCCAAAGGCCAGGCCAACCACCAACATGGCTCTTTTCAAGGCACACGTGCTGAAGAGGAAGGCTTCGTCTCCAGCACACCTGCCCTCAGTCACTGTCTGCCCCCTCCGCTGCGCCAACGACCTCCGCTTCTCCTCCTCCTCCTGCTGCTGCCGCTCAGAGGACAATGATGAACAAATGTCACAAATATTGTCTCCAGCAGAACCCTGTAAGCACTATGGTGATTTTCATACAGTGTTACAGCTCAAAAAGGTCACAACATATTTAAAGAGGAGCAGAGTTGAAACATTTAATTTTATTTTTTTTTTTTCTTCGGTCTTTTGTTGCTTCCTTTGGAAAACAAAACAAAAGCAAAGAACCCTTCCCTCCCCGTGCCCAACAAAACCCAAAGTATGAACAGAAAGGTGGACCTGGTGAGCCGGCCAAACAGAAACAACGGGTGCAGCAGCGGGCCAACCCTATACAGGGCCGTCGAAGCCGCTACCGGCACCAAACTAAGATCAAAAGGGGACCTAAACCCCAAAAGAAAGAACGGAAAACAGGACAGCCGGTCCCACCAGGCCAAAACCAACGTGAGCTTTGTTTATTTCATCTTTATCCTAATCTCAACTAAAGCTCTTTCTTGTCTCACACACATCTGCTCCCCCAGGAATAAGTGTCTGCAGAACGTTGCAGTTTGAGGGAATCTTAGCGTTTGTGCTGCTGATCTGATCTAACTTTCTTCATCTAGTTGACCCATCAGTGCTTGGCTGAAAATCAGAATAACTTCACCGTCTCCCTCATCATATTTCCTCGCTCCTAAACATCATGCTTTCCACTAAACATTGTAACCTTAGTAGCTGTCTGGCAGTGCTGAAAAATCGCATGCAGTGACAATCTTTAGTTAAACTAATTGTGTCTCTTTTGCCTCCAGAGGTCCAGCTCCTGCTCCTCCAGCGCTGTGGACTCCTGGCCCCGTGTTCCAGCTCCCTGCAGAACTTCCTGGACCCGTGAAGAAGCATCTCCCATCGTTCCAGCAGGAAAGGATCAGGAAGTTTCTTCAGGGCCAACAGAAACAGGGAAGCCAGAGCTGATGCCACAAGAAGTATCCAGCCTGGTCTGAGGACATGCAGACAAGCAAACAGATTTTACTGACATCGAAATAATAAAATGTGACACTGGCGTATTTTACTGTCAGCAGGGACTCATGGGACTACCCTGTAGTCATATCGATGCAGGAGGATCCAGAGCAACAGCGGCACAGCTTTACAAAAAGCTGCAAGAGGAGAACAGTGCAGCATGGACACTTCGCTGCCTGGGAGCCTTTCAGTCACTCCTCCATCACTGAGCCTCCAATGAGGAAGAGACATTGGATTTCAGGTATAAGAAACCTAGTGACTTCAATATGAAACAGACGAGTCGCTCTCTGCAGCAGCACAGCAGAGTTTTTGAAGCAGGAGGAGCTCAGCTGATGGTTAGCTGAAGAGAAACTCAGAACGATATGTGCTTTTACTTGTTGCCTAGATCCACTGCTTGTTGCTTTTGAATAAAAAAGTCGCTAGAGCGGTCTGAAGAGTTGCTAAATAGTTGGCAACAGTGTTGAAGAACGTAAGCGAGGCGAACATGTGAGAGCAGAACGTTAGCCTCTCCTATCAGTCCCCTCGGTGTGTTTATTAAGGAGGAGAAGATGGGCAAAACAATGTTTGGGTTGGAGTTGGCGTGAAAATTCAATACGATCATAAAAATCTGTTAAGAGGACCGATAAGGCTGAAGCTTGTCTGTGAAAGTAAAAGTACAGCAACAGAAGCAAAACATTTAGTTGTAAAAGTATCAGAAGATATTTTTTTCCTTATTCGTGATGAATAATTGTCACAAAGTCTAAAGAAAACACCACAGGCTCATTCAGTCTCCGTTTGGCCTGCTTAACTAATTATTGTGATATTTCTGATTAGAAACATTTCACTGCAACCTCAGATTCACTGTTGGTCATAAACGGGTCACTATGAAAATATTGTTCAATGAAACTGTTGCCTTTCAGGCATGAATCTGAACAGACCTTTGTTTTGAAGGAGCTCTTATTTTGAAGGCCAGTTTTCAGATTAGTAAAATTCACATTTTGCTACATTCCTGTGTTCAACTACCTTAATTTATCACTGTAAACGTCACAGAGGCAACGTCGTAAGTTGATAATTTCATAATTACATTTATTAAGTTTATCTGTACTATTTACATGAAAATGCCTTTGATTTATTTGTGGCTAAAAATGTTTATTTACATTTATTTACATAAGGAAAGCATCCGTTACAGAGTTAAACAGTAATTTTTGTATTTGTCTTGTTACAGTTTTCACTCTTACCTTGTACTATAAAGAAAAGCCACAGTAAAGAGCAACTAGAGCTTACTACGACTCACGTCTTCATTTATAAAGGAAGAGTTTAGCTAGTTGTATAGCGGCAGTTGCTACACTGCAGTGAGGACAACACAGAAACCACTATTTAAAATACTTTTACTCTTGGTTGAATTAAAAAATGTAGAGTAGAAAGTACAGATACTTGTGTGAAAATTTAGTCATATAGTAAGAATCATTGTTCTGAAGTAACTTTCTACTTGTACTAATACTGCTACTGCTGATTAAGGAGCGCATGTTTGAATACTTAGTTCAAATTCCTGACTAATAACGTGTATTGTGCTTTCTATCTGCGTTCTTTTACAGGGGAGCTCCTTGATATGGAGTACCTGTACTGCCAGTCTGGTCAACCTCTGACTGTCATGGACGACCCAGAGGAAGAGGATCGACGGGTGGATCAGGAGTGCCTCTACATCAGCACCTTACCCAGAGTCCTCTGCCTCCTCCTCTACAGACACCCCTGCAGCCCCCTGTCCAACGTTGCAGACCAGGCCCCTGTGAATAGACTACACTTTAGCTGCAGTGCCACATTAACGCATGTATTTGCGTTAACGCTGAGATTTTACATGCTTTAATGTATTCTGGATTTTAATACCTCCTTGCAGGCTGCAGGCCTCGGACCTGACGGCATACCTGGCTGGGATAAGGTGCAGGATTTGGCTGAGTACCTGGTGTCCCTGCGTCAGACTCTCTACCTGGACAAGCAGCAGGTCACAGAGGTCATCCGCCTGTGGACTGCTCTTGCTGAAGGGGACAAGAGGCGGATCCATTATCAGCTCAGACACCAACCCAAGCTGGCCTACGGTCGCTTTAAGGCTCCTAAGAACACAGGAGTCACAGCGGGTGTGGAGAGCGTGAATAGGTGCCTGATTGGTCATCCAGGGGGACCGGCTCAGTGGCCCAGCACCAGTTGCTTAGTTGAGGCCATGAGCATCAAGTTGTGTTCGCTGCACAAGTCTCCAACTAAGAAGGATGGAGTCCACATTCCTCGGTGGACCAAAGTGCTCACCGACTACCACCACATCCGAGACCTGGGGTCTGTCTCATTCCCTTTACTTCTACACTTCGAACACTTAGTTTTAAGTACATAGTGTAGATAACACAAGTCAGTGCACTGAAAGTACCCGGATGACCCCCTAAAAACGGTCACAAAATGCAGTGTGTAACGATGGACCCTACTCGCACTAAACGGACGCCATCTTGACTACAAAGCGGAAAGGGAGGGACTAGGGACGTTGGGAAGATGTTCCCATTTTGAAAATAATGGCGGACAATTCAGCCGAGACAAATAATACTGAATAAAATAAAGTAGTTTTAAGTTATTGACCGAATTATTACACAGTTACAGATTAATCTATGGGTTTGTTTCATTGTAGATCTATAACCTGATTGGTGAATGAGGCTGAGTTTCATCAACCCTGTACGGCATATGGCTTATCCGACAGTTTCCCCTCAGCAGCAACACTGAAGCACACAGAGGTTCCCGCTGCGTCTTTACGCACGATCCAGCTGCTGATGTCTTTTCATCTTAATGCACTTCTAGACTGTTACAGTTTATAACCATTATCATCATCTTTCACAGCGACAGGTTTCTCAGTCAGTCGCCGCGCTGACCAGACAAATCTGTATTTGTCTGGTCAGTGCGCTCTGGGCGGTGAGGTGGGCGGATTTTACCCCCGTTGGTGCGCTGCGTGCGAGGGATAAGCAGTGGGGAAAATGCATAAATTAAGACTGTAAAAGGCTCCTTTAGAGGAAACAGGGGGACTGACAAGTCTGATATCAAGCCCCTGATGCTACAAGTTCTTTAATATGACCCTTAAAAGTGCGCACCAAAATTACATGCAACATAATTTTGCGCACCTGAACTAAAGCCCAAGGCAGCAGCCCACCGAAGCGCCACTGATTCTATGTTGTTAAAAACAAAAGAGCATGAAACACTGCTAGTAACTGTCCTATTGACGTTAACTGGCACACTTTGCTACGGATGTGAGGACATTAAACGTAGTGATTCACGTTTTGAATGGTGAGAAAAGCAACTGGGTCCGAGGAAAAGGAGGGGGGAGAGGAGCAAGCGCTGAGGCACAGAAATACGGTGCATGTAGTTAAAAAATGCAGTATAAAAACGAAACTTATAAACAGACTAAGTGGCGTTTTAAACTGCATCTGGTTAGCAGAACTGTTTTATGATCCAGAGTGCAGCCATGCCTGGTTCTGAATGAAGGCAATATCTGACAGCAGCTCTTCCCCCACCCCCACCCCCTTTCCTCTTGCGTACGCAGTACAGGACCGTACCGGCTTACTTTCACCACTGGTTAAGACTAAAATTATTCATAACTCTGATCGCTCTGTTAACACGAACTGCAGCAGGAATTACTGATGGCCACAAGCTGTGAAAGAAGCGAAACAGCTCAGCAGAAGGCGGAGTTTTGTCGTCCGCAGCCCAGATGGGCTTTGTGATTATTATGCGTGAGAAATGCCATGTTTGCGTGTGAAATGCCATGTGTTGCGTGTGAGCGTGTGAAGTCAGTGAAATGCGTGTGTCACACGGTCAATGCGTGAAAGTTGAGAGCCCTGCTAGCACGTTAAGCCACGTTAAGCCAGCCATTGAGACGAGCACGTTATACATGTGAACTCTATCGTATTAATGTTAACAGCAGTAATACGAAACGTTTACTGGTGTATAATGCATTACTTACATGGCCTTACAGATTGAAGCCGACATAGTCATTTGGCGAGTTAACGTAACGTTATATGTTAATGCTACCTAGCACGTTAAGCCATCCATTGGGACGAGCACGTTATCTGTGTGAACGCTAGTAAGTTATGAAACTGGCTTCGTGACTATTTTAGATTATGTGCTGGTGAATACAGTGTTGCGCCGTTGTAATGTTTGATATCACGTATACTATTGACGGGCAAGGTGAGCTCCTTTTGTCTCATCGAGGTATTTTGATCTGTTTTAGGGACGGACGAAGATACAAGGGAGCTTATCCCGTGGCGTGCTGCCTACGCAGATTTGTTTACGGGGAGGAGAAATGCGACCCTTACTGGATTCGAGTAAGTACATTGCATTAACAGTTGTATTACGCTACGTTCTTCACTTCAAACTAACGTGATCACATATGCTCGTTATTGACAGTGCTGTAGTGGGGGCTAAACACATGTAAAGCAGTCTATGCATCTCTGGCCCAACCCCAGGATAAATAATCTCCTGAAAATAAATGTTGTGATATTGTTGTTGCAAACAATACATAAGAAATATGTGTAACATAACATTAGGTGGGCGAACCCAGTACTCGTGTCATGTTAAATGTTCTGGTAGTGGGCCTCTGTATTATTTAATGCATTGATATGATCTGCTGTTGTGTTTTTACCAGGGAATTCATTAAGAAAAAGGGGTTGGAGGGGATGCTGGATGCCAAAGCCATCAGGAAGCGATGGGAGAATTTGGTCCAGAAATACAAGGTTAGTACAAGGTTGTTCCATACATATCTTTTTGGAAAACTCCTTTAGGATTGTTTGGGAATCATTGTCAGTGTTTTACCTAGGGTGATTGAGAGACTAAACATTTGAACGGTAGTGTATATTTGTAAGTAAGAAATGTAAATGCATTGTTAGTGTTTAGCATTTGATAGTGAAATAGTGCAGCTTTTTTTGTTGTCGTTCATCCACAGGCACTTAAGAACCCTCGTACCGGTGTTAGTACAGAGGGGGGTGAGGCCACCGCTGCTTCTTGGAAGTGGTACTCACGGATGGATGAGGCAATAGGGAGCAGGCCGTCTATGGAGCCGCCTGCTCTTTGCCTCATCCAACCCGGAAGTGGCGAGGGCCTCACCCCCTTCTGGGGTGACACCGGTGACTCCTGAGGTGTCTACCCCAAAGAGGCGCCGGGTAGATACCATGGAAATTTTGAAAGCCTTACAGGAGAATGAAAAGCAGGCTGATGAGGTGATGCAGGAGATGCAGAGAGAGCAGCGAGAGAAAGGAGAAAAGAGAGAGAGGCGAGAGAGGCTGCAGAGCGCGAGGAGGCGCCAAGAGGCTGTGGAGAGGGAGGAGAGGTTTTTCAGGGACATGAGGGAGAGGGAGGACATGAGGGAGATGGCTGCCAGAGAGAGAGAGAGAGAGAGGGGGGTGTCCGCCAGGGAGGAGCGCCTCCTGGCAAATTTAGATAAATTTTCAAATAAATTGTAGTGAAATATATATTAAATAAATATGTAACACATAATTTACACTGTCACTCGTTATATCACACCTTAACATCTTTTTTCCTGATTAGGTTACTCCAGACTTTCACATTGTGTCACATGGGTCACATGGCTGCTCTCAATTGGTAAATTGGTAAAACCTTCTCAATTGGTAAAAGCTTTACAGGAATTGGTTGTACACTTCTGTGTTTACCTTTGAACTAAGTGGTAAAGTCAAATTCATGATTGATAAATTCCTAAAAATACTACCTACCTACTTTATCAAACTGATAAGAAGTAGACAATATATTTACCTCTGGTGTACAATGTTTAATGTTGAACACATTAGATTTTGCAAAATGGTCATGTAATTTATTCAGATTTGTTTTGTTTTTTAACATGCCAGACGAAATCAAACACAATCATACAATGGTCATGTAATTTATTCAATCATACTGTCAGGACTCAGTCAGCAGGGCCATGTAGCTTGCTACCGGTTCTGCTGCCCTTGCTTTTTTCCCCACAGGTGTTCGGTGTTGGCCTAGTGGGCGGAGCCCACACACATGCGGACGGTTGAGCAGCACCAGACAGCTCCATTTAAGCAGCACACAGACAGCGGGAAGATGCCAGAGTGTTACCGTCGTGGTATGCAACCAGTCGTGGCCTTTAGCTTCCTGTTCACCGCAAGATACTTAACGTTCTAACCTTTGTGTCTACCAGGTTCCTCTGTGCGTCCCAACGTCCTCCTCCTGTGTCAAGATACCTCCAAGTCCTTCACCCGTGTCGGCTCCTCTGGGTTCCTCTCGAGTCAGTTCCTCATCCTAGGATCCTGCTTCCTCGGACATCTACTGGTCTCTCCCGCTGTTCTGGACCCCTGGACATCCCGGTGCTGCTCGGACCCACTTCTGCCTCCGCTCACTGGTCTCTCGGACACCTGTGGCCCCACCACCAAGCAAGCGCTGAGCCCACACCTCCTCCTCCCCGGTCTGGCTTCCCAGCCCAGTGGTAAGCTTACGTCCAGCAGCACATCTCCCTCATCCCCTCCAGTTGTTAATACATCTTCCATTTCCCTAGATTGATCCGGTCCCGTGTCTTCGTGGTTCCTGTCCCGACTCAGCTCTGCTCAGTCAGTTCTCTCTCCGTGATCCTTGTTAAATAAACCTTTTTATAATCTACCTGTTTCCCGAGTGTATTCTGCATGTGGGCGAAACACATCAAGCCAAACATGACACATACATTTTACATTTTTAAATGTAATCATGGTCAGGGACATAACATGCCATTGCCATCCTCTGTCTCTGCTCTGCACCAGAGACGGCTCCTGGAGGTGCTGGTGGTGGTCTTCGTGCCCTCCTGACATCAGCGTCTGGCTCCAGCAGGTCTCCGTTGCTCATACATATGTTATGTAGAACAGTGCAACAGACGATGACCTCCGGCACGCAAGTCACATCCACTTCCAGAGCCTTGAAGAAGATGGACCTCCATCTAGTCTTCAGCATCCCAAAGGACCGCTCAACAATGCTCCTGGCGTTTGACAAGCTGTTGTTAAAGCGAGCCTGGAGGTTGTTGCGAACGGGCTGTCTGAAGGGTGTGATGAGGCTGATGGGCTGGGATAGGCAGGGGTAGCCCCCATCTCCAAGTAGGGCTGGGCGATATGACGATTTAAGACCGTGTTACGATCTACACCTCTGACGATCTGTAATTATTAAGAGACCGTTTTATCACGATCCACAGAACTGTAGTGCTGCTGTATTTCTCCCCTCCCCCTCATGTGCCCCTCCCCCTCATGTGCGTCGGCCAAGGTAGCTACAACAAGCGGGAGGCATGGCAGCAGCTGAAAGCGAGGATTTTGTTCCGAAAATAAATGCTTCGTCCATCATATGGAACTGGTTTGGCTTCACTTCTGACGATAAAGAACAAAAAAACATTACATGCAAAGTCTGCAAGGAGAGCGTCAAGGCAAGTGACGGCAACACAACGAACCTGTTTAATCATCTGAAACGAAGGCATCCTAAACAGTATAACGAGAGCCTGGTGGCTAAAGCTAAAAAGCCGACTGCAGCTTCAGCAGCGACCGGTCCTTCTCCCAAGCAGCAAACGTTAACAGATTCATTTACAAAACTTACTCCCTACGATAAAGGCAGTAAACGGTGGAACAGCGTGACTGAAGCGGTGACGTTTCACTTGGTGAAAGATTTATGTCCTACGAACCGTAGAAGGAGTGGGATTTAATAAAATGTTAAACGTTTTGGATCCACGCTACGAGTTGCCCAGCCGCAAGTATTTTTTAAACACCGCTATTCCACGTATGTACGCTGAATGCAGAGAGAAAGTTTCACAAAATATTAAAAATGTGAAGTTTTTTGCCACCACAAGCGACCTCTGGTCCAGCCGCACGTCAGAGCCGTATTTGAGCTTAACCATACATTTCATCAGCAACTGGGAGCTATGTAATGCAACACTGCAGACAGCCTATTTTCCTGAGGACCACACTAGTGAGAACATCGCAGCGGGACTGAGAGAGTGTCTTGAAATGTGGGACCTTAAAGAAGAAAAAATGACGTCAATGAATACAGACAGTGGATCAAACATGGTGAAAGCCTTGGATCTGAATGGTTGGACACGGCTGCAGTGCTTTGGCCACAGATTACATCTTGCAATTGGTAAGTTGGTGATTAATAAATTACATGAATTTAATTTTTCTCTTCTTTGCATGTAATTGAAGTTATGTTGGTCGTATCTAAAAAATCGTGATAAAATCGAGATCACAATAATATAATCAAAAAATCGTGATATTTTATTTTTGCCATATCGCCCAGCCCTATCTCCAAGTATGCTGTATCCTGGTGGAGGGTAGGACTGCTGATAGTAGATGGGGCTATTCCTCAGTACTCTGGCGACATGAACTGACCCACAGTACCCCACGAACACGTCGAGGAACTTCCCCACGTTATCACAGATGGCCTGCAGCTGGATGGAGTAAAAGAGCTTCCTGTTAAAATAACAGGCAGCATCTTGTGCTGGGGGCTTCACCCTGACGTGACAGCCAATCGATGGCACCAACCACACGGTTGAAGGGTGCAGATCTGGCCAGACGGGCAAAGCGACCCCGGAGGTGAGGGAGCTCTTCTGCGGCGAGATGTCGGACCACTCGATAAAGAAGAGCGTCGATCTTCCCACTCGCCCTGTGGACTACCCGGTGAATAGTTGCCCGGGGCATGGCAAAGGCCCTGGCAACAACACGGTAGGAGGAGGGAGTGGCAAGCCAGAAAAGAAAAATCAGGGTGTCGATTTCTGGGCCCCGGCCATGGTCGCATTCCCTGCCCAACACATCCATGAGTGCGTTGAATGACACCCTTGAAAGGCGATAGTCAACCCTCATGTCACTGTGGCCATCAAAGTATAGTGCCAACACTGGCACTGTGGCATTTATCTGGCAGTACTTTCTGGGGCTGGGAGGACGCTGTGAGTGGGGAGAGGAAAGTGAATTAATTATGTTTTTTTTGTTTAAAATAAAGTTAATATCTGGTTCTGTTACTGTGTTTTCCTTAATTCATTGTCTTTTCTTAATCAGAATTAGTACATGATAGAACATATCAATAGGCCTGTCTATTCTGTTGCCTATTGCTTGGTGTATGTTAGTGTAAAGATCACTTAACATTTTGAGCACAAATTCATACATATTTGTGAAGTCTTATATTGATAGAGCTTTTAATTGTTTATCCACTTGGAGCACACTGAAGTAGCCTACTGATGGTAAAATAATAACTAGCAGCTTACTGTCACTGTCCTGCATAAAATTTATATAGACAGTGAAAAAAACATTTAGTAATTGTATTTAAGTATTGTGACATGAAATGGTAAAACGTCTGTGAACCTGCTGTGTACATTTAGTAATTCATCAACTTAATGCAAGGAACTGCTCCTGACTGTTTTGAAAAGGTAAAGTGATTGATTAATCCTACTGGTGTAGCCTACTGCTGCACTGCAATTTGTGCATGATAGGTGTTTGTAAAATACACGAACATACCTCATGTTCAGCCAATAGTAGGAGGATCCTGCGTTGACATCGGAGGTGATGTATTTTCCACATGATGTGAGTGTTAACGATTGGTTACAAACACACGAACGTGTGTGTTTGTAAACAAACGGCGGCATATATTTTTGGCGGGCTGAAAATTCGCGTTCACGTGTGTTGCGTTCGTCACGTCATCCCGTCATTTCCGGTAACCGTTTTAACATAAGTGTTCCTTTTTTGAACAATACTAACGATCGAAAGTGGGCACTACGGCAGTAAGTGGTCAGTGCACATAAGCAGTGCACTGACGGAAGTATTCGGAATGAGACAGACCTCTGGTGCTGGACTGCCACACCCTGATGGAGCTTTTTTTTTTCTTAAATATTGTTTTTCTGGGTTTTTGTACCACTAGTGGCTTTAATTTTTTTTTCCAAAGTAGGCTGACAGGAAGGATGGTTTGGGGGGTGGGGGGTGGGAGAGATGCAGGCAAGGACCACAGGCCAGAATCGAACACTGGTTTGCCGCGTCGAGAACTAAGGGTACATGGTGCTCACTACCCCTCTCTTTAGCTTTTTGTCCTGAATCAGAGGACTCTTACACAGTGGTAAGCAGTTTTTTTTCTACTTGGACATTTGAAAGAAAACTATTGCAGTTCATTACAATGATGATAATTTTCTGATTACAGGTTAATTGAAGGGAGAGCACCCAGGAGTAAAGTGTCCTTACTCAGGGCCTTGCTGCAGAGGACCACATCGCTGTGGCCAGCTCACAGCTAACTCCTCCACGAGAACTGCTGGATGAAACTCCATCCACACCAGGGCTCCAACACGAGTTTGTCCTCCCACCAAACAGAGCAGGACAGGCTCCTAAGCTGCAGCCAGGCAGACGACCTGCTAGTGCTGCAGTTGTGCAGCCCACCACAGCAACTCCTCTGCCACGACTCTAGTTTAATTTTAATGAACCCTGGGTTGATGGTGATGGCAGAAGAAGCAGGTCACTAGAGGCTCACATTCTTTCGGGAATCCAACGGGTCACGGGATTCCCGTGGGAATCCCGCGGGATTGGAGTCAGCATTAGTAAACATCACGTGATTGGGACGGTACAGGATTAAATATCAACGGGATCGGGAGCAAACCAATAGGATGTACAATAAACTAGGATCAATGCCAAAAAAAAAAAAAAAATGTAGGATCAACATCGCCATTCTGTAGTTTTTGTTTCCAAGAACCCTAAACTATAATGCGAGTCAAAAGAACAACAGTGCTTCCGATCCGTTTTTCACCCGCGTTCAAAAAACAGCAATGGAGGGAGCAACCGCTAGTGGTGAGCTCGACCTGGAAAAGTTGGACTTGCAACACAAAGTCAGAAGGACTTATCTATTAAACTCACAGAGCTGACAAGTCGCAAATATTACCGAACTTCATGAGTTGAATGTCACGGTGTTAACACCCATTATGCTGCTTCTGAAACGTATTTAGCCGTTCACCCTGACGTGACAGCCAATCGATGGCACAAGTACACTAGTGAGTCCCGGACGAGTGGTCTCAAAAGACACACTTAAGGCTAATTCTGGAAGGAATCAGCCTTACAAATGAAGAATTTGTCAAATGAAAAGTACCATCACGTGTGAAGTCTCAACCGACCAACAAAATTGCTTGCGTGTGCAGCAGCCAAGATTTAAGACCGTTTGCTACAGTAGAAGGGAAAGGCTTCATCAGTGTTGCACAGGACCTGCTCGATATTGGAGCCAAACATGGAGAGGTGCAGGTGGAAGACATCGTGCCGTGTGCACTATGTCCCGTCACTTTGAAGAGGAGTATGACAAAGTTACATAAACTTGTCATGGAAGAGCTCCGTCAGGTATGTCACATAGCGCTAGATTTATTTCCCTAACTGCTCAATTTCTCAATGTTCTAAATGGGCGATGTATTTTGATGTACTTTCTGCCCCAGTAGTTCAGGTGGCAAATCCTTGGAGCAGCGGCTGGTAGAACAGCGGCAGCTAAAGAAACGGGGAAACTCACCCCATGATAATAAAAATACTACTACTAATGATATTAATAACTAAAAATACTTACTATTAACAATACAAAAACATACCAGTAAGAATTACTGTTATTAATAAAGTAAATACCAATAAAGGTAATCAATAACATTTAAATTAAGCTACCTTCTATATTTTTGTATTATGCTGTGTTTTTTTAATTAACATTACTGAATACTGTTATTTTATTATAATACAATCTTTATATTACATTGTTAGTTGTTTATAAATGGAAGTGTGTTGTGTCTTGTATTTTGTGAATAAATGTTGGTCACAGATTCTGATTGGTTGTGTTGCTTTTAATTGCCTTCCACTGCAGTGCAAAATGTTCATGCCAGGCCGCTGTCAATCACAGCAGCTTTTCTTTGAACAAAAGGCTCCTGCTGAGGGTCACAGGGGGTCAGGACAGGTGGCTGCTCATCACAGGAACTTTGATGTCCCCTGGGTGATTTTATGACTGCTGCAAGTTAAATATTAAAGGCCAATACAAACACAGTTAGACTATTGTTAAATTAATGAGAGGTAGTCGGCTTAAACAGTCAATAAATTTGCGTTACCATGTAGATGTCGAACAAATTTATTTTTTACTTTATTATTACCTCTACTATACTAAAAAACTCAATTATATATTGTTTAAAAAGGGCCGTTTGACACCATTAGAACTTCCCTTGCCCTGCTACATATAAACTATTAACTATAGGCTACATATTATTTATATGTCAATATAACAGTAAAGGAGTACAAAGTTTGCCAAGACACTGTGTTAAACAATCCATGAAGAAATAATCTGACATAACTTTAATGGTATGGATGAAATAATCTGCTCTCCTATGACTGACTATATTAAGTGGCGGAGGAATGACGCAGATGAAATCAGTGTTGTGGAATCGGCTCCACCTTGGGTCGCATCTGATAAATTATTTTAAACCCATTAACTACGAAATGCAAGAAAAGTCTTTCCCCTGTGCGAGGGAGGAAAGAAGATTTAGCCTCAGCTTCGATCCTGCTAAAGTTAGCCCAACTTAAAAAAGAAAAGAGAAACAGAAAGGTGGACCTGGTGAGCCGGCCAAACAGAAACAACGGGTGCAGCAGCGGGCCAACCCTATACAGGGCCGTCGAAGCCGCTACCGACACCAAACCAAGATCAAAAGGGGACCTAAACCCCAAAAGAAAGAGAACCGAAAACAGGACAGCTGGTCCCACCAGGCCAAAACCAAAACAAAAAGCTAAAGCAGCCAGCAGTCTGAGGCGCGCTGCTGCAGCCTCCTGCAGGGGCAGCTGAACTCGGGGCGTGGCCAGGTGAGGCACACCCAGGTAGCTGCAGCTAGCGGTGGAATGGGGGGAGAACCATCACTGATCTTCCAGTGTTCGCAGGAGGATCAAGGCACTCATTGATGAGATGGACAGTGAGGAGAGGGACACTCTGGGAGCACCACTGGTGGACCACGAGCGCATTCAAAAAGGGTATTTAAAGTTGTATGTTTATTTCATTTTATCCTGATCACCGACTAAAGCTCATTGTTGTCGTCTCACATGTCCCCAGCTCCCCGTGGCTGCAGAATGTTGTCATAAGAGGTGCTTAGTGTTTGTCTTGCTGATCCCATCTCACTTTTCTTCTTGTATCTGACCTAATGGTGCATGGCTGAAAATCAGAATGCTTTTCACTGACTCCTTCCATAACTTCACCGTCTCATCATCATATTGTCTCTCCTAAACGTCATGTTTAACAGTAAACGTTGTAGCTGTTTTTTTCCAGCTCCAGCCTCGAGCGGGCCTGCTCCTGCAGCACTGTGGACTCCTGGCCCCGTGTTCCAGCCCCCTGCAGAGCTTCCTGGACCCTGGAAGGAGCATCTCCCATCGTTCCAGCAGGGCTGGATCTGGAAGACTTTGCTCAGGGCTAAAGCCAAAACAGGGAAGCCAGAGCTGGTGCCACAGCTCAACTTCTGGTGATGCACTCCCCCAGCCTCCTGCCTCTCCTGACATCTTCTGCCGCCCTTTGTTCCACTGGATGCCACTGAAGATGTGCCCCATTCCACTCGTCTGTGTCCAGCCAGCCAGAGGCTGACAGCTGCCGGCCTGCGCTGCACTGTGCGCACCATCCTGGACATAGATGGGTGGTAAGACATGGCCACAGAGTATCTGGAGTGCAAAGGACGCAAGAAGTAGTATAGAGACTGGTCTGAGGACATGCTGGGACAGTTGGACATGGGGTAACGCAGAAAATGTCCCCGCCCTTCTGACATACAGGTATGATATTAATAATAACAGAAATGTACTATAATATGCTTGTGCTGTACTAAATAGTCACGCATTACTTTAATGTCAGTAAAGTAATGCTTTACTGACATAAACACTGAGCAGACCTATTTTACCGTCTGTACCGTAGCTACTCGTGCGACTACCGCGTTGTCATACTGATGCAGGAGAGGACTCAGGGCAACAGAGTCACGCAGCTCTACACGAAGCTGCAAGAGGAGCACAGTGCAGCATGGACACGGCGCATGTTGGAGTACTTTGCTGCCTGTGAACCCTTCACTGACTCCTTCATTGAGCCTCCAGTGTTCTCTGCACCGCCGGCCCTTCCTAAACCCAAGTGGCTCCTGTCTGTACGCCAGGGACGTCCTGTCACGGCTGCCTGAGGTTAAGGCCAGAATAACCTGTCTTTGGCTCTGTGCTCAAAATGGACTCCACCAAAAAGGTAAAATATAAATAAATCACCTTTGAATTACATAAAAACTGGCTGGTGCAGCTGCCAACACTGCCGGATGGTGCACCAATGTGGGCAACGAGCACGGCCAGGTTTTGGTGTCGGTCCTGACAGCAGCAGAGGGCCATGGACTGTGGCCTGTGGCAGAGGGTCTTATGAGGAGGTACAGGGAGGCAGGAGAGGCACCTCCTAAAATTATGTATGTGGACAGAGACTGCTGCAGCCCGCATGGACAGTCGCAGACCAGGGCCATGTTTTCAGAGTGGAATGAGCTTCAGGTGCGTCTGGCACTTCATGTGGCGTTTAGCAGCAGGAGTCATCACAGAGGCTCATCAGCTCTACGGCACCTTCATGGCTCAACTCTCCAGGTAAAGTCTTCATCTTGTTTGTATATTAACTAATTTTCATCATAATTTAAAATTGCTACCAAGAGGAACAGATCCCTGCCATTTTCAAGAACAACTACAACTAAATACAAGTTGTTCTTTGTCTAAAGTCTAAGTATGAAAGAGAACATGAACACTGTCCAGGTGCATCTTTGAGCTGGATCCAGCAGATGTTGCTGCTCTTCGGCTGGCCAAACAGGGGCAGCTTCTGGTCTGAGGAGTTGGTCCAGTCTCTGAGAAGGCCCTGGACCAAATGATCAGAAGATCAGCAGGAAGGAGTTGGCTCTGCACCGTCGTAAGAGGACGAGGGGAGTAGGGGAGACCGCCAGGAGGATCAAGGCACTGATTGATGAGGTGGACAGTGAGAAGGGGAGGGACACTCTGGGAGGACCACGAGCGCATTCAGCAGAGACACATGGCCTGTATTCAGGACCCAGAGGGCTTCTCTCTGTACCTGAAGAGAGGGACACTGAAGAAGGGTGGTGTGGACCTCTGCTGCCACCGCTGTGCTCGTGGCTCCACCTCCTTAGAGACATTCATTGGTTGGGTGATTATATTTTTAACGTTTTCTTTGTTTTATATATAAACGCAGAGAGTAAAAGTCATCTTCTTTGTTTAACACTAGAACTCCTAAGGCAGTCATTTTGACGGTTTTCAGATTTTGAATTGTAATAACTTTTTTTTTTACATGAGTCTTACATTATTCATGCCAGCTGACTTTTCCTGTATCTGTATGTCCTTCATTTCCATATTGTTTTTTAAATAAAATAAACAGCCAAATAAAAAAATAATGTTACTTTTACCTTTGTCTCCCACACCCGTCATTTTGACGGCTCAGTTAGTTACATTCTATTTTGCGGTTGAAACACAACGGGATGTTGCCTAGCAACCAACATTCTAGCTAGCGCATTTCTTCTCTGGTATTCATCAGGTAGCTAAAATGGCTTTTAGAAGAAATTTAACAGCGAAAGAAATATTAGAAATGCTTCAGAATCTCGATGATGCTGATTCGGGCGGAGAGGGAGAAACTGATGACTGGTCAGTAGGAAGCGGCCTAGAATCTGAAAGCGAGTCTGACGTTGATCACCCGCCCCCTGCAAAAAGGAGGCGTATCAATCACTCTGCCGGTGATAGTGAAACTTCTGTTCAAGGTTTGGATAGCAAGATTATAATATGACAGAGTGATATAATCGTATGGGCTAAACAGTCAAGATCAGTAAACTAATAAATAAACCTATATCTGTATAGTGACTCCAGAACCGGCCGAGGGGGAATCCCCTCAGTACCAAATCAACCCCCGCCCGCAACAGAAGGACAGGAGAGTGGAAAGGATAACACCGTGTGGACGACTGTAGAGGAGGGGGAAAACAGAGGGAGACGCCCGAGTCAGAATGTTCTCACTGAGGCCGAGGGACCCACCGCAAATGCCAAGCAAAACATCCACGATGCCCTGAGCGCCTTTCTGTTTAGTTGACCCTGGCATGCTGCCGCATATACGGGACTGCACTGTAACAGAAGCACGCAGGGTTTTGGGGGATGATTCGTGGGACATGACGGTGGAGGAGCTTATGGTATTTATTGCTCTCGTTTATGTCCGGGGAGCATACGGGGGGAGAAATATGTATCTGTCCAGCTTCTGGTCCGCGGAGTGGGGATTCAGCTTCTTCAAGGAAACGATGTCAAAGAACCGTTTACAAATCATAATGCGATTCTTGCGGTTTGACAAAAAGGAGACAAGAAGCATGCGTATCCAAATATCCAAATTTGCGCTGATAAACGAGGTCTGGGAGGGTTTTGTGAAAAACAGCATCTCCTGCTACAAACTTGGAGCTGACATTACCGTCGATGAGCAACTCCTGCCAATCAAAGCCCGATGCAGCTTTCTGCAGTACATGGCAAATAAGCCAGATAAGTTCGCCATCAAAATGTGGCTTGCAGCAGATGTCACCACTAAGTACATGCTGAATGGTGCGCCTTATCCAGGCAAAGACGATACGCACAGAGCGGGTCAGCGGCTGGCGGACAGTGTGGTGCCGAATCTGGGGGAGCCTTTTACATGGAAAGGAAGGAATGCAACCACCGTTTTTGGTGGTTTTGGTGTCGGTCCTGACAGCAGTAGAGGGCCATGGACTGTGGCCCATGGCAGAGGGTCTTGTGAGGAGGTACAGGGAGGAAGGAGTGGCACCTCCTAAAATTATGTATGTGGACAGACTGCTGCAGCCCGCATGGACAGTCGTAGACCAGTGTCATGTTTTCAGAGTGGAATGAGCTTCAGGTGAGCCTGGTTGTCTGGCACTTCATGCGGCGATTAGCAGCAAGAGTCATCACAGAGGCTCATCAGCTCTACGGCATCTTCATGGCTCTGGACCAAATGATCAGAAGATCAGCAGGCAGGAGTTGGCTCTGCACTGGCGTAAGAGGACGAGGGGAGTAGAGGAGACCGCCAGGAGGATCAAGGCACTGATTGATGAGGTGGACAGTGAGAAGGGGAGGGACACTCTGGGAGGACCACGAGTAGGGCTGGGCGATAATTCAATAACAATATCTATCGATCGATAGACGTGTGGCGCGATAGGAAAAAATAGGGTCGATAAAAACTTCGATAGACAGTTTACTTCCTTGCTACAGTCGGCACGCCGTCACTAAGCACCGCCCTCTCAAACCACAACACGTGAATATGTCGCAGCAAGTAGCGGCGGAGGAAATTGTCCCAAAACGGGGTTTTACTAGTTCGCCAGCCTGATAGTAATAAACCACAGTGATTTGTAAAACTTGCAAGGAACCGGTAAAAGCAGAGTCTGGTAACGCAACCCACCAGTATTCATCACGTAAGCCGCTCACACCCGCAGCAGCGCGGCCCCGCGAGCTGAGCTGTGCGGCCCCGCGTCGTCATCGTCTGGAACTTCTTTCAAAACAAAGCAGGTACAGCAGCTAAACTGGGCTCCCTTCTTTGTGATAAAATGACAAATCGTCCAAGCGGCATAAGGACATAACGCATGCAGTAACGTGCTTCATAGTGATGGATATGTCTGCTGTTCTCTGCAGCTGAAAAACCTGCCACTCTTTATTAAAGATTTAATTGGAATTCTGTGTTTGTGTTCTTTATTTAAATCAAATCATTTAGCAATATCATAAAATGTCCAGGCAGAGATGCACATAAAATATGGTTTTAAATATTTTCAATAATTATCGATATCGATCAATATGCATTTTTTTTAATCGATAAGCTTTTTTTCTATATCGCCCAGCCCTAACCACGAGCACATTCAGCAGAGACACATGGCCTGTATTCAGGACCCAGAGGGCTTCTCTCTGTACCTGAAGACAGGGACACTGAAGAAGGGTGGTGTGGACCTCTGCTGCTACCGGTGTGCTCGTAGCTCCACCTCCTTGGAGTCATTCATTGGTTGGGTGATTATATTTTTAACGTTTTCTTTGTTTTATATATAAACGCAGAGAGTAAAAGTCATCTTTGTTTAACCTGCAGGGACCAGTGCCTGTAATGCCAACTTCCAGGCCTACCTGCTGGAGGGTCTGATGCGCTGGAACCAGGACCGGGTGGAGGAAGCAGTGAGAGGAAACTCTGAGCTGAGGATCTACAGCAGCGCTGAGAGGGAGACAATGGACCGACTCAGCCGCAAGATCCTTAAGACGCCTTTGGACGAGCGCTACCAGCCTCTTGGGGCACAACCAGGCAAGAATGATTAACCTTAACTCAGAAGTGTCGACAAAAACTCTAACAAAAGAAAAACAGTTACAATGCATCTTGAAATGAATCAATGGTTTTCTCATGGCGATGTCTTTCGACAAACCTTCAACACCGATATGCAGTGGAAGAAGAAATACTAGATTTTCTTAAGTAATACTACAGATACAGAGGAAACACATTTAGCAGTAAAAGTATCAGATTAAAAATATACTTTCTAAGTAAAAAAGTATCTCAGAACAACTTTAAAGATTAAACTGTAGTATTTTTCTTATTATTCATGATGAATAATTGTTACAAAACAAAGTCTAAAGCAGGTCAGAGACTGATTGAGCCAGTGGTGTTTTCTTAAACTACGCTAATTATTCTGATATTTCTGATTAGAAATGCTTTACTGCAACCATAAAATATTTTGTCTTTCATAAACATGTCACTATGAAAATAAATGTTTAAATTAAACCACTATTTAAAATACCTTTACGCTTCTTTTCTTGTAGCTTAAAAATGTTGTAATGTAGTAATAAGTATACATTTTTCTTAAGTCACGTAAATATACCTTCTTTTTTTCCCCCATTTCTACTTCCATTAGTTACTTTCCACAACTACTGCTAAGGAGTTCATGTTTGAATACTTGGTTAAAATTTTTGACTAGTATTGTGTATTGTGATTTGTATCGGCGTTCTTTTACAGGTGAGCTTCTTGGTATCGAGTACCGGTACCGCCAGTCTGGTCGGTCCCTGACCGTCATGGACAACCCAGAGGAAGAGCATCGGCCGAGGGAGCAGATGGACGACGATAAAGGCTTTTGTGGAGGAGGAACCTGATGACCTGACAGTGGCCGTCCTCTATGACCCCTTTCAGACTGTTCCAACGCACAGTAGCGTCCCCCAGATCTTCCTCTGCACCATCCTAACCACGGCATCCACATCCAGCAAGGGACGGCCTCCATACCAACATCCTGCCCAGCCTCCTCTGCACCTGTAAAAAGAAAAGAAATGTATTGAATGAGTCAGACGCGCTCTTCCCTCTGCTCAGGCCAGTATTGACTGAGATAGTACAACTTGAGTATATCCACAACGGTGATTACATAAACATAAGTAGGGCTGGGCATCGATTCAAATTACAAGAATCGACAAGAATTTAGAATCGATTCGATCTGATCTCAAATCAGACTGCTGGTATTAAAAACATGTTTTTTGGCTATTAACTAGTGCTGTCAAACGATTAAAAATTTTAATCGCGATTAATCGCATAATTTCAATAGTTAACTCGAGATTAATCGCAAATTAATCGCATATTTTATCTTTTTATTTCTGAAAGTATAAAAGCCTATTTGAGCATTTAAATGTGCAATTTTGCAATAAATGACTAGTAAAAAACACTTGTACAAAAAATATTTTCATTTTTTATTTTCAAGCACTTTTCAGAATTGGAATGAAATGTTAAACTCTGGCCAATAATGGCTAAATCAATAATCATAACGCCCTGATGTTTACCCAATGTGTAAACAAATGTGTAAATAAATAAAAATTTCATGCCAAAATTTTGTTTTGCCTCTTAAACAAAGATAGACATGGTATTAAGCATTTATATATAAATAGTAACTTTACATTTTAGAGGCAAAAAAGGACAAATTAATGAGCATTAAAGTATGGTTTATGCGTTGGGTTTCAGCAATGTTATCAGCGTGTAAAAAGTCATTTTCATAACCAATCTCTGCTCAAAATGGTGATCTGCACCGCCTAATCTACTTTCAGCAGTTATCAGTTATTGCAACCGTAAACTGCAGAAAATACGGGCAGAGCTGCTCTTCCTGCCTTTAGTCCCTCGGGTCCTATGTCATTCTAGAGGAGGATGCGCTGCAACGCGTTATGAGACGGAGGGATATTTACTCAGTGTCTGTAGTGCGGCAGCATCACTTATTTTAGAGCCCAAATAAGCGACTTCACTTTCAGAAGCAGGGCCAAAAAAAACTGCAACCTGCAACTCATGAAATTTACAAGCGACTTTAGAAAAAAGAAGCCCAAAGTCGCATGAAATAAGCGGGCTTGGCAACAGTGAGCGCGGCTCTGTTTTGCTAGTCTCTAGCATTCTGGGAACTAGGGAAAGTGCCGAGGGTAAAAAAAAAAAAAAAAAAAAAAAAAAAACAGTCCGGAGAGCGCTGCGAAAAAAAAAAAGCATTAACGCGTTTAACGCGGGTCATGACTGTAGTTATGCAACATATTGATACTAGTATCATGTTAACAGTAAACGGCAAATTAACGCATACATGATGTCACACTAAACTCATCAGCAACAAGAAGTATTACATTGAAACGTTTCATATGCGACACTGAGCTGCTCCAACCAGGTGGTCACGCGGCATCACTGTCCCTCTTTGCGCACTGACAGGTGTGCAGTGGGTGCCTGCTGGAAAATAAACTGCTCTACGTGCTCAACTAGCTAAGATAATGAAACATTTTACCATCCCTTCCTCGCTTCGTCCCGCTGGCAAAAAGTGCAGATATTGTATTTGTCACAAGAAATGTAGGAAACAGGTATGCTTGACTATGAAGGTTAAAAGGTCTAAGGAGAGTCAGAGCAGAGTCCGCTCTGTTCACAGTCTGCGCACAACTCGCCCAAGTATGTGGCAGCTGTAATATGTTTTTATCAGTAAAGCACACCGAGACCTGACCATATTAACAACCATGTTAGTCCATTAGTTCTTCTGTTCCGAGAGCTCAGCAGGACAAAAACAAATCGCCAAGCTCCCCCTAGTGGTCGGAAGCATGGATGCAACATAGCCTACTACATCATAGCAGCCTTCACGCTCTAGTCTGGGAGGTGAATTTTGTTGTCATATTTTTAATCATGCACCAGGTTAGTGTCCCTTTTAATTTAATAGTGCCTTTGAGTTGAATAGAAATAGAAGCTGTAGATATCTCTGGTGTCCAGTGTTGGGTAAGTTACTTTAAAAATGTAATCCGTTACAGTTACAAGTTACTTTGTTTAAAATGTAATAGTGTAACTTTTTAGATTACTTTTAAAAAGTAATGTAACTAATTACTTTTGATTACTTTAAGGTTTTAATGACGATTGACCCATGTTCAACATTTAATTTTTGAGAACTGAATGTGAACCTTAAAAAAGCACTAAGCTGAAAGGGAACTGCAGACAGGCAATCACAGGATGTCCACAAGAAGAGATGCCAGCACCAGGCATGTAAGATTTTCTCAGACTCCTCATCGGGCCATACTCTTTTCTGCTCCTCCCCCAGGCTCTACCATTTACGCAGTTTGCAGACTAACACAAGCAGGTTCAGAAACCACCTCTTTCCTACAGCGGTCACCTTATTGAACTCTTCCCAAAGACCAGTCTTTCCTTTCCCTCTATCCACAGTAAATGTGCAACTGCAGTAACATTTATCTTTGTTTAAATGAAAAATGAATATATGAACAAACTTAAATGGTGAGTTGTTTAGAATACAAGAAAATGTAAGTTTGTTGTGACCGTTACTTATAAATCTAATGGAGAAGGCATCCGTTTAATGAAAAAGTTTTGTGTGTGTGTGTGTGACGATTTTTAAGTTTAAAACAAGGAGGATGGATTTTTCGGCAACTCCTTGCCAAAAATTGCATCCCCTGCTATCTCAGAGGAATTGACACTTGTATGACTCTATTCCTGTATATCCATCAGTAGTTAAAGGACAAGAGTCAGCAAATGCAAATTCTGCCCTGTAAAACAATGACAGCACAATTGTTGCTGTATGATCTGAAGCCCCATTTGGAGCTTTTAAACAGGCTTTGTAAAACTTTGATAATTTGCTGCTGTAATATTATAGATTTTTTTAGAATAAAAAGCTAGCAGATGTGCATAATCAAAAATAACAGAAATACAATTATAGAGCATTCAGTATTGTAAGAAAGCCCACACTGTTTCTGGATAAATACATTATTGTATGAGTTAAGTTCTGTTCCGTTTTCTGCCTTTTTCGTTGTAAAACTGAAATGTCCCATGCTCCTGAATGCACCATAGCTTTCCGACGCTCACGAACGCAACACTGTGAACGCTGAGCTGTGTATGCGCGTTTGATTTTCCGCTTAAGACAAAGTTTTGCAGTTTCACAACACACGTCAGCTCTCACGGTTTATTGTTGTGTGTGAATAACAAGAGACTGCATGACTGCAAAGCGCCTTGTTGTATCTTTCTCTTTCTTAAAATGAAGCCAAATAAAACCGTGAAACGTCCGCTCGCTTGCTGTTCTTTCAGAAGGCTCCACCAGCACAGGATGGATCATCAGTGAGTGATAGAGACAAGGAGCCGTCGCGGGAAACGGCGATACAGGGCGCGAAGCAATAAAAATATCATTACATATTTCGCAAAGGTTTTTCTTTATATTTTAAAAAAAATGTAACTAAATTTGTAATTCTTAATATTTTCGGAAGTAACTGTAACTGAATTACATATTTTCTCATTGTAACTAACGAATTACAGTTACTCTATTTTTGTAATTAAATTACGTAACGTCGTTACATGTAATCCGTTACTCCCCAACACTGCTGGTGTCTCAGTTTTCTACCCTGGATCTGTTTGGATATTCTGCCCCACAGCATGTTTGTGGAAAGAATTGTCTCAACATTCAGGAAGAGGATTTGGTCCTTACAGCCACCAAATCTTGAGAATCAGAATCGAATTGTTTCTTGAAATTTGACCAGCCCTAAGGTTGTAAAAATTGAGCTCTGCGCATACCTGTCAGTGTGGAGTCCGCACAAGTAATGGGGCTCACTCATGTAAATTCAGTGGAATATTATTTTTTTAAATCAATCTTTGTTTACATGAATCCATTTAGAAATATGATGATCCATAATTGGAAATTAGATTTTTCAAACCGTCAAAGCACACAAATATTTTAAGTAAACATGCCTAAAGGGTATTTGATTTTGAAATGCATTGTGGGATGTGGTTGCCATTTTCCGGGGCAGTGACTTTTGTTTTATATTGCTGAGTTGGATGCTGTGCTGTGAGAGAAACACCAAGTGCTCGAAAAATGTACTGTACTATAGAGATTAGTGATGGACTGTACCGAGACAAGCTAGACCCTGTTCTAAAGGTTCACTATCTTGAAGCAATCTCTAGATCAGTGGGATTGATTCATAGCATGATAAACAAAGGATTTCATCGTCTAATTTGCATATTTGTTCATACAATTGTGTATGAACATTTTCCACGACCATTTTTTTTTTTAAATACTAATTAAATGTGTTGGGAACTAAAAATTACCTTTATAAAATGACATTGCCTGAATCCACAATACATAGAACAAACTGTACCAAAAAGACAGCTATTAGAGGCACACAAAGTGAACGAGGTGAATAAGTGATTGAAGCTGTGTGTGAATAATTCAGGAAATTATTTTAGTGCAACAGTTTCAGAGACAAAATAGACTTTAAAAACTATATTTATGTGACGACGCAGCAGCAGCAGCTCTGTTGTGCCAGTAAGACAGCGCGGAGGGTAGGTTGAACTCTCGTGGTTTGCTACCCTTAGCTGGCTAGGCTAGCAGCTTGCTAAAAGTTCCTCGTAAAACAGCAAAACAAGCTGTGAGAAACCCACATTACTACTTTTAAAATTACTTTGCTTATAATTGAATATCACATAACCTGCAAGGAATTAGAACAATTTATGATGTAATGTATAACTTAATCTATGCATGGAGGAAAACGAAGCTCTCCTTTCTAATTTGTTTCCTAGTGTTAGCTGGCTAGGCTAGCGCTAGACAGTGCCCAAGCATCCCACAATGCTGTCCTGTTATTACAGCACCCTTTCAAGCCCCATTGTAATTAAGATTGCAGTCAAGTCAGCCGCTACTTCGGAAACGTTATCCAGGCTAATCAGTGACTCTGACCAAAATATGTATTTCCATGTTCACCAGCAGACCTGAATAAGAAAACATATTTCATAAAGCTGTAAAAAATCTTTATCAATTAACTGAAGTCGATACAGGTAAAAAAAAAAAAAAAACAGAATAAAATAGGTTTATACATGTCAAACAAATCTCAGGTATTACTACCGTAATGTATGGTGCTCGCATGACCTACAAAACCAAGTGAGAGCTGGCTTGACTGCCTTTTTCGAAGTGGCGGGTGGCTTGACTGCAGTTAATTAGGTCATGTTTCTGTGAAAAAACGTCATGTTCCTGTACAACCCGTTTCCCAAAACACTCTCACTCAACACACTGTTGCTTAATTTCCGAAAATATATACTTTCCTTTACTCATTTGCAAAGCCTGTCTTCATTTAGCGTGGAAAATCGATGCTACAAGCGTCACACGTGGGCTAGCATTGTCTGCTATTAGCTAACGGCTAACAGGTTGAACCGCACCTCTTCTAACAACAGAATACACCCGTATAATCGATACATGTATTCACGAGCAGTCAGTAAAGCTCCGTACAACAGCACGACAGCTTATGAGAAACTCACACCTAAAAAGGGGAGTTTTGAATAAGAGAATCGCAGACGCGCCCTTTGGCTCTGACCTCCGGCCTGCATCCACTTTAAGCTCCCCCCCACACACACACACACACACACACACACACACACACACACACACACACACACACACACACAGGAAAGTGACGCAAAACGGAGCGAGTTTTAGCGGGGTAGTGAACTGAGGATTCTTGTGTGGCATTTTAGTATATCGTAGTTAATAGGTTTAAAACAATTTATCAGATGTAACCCAAGGTGGAGTCGAACAGACAACCTTGATTTCGTGGGCTAGCATTGTCTGCTGTGAGCTAACGGCTAACAGGTTGAACCGTAACGCTTCTAACAACAGACTATACGAGTATAATTGATCACCAAATGTATTCACGAGCAGTCAGTAAAGCTACAGAGAACAGCTCAACTTTGTTTATGAGAAACTCATACCTGAAAATGGGAATTTTGAATACGTGAATCACAGCAGCGCCCTTCGGCTCTGACCTCCGGCCTGCATCCACGTTATTTTCAACGGAAATATATGGGACACCGTGAGTTGACGTTTTTTTTGTGCGAGACTTCCGGTCGGTCACTTCCTGTTACTGGCTAGCTAGCTGAAAAGCGGCTAATTGACTCACATACATATATACAAAGAGACATAATATAATATATAATGTCTATGTATATACGCATATATAATGTCTATGAATTGACTGAGGAAGAAGTGCGGCGCTCTTGGCTCACTAGCGCTAGACTCCCCCTGCTGGTCGCATTGTGTGACTACACATACAATATGCAGAAAGGGGGAAAAAAAGTGATTATACGTCTGACTTATAATGAACACATTTCAATCCACCATCACCCATTTCTGTAGTATCCTGTCCTGCTAAGTGGAGCCTCTGGTCCTACAACATCAGCTGGGTCCAGTGGTGCTGAGCTGGCCCAGTGAATAGAATACTTGTTAGCTGCAGTGTCACCTTACTCATACAGTATATAAGCTTTAACACTCCGAGAAATCACATGTTGGGTTTTGTACTGAACCCTGGGTTGATGGTAATGGCAGCAGGTGCAGGTCACCCCTAACCTGCTTTGGCTCCAACTCCAGTTTTACCTGCCACGTTGGTGGCTCCTGGACGCACTGCACCTGTATATCTGCCCTGCTCCACTCAGAGGAACAGGTGACGCAGGGCAGTAGAGGAGGCCACTGGCACCCACAATAAGAAATATTTCCGTGAAATTTCTTTTAACAAGTGTGAGCAGCCCAAATAAGAAAAAGTAAAAAAAAAGTTAGGCCACAGCCACTTTCTGCCCCAGTAACTCAGGTGGCAAATCTTTAGAGTGGCTGGTAGAACACAGCCAGCCGAAGAGATCTGAAAAACCCACCCCCATAATCTGGAGGTGGACGCACACTTGTAAATATTGTAAGACTAAAAAAGGAAAATAGATCTTGATGCTTACCAAAATATATACATAGAAAAGCAATAATGTAAATAATTTAACCTTTTTAGCCACCTTCTCTATTTTCGTATCATGTTATGTTTTTTTCCATTTATATTATTGAATATGTTATATTGTTATTATATTATTGTTATATTATTTCTATTACAACTATATTCAATTAATGTTTATAACAAGCGTGTTGTACTTTGTTTTTGTGAATAAATGCTGTTCACAGATTCTGCTGTCTAGTTAAAATGTCTAGATAGCGCTGACTTTCATTGTAATCTGACACAGACATGAAATCAAAGATCGGATATATGTGTCAAAAGGGAGGAAGATTGGAGGATGTGGGCATCGATCCCACTACCTCTCGCTTGCCAACAGCAAAGCCAATTGGTGCGCGCCTCATTTTCTGGTGGGCTTACGATTGATTAATCACGTTCCACCTACTGGATCTTTTATCACATGTATATCACATAATATATGGGTTCCCTACCATATGATTTAATTACCTTTAATAGTACTTTATAGCCATAGCATAATCCATCCCTGGACAGATAACATTACCTGATATTAGGGTTGTGACCTTATTGCCTTCACTTAAGAGTTGGATGCTCCAGCCCTTTTGCTCTACGATGTCAATAACTTTACTTTTTGATGCAGATCATTTACGTCCCCATCCCTGTTCTTCACGTGTACACTCAAAATTGAACCATTCCTTTTAATGTAAAACATCACAAAGAATACATTTTTTTAAACATCAGTTTTTTCGATCTCTGCAGCATCTCGGCATAGCATGCGTGTTTAAATTTATAAGGGAGCAGCCCGATTATGATATCAGCCTGGCTGACATTTTTGACACAGCAGGATACATTTTAGACCTGTTGATAAACAACCACAATATTCTACAATGAAAAGACCAAGGTAATAGCTTTAAATTTATACAATGAATTGTGTTTAATAAAATATGACATGCAGACAAAATTAGCATAATGAGAAAACAAGCAGGAGGCTCTGCAGCTTCAACAAAATGCTGTTAGATTGAGTGACTGAAACAAAAGAGATCCATCGAGACACCATTTTATCATCATTTAGCACAGAATCTGTTGTCTCCTGTTGAGCAGTGTTGTCAGGTTCACCCTTCCTCCTTTAATGTAGAGGTCAGCCGGCTCGGTCTGAAAAACACCTCCTGGATCAAGAGACGCAGAGTCATTCCCCGATGGTTTGGCTTCTTCTCAATGTCCAGAAGCAATATGCGCTTTTTTGTTTTTAATTTTCATTTATGTAAAGTCTGTAACGAGCTACAGCAAGTAATGGGAGCAGGGGAGCCGTCCGACCACTGATCGCCTGTCTGATCGCCGTCGCATTTTCACCTGTCACATGAAGTCGTCTGAGTCATAGCCGTCCTGCAGAGAAGTAAAACATGTCACACGAACCGACTGTACCCATAAAATAGTTTTCAAACTGGAAATTCATCCACAGTATCACCTTTATATATAGCTAAAGTCTATGATTAAAACATTTTTGGTGGAAAGAGTTTGGTCCATTTTCATCCTTACCTCATTAGTTTTCATGTTTTCACTCTTCATCAACGAAGTATAATGCCTAGAGAAGAAAAAGACACTTTTATTTACACGTCTTTTACATTTCCTTGTAAAAGTATCCAGAACCTATGAACTGTTTCACATTTTTTTAAACCACTAATATTGTTGTATTATATTGTGATTGTATGTGGTAAACAAAAGAAAAGTTGCTCATCCTCGTGATGTAAAGGGAAATGTTTGTTATTTAAAAATGGGGTTTAACCTTTTTTTCCTTTTTGACCTTATTTTTTGCAAAATAAAATCTGAAACGTGTAACCACCAACAGGTTTTCATCCAGGACTGTCCTGTATTTAGCTCAGTCCATCTACCAATCAACTTTAACCAGTATCCTGTCTCCTGCTACAGAAAGAGACCCCCACAGCATGATACTGCCACCACCATGTTTGACATCAGGGAACATGTGTTCAGAGTGATGTTCACACAAGTTTTTTTTCCAGGTGTAAGCCAAAAAGTTACATTCTTTTGCCTCATCTGACCAAAGCAGCGTTTTTCTTTTTTTTTTCTGTGTCTTATTACTTGGTTTGTGGCAAATTGGACGGATTTTCCTACAACAAAGGCTTTCTTCCTGCCACTCTTTCATTAAGACTAGATTTGCGAAGTGCAGAACTAATAGTTGTTCTGTCAACAGAGCTGTGGATCTCTGCAGGTCCTCCAGAGTTACCATGCAATATTGGCTGCTTCTCTCGATAGACAGAAAGTCTTTTTGAGCCGTCTCTCAATTCAGATGGAAAGCCGTGTCTTTGTTCTGCAGCTGTTCCACAATCCATTTTTTCAGATGATAGCTTGAACAGCAGATTTTCTTAGGGGGATCAGAGTTACAAATGCATGACACAGTTCAGATTTTTATCTGTAAAAGAACTTTGAAATGTTACTTGACAATGATGCACCACTTTACCAATAAGATACAGTGTATTTACTGGTTGTAAGGAGAAAATATAAGAGAGCTCAAGGCGTGCAAACACTTGTTAGTAGACTAACCAAGCTTTACAACATTTAAGATCTTTGGCCCACCTGAGCTCCTCCATCTCCCTTTTCTTCTTTTGCTCTTCCTTCTCGTTCCTCTTCTGCTCCTGGAGTTGAGCTTTCTTCTCGTTCCTCTCCTCCCGGTCCCTTGCTTCCCTCTCTGCCGCCAGATCCGGGAAGCGCTCTTCTTTCGTCTTTTCCAGACGGTTTACGATTTCATTGATCTTCTTCTCTACAGCAACAAGCTTCACCTGCGAGAAGCAACAACAGTCTCATGAAGAGGAAAGCTGGCAGAGTGCTAGTTCCAGGAAGCAGAGCCTTTGTGAGGCATGTTTGGGCTGCAGACCTCTTTCTGTTTGTAAAAGCCGATCTGACCAACATCCATGTCTCCGGTTTTCTTCAAGTTGGCCCACGCCGTGTAAACCACATTGATGTTGTTCATCTTGCAGCCTGACAGGGGACAAAGCCGTCATCCTTCCTATGTCAAGTACAGAGAATGCATTTGCAGGAAGCTCTGATAGGATGATCCAGAATTACCCTGGATGCTGTTGTTCTTCACCAGCTGAGCACAGTCTACCAGCACCTCTGGAGGAATATCATCTATGGTTCTACCCTAAAAATGAGACAAGCACATCAGTCGGAGAAATCAGTTTATTGTGGCTCAAGCTATGTTCAAATTAATTGATAATTCTAATTATTCCTTAAGTTATTGTTAATCAGTCACAGTTTCTAACCCTGAATTACCAGCAAAGAAAAAAACATGACGAAACTGTTTAAATTTGTTTTGGATGTTATGCTTTTCAGGTTTGATCTGATTGCCTCTTTACCTTTGGCATCCTTAGGTAAACATGAGCTGAAGAGAGTTTGTCAACGTGAAACCTACGTGTGGGGTAAAAAAAAAACAAAAACAAAGCAAATGTTAACATAAACATGGTTGTGCAGATTAGAGCCGCAGACTACTTTGATTCAAGATCAGAGACATCAAAAACAGTTTCAGTAAATGAGTTGAAACAAAAATATAAATCATTTAATAATTTTTTTCTACTTCAAGCTATACAAAATACAGAAATTTCATTTCCTACTTTCTTTTCTTCATTGATAGACTGAGACAATACCTTTAAATCTTATTCTATCTATGCCATCATTTCCCTTTTTAGATCATACAGAGAGGATTTTCTAAAGTTTAGTGATGGTTTGCACACAGGTAATTCAAAATAAAGTTTCTTTTATTATCTGATCATTTACATTTCTTTTTCACCTGCACTGCCGTTCAAAAAGTAATCATATCCTGTGCATTTCTAACAGTTTATGTCACATGTTTTTTCCTTAACTACAGAATTGAATTTTGCAAATTCTTTTTGCAAAATAGCTTAACTAAATTAGAGGATGAGCATTGGTGAACATCAGTTGTCAGGTATCGATACGGTTCTTAATTTGATTAACCTCTGGTCTTTGACTGGCCCATCTAACATCTGAATATGCTCAGGGGAAAAAAACCTTCAAGTGTAGCTCTGGTAGTATATTTAGGGTTGTTGTCCTGCTGGACGGTGAACCACTGCCTCAATCTCAAGTAATGTTCAGCCTCTAACAGCTTTACTTCCTGGAATGGACTGGATTTCGCTCCATCTATCAATTCTGACCAGATTCCCTGTATCTCCTAAAGAAGAACATCCCTACACCATGACGCCACCACCACCATGTGTCACACTGGAGGTAATGTTTTCAGGATGATATGAAGGGTTCAAAAAAAGGTAAAAAACAAAGCAACTGGACTTATACGGAAAATAAGTCCAGTTGCTTTGTTTTTTACCTTTTTTTGGATTGACCATGACCTGGATGACTGAGAATCTTCACCAGCGATATGAAGGGTTAGTTTTTTGTCCACACATAGCATTTAGCATGTAGGCCAAAAAGCTAACATTTTGGTGAAGTGCTTCCACATAAATGCTGTACCCCTTAAATGACAACCAGGACTTCTAGTAGCTGTCTTTTATTAAACATTTTTATCCTGTCACTCTTCTATAAAAGCAAGATTAAATGATTGCACAGCTAATAGTTTTCCTGTCAACATATTCACCAACTGAGCTGTGGATCTCCACAACCTTGTACCATACACTCCACATTTTCATATGATGGACTCCACAGTGTTCTCTGAGATGTTCAGAGCTCAGGTTATTATCCTCTAACCTAACTCTGCATCCAATCCTCCCTCTCCAAAATTTTTTCCCCAGTCTGTCTGCTCTGTTTAATCTTTAATCTTCATTATGTTGTTTGTGTGCTAATATTCTCAAATAAGCCTCAGATGGAACAGCTCGGTTCCTAGCTTACACTATTAGACTTAGACAACTTTATTTGTCATTTTGTATGCACAGGGTGCGTACAGAACGAAATTTCGTTGCATACAGTTTGTAGATTACAGTAAATTAGATTACAGTATGAGGTGCAGCAGTGATTTAAAAGTAAACAATTGAAATGTAAACAATGCAGGAGAAAAAAATCAGTATGAGGTGCAGCAGTGGTTTAAAAGTAAACAATTAAAATTTAAATAATGCAGGAGAAAAATCACAGTGTTACACATAATAATTGATCACTAAATGTATTCAATCAATAATTGATTACTTGTGAAAGCAGTTTGCTTAAATGGATTTTATTAGGGAGGAACAGAGGGTGAAAATATGTGCATGGGCTCACGTAACATCCTAAAGAAATACACTAAAGACTGTGGTTGTATCGTGACATAATGTGGAAAAGCTCAAGAATTGGCAAGTTCCTTCGCAGAAAATGCTTGTGAGCATTTTACAGCAGTTCCAATGAACATTAATGGGATCGTGACAAGCACGTTTAAATTACATGTGTATGGAAAAACTAAAGACTCTTACCAGATGTCTTCGGGCCAACCATATTTAATGAGATCCTCATCTACAGAGAGAAACAGCTCGTGTTAAAAGTGCAACGGATCACCAACAACAACAACAACCAGAAAGCAGAATACATAAAGGCGTGCGAGATCAATCTTACTTTCATATTTATCTTTTCCCATGTAGATCGTAAATGGAGGGTCCACCACTAAAGAAAGAAAACAGAAATCTGACAGCTGACTGGGTGAAATAGAAACAGCTGGCACGAAATTAATAAAAACACAAAAAACAGGTTAAAAAGGTCCCATTGTGAATTACTGATGTATGAAGCTAACCGGGCTACAAACTAACAACGCTGCTGATGTTGGAGCTGCACTCACTCACCGGCACTTGTGAAATAAAACACCATTTTCTCCGAATAAAACCACAATGGTAATGTATTAATTTAACAAGCTTGGTCTGTGAATTAATTACAATTACGGTGAAAAACTTGAGTTAAGTTTTCGTTGCTACTGTCACTTTACTCGTGTACAGAATGACCCGGAAGTTGTTAGTTGTTGACGTAAAGTTGCCGGAAGCAAGCTAACTTTGCTCTTCAAAATGCTTTTTTTCCCCCAAATAAAAAGAAAACATATTGAGATCAAATATTCCGATGGTATTGGAGTGAATTAATTCTTTGAAAACCAACAATATAAAAATACATTTCTTTACGCACCGCATACTATAAGGACATTTGGATTTCACATCTTCCTCCGGCCCTCCGGACGTTCACTTAAAAAGCATGTAACTTTTAGACTCTCGTTAGTCAAAGTAGTGTGTTAACAGTGACAAAATGGAAGCAGGGATGGGCAATTTTTTTGCAAACTACTTGTATGAAAAAAGAGAAAAAAGGCAAGTTGACCAAGAGGCACGGTCTGCTAGTAACGGCTGGTGCTATGTGGAATGATTAGCTCGGTTTTCTTATTTTATTTTGGATTCCTAAAGTATACTTGTAAATAGCCTTGATAAGGTGGCGTATATAAATAAATAAATAATGCCCTATTTCTTAACTTCAATTGAAATTTCTCGTCCACATTTGAAAAAGCTGAATAAACTGTCAAAATTTGTCCAAACGATTTTTCTTGTTTTATTTTGAATGTAGGACTCGGTCGCTCCTAAGTCGTTGCTGTGGTAACGTTTCCGCTTCCGGTAGAGTTGCGCAACTATTCTCAGACTGGCGCGCTCTTCAAAAACAGAGAGGAGAAACGCGCGAGGACAGAGCAGCTGAAACTTCAGTGACGCAGATTAAATTTTTTCTGCCTTAATTGCAACTTTTATTGTTTTATGAAGAAACCTGTCGGTAAGACGAATAAAGAGCTTTATGTTATGTTAACTCTGGCCATTCTTACGTTTGATTCTCTGGTTTAATTTGCGCGTTTATCGATCAGAACCGTGACATTAATACGTGTCATCACGACAGTAAGAGCTAGCATAGTTTTAAAGCTAAAATAGTGTTTCTGTTTCTCTAAATAAGGGACAGGCGGTGAAATTCTGCTGTACAAGAAGGGCCGACCGCAGCTGATCCACTTGTGTGTTTCATAAGATAATCATCCCGCCAAATGCGCGTTTGCTTTAATCGTTTGTTGCTAAATTTTGCGGGGTTTTTTTTGTATTTCCTGCTAACTTTGCATGTTGGTCACCAGAGACGAATGAAAAAAACATTGAATTCATGCCTGAAGTAGCGTTTGAGGTTATTCTGAAGTAGGAAGTTAAACCAGATTTTAGCTAACTTAGCGTAACCCACAGGAAGAGCAATTTATAGCTGCTTTTTTTTGTTTCATCCTTCTTGAATTTAATGTCAAAAAGCCCTGTTTTGTTTTGGTGTAAAGTGGAGATAGACCCATAAACTGGACAGAAATCGCAATAGGCAATTTTCTTTAATTGACAAGTTGAATACATCAACATTACTTGGTACTTATATAAGTGTATCAAGCAATGCATATAATCACAAAAAAAATCTGATAAATGTTTGGGGAAACTATTGAATAAATGGGAATACTTGTATACTGCCCTGATCTTTTCATTTAGATTTGAAGCTATTCCCTTCTATAACAGGATCTACAGCATGTATTTTTATTATTATTTTTTTTATCTGTGTTATATACTTTAATTTAATTTATTCTTAAAACTCAATCTCCTGTGCTGTTGTGTGTGTAGGTGAACTTTGAAAATGATACCAACCTCAACCAGGAAGCGAAAACTGTCCTCTCTGGACTCTGAAAGGTGAGATGTAAACACGTTGCGATTAAACATTCCTCTTGAATTGCTGCAAATGTTATCTCCAGTTTCACGCTGGGGATGTAATAAAATTTCATCTAAATCTGACACTGTGTTGTTGCTTCTAATATGACGTTTCGCTCAAAACATTAGTCTCCCGGCCAAGAAGGGCTCAATGAAGCAAGTGTCGCCGGTCAAGAAAAGATCTCCAAGAAAGGGCCTGTTCTCACCAACTGGGGCGACACAAGGAGGACAGCAGTCACCACAGAGGACAGCAGGTAGGACAGGCCAGTTTGGTGAAGCTGAAAGTATTTCTTTTTGCCCTAAAGGTAAAACTCTAAAAGTTTTGTCTTGTTAATGTGGCTGAAGAGATCAGAACCATTACTGTAAATTTTAAATCTTCTACTTTGACATAACAGGCTTGTTTTTTCTAGGCTTGTCCCGTAAATTTCCTGTGAAGCCATCGGTGGTTACAAGCTCCTTCTACAGCAAGCAGAAGACCGTCTATCTCAACCCACTCGAGAGAAAGGCAGTAAAGGAAGCTTTGCCTTCCCGTCTCCCTGCTATTCTCTCTCCACCTCCATCAGTCAAAAAAACAGAAAAGAAAATGAAGAAAACTGTGAAAAGAGGCAACAAATCCACAAATGCACCAATTGGATCTAGTAAGAGGGGGAACAAGGGTACCAAATTTTCACAATTGCCTATAAAGAAAATTAAACTGCCCAAGAGCAATACCAGGTTTGTTACTGTTGCTTTGTCCTAAAAATCATGCTGATGTTTACCATTCTAGTTTTTTTTTTAACCTTCACTGTCATTTTATGCAGCAGTGCTGCAGTTAAACCGACATCCAGCAGCAGCAGCGCACCTGCAAGCAACAACCTGGCAGATGCAAAGAAGGCAATCAAGATGTCTTTTAGCAGCCTGAAGCCCAAGCCAAAGATCTTTGTCGGAGCTGCTTTCTTTGTTACAGGAAAGAAGCAGCAATCCATGTATAAAAGATCAGCTCCCAGGTCCTCAGCCAAACCAGCTCCAGTCAAGGCCGAGAGCCAAACTGCACCCCCACAGCAGAGCATGGAGAGGCCGAAGCAGCTGCAGCAGCCGGTGGATCAAATGGTGGTCCAACAAAAGCAAGAGCCAGAAAAGGTTGGGGTTTATCGCATTATATTTTGGAGGGGTTTCCCTTTTTCTAAAGATGAAACAGTTTCTCATCAAAGATGCTTCGTAAACCGCCAGAAAATTCTCATTTCCTTATGCCGACTCTCCTTTTGACTGATATCTGCTAGAAAACATTCATGGCGGCATAACATACAGACACCCTGGCTTTAGAATTGCCTTTTTAAAACTACATCAATAGAAAGGATTGCTATGTCGATTTACTGTAGTGTTTATTGTGATAAACCATTAGTTAAGCTGCTTATTTAAGAGTTTTATTCCATTGGTGTTTAGAACGTTACAGGAATTAAAATGATTTAATATAAGGGTTAATTTTGATCGTTTGCTGTGGCTGCTGTACAGCGACTAGAGGTGGTGGAGAGCCGATACAGAACCAAGGAGATGACGAAGTTTGATCCATCCGACTGGTTGGATGCTGTTGATGAGGAGCACGAAGTTCCCCATCCATCAGGGTATGGTAATCGACCGTAACTGCTTTCTGAAATTAATTTTGGCTCCCCTTAATGTTTTATGTGTTAGTCTTATAAATTTGTTTTTATCTTTGAAATAGTAGCGGTATTAACTTGCATAGTTCCAGGTTTTGGATACTTGATACAATAATTTCTACATTATTTTGTATTTAAACAGCTTTATCAAATATTTTATTGCATTTCTAAATGCTTTGATAAAGCTGAGGAAAAGTGTTGAAATTTGCGCAAAAAAAGGGTAATTTTCAGATTTTTATCATTCTCACATTCAATTAAACAACAAAGTAAAACAATTAAAGATACATTTTCATAGTCAGACCCTCAATGCTATTCCATTTGGAAGCTGCAAGTAAATCAAAAGCCTCGAGCATCCCTTATTTGCTGTTTTCCAAACAAATCGGGTTTAAAATTCTCAGCACTCACCCTTACTACGTATTTCACATGCAAACTAGCATCACTTCATGAAACGTCTACATCACGTGTCAAACTCAAGGCCAGCGGGCCGAATCTGGCCCGACAAGGCAATTTATTCGGCCCTCGAGCCAAAAAAGGCATATCATGTCATAAAGTAGATGCATATATTATTTTAAATTGTATAAAGTGGCTAAAACTGTGCCTCCTGCTCCACAGGCACATCAATTGTAGCAATCCACATGTTAAGTGCTGTGAATCTGTTTCCCCTTACAGATGGCTTCTGTTTGTGCTTATTCTGTCACTCTTCAATGTTTCAAACTAATTTTAATATTGGAGTAAATACAGAAAAACAACTTTCAAATGAAGATTTAATTCTTTAAGGGAAACCACCTATCCAAACCAACCTTGCCCTATGTAAAAAAGGTAACACCCACCTTAAATCATAAATCAACGATGATTGCACTACTTTTTTGTTAGAAAGCTGAGTTAAAGTTCGCAAGACACACCAAGGCCTTTTCAATAGTTGGCATCCACACAGTATAATAAATAATTCAAATAGAACCTCTCTGTCGACTGAAAGATCTCAAAAAGCAACATCACATAAGGGAAATTAAAAGAAAGCAGAAAAACAAAGTTACTGACATCTATCAGTTTGAAAAGGGAAGATGTTTCTAAGACCGTAAGACAACAGCAAACCAAGTTTTTTTTAAATTGTATAAACTGTGTATCCTGCCACTAGATCTTAGTTTTTCCACAACACATTAAAACAACCCAGAAATGTCTAAAGAGAAAATGATACAGGATGATGAGAGTTTCAGAATCAGAAATACTTTAATAATCCTAGAGGGAAATTGCTGTTTCAGTACAATCGCCAAAACATAACAAACATCACAAACATTTCAGGGGGGGACGATTTACTGAGGCCTTGCTGCCAAGGAACCGCCTTACACGGTGCCCACATGGCGCTGCCATTACTCTGTGAAAAGATAGAGGCAACAAAAAGGAAGGTGGGAGGGAAAAAACTCATACTTTATCCTATAACAGGATACAGTTTGAGATATCAAAAACCTCTTGCACAAAAAGCACAAATAAGACGAGACACATATAGCAGAAGGTAAACATTTGAGACTAGTCACATGTAAGTTCATCAGTTTATATGAGCATCAGTTATGTGTGTCTGTTTGGGTGAAAGTGTTTATATTTCCGTGATCACTCTCCAGAGGCCATCGTCCTTGATGTTATCAGCCGGCCAACAGTTCAGAAAGCGTCCGCAGATGTCAGCGGGGGAGGGAGGTAGCGGGGGAGAGTTCTGAGCTCGTTCCTAATAACAATCCAGGAGTAGAGATAGGGAGGGCATAGACCAAATATGTTATTTGTTATGAGACAAGCTGCACTGACTTTCCTGTCAGCTTTAAGTCTTTTGCTGGCTCCAAATGGTGAAATCCAATTTTCCAAATTGTTGGGCTTTTCCGCGCTTCACTTCCAGATTTTATCCCAAATTCCCCTTGAGTTCAAACCACCGAAGCCAGTCTGCGTTCCAGCACATCCAGCTTTTCGGCTCTGCTCCTCCACCTTCCAGAACTGTCCGTTCACCGCCTTAGTGAGCGCGTCATATGCAGCCGGCAGCCTGATCAAGGCCAAATGGCTACCGACATCCGCTGTATTTGCTGATACATCAAAAATCCACCAAATCCAATAAGTAGAAATCCAAGTATCCTGAATCCAAACATGCAAACGTTTCAAACGTCCAGGAATGACAAAGTCAAAAAGACACACCGTTTTCCATCCAGGAATGTAGGGTGTATCCCACAAAATGAGTCAAATCAGGACCGGACGGGTTTAAAGTGTAACTCATCCCAATATCAACTTTCTTTACTGATAAACGGTTCAAATGGCCCTAAGGATGTTAACTTTGTTACTGTGCATTTTTTATATTTCTATATGAACTGAAACGAAATTATGAAATGGATTTGGATATCTAGAATCTAGAAATCTAGGAATTTAACAGACCTACGTTCCCACATGCATGTTATATAAAAGGAGTCAATCTTTGTCTGCCTCAGCTTCCCCAAAGACTTTGCTGAAATGTACGGAATTACAAAACGGCTGAAGATTGTGCTTTCAAGGACACCCAGTCCAAAATCTAAGTCGTTATCCTTCAGCACTCAGGTAGGCGCATCACAAGTCCCACCGGACCGAAGCACGTCTCTTTATCAGGTAGGTATCAGAACCTTGTTTAAAACCTGTTTTTTTTGCAGGATGAGTTGCTGACAGAAGGTGGTTCTGAGCCCCACTTTGACCTGAGTGGAATAAACCCCACCAAAGCTTGCACCACTCCTTCCAAAGGTGCGTGTCTACATGTGAACATGGCTCCACCCTCAGCTTAAATAGTTTAATTGATCTGAGGCAGCGTGCGCTCACGCAGTACTGAACAGCTAGATTATATGATTCTTTATGTTCGTTTTAATGTTTACGTTATTTTTTTCCACAGCTTCTGGAACAGTTTACCCCATATTTGACTCATCAAAAAGGTGAGACATTTTAAACAATGTTCGACTTGATGTTTGATATGTGTGCGTTTTAGCATGAACTGACTTGGTGTATTTGGGTTTTTTTTCTATTACACCAGCGTTGTGCACTTACACCAGCTCAGTTTAAGCTTGATTTCTTAGTTGTCTGGTTCAACAAAACAAATATCCGGTGAATATTCTTCTAGCTTTTTGTCTATCCCGTCTCTGGGTCTAACCTTTTTCACCCCCTACATTTTATCTATATATTTATATGTTTAAATAATCAACCACTAAACATTTCACTCTTAATTCTACAGGTTATATAAATGGTGGGGAGTATTAATTATTGTCATACAAAATTAATTTTTTCTATAGTTCCTAAAACGACGGAAAAAAGAGGAATTAGGCATTGGGCGAGAAGCAGGGTACATTTCGGACAGATTGATTGTCCAGAGAGATGCATGGGACAAACCATGCATGCACACAGGAGTACCTCGAGAGAAGACACAAATGCACGGGGAGAACGTGCTAACGGCACCCATTAAGACCTTTTCTCAAATCCGAACCCAGGACCTTCACGCCTCGTGGCGACAGCTGTAACAAATGTCAAGCTCAAGTGGGTTATTGTGGTCTGAATTACCAAGTAGAGAAGCATAATACATGCAGTTCAGTTGTCATTGAACAGATAAATCAGTGTGTGCAATAATGCAATTACAAAATCCTGCTCTGACCCAACGGTAGCTGTTGGAGGCAGCCGGACTGTCGGTTTGTCCAGGAGTCTTCGTCGTCTGGCGGCTCACATGGACGCCCATCCTCCTAAACGCATTTCAAATTAGCGACCCAAGCCGTCGTTGGAGGCTGTTGCTTGTGAGTGGAGTACCTCTAACGACTCGGGACAAGAACAGTGTGGGTCATTGATTTGCATCTGACTTGGAATGCGCTTAGGAGGATGGGCGTCCGTTTCCTTTAAAAACAGCAGCGCTCCAGGTTGCTCCAGTGCGAGCTGCCAGAATTGATGAAGACTCCTGGATGGGTGTCGAAACTTTTTCAGAACGAACTGAGCGAAAGTCCGGCCGCCTCCGATTTAAGCCCATTTGCTGTTGAGATGATTCGTATAGCTGAGAATTTGCACGGGCGATGATAGCGGTGCTTCCGGTGATGTTCATTCATCTCATGGAAGACGGTAATCCAGTTAGCAAACTAGTGGCTGAGGTACTAGGGCTCAGTGGAAGAGACGTAACTTTATTTTTCTAAATTATGAAAAATAAAACGCGTCATGATGTTCAATCAAAACAATGTTTTTGTATTGCTATGAAGCGTTCCTACTGCCAACTTAACTAATAAGCATCTACAGGCGCTGGTCATAAAATTAGATTATCATGAAAAGGTTTATTTCCCCCAGTAATTCCATTCAAAAAGTGAAACTTGTATACCATAGTCATTACACACAGACTGATATATTTCAAGTGTTTCTTTTAATTTTGATGATTATAACTGACAACTAATAATAAAAAAAAAAAACGATTTCAGTATCTCAGAATATTAGAATATTACTGAAGACTAAGACAAAAAAAAGGATTTCCAGAAATGTTTGCCAACTGAAAAGAATGAGCATGAAACTATGAGCATGTACAGCACTCAACACTTACAAGTTGATCAGCAGCAGAGAGCATGAAGTGCTCTGAAACTTCCTGGTAGATGGCTGCATTGACCTTTGACCTCAGAAAACACAGTGGACCAACACCAGCAGATGACATGGCACCCAAACCATGACTGACTGTGGAAACTTTCCACTGGACCGCAGGCGGTGTGGATTATTTGCCTCTCCTCTCTTCCTCCAGACTCTGGGACCTTAATTTTGTTATTACCTGGAAGAGAAAATGAGAATCTGGGATTTAAAAGATAGGCTTTAAAGAATCAATTTACCGAACAGCCATCAGTTTGATTAAAGCTTATCAGTACACTTTTACGTTGAATTATTTAAACTGCAGAAGTGTCACATTATGACTTGATTTTCTTTTGTTGCGCCATTGTTTCAGGTTGAGTGCAGCTCTGCGTCCTCCAGCGTCCTACAGCACCCCCCTGGTCTCCTCCGGAGCTTCACTCCAGCCGGTTTCATCTGCAGCAAAAGAGCGACAAGCTCGCAGGAAGAAAGAAAAGCTGGACACAGACCAGCTCATTATTGTACTTATTTATTTTTTATATATTCTTTGTGTTTTTGTATGTCTGAACCTTTGTTTTTAGTTCACGCTCGATTCTATATAGGTTATATTATCAAAGACATAAGCAAATATTGAATAAATGAAACCAAAATTACAGCGTAGGCCGTAAAACGACAAAGTTACAAGCAGGACAGTTTGGTACAAATGTTTTAGCGTGCACTCATTCTCATATGTTTTTTTTTTTTTTTAGAACCAAGATCTGGAAAAATGAGGTTAAGTTCATCTATATCTACTTAACATGATGTCTGACTCTGTTTTGGTCAGGACGCTGGGCAGAAGCAGTTCGGAGCAACAACCTGCAGCTCCTGCGGGATGGTTTACAGCGCAGACAACCCAGAGGATAATTTCCAGCACACCCAGTTCCACCAGCGCTTTCTGGACTCCATTAAATATGTGGTAAGAGCTCCTTTATCTAGTCATTACCGGCCAGGAAGTGTACACGGACAGCACCATTAACTGCTTTGAAAATAGTTTAACTTGTTATATAATTTGTTTAAACCAAGATTCTTACCTGGGTTTGAGTCTGACCATAGAACATTTAACTGTTATCTAAATGTCCAAATCGACTAACCCGGGTTAAGGAGTAAAATTAATGTGTTTTTTGTGTGCATGTGTTAAATGAGGTACAGAATGCAAGTAGTAAAGTTCACTGAACCATGATTATTGGGAGGGCCACCTGCTGTGGTTGTTCCTCTAAATTTTACTATGGGTAAATTCAAAGTCCAAGCAGCTGGCTGGGAGGACTTTTAGAGCACTTGATCCTTTGCTGACAAGCTGTTTTAATTTCAGAGATTTTCTTTTTCAGCAGGCCTTTTTACTCTGATGTACCAATACTTGCATTAATGACAGCATCGTTAAAGGTAGAGTCCGTGATTTACACCCCCCCCCCCCCCGGAAGTTTCCCCAAGTCCCTTTTTGAATAACTGCGCATGTGTTTAAGACCATCTTACCTGCTCTTCTACCCCTCAGGGGGATTGCATAAAAAAATCCCCCCCAAAAAGGAAAATAAGAAACCAATGCAGAGAGTCGCTACTAAAGCAACCTAAGCTTCCCTAACCATCCAGTGAAGCACCAGGCCTTAATGCAACGTTGCATTGACACATTAATTCAAGCACAATGAGCAGAATCCCTGTCTGGGTTTATTTAATCTGACCCGAAGTTTCGTTTCTTTTATTTCAGGGTTGGAAAAAGGAACGGGTGGTGGCCGAGTTCTGGGATGGTAAAATTATCCTGGTCTTACCCGATGACCCAAAATATGCAGTCAAAAAGGTGCCGGACAGCACGAATCACACGTTGTGCAAAAATGACTATCAGGACCACATTGTGCCGTTTAAATGCTTGTTTGATACCGACTCTGTGGATTTCCAGGCGGAAGAAGTGCGTCGTATAGCGGACAACGAGTTGGGTTTCCAGCAGGTGACTCTCAGCAGACCGGCGCAGTCTAAAACGTTCCTGTTCATCAACACAGACCGACTGGTGGTTGGATGTCTCGTCGCCGAACCCATTAGACAGGTAGGCGTCTGGGTTTATGTCGCATGCCGACGGTACTTATCAGCAACTAGAGGACAATCTAACATTTGAGGCAGAATCTAAAGTAAAAGCTGTTGAAGAAATAGCTTTTGGAAATGAAAATGTAGACATTTTATGAATACGAAACTTTTTACAAATAATTGAAGCAATTTTCCTGCAGCTTATAGGCCTTTTGTGCCACAAGTTATGCATGTGGGTATCCTGTGTTTTCACTCAGGCCTACAGGGTGCTTGAGCAGCCAGATCACAACAAGGACATGACAAAGGACGACTTCATGGAGCGCCACAGAGCCTGGTGCTGCTCCACCGTCCCAGAACCGGCGCTGTGCGGCATCAGTCGGATCTGGGTCTTCAGCCTGGCAAGGCGGCAGGGCATCGCGACCCGTATGCTGGACACAGTGCGGTGAGACGCCGCACTCCGCATTTTATCTTTGACATTTATTGGTGCATATTTGACCTTTTTTAAGCATCTTTAATAGGCAACCCCTTCAGGGACAATCCTTTGAGTTTTACCTGGTATTTCTGTTAAAGGCGGGATTTCTTTAAGTTTGGTAGACTTTGATGGAACTGGTTTTTCCACAAACACATTTTGTTTTTTCCTTCGTCTCTTCAGGAGCACATTTGTGTACGGAAGTTACCTGACCAAGGAGGAAATCGCCTTCTCTGACCCGACACCCGATGGGAAGATGTTTGCCACCAAGTACTGCAACACTCCAACCTTCCTCATCTACAACTTTGTTGCATGAGATGCAAGCAACCGTCTATTAAAGGCGCTGCATTAATGGGACTGATGTGTTGGAGTTTGTCACATGGAAAGATTTTCGGCTGAATGTTAAAGTTTATATGCAAAGCTGTTCAGGTTTTTGTTCTGTAAGGCTTTAGCTTTGTGTGTAAAGTAGTTAAATCAAGTAGGTTGTCCATTCAGTATTTATAATGGGGGCCCTTTTCACTGAATGTTTAAATTGTCTCTTCACCAGCAGCAGTTAAAAAGATGTTTGTTTGATTTAAGTTTGAGGCCATTTTTTTTTTTTTTTGAGAGTTCAGTTGTACTGACAACCTCCAGCCCTACACAACACATGTTCAGTCTAATTTTAGTGTTTAAATCTTCTTTGCTCCAGTTGGAAGTATTCTGTGCAATTTGAAGTCAATGTTTCAGAAACATGGACGCCGTCACTGTTCAGGGACATTTCTAAGGTGTAAATTTAATAAACTGTTTCTTTTAAAACGCTAACTGGTTCTTGATGTTTGAAAGAGGAGTTACCAGTGGCTCAGGGTAGCCAATGAGGTGTTATCTAGGGGTACAATGCAAAATATCTGCAACCAATCAAAAAAAACAAAAAAAAAAGCATTTTAACCAAATTTACTGTGACAGAACAAGACAGACAAAACCCCCGCAAACATTTAAAAAAGGATTATATCCGTCAGTCAATAACGATGACGTCCCATGGTGCTTGCTCCAGCACAGTGTCTTCCTCCAAGGCCTGGACGATCTGGGCCGCTGATGGCCTCTTCTTGGGGTCTTCCTCTGTGCAAACGCAGAAGAGCTCCACCATCCTGCGGTACGGGCCGCCCAGAGACGCGGTATCCAGCGGCGGCCTCGTCCCCAAACGCTCATAGTAGGCGTCCTCGTCAAAGTTGTCCATCGAGTCGTCTGGAATGCACACAATATTTAACCAAATCTGTGATTTAAATTGGTTTCAGTTTTAATGAGACGTCTGCATCTGAGCATGACTTATTTTTCTAGCTATAGCTGAGTTTACAGAGCTGTTAAAATCTGGTTCATGTTCATCACTATATTTCCATAACCTTTTAAGTCATTGACATTTACAAACACTGGCATCTCTTAGGAAAGAGCAGCAATTGGTCATTTAGTAATATAACCATTTTGATTATTTCAGGTCTTGTAAACTAGGCTTTATTTTTTTAATGTATTTTTTAAATCAACAGTGAAAGTCAAGCTTATTACTGTATTTTTCGGCCTATAAGTCACACTTAAAATCCTTAATTATTCTCAAAAAATTGATGGTTTACCTTTTAATCCGGTGCACCTTCTATATGATTAAAGTTGTGCTTACTGACTGATTTTATGTGATACAATGCGCTCAAAAATCTGTTAAAATGTGAAAGTACAACTTTGGTTAGCAAGAAGTCGCTCCGCTCAATGGATATTCAGAGCATTACGGTACACTGTGTCACTACCTCATCGGACCCCTGAGATGTCTACAAGACTGCCTGACTGTAATGTTGAAACTAGAAGTGCGTTCATCTAAAGGCCCCACATACTCGGGCATAGTTCACTATGAAGAGGTCCGTGCGTACTCTGCGCAGAGCTAAATTTTTACGATCACGTACTCGGTTTCACACTATAAACTTCTAGGAGGCAAGAAGTCTTTACATCAAACTGTTTTAAAAGTGACAAAGCTTAATACACTGAGCTGCTCCAAGCAGGCGGTCTCCAGCACCTCTCTGTTCTCATTGACAGGTGGGAAGTCTGCTGGAAAAGAAACGGCTCTCGGTGCTCAGCTAGCTAATAACACATTTTACCATCCGTTCCGTAGCTTCATCCCACTGGCAGAAAGTCTGGGATTTGTAGGAATCTATCACAAGAAATGTAGACAACAGTACGCTGGACTATGAAGGTAAAACATCTGCAGAGAGTCAGTACGGAGTACACCAAGCTCACAGTACACAGTATGTGGGAGCCTTTAAGCAGCCCGTGCCTGGAGTACGCTATAGCAAGTAAACCAAGTAAGTTAATTCAATATAAAAGTTACGTGTTTTAGCCTTATGTTAGAAACAGTTTAGTCCAACTACTCTGTCCTCCAGACAGAGATGGATAGAGAGCTGTGGACGTGAAGGGGAGGAGTGATATTACACACTTGGGAAGAATATTTAGTGCGCCTTATGGTCTGAAAAATACGGTAGTTAAAATCATTTTCACTAAAAATCTTAATGAATAATTCAGAATTACAAATTAGTTTCTAAAATCCCAGAATTAAACATGTTTTTTTTTTCCTTTTTAAATTCCAGCAACAGTCTTGGTTCTTATTTATTAGCAGCCTGTTCATATTTACCCATGAAGAACAATGCATGCTATAAAGAACAAGCAGCTTAGATCTTTTTTGTCAGGCTTAAATGAGTTAACTTACAAATTCCACAAATAAAATTTATTGCCCCCATGAAGGGATTAACTTAGGCCACTTTTGTACTTTATAAATAACACATTTAAAGTGAGAAAAGCATATCTTCAAGCCCACAAATATTAAATCATCTTACCCTCAGTATCCTCTTCTCCATCATCATCGTCGAGTATCGGCAGGTGAGGCATCTCCAGCGTCATCATCTCCCACAGAGTCAGACCGAAGGCGAAGATGTCGGTCTTATCCGTGATCTCTCCTCCCTCCTCCAGAGCTTCCTTCGGCATCCATGGCTCCGTGCCGATGTACTTTGCTTTTGGGTCGGACACTGAGGATGGACGGGGACATTTGTTTTTACAGTTAATTTTGTTTGGTATCACTACTAGCGTCCCAAGAAAAAACAAAAAACAGAAACTGCCTTTAATGAACTAAAATGTGGGTATTTAAGCAAAAAAATTAGTAAATATACCTCAAACTTTTTCCCCAAATCAATCGCACTGACACTATATCTGATAAAACAACCTTTCTGACTTTTTCTTTTATTCTGGCTGATATAATCCACCTCCTGTCACAAGATCTGATCGTATTGTCAGAAGCCAACCGATGAAAGAAACCCTTTCATGACTGAAAACAAGGTTTACCTCGCATGTTCTCGTCGAGGTGCAGAGAGACGCCGACGTCGCAGATCTTGACCGTATCAAAATCACCTTTGATAACCACGTTACATGACTTCATGTCCCCGTGCAGAAGCTTCTTCTCATTGTGAAGGTACTGCAAAGACATTAAGTACACCTTATAATCTGATTTGGACTAAACATCATTTTCTTTTAACTATTATTCAAAGTTTGAGAAAAGGGGAACATTGAAAGCATTTTATCGGTAGAGGAAACCGTTTAAAATCACATTTACCTGGTACACAGGCACATCAGTTGTAGCAATCCACATGTTAAGTGCTGTGAAAACCTGTTTCCCCTTACAGATGGCTTCTGTTTGTGCTTATTTTATCACTCTTCAATGTCTCAAACAAATTTTAATTTTGGAGTAAATACAAAAAAAATTAATTTCAAATCAAGATTTAATTTATTAAGGGAAACCACCTATCCAAACCAACCTTGCCCTTTGTAAAAAAAGGTAACCCCCGCCTTAAATCACAAATCAACCATCTTATTTATGTACACTTCTTATGAAAAAAAGTACTGGTCATTACTCTCTCCGTTCTCAGGCTGTTGTCTTGTTTTCTGTCCCACGTGTCAGTACTGAGCTGGGTAAAAAGGCCTTTGCTTACTCTGCTCCCTCTACATGGAATTTGCTGCAAAACAACTTGAAACTTAGTAAATTGGTTCCTTTGAGTATTTTTATGCTGAGAATGAGATGCTTTGAGTTGGACTCCCTCACATGTCAATGTTTTAAATGAGATTTTATTGTAAGTGCATATTTGGCTTTCTTGTGTGTGTCTTCGTACGGATGTAATGATGTGATGTAATTTTGATGCCTATCTTGGCCAGGTCTCCCTTGCAAAAGAGATTTTTAATCTCAATGGGTATAACCTGGTTAAATAAAGGATAAATAAAATAAAAAAAATAAAAATTAAACTACTTTTTGTTAGAACTCTGGGTTAAAGTTCGCAAGACACACCAAGGCCTGTTCAATACTTGGCCTCCACACACAGTATAATAAATCATTCAAATAGAACTTCTCTGTCGGCTTAAAGATCTCAAAAAGCAACATCATAAAATAAATTTTTTTTTAAAAAGCAGAAAAACAAAGTTACTGACATCTATCAGTCTGGAAAGGGAAGATGTTTCTAAGACCGTAAGACACCAGCGAACCAAAGTGACAGCCACAATCAACGAGTGGAGAGACAAAGCAGCAGTGGTGAAACTTCCTAGGAGAGGCCAGGCAATCAGAATCACTCTAAGAGCTCGATGACGATTCAACCAGGAGGTCACAAAACAAACGGAACAACATACCGACTCAAACACGGTGGTAGAAGTGTGAGAGTTTGGGGGCTGCTTCCCTTCGAGACCATGACGGATGGAGGAATTTTGCTACTAGTAGGGCTGCACAGCATATCGCAAACATATGGTCATTGTAAAATGACTGTGTAATATTAATATCACAAAGGACTGTTTTGAGCGCAGTAATCGTCAGCTAACATAGTCTAAGTGGTATGAGCCTGCGTTTTCCATGCTAATATAATATTCAGTCAGTTGGACAGAGGCTCACATTGGACACAAATTACTTTGCTTAAAACGCTATGAGGTCACAGAGTGATGGAAACACAATGAGAAAGAAAAATGGACGTATATCACAACTGTTATTGTCATCACAAGATTTTCTAACGTTGCGCAGCCCTAATGGCCAGCCATCACTACACGAACCCAACTCTGGAAAAGGCAACGTTTTGAAGTGGCCTAGTCAAAGTCTGGACTTAAATCCAATTTAGATACTAAATAACCCTGCAACATGAATTGAAACAACTCTCCATTCCTCAGTGGGGATCTTAAAGAGTCTCCCGATCATCACAAACTCTTGATGTCAGTTGCAGCTAAGGATCAAACTAGTTATTAGGTTTAGGAACCAATTACCTTTTTTTTACATATTTCCATGTGGGTTTGAATAGCTTTTTCCCCCCTCACTGAATTAAATCATAATAAATAACAACACCCTTTTATTTACTCAGGTCATGCTTATCTTTTTTTGATGATCTGAAACATTTAAGTGTAACAGAAAAACAAGAAACAGAGGGCATTTGTAAGGGGGCGTATACACGTCTTCAAAGACCTGTACATTAAGCCGTTAAAGTGCACGAGTTTTACCTTCAGCCCACGTGCCACATGCAGAGCCACCTTTTCAATGTTGGCGGCAGGAAAAGCTTTTAGTCCGTTCTCCCTCCGGCTCTCTATCAGATCGTTGAGGGACTGCTCTCCTCCATATTCCATAGCCAGACACTTTGAGCCATCTTTTGCTGTGGCAAAGGCACGGAAACCTTTTCAATGACACAACGAGGCACAGCATTAGCTCCAGGAACCCGTTTACAATGCGAGGGTCAAAGAGACAAAAATTAAAGCTCAAATAAATTCCAAACATAAACCTCTCTGCTGATGGGTTTTAACAGGCAGCAGATTGTGATTTGATAAAACTCTTTTATTCTCAACAAGTCATCAACATTGTAGGGTTGGGAATACACTGTGAAAAATAATGATCCTATTTATTATTTATTAGGTATTAAGAGGACCTCAGGTGCCTTTTTACAGAACCAAAACATCCAGGCCTTTCCCTGTATTGCTTTAAGCACCTCCTAGGTATATTTTTATTTGTTCAATTTTCTTTAGCATTTTCCTATCAGTACAGATAAATCTCAAAGCTTTACATGGACTTACATGTGGTTGTTCTTAATCTTACCAACAATGTTTGGATGATCTATTCCCTTTAGGATCTCTGCTTCCTCATTCAGACGCATCTGGTAGACGGACACCTGTTTGGACGCGCATTTGCTGTTGATCTTCTTTACAGCCCAAGGAGAAGAGTTTAGCTTTCCCTCTCTGGATTTAAAATAAAACAAAAAGACAGTATTACAGGTTTTTTTGTCATTGTAACACACGATTTCAACCAAAAAATAAGCTATGGCTACTAACATAGCTCGCCACCGTCAGGATGTGAATGGGTGAATGACTGACTGTAGTGTAAAGCACTTTAGGGTCGTCAGACTGTATGAGGCGCTATACAAGTGCAAGCCATTTACCATTTAAGATTAACGCAAGAAAATGTGTGCAATACAGAAAAAACTCACATTGTGTAACATTATAGAAGTGAAATGGGAGTTTTCCAACTGCAGTGACTTTTGTTGGCACTGGCTACTTCCTAGTAACTCAACCAATCATATCTGAGTTCCCTTGGTTGCCGCGGAAAACGTTTTGGGTAAAAGCAGCCAGGACCAACAGTAATAGACACTGGAAGGACGGATAGATAATTTATTAATATAGCAAGATGTTGCAATGATGACATCATCTAGGATCTACCCCCATTTATCTAACTTGTTTATTTTTTTAACCATTCCACATTGTCCATACCACTCTTTGTGAGTTTTAGGATATCAGCCACTAAAGGTATGAATCAGCTGTGACCATGAAAAAGCTGTTTGAAGTTGCTGAAACTGCCAAATATATTGTGAATATAGAGTGACCATGCCTGACATTTGAAATATAATATCCGAACAGATATTGCATCCTAACAGCCCTTTGTCATCGCAATACTGCCACACCTTTCACAACTCATAACAGTATACAGCTCTATTGTCAAGTCAAGTCAGCTTTATTGTCAATTTCTTTACATGCTCCAGACATACAAAGAGATCGAAATTACGTTTCTCACTATCCCCATATTGCCAATATATACTGAGAGATAAAAACATTCTGAGTTTAAAAGACCCTTTTTAGCCTTTAGATTGAGCTGCCATCTTCATAACTGTCAGTTGCACCTGACATGCTGGATATTTCCTGACTGATGCTGAACCTTTCTTCTCCTATCTACCATTTGTCAGCATCTTTTTAAATCAGCTAGCTAAAAGTGTTTCCAGTTCTTCATGGGATTCAGATCTGGAGAGATTTCTGACTGCAGGTCTTCTGTCAAATGATTATCCTGACACTTTACATGATCAGAAAGGGGATTCATGAGCGAAATAACAACTGCGCTAATCTTTGGTTGTCCTACTTTTACAGGACAGAAGGCCCAAAATTTACACACTTTATTTCAGTGCAAAAATGTTATGCTTCCTTTGTGCTAATATTGTAAGCTTTTCTTTTTGTCATCCAAGGCTCATTTGCCTTAAATGTGCACAAATGTATGAAGAAAAATAACAACAAATAAGTCAGTTTGAAGAATCATTTCCAACCTGTTCATAAGATAAACATTGACTCCGGTCCCACAACCCAGCTTCTTCATGAATGGTGAAGCAGGGATGATGATAGGGGACCGACCTTCGCTGCTCCCAGAACTCCTCACCCGAACTCTATTAGGGGTTTTAAACACCCCTTTGTCATTTGTAGAGGCCATCCTACCCAAGAAAACACACATTAGAAACAAACATCGTCACATTTAACCTTTTCAGTGTTCCTCCTTATTTTACATTACATTTTTTAAAGGTTTTCCACAATCAATTTTCTTTATTTTTGACTTCAAGACTAGGTTTTATCACCTGCACAAATCACCAAACAGCCCATCACTGACGTGTGCTTCAGATTAAGTGTTGTACAGGGCCAGTTCTGTCACAGGTATATTGGTATCTAGACACACTCATTATAGCCTTAATTCAAGATCTATTATTATTATTAGCATTATTATTATTATTATTATTAGCATAATCATTATTATTATTATTAGATAGAATATTCTCTACCTGTAAATTTTCTGACAGTTAATCTAAAATGAAAACTTCAATGACTCTTGACAAATAGTAAAGTTGTAATGTGCTGAAAAACAGATACAAGATGCAACTTAAAAATCAATGGAAAAATGCAATATTATTTAGAAATAGTAATGATTTTTGTTGTTCCAAAAACAAAAAAATCACAATCTGGAAATAAAGATATATTTTTTTCATACTCAAGACTTAATTTCCTATTGCTTATCCAGAACTTGAATCCCATAAATATAAACTTAGATGTTTTTAGGACGTCACCGGAACCCTTATTTTCGATAAGGCATTTTGCAATTCCAAAATCAGTACAATGAGACATAAAAATAAATGTTAGATCCATATAATCATAGCCGAATAAAAGTATAGAGTACTTTATGCTCTACTAATGGTGTAAATACCGGTGTTTGCCCATTTTGTCGCACAAAATGAAAAAAAGACCCAAGTTTGAATGGAGGTTGGTACGTTCAAGGGGAAAAAAATTGTACTTTTGCGAAAGGCCGCAATAAGTGTCAAGCAGCGTCAAAAACGTTATTTTCTTAAATGTTCCAGGCGCAAAAGCGCCTGAACATTTTAATTATTACAGCATTTTTAAGGTCAACGTTTAGCCTAAGCTAAGAAGGAACCAAACCTAAGAAAACGCCACAATTAGCAAAAACGGCTACTACCTTTTGGCTTTTCATCAGTTTATCGCTTAATACACTGTCGAAGTTTATGCAAAAGTGGTATAATTATCCATATCTTTATTTCAATATTCAAAACTTAATCGTTAGTTCAGTAAATTTAAAGTTACCTGTTTTCACTTGTAGAGCAAAACAGATGTTAAACCGCGCAGCACATTCAAACGGCTGGTGTGGGTATGGAAGCCGAGGAGGGACAAAAGTCATCGCTTTTGAAACATCCAACAACAATTTGTTTACCAGTGTTCGAGGTTTATTTCTTTAAATAAAATAAAAAGAATAATTTAGGATGTATACAGTACACATACTTACTCCACACACACACACAGGATTAAAAAAATTAATAAAGAAGCGAAGAAATGAGTTGTAATTCAGATCTACACCAGCAGAGGGAGGTCATGATTCTTGAGTTTGGATTTGGATGTAGTAGATGGGGGACAGGTGTTTCTGTATGACAGTTTGTAAAGGCTCCAATTCTTGCACCGGTTTCCTAAAATCTCCACAGATAAAATAATCTCCATTATTTCAAAGCTCACAGGCAATAAGACCTTTTTCTGTTATTTTATCTAGATTAGTAGATATTCCTAAAGCTTCTCCACTAAGGGAGAATTTGCCAAAAATCAAGAGTTCACATTTTCAATTAAAGAACAGAAACTATGGACCTTTGTAGTCTTTTCCTTATTTGTGCAAGACAATCTATTCCTTGAAATTCTCTTTGGGACCCATATTTTTTCGTGCATAAGACGCATGTAACATTACTGACATCAGACCAGGTAATCGATGTCCCGGATGTAACTAATAAGGCTCTTGATTAATTGCATCTGTTGTGCTCCGGTAAAGAATTATGTTCGGGGGCCATCGAATAATTTTTGACTGAACTTGACGTTGAAAGTAGGATTTAGTGTTTAATTTAGATCAATTGTTTGAAAAATGTGTTTTATCTATTTAAACTGATCTTTTAAACCAATCTTTTAAACTGTTATTTTTAAACTGTTTGTTGCTATCATATGAACCATTCTGAATTTTGGAAAGGAATCGAATAAACCTTATAACAACCGTAGTTGCTTTTGGGCATTGTACTGTTGCTTCATTGGCATTTTTCACCCGCTTTCTCACCGTCACCAAGACTTTCCTGTAAGAAATCGTCTCACTGGTGATTGTGAAGTGGGCACGGGTGTTGACTCAAGCTATCCTATTTTCATTTAACCACTTTTCACACTCTGCAGAAAACTGCAGCTCAATCTGCTCATTGTGTGACAGTAGAACCATTTCATTATGAGGAAGACCAGCAGGAATGTGGTCTGATGACAAATGGACGTGGAAAGGAAGACTGGGACTTTCTACTTTTCTCCCTGTTGCTATTCCCCTCGAAGCAAAATGAGATCATGTTTGTGAGCTCTGCAGCCATGTGCTGGGGTAGCGTGTTACAAATGTAGGCTGGGCCATTTTCTGATCAGACACAGGAGCAATTGCTGAAGATTAAGTGAGAGACAGTTCTCTTCAGTGGCGCCAAAAGGAATATAACTTTAGATCAGAACGGATTACTCTGAAAACACCTTCACCCATAACTTTATTGTTAGAGAATGAAAACCCACCAGTTATTATCCAGCATTCATGTGTTATAAATCCACTTCTGATTGTGATTTGTGTAGCCTGAATTACATAATGCTGCAACAAATAGTGCTATCTACCTTTCAGTGAAATATATTCCTTATAAAAAAATCTTTAGAATAAGTTTATCCAGTCCTCTGTGCCAAGCAGCTTTCATGAATTTCGTATGCTTGGTCAGCTGATTTTGACTGTGGCTCATCATTTATTCCAACATGTCCCCGTTTACAAAAGAAAATAATAAAAAATGATAACCCAAACTTCAAGTCATCAAATATGGAGTACACTCACTGTTGAAATTATGACTAGTTATACATAGTCACATAGATCTTTGCTGCCCAATTGAACTTAATGTTTAAAACCTTTGATATACAACTTCAGTTCTTAATATTTTAACTTAAGAAACTTAATGTTCCCATCAAGATGATAAAAAAATATATATATTAAGTCCTGACAAAACTCATCTCCCACTGGATGTTGCTGGTCTAACCAGTCAACCCAGTTGAGTTTTTAAGATTTACACAGACAAATTTTAGAAATTACAACCTGTTGCTCATTAAAACAATGGACGCCTTTACAATGGCATTCATAGTAAAATCAGAGACATTATTGGCTGCTGCAGCTCCCTTTTTATCTGTGCCAAATAAACTGCTCTGCACACATTGCACAGGCAGCCGTCCAACTATAGCAGTTAATGCTGTAATTAATAAATAACACTTAAAGCAAAGTTAATGAATTAGTGGGAAATGTTTTATATATGTTATTTTTCCACACGGATAACTGGAATTGCGTTAAAATAAGTTAAAAGTCAAATTTTCAATGCAACATTTAAACAACTAAACATGTTTGCATTAGCGTAGCACTGGAACAAACCACTCCAAATTAAAGCCTTGATAGCAGGAAGAAGTAAATCTATTTCCAAATCGTAATGTTTATTTAAACATGTAGCACTGAGAAAAAAATCCCTCAAGTAATTCCTTAGGTTTAGAATTTTTTTTCTTCTAAGGACCCAGAGTTTCTTGTAATATTTTAAAGAGGTCTTAATCAATCACTTTTCAGACTTTCTGAAGGTTTTCAAAGGGTTTCTTTGGCTCTTGGCTGTTTACCCCCTCATTTTCAGTCCAGTAACTGTCCGTTTTATGATAAATGTTTTTGATAGTGAAGTTTCTTACCTCTGACAGGGTTTGGCCTGGATTCTCAACTGTTTCTAAAAGACATGACTTTGAAATACCTTTAATCTGCTTTGGATAGTTTGCTTTATGCCTGATACATTTCTGTTCCTCACTTGTTCCCTTTCATTTCACATGCACCACAAATACTTTCATGGATTAACAAACCGTTGCACTTTGATATTTATATTAAAAACAGAAACTTCACACAGGGTAACGGAAACCATCTTGCCAAAGGTCTAACCTTCTCCATACTCTATGCACATACTAATCAGTTGATTCTTTTTAGCCATTCCCCTCTGCATCTGTCTAACATGTGGAAACATTCATGTTTGTGATTTTTGCTGCACATGTTTTAGCTCTTGTGATCCAACGCACAACTCTAATCGTGAACCGTCCCTCTTCACCTGCGGATAACTTTTAGGAACACGTTTTAAACTCACCTCCACATGTTAGCAAAGACAACAGAGGTCGGTCAATAGGTTAAACAAATCATTTTTTTCTTATTCCAGCATAGTTTATGCACCTTGTAATGGCACAAAACTACATGACGTTTCGTATGAAACATTTTTATTTACTTTAGATTTTGCCAAATTCTATGCAACCATTTTAATGTTTTATGATCCACACAGACTTTTAAAAATAAACCATGGACACACAGAAATGTTCCTTAAGACTAAAGAAAAAAATACCCCTTTACAAACATTTTCAAATAACATATTTAAGAAATAACTTCCCTTCAGGCATGATGTGTTATTAAAGCATGTGCTGTTCTCCATGAGTCATGCCCATATTGTCCTCGTCAAGCAAACCTTTATCACAAAAGGTTGCAAGATTCTCTAATATCTACTCCAAACACAAAAAAAACAACCAAAAAACTAAATTAATTAAAGTTTTACCAAAAGTTCCAATGTTTTGGAACAGCTGGTAGTACTGTTACCCCAAATCCTGGTCTGGGGTCTTTCTGCACGGAGTTTGCATGTTCTACCTGTTCATTTGTGGGCTCTCTCCAGGTCCTCCGGCTTCCATCTACAATCCAAAAACATGATAATCAGGTCAACTGGACTTTCTACATTACCAATAATTTAATAATAAATTGGACCACATCTATCTAATGAGATTTACTCAAATTGGACACCCTTGGAGTAAGGTGTGTCGTTTTCTTTTTCTTTCACTACACAATTACGCCCTACTTTGTGTTGGCCTGTCACATAAAATCATCAAACAATGCATTGATGTTAGTTGTGATGTGACAAAATGGGGAAAAGTTATTAGGGGTGTGCATATTTTTGTAAAGCATTTTGTGCTCCTTTTTCCAGCTCTTAGGTGAAGGGTGTGATTGTGTTTTTGCCAGATTGATGTTATGTTCACAATATCTGGTTTTAAGGATTGACCTTAAAACCGTGTTGAAACCCAGGTTTGTTTACTCCAAGGCTTTTGCATTGTACAGCTATTAAAAGCTATTGAGAGTTAACCGTTTGGGATAAATACTGTTTTAATTCAGATATTCAGGGTTAAATTCAAACTATCGAGATCCTTTGTTGAGACTGTGTTTCCTTCTGCCTGGATCTGGATCTCATCAGTATGGAGGGACTGGAAATGTTTATCACGGTAGAACAAATATGAACACTACTTGTGCTGTTAGCTTTTTAAAAGCCTTCTTTTCATCACCTCTGTAGGAGAAATAACACATCAAGAGGAAATACACTGCTTGGCCAACAAAGGTCGGCACCAAAAAAAAGGTCACACACTGTAATATGTAGTTGGACTGCCTTTAGCTTTGATTACGGCATGCATTCACCGTGGCTTTGTTTCGATGAGCTTCGGCAATGTCACGAGATTTATTTCCACCCAGTGTTGCATTCATTTTTCACCAAGATCTTGCATTGATGATGGTAGAGTCTGCCCACTTCTCCAGCACATCCCAAAGATTCTCAATGTGGTTAAGATCTCTGTGATGGCTAATCCATGTGTGAAAATCATGTCTCATGCTCCCTGAACCATTTCACAATTAAAGCCTGATGAATCCTGGCATTGTCATCTTGGAATATGCCCGTGCCATCAGGGGAAAAAATTCCATTGATGGAATAACCTGTTCATTCAGTATATTCAGACAGTCAGCTGACCTCATTCCTTGAGCTCATACCGTTGCTGGACCTTGACCTGACCAACTGCAGCAGCCCCAGATCATAGCACTGCCCCCACAGGCTGCTACAGTAGCCAATAGGCATGATGGGTTCATCACTTCACCTGCGTCTCTTCTTACCCTGATGCGCTCATCACTCTGGAACAGGGCAACTCTGGACTCATCAGACCATATGGCCTTCTTCCAATGCTCCAGAGTCCAATCTTTATAATCCCTAAGCAAATTGAAGCCTTTTTTCCCAGTTAGCCTCACTGATTAGTGGTTTTCTTAAAGTTCCACAGCTGTTCAGTCCCAATCCCTTGAGTTCCCTTCACATTGTGTGTGTGGAAAGGCTCTTACATACATAAAACATAGCCCAGAGATCTACTGTTATTTTTGTTCGATTTGATTTCACCAAACATTTAAGTAATCGCAGATCACAATCATTTAGGAATTCTTTCCAGCCACATTTTTTCCTTAAAGACGATGGGTCCCGGGAGCTGGAAAAGGGTAGAGTGCCTTCTCCAGGTAGGGGAGGATGTACTGCCCCAAGTGGAGGAGTTTAAGTATCTTGGGGTCTTGTTCACGAATGAGGGAAAGATGGAACGGGGGATTGATATGTGAATTGGTGCTGTGTCTGCAGTGCAGCAGGTGCTGTACTGGTCTCGTGAAGAGAGAGCTGAGTCAAAAGGCGAAGCTCTCGATTTACCGGTCAATCTACTTTCCTACCCTCATATATGGTCATGAGCTTTGGGTCGTGACCGAAAGAACGAGATCCCGGATACAAGCGGCCCAAATGAGTTTTCTCCGTAGTGTGTCTGGGCTCTCCCTTAGAGATAGGGTGAGGAGCTCAGTCATACGGGGAGGACTCAGAGTAGAGCCGCTGCTCCTCCACGTCGAGAGGAGCCAGTTCAGGTGTCTCGGGCATCTGGTTAAGATGCCTCCTGGACGCCTCCCTGGTGAGGTGTTCTGGGCACGTCCCACCGGGAGGAGGCCCAGAGGGAGACCCAGGACACGCTGAAGGGACTATGTTTCTCTGCTGGCCTGGGAACGCCTTGGGATTCCCCCAGAGGAGCTGGCCCAGGTGGCTGGGGAGAGGGACGTCTGGGCCTCCCTACTGAAGCTGCTACCCCCGCGACCCGACCCTGGATAAGCGGAAGAAGATGGATGGATGGACGATGGATCCCCACTATCCTTCCAGTTTTTAATAATGCATTGGACAGTTCTTAACCCAATTTCGGATGTTTCTGCAATCTCCTTAGATGTTTTCTCTGCTTGATTCATGGCAGTAATTTGATGCTTCTGAAACAGACTGACATCTTTTTCATTACCACATGTGTTGTTTGACATGGTTGCTTAAGAAATGAGAAGCAACTCATTGCACCATCCATTCATCCATCCATCCATCCATCCATTCATCCATCCATCCATTTTCTAACACATCTATCCCCTGTGGGGTCGCGAGGGGTGCTCTCGCCCATTTCCAGCTGTCAATGGGCGAGAGGCGGGGTACACCCTGGACAGGTCGCCAGTCTACCGCAGCTCATTGCACCAGTTGAGGTTAAATAACTTGTTGCCAGCTGAAACATAATCGCCCATGCAGTAATTGTCCAATGGGAGGCTCGTACCTATTTGCTTAGTTAAACCCAGGTGGCAGCTTTTTTTTTTTTAGCCAGGCGGTGCACATCAGCATAACTATAAAATGCACTGCTCTTGATAATTTACAGAAGAACAGAGCAATGGAAAAATGTGTTTCATGTTTATACATATGAATGTGAACCATTATGATGCATAATGGTAAAAAATAAAAGAGTGCTATCCTTACATGTCAAGTTCACTTGATAATAAACATACCTTGACTGTTTGAACCTTCAAATGCATTTCGGTTGTTATTCAAGGCAACTTTGCACCGAGAGGCGGGGAGCTTCCATCATCTGTTTCTAGATTTATGTTTACTGCAGAAATACTTCCATGATGTGGAGTAATGACATTTTTTTTGGAGATTTAGGGCGGCGAAGAAGTTTTTGTCACAGTCAGCTGCTGCATTTCAGATTTAGTTTTATTGCTTCCTGTGCTGAGGGAACACGTTCCTCGTCTTTCTGGCTGACATCTGAGAACAAACGGGAGCAATAACGACTCTGCTGCATTGAGGATCATGCCGATAAATTTCCACATTACAGCTTTGCTTAAATTAGCGAATGTTGTGAAGTGCATATTCCATTTTGTCCTTTAGGCGGCTGGTTTTTGCATTAAGCTTGAAAATCTGTAGACACAAAACATTTTCAAAAAATCTGTAAAACTATTGTTTAACAATTGACGATGTTACGTTTCATATATATCAGGTAAATTGTTGAAGCTCTAAGATTTTTAATAATCATTTCTGTAGAAAAAGTTGAAATACTGTGATAAAAATATTACAGTTTGAAAGCATTTAAACAATCAAAGAAATGCATATAAACATTATTAGCCAGGGTCATTAGGAGATTTTAATTGTTAAAAGTAAGTAAAAATCCGTTTTTTAAAGTATTTACTGAAAATGTTCATGAAAAAAAATAATATAATCTAATTATATTTATTTAAATCAGAAAAGCAGAAGCTGTTAATAAAACGTATATATTGATTATTACGTTAAAGAGTTAAAAATGTATAACAAGTCGCTATTAGCAGGGTATTTAGCTTGGTAATTAGTCAGGCTATATGCTGAGTTAACTAGCATGGAGTTAGCTGCATCACAACTTGGTCACCTGTAGTTTCAAAACAGCCATAATGCAATAAAAGCAATGGACTAGCTTGTCATGAGCAGAAACCTTTCCAAATAGCTGCTTCTTTCTTGCAAGCGAAGAAAATGCACAGTAGTTTTCTTTCAAGGCAAGGCAAGGCAAATGTCGACCAACTAACCAGCAGTGGGGGCAGGTGCAATACTCCAGTCACTCCAGGACATACGCTGACATCTCATTAAAATCACTTTAAGTCGTAGAAATTGTATGATGTAGAATTATGAAGGGAGAATCTTGTTTTCATACCTAGACCCTGGTGACAGGTCCATGTCTGTGAAAGGTCAAAGCAGAAAGTCTGGATTTCCCAAATGTCAGACGTGACAATCTAATGAGACAAGATGGCGATGGTTTCATTATCTGGCCGTAAAAAACAAGGTCAACCACGTTATACATGACTGGAAAAAACAACATTTCTATAAAACAGAATGTGTGCAAAATTTGTGAAATACTTCAGTTTATCCAGTATTGTTGGATGTTTTTTTCTGTATAATCTACAGTTTGCCTCCTGTAGAAGAATCTTTGCAAAAGACACAGAATTTGACAAACTGAGTTCTTTCTTTCTTTTCTTTCAAAGGGATGGCAGGTGGACATACTGTACTTTAAAGAAAACGTGGAATTATAATATAGCCTTAGAGCCTTCTGTCTTCTGAATTTGCCACATTTCAAGGTGATCTAACAAATCCAACTCAGATTCCTGCACAAGTTTCCGATCTGCAGAGTTTTGCGTCTCCAGCCCAGAGACCACTTGGGAGGCGCCGCAGTGTTTTGGATTTGAGAGCAGCCATAAAGATAAAATCCAACAGAGAGAAACTGCTGAAGCAGATTAATGTGGTTTGTTTGGAGTGAGAACTGATGCTTAAGCAACCCAACAGTTGGCAGTTTGACAGATCCGCCATTATAAATCAGACAAGACCGGCATCCATCCATCTGTTTATACTCATCTGGTCTTTCTTATTATCATCTATTATAATGATTAACCCTTTAGACTTTTTCTTTAAAAATGCAGCCCAAATTAAGCATCAAGTGATGATTTGAAAGTTAAACCATACATGCATGTATGCATTATATATAATATAAAAAGTGCCTTGCAAAAGTCTTTATTTACCCGTTAAATTTTTTTTTCATTTCCTCACCCTACGCCCAAAATTCTATGTAATTAAGTCAATTTAAGGTGATAGACCAACTTGGAGTAGAAGGAAAAGGATCCATAGTTTCTGATTTTCTTTTATTAATAAAAATCTGTAAACAGCAGTGTACATTATAATTCAGCCCCTGCTACTCTGATACGACTAAATAAAGTACAGTGCCACCACCTACCTTCAGAAGTCACCTAAATAGTGAATACAGCCCACCTTGGAAAATTTTTGCAAGGCACTGCATATTAGCAAAAATAGATTCTATGTACACAGTTATTCACTTTAATGAGATTCCACTAAATAAGTCCTAATAAAACAGGAGATTAGATTTTAACAGACTGAAACAAACAAAAACATTGCTGCAGATTGTGGCATGAAACAACAACAACAGTGCAAGTTATACGCATTTTCTCATATTTTTCTTTCAAGGAGCCAGATTTACTTGTAGTCCTTTAAAGTGGTCATGGTTAACAGTTTTACAGACTTTGTAAAGGGCTTGTCTTGTCTTTGGACGTTGCCTGCAATCTTTACACCAATACCTGACTATTTTCAAAGAAGGGTTTCTTGTGGCTGACTTTAAAGCATTTCTTCCCTCTTATACACACATTCTCTTACAATATTTCTTCAGTTTCCTATTAACATACTTAAACATTGCATATTAGTTTATTTCCCTGTGGTTCTGCTCCAGCTAAATCTTGAAATATGACAGATATTGACCAGTGATCCAGCTACATATATCTCTAAGCAGATTTCTACTAGAAGATGTTATTTATTGGAGCCACCACCACCACATTTTCTTACAGTAGATATGAACAGCTTACTGAGTATTACTAAAGGGTAATCCCCCCCCCCCCCCCCCCCACTAAAGCACTTATTTAAATGAACAGGAACAAATGAAATGAATGCATCATTATGCTGATGACAACGTGGTCTACTGCCAGTCTGCTTTTAACTTTATACATTGATATGCCTTCATCTGAGACGAGTCCTAAATGCTGATTGGACTAAGGTCAAGCTGTTGGCTGACAAAAAAAAGTTTAACAAACTCTCTCTTCCAAGTTTGTTGAGACTTACAAGTACCTTAGCATAGGAACTGACAAAAAGCTTTCACTTTAGTCACACACTGAACATCCTTTGAAGAAGTTGAAGATCAAACCAGGGTTTTTGCTTCAGAAATAGATCTTGCTTTTCTTTCAGTGCAAGGAAGCATCTTCTCTGGTCTCAATGACCTCCCTGCCTCTGTTAGATTATGTTATATGAATGCACCGGCCACATCTCTGCATATGTTGGATGCTATCGTGGAGCATTATAGGTGCATAGCAACATTATTTGACTTTTTTAAATTTATTTTACGTCAGCAGCTCACTCTGGTTGCATGCAAAGTTTTTATGAAAATTATCATGTCCTGCTGGCATATTAGTTGTTATTTTGGTGTCTTATGGTTTGATTTTGCTCAATTTGTAAGTAAATAAACCCTTTCCGGTTTATTTACGATGTTAACGGAAATACATACTGCGCATATGCAGCAGGGGTTAAAACAAGGAAGCGGCTAACGGCTATTAGCATTTCCAGGAGAAACAACAAAGAAAGGTCCAAGGTCCGGTGAAAAAAAGCACAAAAAAATATAACTCCAAGAGGGAAAAGACTGGATTGTCACTGGAAATACAGTATGAATGTTGGTGTTCACTGAAGCAGACCTGCCAAGGTTCAGATGTGACCGCAGAGCTGATTGACGTGAATAAATGTTCTGATATGAGGCTTTTAAAGTTGCTGTAGATCAGTGTATTTAATTAATAACGGTCTTCGATCACGCTGAGCTGCTGCTTTACTGCGAGGCATTACAGAGGGTCAGGCTCGGTTCAGCATTATTTACAACCGATTTATAAATTAAGCAAACGGGCATTATAATAGTTCTGCGATACTGTTGCTAGATGTCGCCACTTTTGTTTATATCTGTTAATCACGGCTGAGAGCGACTTATTTTTCGTCTCAAAACGCTATCAAGATGCAGGCTTGGTGTATATAACCTTATTTTACCATGAGCAAACGAGTGGCTATTATGTGGCTACATACCTTTATGGTTCATAACAAGGTATAAATCTCTCACTGTACTTGGGTGAACTGACCATCATTATCAATCCGTAGACTCACGCATTGGTACATATTCATCTATGAAGCGGGACTGTTCCCGCTGTATTTATCCTCCTACATGTGACTTAGACAGTCCAGCCACAAATTTTGTTTTAAGTGAAAAAAAACCTTTTTCTTACTTTGCCTCGTCAACTTGGACCATTGAACAGGATCTGAAACTATCCACACTGATTGAAAAATACAGAAATCTATGAAACTTACATTAGTTTTTAGGCATAATTTATTGGCTTATTCAATTTAAGCCAATTATTTTGAAGGTCTTTATGTATTTTTGTTTTTAACAAAACAGGTCTCTACTTAAATGGCACTGCATGTTTACAAGCATGCAGCTGTAAATCTAAATGACAAAAGTTGTAATGAAATCTCAAAACAGAAATCCACCACAGAAATATAATTTATCTGCTCAAAACCTGCAAAACAGTCCTCCCTTTTGCACAACTCCCTTTGCTGCCATGATATTTAAAAAATGGGTAAAAAAAGAGCATCCAATTTTCAAAATAAAGGGTTTAAAATGACTTGAGAAAGCCAGAAAAACAATTGAATCTAGACCACTTTAAAAGATAAAAATCAAGCCAGGCTTCTTGAAATGTATTGTTTTAAATGACTTTGAAAAAAAAACTGAACAGAAAGAGGGAAGTTTGTCAGAAGGTTTCGCTTTGAGGCATCGTTTGACCAGCAAAGCATCACTGAAATAAGTATTATACAAGGTCGCATTGTAAGAAAATAGGCACAGCCGTCATGCTCTGCAAAAGCCCTTGAACATCTTGTTGGAACAAGCAGCTGCTGGTAGAGGGAAGTAAAATCATTTAGTTTTCTGACCTTGCTTAAGAGCCATTTCATCGTCTTTTAGGTAACATGAGATGTTTTGTGAAAGTCCTTTACAAAATCATCGGTCGCTTCATTCTTATTAGGTGAGCAGAAGGAATTATCCAGTCATGTGATCCTTGGTGCAGGTCATGAAAAATAACACTGTCCTTCAGTCTTTTAGATGAAATAGTTCTCATAAAAATACATGTAAAAATTAGTTTTTATCTGGTTAGGAGGCACTTTTTGGTGGTAAGTGAGCAACAATACTGATAAAAAGGCCGTCCTTGTAAAGCGTGGTAAAAAAAAAATAGTATAAAGGCCTGGTAGGAAGAAAAGTCAAGCTGCAGCGAGTAATGCTGAATGTTCAGTCCGCGCACGTCACGCCGGCATCCTCCACGTGGCCGCAGTTCGTTTTGGCCCACCCGGAAAACCTACACTGGTGGATGGTGTCTTCAATCCCCGTGCATGCAACGTCGTCCATCCAGATCACACCAGTACCTGCATGGGGAGGACGACAAACAGCGGAAAATGTCTGTTCATCCCTATTTCCACTAAAAATTCAAGCAAAAATCAAGAAATTAAAGCAAAATAATGTAACATCAAATAAAAGCCAACAGCTTAAACAAAGACGGTCCGGCAATGGCTAACTGATGCATTCATAAATAATGTAAACCAATTATCTGTCGATAATGCTTTGGAAAAATAAATGGTAAAACTATAAGGTGGGATGTGTTGTAATCGAAAAATAATGCATTTCAGTCCAAAAAGTAATCAGAATTGGAAAAATCTTGGTATGAGTTTAGTGATTGAGAAAACAAGAACTCTTACAGCTTCCTCTGAGAGCTGTTGATCAGATTATATTCGACACGGTAATAAAAAACATAGTTCCAGCTGGTAAACAGATATTACGGCCCCATTGTTTTCTCCATAAACTGTTTTTCCAGCTTGCAACAATGCAGTCACCGGAGGTTTCAAAAGACCCTGAACACTTCAGCTTTGCAACATTTCAAGACGGCTAAAGAAGCCAGGGTCACACGTTGTTTCCCAGATAAGGTTTTATGCCCGGTGTGTGAAAAGAAAGACAAACTCAACACAGATTTGACAACTTGAAAGCTCCACGTGTTGCGCTTGCATGGGATGAAAATGAGGTAAGCCCTTTGGAAAGTGTGCAGGGTGCTGCTGTAGGCTGCAGACGACAGACCAGCTGTTCTGCTGCTGTGACCTCGGAGGATTTACTTCAGAAGAAATAAACCTTTAAACTGCTCACTCTGGATCTTTAAAGTGCTTTTTTTTATGCAGGCTGATGTAACTTTTGTTCACACCAAGTTTATCCCACTTCCCAAAAAGAAGTGTTGGATTACAGAAACACTGTGAGGGGTTTTAGGGGAACACCCAGGAGTAATTCAGTCACAGGCAGATTCGGGGCATGTTGTATAATGATGCTAAAAGAATATTAATGTCAGCAGAAAATTCATCAGTCTTTTTAGAGGCCATGTTTTTCTATAATTGCCAATAAAATCTTTTCTTCAACACATGAATAAGAATCATAGCTGCTCTACCGACACACATGTATCATTCTTGTACGTCTTCCTAGAATTAAGACACATTTGTTAATCTTTACATCAGATATAAGCAACCCTTCCATCTAACTAGATACGCCTGTTAAATAGCTTTTTAAAACAAATAGCGAATTAGCTGTTTGATGGCCCAAGGCCCCAAAAACAAGTCTTTACTCCTCTTCAAGGAACCCGTTCCATCTTTGTTAGTAAGTTGTTTCTGTGTTGATACCGATTGTTTCCTGTATAGTTAGTGAACGTTAGACTAACAGCAACAGAAATGACAACTGACTGACTGAGGAGTCTTAGAAAAGATGTGATTTTCTTTTAGTTTTTTTTTTTTTTTAATTGAGTCCAGCTGTTTTCATTCGAAGGGAGTCCCTTGGAAGAAGAAAATGTTTTCCCCTCGACTTTTTTGGGTCAGAACGCTCTCTGGACAGACACCTAGGATGATGTAAGGCTAAACGGTTAATGACATAAAGACACAGAAAGAAAAAATAGATGACACCTCTGAGGCTCTTTGGTGATGACATCTGGCACACATATTGTTTCCATTAAAACTTTAATATTGAAGTCTGCTGTACTGGTTAAATAACACAACTGAAAGGCAAAGACCAAGCATGCATCTCTCTCGCTCTCTCTCTCTCTCTCTCTCTCTCTCTCTCTCTCTCTCTCTATATATATATATATATATATATATATATATATATATATATCGATAGTTGATCTAGATCTATATATATCTATATCTATGGATAGATATATCTAGATCTATATATATATATCTATATCCATAGATATAGATATATATATATGCAGCTGCATTTGCACCAAAAGTTGTGTCTAAAGTATTTATTCAGGGGTGCTGAATGGAAATGCAGTTTTATTGGCAAAGTATCAAGAAAACCAAGAATAATTTTTGTTCCATTTCTCAAGTTGCACCTCTTTGTGTTAATCTATCACACAAAATCTCTGAAAAACACGTTGACTGAAAAATGTAGTGATGTTATTGTACTACCTTAGTATGATCTATACCAATGCTCCAGCACACTTGAATCAAATTCAATTCAATTCAATTTTATTTATATAGCGCCAATTCATGAAACATGTCATCTCGAGGCACTTTACAAAGTCAAAATCAATCATATTATACAGATTGGTCAAAAATTTCCTATATAAGGGAACCAGTTGATTGCTTCAAAGTCCCGACAAGCAGCATTCACTCCTGGAGAAGCGTAGAGCCACAGGGAGAGTCGTCTGCATTGTACATGGCTTTGCTGCAATCCCTCATACTGAGCAAGCATAAAGCGACAGTGGAAAGAAAAACCACCCATTAGCGGGAAGGAAAAACCTCTAGCAGAACCGGGCTCAGTATGAACGGTCATCTGCCTCGACCGACTGGGGGTTACAGAAGACAGAGCAGAGACACAACAAGACAGACAAACAAGCACAGAAGCACACATTGATCCAGTAATCTGTTCTACATTAGATGGTAATAGCGGGTGATCTGTCTTCTCTGGATGATTTCACAGATAACAGAACGCCAGACCAGGTGTACATACTATGAAGAAAAAAAGAGAGAGAGAACAAAAAGTTATAAGCAGAAATTATGACAAGCAATGCATAATTGAAGAACAGTAGAACTCGACAGAGTGAGAAAAATAGATCCTGATGTCCTCCAGTAGCCTAAGCCTATAGCAGCATAACTATAGAGGTAGCTCAGGGTAACATGAGCCACTCTAGTTATAAGCTTTGTCGAAAAGGAAGGTTTTAAGATTAGTCTTAAAAGTAGACAGGGTGTCTGCCTCACGGAAAAAAACTGGGAGTTGGTTCCACAGGAGAGGAGCCTGATAGCTAAAGGATCTGCCTCCCATTCTACTTTTAGAGACTCTAGGAACCACCAGCAGACCTGCAGTCTGAGAGCGAAGTGCTCTGTTAGGAACATACGGGGTAATCAGAGCTCTGATATATGATGGAGCTTGATTATTAAGGGCTTTATACGTTAGAAGAAGAATTTTAAATTCTATTCTTGATTTAACAGGAAGCCAATGAAGGGAAGCTAAAATTGGAGAAATATGATCCCTTTTGTTGATTTACATCGGACCTCTTGCTGCAGCATTTTGGATCAGCTGAAGACTTTGAACTGCACTTTGTGGACTTCCTGATAGTAAAGAATTACAATAGTCCAGCCTTGAAGTAACAAATGCATGGACTAGTTTTTCAGCATCGTTCCTGGACAGAATGTTTCTAATTTTGGCAATATTCATTAGGTGAAAAAATGATTGCAATACTTCATCAGCAGGCATCAAGAGCAGCAAAGGACTCTTCATCATGAATTTATTTATCAGGTGTGTGGAGACAAGGCAACACCTAAAACATGCAAGACAGTGAGTCCCGAGGACCAGGATTGGAAACCACTGTGTGTCTCCCAATGTGTGTAAAAATATCAACTTCGATCACATCTGAACTGTCAAATAGATGAGACTTAGGATAAATTCCTTTATTTCCTGGAAGTACACAGACAAATAGTTTGTCATTTTGCAACATGCTTAAAGTTATGGCTGGGTTGGCATATAGTTCTGCTCATGTATCCTTTGGCTGATGAGCAAGATCTTTCGCTGCTTGTAGCAACCTCTTTCCAATTCAAACACAGATTAACCAAACAACTTGAAAATTTCAGAAAGCACAAAAGAAACATCAGCATCAGATGCATTGTGCACGTACCCTGTCCAAAACGCCCGGTCTTATGGACTTCTATTGCTGTTCTGTATCCGAGCATCCTACAGACGACATCTCCATCCTTTTTGTCCCAGACGTCGTCACAGACCGTCCCCCATCGACGCTCGTGCAACACCTCCACACGCCCTTCATGAGGTCCTGACCCGTTCACCAACCGAACCAGAGGCTCCTCAACTGCAGAACACGTGCACATAAACAGATGTTGTAAAAATCTGCATTTGGATCCCTGCTGCTCCAACTGTGTATTGTAATTGTAAACAGTCTACGTTATTTACTTCAGTGAGATTGGTTTAAAAATCTTTTTGTAGTTGCTGGCAAAGCTTTGAGCACCTAGATTATTTTATTTATTGGGTGTGTTGATGAGTTTTATCAAGCAGCTAATCAAACCCGTATGAAAACAAACTGAGATTTTCAAACCACAACAATAAATAAAATTACTTTTGTGAGTTTTTCTTTTTTCCTTTCTCCTCCTTTAATTAAATTTAGAGCAACAAGTTCTGTCCGGAAAGTACTTTTCCTTACATACATCTCATACCCTATAATCTGGCAGTAATCTTACAGACCTGACAAAGCAATTGCTGAAGGACTTTGAAACTCAAATCTTCTTGCTTTGGAGCTTCACAGAAGGCATCTGTAAGCAATTATTCAGTCACCTTATCGAATGAGTAAAAACAACCAGCTGTGCACGCACGGAGAGCAGAGGACAGCAGCAAAGGAAGATGTGAGAAAAAAAGATTGCAAAAAGAGAATTTCCAAGATATTTAAACAACTAAATTTGAGAATTCAGGTGCTAATTTATTAATTATACACAGGAAACAAGTTCACTAAAATTAAGCACATTTTCAACTAATTAATTTGTAAAACTCAGCTGACTCAAATTGCTGCACAAATATTTTAACCTATTCCTAATTTATTTACACTTTCCTTCCCCAAAATAACCAGATATTCTTTGAAATCGGTCTGTATTAATGATTCTCCGGAAATTCTGAATTTTTTAAAAAGTTTTTCTTTGGATCTTGGGGGCTTGTGACCTCATTGTGACCACACTGATGAACGACAAACATATACAAATAAACTGTCCCAGGAAGTATTGTAATGTCTTGAGAAATTGGAGTAGATTGAGTAGGAATCTCCTTGTTAGAATTATATTTTACAGGGGGACAAAGAATGAGATGAGTGCAGTTCACACATAACCACATGTATATGGGAGTTTTCTTCAGTTTCTCCCTACCCTCCAAAATTATGCATGTTAATCTTATCAGAGATCCCAATTTACATTAGATGTGAGAGTGTGGGTGAACTCTTGTGTCTGATATTTCTCTGTGTTGGCCCTGTTTAGAAGTGGTGACCCGACCAAGGTGTCCTGGCTTAATTGAGGCTACATTCTCTCACAAGGGACAAAAGTTCAATAATTAATAAAAGAGTACGGTACAACTGCTTACTTAAACAGAAAGGATCGGCAAGGAGCCACCAAGAGGCCAATGATCACTCTGGTGGAGCTGTGAAACATCCGCAGCTTAAAGGGGAATTATCATGCTTTACAGTTCTTCCTTTTCATGTTTAAATCATTCAGTTGTAGTCTGTATTGGTCTGAATTCCTTGTTAATTTACCCACCCATTCCCCCTTTATACCCCTGTTTTAAATTGCATCTGAGAACAACTGGTTTTGGTGCTGTCTCTTTAAATCTAAAGGAGGCACATAACACCCTGCCCCCCTCCAGGACGCAGTTTTCCCCTCCATCACGTTTGGCCATTTCTGTAGTATGTTTGGGGACGGTGTACTGAAGAACTCATGACTTATCCACTTGTAGCTTCGGCATCCGTCAGCCTGGACTACAAAATCTGTCCAACAAATTATTTTTTGCAAGACTGGTAACCTGGAGGTGCATGACCTTTTTGGCAGCTCCACAGCAAATACTGTAAAGCAATTGTTCAAAAAAATATAACAGAAAACAGAGAAAACTGAACAGCTTGAAAAAATATGACCCAAACAGAATATAAAGATATCTACACAGCACCTGGACTGCATTCCAAGAGACATCAAGTAGACAATACGTTTATTTAAAGTATAAAAGGTATATTTTGCATGATATTTCCCCTTTAGGAGAAAGAATCTGAACAGAATCAGAAACTAAAGCAACATCTGAAGAAAATTAATACGTATTTTTATAACATTTAGAGGAAATGACAAACATTTGGAAGAAAGTGCTTTGGTCAGATAATACAGAATTAAACGTTTTAGCCTAAATGCTAAACAATTGTATGCATATTACCTTGAACACATCCTCTCCATTAGATTCGGAAATGTAATTCCCAGATAAGGAAGTTATAGTTCTAAAAATAAATAAAAACTAAAGCGAGACTATGACATCCGGGAAATTTGAAGTCCCGGGTCATGACGGGGCAGAACACTGGATCTGTATAAGAACAGGAGCAACAGACACGTCCTTCAAAGACATGACAGGACCTGATGTTCCACAAAACACACTTCATTTACTTGGGTTTAAACCTGTGTAACATGTTTTTCAAAACAGCAAAGCATACATAGTAAGACAATGTGACATTAGCCTTAGAATGGCCAAGCCAGTGTCTAGAGAACACGACTTTCACAGATTCTCTCTATCCAACTTGAGAAAGATGGAGGTAGTTTGTAAAAAAATCTCTAGATAAGCAAAGCTGGAAGAGAAATACCCCAGAACAGTTGGATCTGTAGTTGCACCAAAAGTTGATTCTATAAAGCAAACTTCTCGGAATAGCTTCAGAGTCATAAATTGTTTGTCAGGGTTTTTTCTGCAAAATATTGTTTTCTGGGTTTTTGTGACAATAGTGACTCATTTTCATAAAGTAGGTAGAAAGGAAAGGAGGTTTAAGAGGGGGGGGGGGAGACATGTGGCAAAGGGCCTCAGGTCAGAATCGAACCCGAGTCAGCTGCGTATATGAAGGCCTCCATATATGGGTCGTGCTCACTATCCCTGCCCCATCAGAGCACGTCGTGCAAAATATTCTTATTCCACTTTCATCACATAAAATCACCACAAAATACATGGAAGTTTGCACGTGAAAAATGAAAAAATGTGAAAAGTGTGGCATGAATACTTGTGCAAGCCACATTGGTAACAAACAGTACAGTTAGAAGTGTGAGTTGATGTCAAAATCTGCTGTGTGGATCTGAATCGATATTTCTTTAAACTATGCACACCTGCACTCATATAGTTGATTTAGTGTGGAGAGGAAATGAGAAGAAGAGGTAAATGTTCACTTGCTTACACACACATATCCCCATCAGTATGGCATGTTCATCATTTAAGCTGTTGACAAAGTGCTGGAGAGTAAAGTCATACAACACGGACATGGGATACGAGTCCCATCAGACCATCATAAATTCAGACTGCGTATCATTTATCTCTCATTATTAAGTCAAATACTCAACAATCACTAGTCCATCATAATTTAATATCTGCCATAACATTATACGCTTGTATTTCCAGCATATACCTGTGTTACTCCTAGTACCAGCAAAATATAAGCAAAATATTTCAGCCATCTCTAAAAGGAAATAAGAAACAGGTAGGGCAGAGCAGTCAGTCACAAGAATTTAAAGATCCCCCTCCCCCCCATCTGACGCTTTTTGTTATACTGGGTAAAATCGTTCTTCCATCCTGAAATCAGTCAATACATTATGTATTCACAAAAAGGAGGTTAAATAAATCGTTCTCTGCGGGAGCTGCAGGCCTGGAAAAACTACAACCAATCTGTGCTGTTCGGCCCTAAGAGCAGGGATTTGTCAGAGTTTTGGTCCTGCCCTCACGCCCTTTTGTCCCTCAAGTTCTAGATCACCTTATCTATTGGTCGTCCCACATGCCAATCATTCTGACGCGCTCACCTACCGCTAGTCTGCGTGCGCTTTAGCTTCCTGGTTTCCGCTTGCTGGCTGAGCATGCACACTTCTAGTGTTTATGTATCCAGTTAGCTTAGTGGCTAGCATAGCGGTTAGCTTCTGTGAAAATACAAGACTAAAGTCACAATATTAGGTGTGCAAGAATATGGAACATTACAAGAATAAAGTCCTAATATTTTGAGAATAAAATTATACAGTTGTTTGCACAATGGTTTCAAAATCCTGACACTAATAATTTGATGCCGATTTACTAAGGATACACTAAAATAGTATATCCTTAGTATTATAGTATTTCCTTATTTGTGAAATCAATACTAAAGTATAACTTTACAAGATATTCAACTTTCCTCATTTTAACACAGCGGGAAGACTGCACATTTTTGTAAATTCATAGCCAAGATGAAAAGCACTTCACTGCAACAGACCAATTCAGCATCCTGACTTCTTCATAAGTGCCTATGTAGAAACTTGGAGAGGTAATGAAGCGAGACGTCCTGTTGGCCTTGAGGAAGTTCTGGAAACCCTTTCACGGCTCAGAAAGGGGAAACAGTGACCATCCCAAACTGTGTATGCTTTGGGAGGGGAACTGTAGACCAGGACTGAGGATATTAGCAGGTGGAGGAAGAAGCTCTTTGGGGATTTCCACAATCCAGTCACCATGTCGTCTGGGGAGGAGGCAGAGCCTGAAGATCTATAAGAATGCAATTGAATTACTGTGGCAGAGCTCGCCAGGGTTGTTAAAAAGTCTGTAGAAGAGATTCAGGATAGGTTTCTGAAGGCTCTGGAAATTATGGAGCCGTCTTGGCTGGCATGCCTCTTCAATATTGCATAGAAGATCAGGACAATACAGAGTAGAAAAAAATGGGGACCTGAGAGTGTGTTACAGGTATTGAGGGATCACACTTGTCAGCGTCCCTTGGAAAGCTTATACTCTGGGGTGTTGGAAAGGAGCCTCCAAGGATCAATGTTTCTTCCTGGCTTTCATCTGTGTGATGTGAGTGGCTTCTCAGGGCCATCAAAACCTTGCATGCCCAATCCAAGAGCTCTGTCCGCAGTCTTGGCACAAAGTTGACCTGTTGCCAGTGCTTGTTGGACTTCGCCAGGGCCGCCCCTTGTTGTTTTTATTCACAGGGTCTCAAGGCATAGTCACGCAGAGGAAGGTGTCTGGTTTGGGAACCTCAGGATCTCATTTTTGCTTTTTGCAGATGATGTGATTCTGTTGGCTTCTTCAGGCCCGGACTTCCAGCAAGTACTGGAGCAGTTCGCTGCCGAGTATGAAGCGGCCGAGATCAGAGTCTGCTCCTGTAATTCTGAGGCCATGGTTGTCGAACAGAAAAGGTTGGACTGCACCGTCTGGGTTGAGGGTAAGTCTCTGCCTCAAGCAGAGGAGTTTAGGTATCTTGGTGTCTTGTTCACCATTGATGATAGGCTGGAACGAGAGAAGGACAGATGGATTGGGACTGCATCTGTGGAATGGAGTCCGTCTATATGTTCCGACCCTAACCTTTGGTCATGAGGTCTGGATCATGACCAAAAGAACAACATCCTGGATACAAGCAGCCGAAATGAGCTTCCTATGGAGGGTGGCCAGGCTCAGCTTAGAGATAGGGTGAGGAGCTCAGTTATTCGGGGAGAGCTCAAAGTAGAGTCGCTGCTTCTCCGAATCAAAAGGAGTCAGCTAAGGGAGTTATCGTCTGATCAGGATGTCCCCTAGTCACCTCCATTTGGAGGAGACCCCAAGGAAGACTCAGAACTAACTGGAGAGACTAGATCCTTTTTGGCTGGGGAACAACTTGGGATCCTCTAGTGATTTGGAGAATGTTGCTGGAGGAAGGGATTTCTGGGATTCCTTTAAAACCTGTTGCTCCCGCGACCCAATCTTGTATAAATGGAAGACAATGGATGTGTGGATGGTTGGAATTGCCTATGTAGCGGGTTGTGACTTCAGCTGGTCTTGCCCCTTCTAGTTCAAAAGTCAGTACTGGTAGCCCTTCGTACGACACAACACCAGTGAAGTAGCTCTTAGTTTCAAAAAGGTTGGCGACTCCTGCTCTAAACGATCCATTGCACACAGCATCCGTGTTTAACTCAGTGGCCATCCTTTTTATTCTTTTCCACATTTTCCATCCCTTTCCCTCTTTCTGATAGCGATTCACGCTTTGGATTGGTTATCTTTTGCCAGCAGCAAAGAATCACAGCATGACATCCAGCTCAATACTGCTCAGATGGATTTCACCAACCAAAAGTAATGTTTGAACCATTTAAAATGTAAATGATAAATTATAATCAGTTCTATATTGATACATATGATGCTGCCCCCCAAACAACCAAACACAAACCCATGCCACTGAATAAACCCAGTCTGCAAATGTCCTTTTAAAATGATACCTGATCAGAACCTCCTGGACACTGCCTGTCATTTGTTACTCTGGGAAGAAAATCATATCGCCAGTATCACTAAATGCTCACTTAAATCGATGAATAATTTTATGTAAAATTTTTCCATTTTATTGCAAATTTCTCTTCTAGGTGAGGTGAGGTTTTATGTGAATAATTAGAACAAATATTTGAAGAAAGATCAAGATAAACAAACATAATTCATGTTAAATATTACCTATCATAAATATTATGTGTTTATCATAACCCTTTTGGATCCTAAAAGTTTCAAAAGACTGTATTATTATAAACTACAAATGTTAACCATAATAGTTGTCGGAAAGTAATTGTAAAAAAATAAAAACAAGATGCGCCGGGGAATAAAATATCAAAATATGCTGAAATCAGGCGGAAAAGTATCGGTGGAAGAAAGCAGAAAGCACAGGCGTACAATATACAGGGCCACACTACATCAGCAAAACATGCAAAATAACATCACAGAATGAACATAAAACCAGTTGGCCATAACATTTTCTGTAGTTATGATGGAAAACAGGCTTCAGAGATTTGATCTTAAAAAAATAAATACCTCTGAAAGCAATTATACAAACAAAAAAAATCCGTTCTCTAATTTACTCTGTGTCCACAGACCAACAGCACTCATGTTCACCTTGAAGACCAAATAAACCTCCACCATAAAACATAAGCGTTACCCAATTTAGACACAACAAGCTTCACAACTTCTCCGTTCAAGTCTGAATAATGAGGGATTTCATGGGATGTAAAATGTTTTTGCTCAGGAAAAACTAGCTGAGTGAGCTCCAAGTGTTGATGGCTGTCCAAAGCTTTTAAAGCCCCAGAGGCCCGGCGAGCTGCAGCAAGCAGAACCAGAATAATGCCAGAGCATGCAGGAATCACATATTACTAATGTTTATCTGGCATGCTGGGGGAGTTTGGACTGGAAGGGACTAAATGGCTTCAGGAGAACAGCTAACTACCTCCATCTGTTCATAAAATGATGTCTGCCATCTTTTATTCTGACTTCTTTTAAAGTTCCATTTTCATTGCATCTTTCCATTTAGGGCAATAACATTGCTTTTAATGCAATTTTGGGGTAACATGCATGCACACAGAGGTTGACAACTTTTATATGCTTTACAATTTTACTTTGGGAGGAATCTGAAGCCAAAATGACATATATAAGTTGAGAACAAACCTTACTAGATGAATTATATCAAACCTGCACTCTAGATCTAATATGGAGCGACATAAATTGAGTTAAACTTTCATCAATAACATTTTTATAAACATGCACCCCAAAACGAATGCCAGAATAGCATCAGATGGCTGAAATTATTTGTCTTTTGATCCCTGTAGCTGTGGAGGTCCGCTGTTAAAACAGTCCGTTAAACATTAAATCCACTCCTCATAATATGAGACCCTTGAGATCAGTTATCAAATTGCCAGAGGCAGTCTCTTCTGCGATATGTCAGCTGTCAGGAAAAAAATTACAAAGTTTGAAATGGCCTCAAAATGAAAAATGAGTGTTTTGTTACACAAGCACACACACGGGAAAAACCTTTTAAAGAAAAATATTGGACTTCAGTCTCTGTCTCTGTTTGTTAACTTTATTCTGAAAATCAACCACACTCATACAGGTCATTTTACAGTAATCCCATCGGCCCCTGGGGAATTTCAGGAAGATCATACATCATGAAATGATTACTGTGTGTTTACTTACTCTATATGCCAGTTCTTAACAACTTAATATAAAACAGAGCCTTATTTCCATGGCTGAGTAACAAACCAACAACAAGGTTACCATTCTGGAGCTTTAAGAAAAATACTACTTCCTCCTCCTCACACTTTTTGTGATGCAGTTCTTTTAAGAACATGTTTAGAAGCTCTGCCTTAACTTTAGCCTTTAGCCCCTCTAACCTGAACTCACAGAAATAAAATTTGCATACAGTGGCTCTCAAAAACGTGCACATGGCTGTTTAAATATCAGTTTTTTGCAATGTAAAAAGTTAGACTTTAATAAATATTAAATCCAAGTGTTTGATATATTTGACATGTATCCTGTACAATTCAATGAAAATTTCAAGTGATTTGTTTGAGGCAAAAATAAAATAGAAAATTATCTCTTTTTAAAAAAGGTATCAGTCAGGAGAAGCCTTATGAGAGAGTAGGCAGCTGCTCAGGACTGGAAAATATATGGGATAATGGGGAAATATTCAGGATTAGGGCTTTTTGTTAGATAATTAGATTCTAGTTAGGTCACCTGTTTTTCTACCTACTTTTACCAGCCTTACGCAGTCACTCACTGCCAGTTTGTCTCGTCTCTCTCTGCATGAAACTCGGTCGATCCTGTGTTTCTGCGCTCGCCCGGTCTTCACTTGATCAAAATTTTAGTGCTTGCGTGCACCACCAGCTTTGTAGTGTGTTCCTGTGGAGATCCAGTGCTCGCTCTTCTCCATTTAGAGATTCATCGGCTTCCACTCTGATCAAAACCTGCCTCAGTTATCATCTTCTCGTCAATTGGTCCAAATTCACTCCTGCCTTCAGCCACCACCGGCCTCTCCGGTTAAAAGCTGCTTAGTTTGCTTGTCACGCACCCATCCTTTATATTAAACTTTTGAAATGCAGCTCCGTGTCAGGTTTGAATACCGGGTTCTCTGCAGTCTTTGAAATTACAGATATTACAAAAGCAAAAGGTTCTCCAAAGCAGATGAAAAGTTCAATTTAGTTTATTTATGTAGCGGCAATTCACAACACGTGACCTCAGGGCACTTAACAGGGTCAATTCTATCAAATTTTACACAGGTCAAAAAAAGTTATATTTGAAGAAACCGCAGATTGCTTTGAGCCATTAACTTGAAGCATTCACTCCTGTTTTTTTTCATTTCAATAATTTTTTTTTATCTTTTGCATGCTATAATGTGATAAACAAACAAACAAAAAACTAAAAAATAAACACTGTAATCCTTGTTCATTGTCTGTTTGTCTCTTATGTGTACCCTTAGCCGGAGTGGCCAAAAAGACATTTCACCACACTAACACGCGGTAACAATAAAGAATCTTTGAATCTTTGGATAAGTGCGTAGCCACAGTGGACAGTCGCTGGCATTGTGTTGTTGACTTTGCAGCAATCCCTCATACCGAGCATGCATGAAGTGACAGTGGAGAGGAAAACAATCAGTGGAGTAAGGACATTAAAATCTGACCGGGGTATGTTGATGTTTATCTGCAGCTTGCAATGCTGGGATCAATGTAAAATAAAATAAAAAAACCTTAAAGGGGAGGGGTTAAAATCAAAAGCAGAATCGTCCTGAGATTTACAGTAACCACAAATCAAATATACAGTCAGGTTTTAAAGAAATGGGTTGAATTCAAGAATTTAGTTTTTTGCCGATACTTTGTGTGGTTTCCTAAGGGAACAGTTATTAGTTAAAAGGTTTTGGGCTAAGCATCAGGGTTAAGACACTTCTTGTCCTCATTTAACTATTGAGCTATTGTTATACGGAAGTTGATATGATTACTTAACATCCCAACCTCATCAAGTGTCCACAGCTTTCTAAGAAAAGCTCAGCAATTAAATAGAATGGGCCTACACACTATCGAAAAACAACATTAACAAAAAAAACTCTAGCTTCTTCTTATGATGTATTCCAACAAAAAACTTGCTTTCCTTTTATTTCTTCGTCTGCAAAGTTAAAATATTTTTTTTTGGAATCGTTTAAGCTGATTCTAGAAACTCTATGGTAGAGAGCGAATAATAAAAAGTGTAAACGTCATTAAAAAAACACAAGTTAGAGCTGATGGAAAATCTAAATTCCAATTCACTTCCCCTCTATATAATCGCTGTAAACATAGAAATCTGAGCTGGAGATTTTTTTTAAATCCGGGTTCGCGCTATTGAGGCTTTCAACAGAGCTATCGTATTTGATCCTTTCAGTGACATAATGGTCTGTGAAACAGGCTGATTTTGTATTAACAGCTAACACGTGTGAATAAACTCAAGTGCTTTCACAGGTACAAAATACATGCTTTGAAGTGTAAAAAGACCCAAGTCAACTAGTTAATAATAAGTCACCCATATGAGAGTTGACAGAAGAATGCACAAGGTTGTTATTTGATATTTCTTGCCGCCTACAGCCTGCAGACTCAGACCATTATTCTTTTTGTGAAACCTCAAACATGAGGGTCTTGTTAATGATGTGAGGAAAGAACTGATCTTTGACAGTTTATGTGGCTGAAAGATCAAGACTTTCTGGTGTGAGCACCACTCTATGGCACATTCAGGACATGCAGAACAGCTGTAATGATGTAATAAAGAAAAATATCTGAAGGAAGAAAGGAAAAAAAACTGAACTCCATCAACATGGTTTTGTAGTATCCAAGCATACTTAATAGTTCTCAAATTTTGTTCATTGACAAATAATAAATAAATAAAAATCTTTAAAAGGCGCCTTTCTGAACACTCAAGGTCAAAAAGGATAAAAACACAATGTCAGAAACAAAGTCAAAACTCAGAATAAAAGCCATTTAAAAAATACAAAGTCTGGGACAGGGAAATTGATATTAAAGAGAATAGGCAATCATAAACAGATGAGTTTTGAGTTGTGATTTGAAATGGAGAAGTGAGTCCGTGCTTCTAAGTAGGGGTGGTAGAGAGTTCCAGAGGCGGGGGGCAGAGCGGCTGAATGCTCTGCTCCCCATGGTGGTGAGACGGGTGGAAGGGACAAACAGGTGTAAAGCAGATGAGGATCTAAGAGCACAGGAGGGGGTGGGAACATGAAGGAGGCCTGACAGATATGGGGGGGCAAGGTGATGAAGGGCCTTGAATCTCACCATGAGAATTTTATATTGAATGCGGAACAGTACAGGGAGCCAGTGGAGTTGTCGGAGGACCGGGGTGATGTGGTGGATAGAGGGAGTTCTTGTTATAATGTGGGCAGCTGAGTTCTGGACCAGTTGTAGATTATGGAGTGATTTTTGAGGAAGGCCAAAGAGGAGAGAGTTGCAATAATCCAGTCGGGAGGTGACGAGGCTGTGGACAAGTATGGCGGCAGTGTGTGCGGTAAGGGAGGGACGGAGGCGGTTGATGCTTCTTAAGTGGAAGTAGGCAGACCATGTAATGTTATTGATATAGGATTGAAAGGATAGGGTGCTATCGAGGATGACACCCAGACTCTTAACCTGGGGGGAGGGTGAGATGGCTGAGCAGTCAATAAGTGGGAAACTGTCGGTTTTGGAAAGAGTTGATTTAGTGCCAATGAGGAGAACCTCAGGTTTACTACTGTTTAATTGAAGGAAGTTGCTGGTGAACCAGGCTTTTATTTCAAAGATGCAATCTGTGAGGGAGGTGGGCGGAAGAGAGGACGATGGTTTCGTGGTGAGGTAGCGCTGGGTGTCATCAGCATAGCAATGGAAGTGGATGTTAAATTTGCGGAAGATTTTGCCAAGGGGAAGGAGGTAGAAGCCCTGTCCTGGGGCTCTGTCCTGTCATCATCTCCTTCAACGGGCGACTGTGGCTTGATTAGCCACAGTGGTTGAGTAGTAGTCGTCTGGCAATCGGAAGGTTGTGGGTTCGATTCCAGCTTCCCCTTGCCACATGTCGATGTGCCCCTGGGCAAGGCACTTAACCCCAAGTTGCCTACCGAGCTGCGTCTCGGTGTATGAATGTGTGCGTGTTAGTGAGAGCGACTGGGTGAATGTGGCTATAGTGTACAGTGCTTTGGGTGGTCAGCATGACTGGAAAAGCGCTATATAAGTTCAGTCCATTTACCATTTATTTACCATTCAAAATTGCCAGAGCACTCAAAATAAAAACAGATCATGCCTCCCTCAGTATTTGCACTTACATGCTCCATTACGGTTATCGCTTTTGCAGCTTTTTTCCTTAAGGTGGATTTGGAAACCTTCAGGTTTCTGGGATCCACTATATCCCAGGACCTAAAGTGGCAGCCCAGCACTGTCCCCATCATCAAGAAGGCCCAGCAGAGGATGTACTTCCTGCGCCAGCCCTGGAAGCTCAACCTTCCTAAGGAGCTTCTGATCCGCTTCAACACAGCCATCCTCCAGTCTGTCCTCTGCTCACCCATCATTGTCTGGTTTGGATCGGTGTCTACCTGCCCTCCATTCAGGTCCCGTACATTTCCAAAATCAGGTAACGGGCAGGAATAATCACTGCAGTTCCATCTCACCCCGGTTACAACATGTTCTACCTGCTTCCTTCTGGTAGGTGCTACAGAGCACTGTACACCAAAACCAATAGACCGAGGAACAGTTTCTTCCTACAAGCCATCACTGTAATGAACAGCTGACTCTGACCCATAGTGTCAAAAACAAAACAAAAAAAACTCTGTGTAGTAACCCGGTAACTCTGCCTCTATTCACCCACCTGCTTACTGGCTACCAGTTATCAACTAACTACCAACTTATTTATGAATTATTCTCCATTTCATTTTTAGTACTGCTCATTATTACTGTTCATATTGTCATACTGTATATACCGTATATCAAATCCACCCACCTCACATACATAACATCATATATAATACAAATTTATTCCATTATTCTCATGCTCTGCACTCATCACACTGTGGACATATGTTTTTACGTGTATGGGCACCTTTCACCTCTGACTTGTACATAATAATAATAATAATAATAATGGTAATATTAAATTACTCCTGTACCATCTGCACTCTGCTCATTGCACCACTGCAATATTGTCTCAATCTGTCCGCTTGTTTAAAGTGTGGTCCTGGGTGTCCTCTATACAGCACACTGTATTTGATTTTTATTACTGCATTACTGTATTATTGTATAAGTAAGCACATCGTGAGCATTGTACAACCCAAAGTAAAAGTCCTCTTATATAACCACTCAACGGTGGCTGGCTGACGTCACTTCCTGTTTGCGGTAAGGCGTATTGCATCACTTCCTGTTTTCACTGCGTGAGCAACGGTTTGTTGCTCCAGATTCTCTCGCTTTTATCTTTAATCTCTTTGCTGTAACATCTGTTTCTAACACATAAGCACTTTTAAAACATTTTCTGTTGCTGCACATCACGCTTGGGAACTCCTCGTGTTTCACGGTTTGCTCTCTTGGCGTGGTAGAAGGGCGCTAGCCTAGCTTTAGCCTAGCCTAGCTTTAGCTCCACAATGGCTTCCTCTCCTACTATTACTTCAGCTTCTCCGTCTCTTACTAAGTCTCCCCTTATCTCCTGCTCTCTGTGTCAGATGTTTAGCTATTCCTCTGCCTCCTTTAGTGATAATGGTACTTGTAATAAATGTAGTGTTTTTGTAGCTTTGGAGGCGAGGGTGTCAGAATTAGAGACCCGGCTCCGTGCTATGGAAAGACCAGCTGATAGCCGCCCCTTTGCTAGCGCGGAGCCACATAGACCTAGCGTTACTTCACTTAGTGGTCCTCCAGAAGCACCCGAGCAGCCGGGTAAGCAGGCCGGCTGGGTGACAGTTCGTAGGAAGCATAGCTCTAGATCTCAGCCCCCAGTTCACCACCAACCCGTCTGCGTTTCTAACAAATTTTCCCCACTCAGCGACACACCCGCTGAGAAGCCGACCCTGATAATTGGGAGCTCAATAGTCAGAAACGTGGCACTAGAGACACCAGGGACCATAGTTAAATGCCTGCCAGGGGCCAGAACGGGCGACATTGAATCTTACCTAAAACTGCTGGCTAAGGATAAGCGTAAATACAGTAAGATTTTTATTCACGCTGGCGGTAATGACACCCGGTCACGCCGATCGGAGGTCACTAAAGTTGGTGTTGCTTCGGTGTGTGAGTTTGCTAAAACAATGTCGGACTCCGTAATTTTCTCTGGTCCCCTGCCTGATCTGACCAGTGATGACATGTTTAGCCGCATGTCATCATTCAACCGCTGGTTGTCTAGGTGGTGTCCTGAAAACGACGTGGGCTACATTGATAACTGGCGAACTTTCTGGGGAAAACCTGGTCTGATCCGGAGAGACGGCATCCATCCCACTTTGGATGGTGCAGCTCTTCTTTCTAGAAATCTGGACGGTTTTATTAGTTCTCCTAAATGCTGACAACCCAGGGTCCAGACCAGGAAGCAGAGCCGTAGTTTAACACACCTCTCTGCAGCTTCTGTACTGTTACCCACCCATTATCCTATTGAGACGGTGTCTTTCCCACGGCCAAAACTTAACAGATCAAAAACTTATCTAAAAGGAACAAATCATAAAAACCTAATAAAAATCAATACGGTTCACCTTGAACCTAAAAATAAAACAATTAAATGTGGTCTATTAAATATAAGGTCTCTCCCTCCAAAGACTTTGTTAGTTAACGAATTGATTTCTGATAAACAGATTGATTTGTTTTGTCTCACAGAAACCTGGCTACAAGAGGACTACGTTAGTATAAATGAGTCAACTCCCTCCAATTATTCAAATTTCCACATTCCCAGATCTATGGGAAGAGGAGGAGGAGTGGCAGCCATCTTTCAGTCTGATTTATTAATTAGTCCCAGGCCAATTAATAACTACAGTTCTTTTGAACATTTAACCCTCAGTTTCCCTCATCCAAACTGCAAAGCAATAAAACCTCTTCTGTTTATTGTTTTGTATCGTCCACCAGGCCCTTGCACTCAGTTTTTGGATCAGCTGTCAGACTTCTTATCTGATTTGGTGTTAAATACTGATAAGGTTATTATAGTGGGTGATTTTAACATCCATGTTGACACAGAATGTGATAACCTTAGTGTAGCCTTTAAAACTATCCTAGATTCAATTGGTTTTGCTCAAAATGTGCATAAACCGACGCACTCTTGGCTCCATACTTTAGACCTTGTGCTGACATATGGCATTGATTGTGAAGAATTAACAGTATTTCCTCACAACCCTGTCCTATCTGATCATTTTTTAATAACATTTGAGTTTAATCTAACGGAGTTCTCCACCCCCAAAAGAGGGTTCCATTATAGTAGATCTTTATCCGATAATGCTGTATCAAAACTTAAAGAGTCTGTCCCCTTTTTAATATCCTCCGTATTGCAGAAATGCCCTGTAGATGGCAGCAATGTTGTTTCTTCCAATTCACAAATAGATGTCTTTGTAAACGGTATGACTTTGTCATTGCGTTCTGCATTAGACAATGTAGCTCCCTTGAAAAAGAAGGTGATTATTCACAGGAAGCTGGCTCCTTGGTTTAATTCAGAGCTGCATTCCTTGAAGCACAATGTTAGGAAATTGGAGAGAAAATGGCGCTCTACACACCAAGAGGAATCCTACCTAATCTGGAGGGACAGTCTATTGTTGTATAACAAGACCATTCGCAGAGTTAGAGCAGCATATTTTTCATCATTAATTGAGGAGAATAAGAATAATCCTAGATTTCTCTTCAATACAGTTGCCAAACTTACCCAGAGCCACAGCTCTGTTGATCCAGCCATCCCCTTAGCTCTTAGCAGTAATGATTTTATGGGATTCTTCATAAATAAAATTGATTCCATTAAAAATAAAATAATTGGCATCCTCCCAAACATGATTACCTCGTCCACAGTAAGTGAGGCAGCATTGGAGGAATCCTTAGAACCTGCGCAGTGTCTGAACTGTTTAAAAGCAGTAGAGCTTTCTGAGCTATCTATAATATTAGCTTCATCTAAACCTTCTACCTGTATGTTAGACCCAATCCCAACCAAGTTGTTTAAGGAGGTATTCCCTCTGATCAGTGGTCCTATTTTAGACATGATTAATCTATCCTTAGTAAATGGATATGTACCACAGGCTTTTAAAGTAGCTGTTATTAAACCTTTACTTAAGAAACCTTCTCTTGATCAAGATGAGCTAGTAAACTACAGACCTATATCTAATCTTCTTTTCTTATCTAAAATTCTTGAGAAAGTAGTTGCTAATCAACTTTGTGAACATTTACAAAGTAATGACCTACTTGAGGAGTTTCAGTCAGGCTTTAGAGCTCATCATAGCACTGAAACAGCTCTGGTGAAGGTCACCAATGATATTCTCATGGCCTCAGATAATGGACTTGTGTCTATACTTGTCCTGTTAGATCTCAGTGCTGCATTTGATACAGTTGATCACAATATTCTCCTACAAAGACTTGAGCATACTATAGGGATTAAGGGAAAAGCATTAGGCTGGTTTAAATCTTATCTGTCGGACAGATTCCAGTTTGTTCATGTTAATAATAAATCTTCTTCAAACTCTAGGGTCACCTGTGGAGTACCACAGGGTTCAGTCCTTGGACCAATTCTATTTACTATATATATGCTTCCGGTTGGCAAAATTATCAGACAGCATGGGATTAATTTCCACTGTTATGCTGATGACACTCAGCTATATCTATCCATAAATCCTGATGAATCCAATCAGTTACTTCGACTGCAGTCATGTCTTGATGACATCAAAAGCTGGATGACTTTAAATTTCCTGCATTTAAATTCTGACAAGACAGAAGTTGTAATCTTTGGGCCAGAGTCCTCAAAAAATAAACTTCTTAATCAATCACTGAATCTGGATGGCATTAACTTGGCCTCTGGTAATAAAGTAAAAAATCTTGGTGTTATTTTTGACCAAGACATGTCATTTAAATCCCATATTAAACAGGTTTCCAGAGTTTCCTTTTTTCACCTCCGGAATATCGCCAAAATTAGAAACATTCTGTCCAGGGGTGATGCTGAAAAACTAGTCCATGCATTTGTTACTTCAAGGCTGGACTATTGTAATTCTTTACTATCAGGAAGTCCACAAAATGCAGTTCGAAGTCTTCAGCTGATCCAAAATGCTGCGGCAAGAGTTCTGATGAAAATCAACAAGAGGGATCATATTTCTCCAATTTTAGCTTCCCTTCATTGGCTTCCTGTTAAATCAAGAATAGAATTTAAAATTCTTCTTCTAACGTATAAAGCCCTTAATAATCAAGCTCCATCATATATCAGAGCTCTGATTACTCCGTATGTTCCTAACAGAGCACTTCGCTCTCAGACTGCAGGTCTGCTGGTGGTTCCTAGAGTCTCTAAAAGTAGAATGGGAGGCAGATCCTTTAGCTATCAGGCTCCTCTCCTGTGGAACCAACTCCCAGTTTTGGTCCGTGAGGCAGACACCCTATCTATTTTTAAGACTAATCTTAAAACATTCCTTTTTGACAAAGCTTATAGTTAGAGTGGCTCATGTTACCCTGAGCTACCTCTATAGTTATGCTGCTATAGGCTTAGGCTACTGGAGGACATCAGGGTCTAATTTTCTCACTCTACTGATTTCTACTGTTCTTCATTCTACGGTTCTCCAGTTTTGCATTGTATTACATTGAAATGACTGTCGTCATTTCAGCTTTTAACTTTTTGCTCTCTCTCTTTTTCTTCATAGTAGGTACACCTCGTCTGGCGTTCTGTTAACTTTGACATCATCCAGAGAAGACGGCTCACCCGTTACTACCATCTAATGTAGAACAGATTACTAGATCAATGTGTGCTTCTGTGCTTTTTTGTCTCTCTTGTTGTGTCTCTGCTCTGTCTTCTGTAACCCCAGTCGGTCGAGGCAGATGACCGTTCATACTGAGCCCGGTTCTGCCGGAGGTTTTTTTTTTCCCGTTAATGGGTGGTTTTTCTTCCCACTGTCGCTTCATGCTTGCTCAGTATGAGGGATTGCAGCAAAGCCATGTACAATGCAGACGACTCTCCCTGTGGCTCTACGGTTCCCCAGGAGTGAATGCTGCTTGTCAAGACTTTGATGCAATCAACTGGTTTCCTTATATAGGACATTTTGACCAATCTGTATAATCTGACCCAATCTGTATAATATGATTGAACTTGATTTTGTAAAGTGCCTTGAGATGACATGTTTCATGATTTGGCGCTATATAAATAAAATTGAATTGAAATTGAATTGAATTATATGTACAAATACCTGGCAAATAAAGCTGCTTCCGATTCTGATATGTAAAGGCTCCTAGACACTGCACAATTGGAAAGGAAAACATAAATTGAAAACAAAATATTTTAAGTATTTCCTATAACTGGCTCTTTACCCTAATCAGAAATCTACAGATTGAAAGTTAGATTTTCATCCTTTTTTTCAAATTATGCTATTCAGGAAGAAGATTTAAATGATGATATTTTACAAGTACTTTTTTTTGCGTTCTAACACATTCATTAAGGGGGGTGTTTTTATGTGCTACAGTGGTACAATAGAACAGCAACTGTTGGATAAAGAATGAGCTTTGGAGTAATTCACAGTACATTCCCATTTAGTAAGTTGAAAATGTATACAAGAACTTGTGATGAGTTTGGTGAAGGTTTAATAATGATAACAGAAAATGTACAGATCTAGCAAGGAGAACAAGACAAGGAGTACTTTACGAACCAGTAAAGAACAATGAAAACCAGTGAGCTTACATACTGAGGTAAGAGTAGAGAATGGCATTAGGTTCAGGTGAGCTTAATCAGGGAAATTTGAAACAGCTATGGAGGAAAGCAAACAGGGCAACAAAGAGAAAGTAAATAATTAACACAAAGGGAGATGAACTAGACTAAAAAATAATGACACAGGAAATGCTAACAAAGAGGGGAAAAAGTGAACACTAAGTGGATAAACTAAAACACAGCGAACAGAACACAAAACAATATGGTTAGACCTTTTTAACAATGAACACAGAAATGAATTGAAAACAGCAAGACCATTCGGACAATAATAAAGAACTCAGAAGTGGTCCAACCAAAAAGGATGACCAAAAACACAGTGGATCATGACAGGTTTGATTTGTAAAATCTGGTTTTAAGCAGGATTTAGCAGTAAAGTATCAAGGCAGGTTTAATTAAACCAGTTTGAATGTGAAGCAAACGAAGAATCCATACATGCTGTAGTGATAAGTTGCAAAGCAGAACTCTCCAGAGCATATATTATGGCATATATAACCGTCTATTTGAGGGCTCCTGTTGTTTACATTATGTCTCTGTGCATGTGCAAATTATATTCTAAACTAGACAAAAATAAACATATAACACCCACCTAAAGAAGCAAAATGCAGTCCAAAACAGCCTTTAAAGTATTTTTCCGTGCCAAAATACTTATTGAAAATTTTAAACAATTAAATACACCAAATGGGAGTCAAAACTTAATTATTGAGTGTCTAAGCAGACCCTATTCCCCTTAAACTTTAAACTTACAGGATTTACTGACAGCAACGGTTTTTCCTATTGCATTCAAAGCTTGAAGCTCTGTTATTTCTCGAGTGAGTGAAATAACTAAACCATAAAGAAGGACTTGTTATTACTGAAGTAGTGTTTATTTTGTGGAAGATTAAAGCAGCAATCTTTGTTTAAGTTGGTGAACATCTGGATATATTAGATCCCAGTTATCTGTTGGAGATCCTTAAAAACACAATAATAATTAACAATTTGGCAGTTTATATTAGATTTGAAAAACAGATTTACTCTGATACTTCAGGAGAAGATTATGTTTATTATTTTATTCTTTCCAAATTCCAAAACCTATCCGGTGTAAGTATAAATTCAGTGCAACAGCGGACCGTTGAGTAAATGGGGGGTCTCCGTTAAAGGCACTGTGCATGTGTTGTTCCGATTCGAACCACTAGGTGTCATTGTTACTTATTGTTCCTTTAATTTCTAGTTTGTTTTGACAGATTGGCCACTTAAACTAAAGCCTTGCTTTGCAGAAGGTTTCTTCTGACTCAAAAGGAGCATTTTTCCCCTGCTGTCGCCACAAGCTTCATCAAGAGGAGGGATTGCTGCAAAGTCAGTAATGTCAATGGAATCAGCTGAGCCTTCTTAAATTTCAAAATGGCACTGCATGATAAACTAAATTTGACTAAATAGTTTCCAATTTGGATTGAACTGGACTGTGTGTAATTGGATTTTTAATGTGACTATGTTTTAACTTTATTAGCCTGGACTATATGGATTTAAAGAGAGTTTGGAGATGGATCTTATTATGAGTTTGTTCAGCAAAGTGCCCTGTGAAATGATTCACTGTGAATTGTTCAGAACCAAAATCAGCGTTAGTCGGCAAACTTCTGCACACAAACAAGGAATTTGACTTCAGTTCCACTTTGCTCTCAATGAAGATGAAGATGCTGGGAATGTGGAAGAAACTTTGAGACTTTATTAAGAAGAAATCCCCAGAAAAAGTTGCAACTGAGCGTGCGACGGCACTATTTACTGACAATTGCCTAATTAATTTCAGAGACATTCTGAAAGGGAAGGTTAAATAAATTACATTAGACACATTTTTTTAAACCAAACCACTGCAGATAAAAGTGAGGAAAGTGTGGCCAAATGGATCAATGACGTTTCAATATATTTCAATTGGGAACGTTGATGAGACTTACTGTTAATTTGAATTACGAGCTCAGTCACAGAACAAATTAAGATACTAAGTCAAGGCAGCACTGCATGTATATGAGCTATACATGTTTTCACAAAAGAGGAAGAGCTGATTGGATTGGTACAAATATCCATGATATCTATATGAGACCATTGGTTGATTAATTGTTGCCATAAAACTAAACTGATTTAAATTTAATCAAACAGAAGCCAATGGGGACCAATTTTAGAGACAAGTGCAACAGAAAGACGAGAAATATTCTTACTGCTTAAAATATTTTTAACTGATCCTCACCTATTCGTTCTGCTCTGTCTCCTCGATCACCTTTGTCCCCTTTAAAGCCCCTATCCCCCCTGTCACCTGAAAACAACAAAACAAAGAAAAAAACGTTAACTTTAAAATGACAAATCAATATCAAAGACGAATCTTCAGACACCAAAATAATACACAAGATTCAATAATGTTTGAGCAGATTTAGAACCTGTTTATCTGCTGAAAACCCCACAAAACGTTCAATGTGCCATAGAGTGAAAACCACAATTAGACATCATAGTTGGATAAGATTTAAAGACACATTAAATACACAAGACTTTAAATACCCCAAATGCTTCAGAGATAATCTTAGTTCAGCCTTAATCTATCTCATATCTAGATCCCCTCCTTGAAGTTTGGTGAGTTATTTTTACCAGAATCCTTTTAAATAGGCTGCCCTGTAATTGAAAAAGAGACATAAAACGTAGAAATTAGAGGGCTATGACTGTTTATTCTGCCTCTATACAACTTTACCAGAAAAGAGCATTACATAGTACACAGGCTTCTAATATTAGACTTCAAATGTGGATCTATAGCTTAAAAAGTGTAAAACCACCAAATCAGTGGAGGAAAAATAACCTTCATTATGGTTGCAGTAAATATATGACACATTTACCCACAAATGGCCCTGCAATCAACAGCTTGGATACAACTAATTTCTCATTTGTTTTTATTTGAAAATATAACTCTTTGCCAAACTGGCAAGGGTTTAGCTTCAGTTGTTTCTAGCTCTCAGCAATCAGGCTTAAAACCACACGTCTGTTTCTTCCATCAAGCTATACAGGGATTAGGTAAAACTGGGCCTTCATCCCAACTTTAATTAGATTTTCTTTTAAATCATAGGGCGACAGTGGAGGTGTCAGCAGAGGTGGCCCTCAGCCCTGCCACCCATGTTTTATGGCCCATGTTTGGTGCAACCACGCCGCCACACCCTGCCTGTGACGTGCAGTGTTGTCAGGGCTGGATGCATTTTGACCACATCCTTAACAACTAAATTATACTGCAGGGAAAACACAAACACACCAAAAGCTACTGCTGAGCCACAAAATACAGTGAAGGACTGCATTTGAGGTCCACAAGGTCAGTTTGAATTTCCGTGGTCCTGAAAGATGGAAATGGGGAAATGTCTGAAATAGTATCTAAATGACATTTCAAATCTTCAGACACTAGTCAAGTCAAGTTTATTTGTATGGCACATTTCAGCAGCAAAGCGGTTCAAAGTGCTTTACATCATGAAAACATCATAAACAAATCAAAACAGTCACTGGTTGTGAGACCAGTAACAAAAATTAAACTGTATCAGGTGAAAACATCAATACACATCAAGTATATTGGTCAGTGTTCCTGTTATTATGGGTCAAAAGCAACTCTAATCAGGTGGGTTTTCAGTCTTGATTTAAAGGAATTCAGTGTTTCAGCTGATTTGCTGTTTCCTGGAAGTTTGTTCCAGATTTGTGGAGCATAGGAACTAAATGCTGCTTCTCCAATTTTGGTTCTGGTTCTGGGTACACTGTACACTTCTACACTGTTGGGATATTTGTTTGAATCACCTTTGAATCACCTCTGAGCTTAACATGCTTTTATTTAAAATGACAGAAATGAATGAAAAAATGCAAAACTGCTAGAAAAAAGTGTTAATGTGGCTAAACCTTTTTGTAAATTAGACGATGAACGGGATTCGGTAAAAGGAGTACACGATTAAATGATTGTTTTCCTGTTCTTTTTTAAGCCCCTCTTCAAATGTTGGATGGTATTTTCCGTGTTTTGGGAGTTCTTCTGGGGTGATTCAAAACAAAGCTGCCCTCTATTACATGTCATGGAGCTCACTGGCTGTTTGGGGAATTTAAAGGAGGAGGGGCCCTGCTGGCTACAAATTAATCAGGCTTACACAAGACTAGAATTAGAGCAATTTATTGCAACCCTTTTGGTAGAGTGAGTACTATTTAAAAAAAAACGCAACAAAAACAGCTTGACTAAATAAAAACAACAAAAAATGCGTTCTGACTTCAGTGCTCCAGCATTACCCTGCTCAGTGATGAAGGGAAAACAAATTCACTGCAAAAAGAGAACTAAAAGTAAGAATAAATTTTCTTGGAATAAGTGTATTTGCTCTTGATTTGAGCAGGTAAATAAGATGATCTGCCAAAGGAGTAAGATTTTTGCACTTGAAATACGAACATCTCATCTCAGTCATCTTATTTCAAGTGAATAAGAATTATCTTATTTTAGGTATAAAATACTGATTCCATTGGCAGATCATCTTATTTACCTGCTGAAATCAAGAATAATTACACTGATTTCAAGAAATGTTTACTTACTTTTAGATCTCTTTTTGCACTGTGGTGGTTGTGTATATGATTCCTTCCAACTGCAAGATGAGTTATGTATACAAAGCGCTTCTTTAGACTAAAATATTACCCAAAATGGAATAGTTACTACATCCTGCTAATAAGGTAATAAACAAACAACAAAAACCTACTATATCTGCTTAAAGTCAAGACTGAAACTGATGGTGGCGTTGAAACCTCCAATACAGAGAGTCTGATCTGATTCATATACAAAAGGTTAAGTAATCTTTTTAATCAAATTTGATAAATGTCATAATTAAATAATTAACAATTACTTTCTGTTTGTGACCTTCAGCTTTATAGTGGCCTTATAATTCCCTACCAGTACAAATTTAACAGATTTTCATTGTTTAAGTAAACAAAACAAAAAAATGAATGTGATCGATTAATCCTTGTGAGATTGGACTCTTTTAGTCCAGTCATAAAAAGTTCATGTGTCACAACTGCAAACAACTCTAAAAATTGAAGGAGTCAGTGAACACAACATGTGAAACCAGAACTGTGGAGCTTAAGACAAAAGAAAGCCTTACATGGTCCCCCCTACTCATCATTAATCTTTAAAAAAAACGTTAAGCTTCCCAGTGATGTTTTTACAGACATGTTATTTTCCCCTCTTTCCGCCGTCTGCTTCTGAGGCCCTGTTCATACCAGAAGGTCTACAAACTCTTCACCCTTCGGTCTATATACGGTAATTGACAACTAAATGCTCCACTAGAATAAAAAAGAAGCATCTGAAGGAGAGGATTTCCAGATCTTACTTCCTAATATTCAATAATATTGCCTATTACTTCAGCCAAATGATGAGGACCCAAAGAGCATTAGGCGACGTTATCATCAGGTTTTCTCAGCCAGGATGATCATTACCCTGGAGCTAATCTTTCCATGTTTTCTTTCATTTATTCTATAAGCCTGGGTCACTGATTGCAACATGTGGCTATGATTTGCAACAATAGGCCGTTTCCTCTCATCCTGACAAGTAAACAAGCAGCAGAACCAAGGGACAGCTGCTGGTGAAGTATGAAGTCTGTGAGCTCCGTATAGGACAGTTCACAAACACTGCTTTTGTGATTCAAGCCTCTTACTGTGAAATGTGTCAGCTGTCCCAGGTAAAAGCAAAAAAAACAGCAGCTGCTTGGGACAGAACGACCAAAACCTTTCCCAAAAGGTACCTATGACTTAGTCATTAAAGGGGCCCCCAGTTGGGATGAGTTTTTTCTTTACATGTTAAAACTTCATTTTATTTGTAGTGTTTTTTTGTCTTGAATAATATTGTAAATGTTATTAAAGTCAAAATTCTAATAATTGATCCAATACATCTGAAAAAAATGTGGCAATTTTGAAAGAAAATATCCAGAAATGCCAGAACCGAGAGGTGTGTGATTTCAGCTTTGTGGTAATTTGTTAAATGGAAAGATTACATGGGAGACTTGCATCTAAATGTTCAAAGAGGATGGCACCTCTTACAAGCAGTTACGCCCACAGCTTGTCAAAGTTGTTTGGCAGAATGTAAACGTCCTTCAATGAGGCTGTTCAGTCAGGCGCTTCACAGATGTCTGTTTTGCTTTAGCAGCAGAAATAGGAACAAGGTCACAACCACTTTTGAACATTCTTCTCACAAACACCTACAGGTGCTTGGTTTGAGGTGCTTACAGACTCACTTTTATACAGAAAACCCATATTAGTAGCTTAGCTGTCACTTTATACATCTCATATTAAATAATACTGTGTATTTTTCAGTGATATTATCAAGGCGTTGGTTGCTTGTACCTGTAATACTTTATCAGTTTGTTTTGCTTTTCTTTTTATATCTGTCTTTGCAGGTGTAGAAGCAGACTCCGTGGATGTCATCTTGTTCTCTCCTTTTCCACTCCCCAATTTTTTCATGTTTTCTCCCTTTTAGCATTTCGTCTCATCTTTTTCTCTTTTTCTCTTCTTTTCTCTTTTCTCTTCTCATTTTTCTGTCCACTGAACATGAAATAGTCCCCGAATAAAATCTAATAAAGCTTTATGCATATATAAATGAAGCGGAATACTATAGCGAAAGCAGCAATGCTCCAGATGTGAAAGAAAAATCTGTTGGGCTCCCTTTGGTATTAAGACAGCAATTCCTAATGGTACACTGCTAGACAGGACACATTAAAAAAAGAAATAGGAACAAGGGAATGCAAGTGATAGCAAATGCAAAGATGCCAACGCTGAAATCTTTGTTTCGTAGAAAATGCCCAAGAGGCTTTGCTGCTATAGTTTGCAGCCACAGATCTGTTTTCCCATTACAGTCCTTTTAAATTTAGAGTAAGCCATTACAATTTTCCAGGTTGCTCCACAGGAAATTTTCACAGACTAGCATTTTATCTCTCTGCTTGCTCGTTTGGTGTGTGCAGGGCAGTAAGCTAATGCACGCCGTCTTGCCAGCAATAAAAAGCTTCAGGAATGGCAGGAACAGCTGTGCAGCTTAAAATTAAGAACCTACATTTAACAACTCTGTGTGGATAAAAACAGAATTGGTCCATTACAATCTATTAGTCGGCCATTGTCCAGATAAGACTCCATTTTGGTCCAGATCTGGACTGAGGTCCTCCAGTTAGTGACCTCTGTACAAGAAAAACATGCAGAGAGGAATATGGACATACAAAGCAGATATAGTCAGTAGAAGTAGCTTTATATGTCCAAATTAAAATATAATAGCATGAGTCTTACACTCACCGCTGACCCATTACTAAATGCAAGGAACAGCAAGTTCTTCAGAGATCTTGGTGAACTGTGGGACCGAACATTGGACATTTCCACTAAACCAGATGTGACTGCCAACAGCTGTTGGCTGAACACACACATTAAAAAAAAAGCCCCAAAATCAAACAATGCAGTGCATTATCGTGATTCTGATTTCTTCATCAGAACTGTGTCCTTCTCTGTGGGGAACTTCGTTATTATTGGCACTCCTCAGCCAGCTGGATTCAGGCTGATCTCAGTCTCTCTGGGCTTTGTAGATTTTGATAAAGTCACAGGAGCCAAAGAGTAATGTAATAAAAAAAATACGAGAAAGATAAGGTGAAAGAGAAATGCTTCACTTTGCTGAAGTATTAGATTAGATCATTAAAAGTTGGATAAATGGCCATGTGGATGCTGTTGTGGGAAAAACTGTGGAATCCAGGCACTGAATGTTTTGAAACAGCAAATACGATTAAATTCAGCTGTTGAGGAGTTAATAAATGTGCATTTCAAATTTTGCACTGTGTATAAAAAAATATTAACCATCCTAAAATTATTAAGCTGTATGAGCTCATCACAAAAGGTAAGCAGAATTAGATGTGAATCGGTTGTAGTACGTTTATAAACTCATCTTCCAGAGAGTATCAGTATTCAAATTCAACTTGTACAAAAACTAACCTGAATTACTGTTCACACTGCTTATTTTTGTGGTAAATGAAACAGCTGAAGAGCAATCAGATTAGCAGGAACAGCTGCCGTGTTGGAAAAACAACGATGTGAGTGTTGAAACAGTTGCACCTGTTAGGGACACCAAAAGTGGTAAACTTTTCAGTTTGTTTAATCCTGATTTAAGGTTAAAGTTATTTCACAAAGCCATTTGAGGACTGTGTCCTGAGTGTTTTTGGAGGAATGCCCGAAATTATTGGAAGGACAAATATGTTTACAAATTTCAACAGTGAGTTGTGAAATATTATGTGAAGAAAGATCTTTTCACAGTTTAAGGGCTTTTAAGATTAAATCTAAGGTAGCCACTGTAGTCCCGTAGCTATGGAGAGAAAAATGTCCCAAAGTTGTCATAAAACTGTATCTCAAACTTGACAAAAGTTAACAATTTGTGCACAACTTTGGAATTGTGAAATTATATCTACATACAATTCCTAATCCTGCAAAAAACAAAACAAAACAGTAAAGCATTCAATACAAAGAAATACAAAAAAACATTTTCACTTGCACTAGATAGCAGTTTTTATACTCAAAAAGCTTCCTGTGTTTACAACATGAAGTTAAATTTTTACCCAGGTAGACTTGGCATGCATTAATTGGGTTTAATTTTGAACACAACATGTCTTTGATGGGTTTGCAAGGTTTTTAAGTTCTTCACACCCCTTGGCTGCCCACAAGCCACGTACGTGCTGTGTTTAATTGCTGGTGAAAACGTGGTTCATGTGGGTTGCCAATGGATTCTTCTGGTATTTTTCTATAGTTAACTCGTTAACGAACAGTTATGACACAGAGTCCTGCAATTAAGTTCCTGGATCTCAAGAATTTCAATATATACTGTAAATGCAATTTTAGACACAGCTTGAAGCCACAGGCAGGAGCAGGCAGAACAGTTTATGGGAAGGTTTTATAGTTTGACATGCAAGGGTGTTTGGTAAACTTACAGGATAATGGCACATACATATGTCCGTTTTATCGGTCGACTTACAAGTTCTCAACAGCAACATTACATGAGCTCAACTGTACGTCCCAATAAAACAGATTATAGCCTAGAATAGAATAACCCTTTATTGTCCCACAGTGATAAAAATCAGGTGATTAAAAAAGCATAGTAAGATTAAATGAAAATGTGCAACTGAGTAGAGTGATTATAAAGTGTACAAAATGTGCATGTAAACAGCAACGGATCAAAGGATTTTGCTAATTCAATTCAAAAAGTGGAACTGGTAATATACATTTTCATCACACACATAATATTGTCATGATTCTGCCATGCTTTCCTGTTTTTTTCCATTGTTCTGTTATTTCTTGGCCCAATGACCCCTCATTCAGACATACTCCTTCATCCAAGCGTTCTCCGTTACGTCACCAATAAAAGCCATTCTAACTAATGGGGCGTTTCCCAGCAGCACGGTGGCGCGACGGCACGACAGAGAACCCTCCGCTGTTGTTCGTCAGAAATACGGATCGAGTGCATTTGTGACGGATGACAGAGTGAAATGTGTCAATTTCCAAGAACCAGATGAGCCAGATGCAGGAAGTGTATCGTGTTTGGATCGCCGCACAGCATAATTTGCCAAGAATGAACGGATGGAGCGCCAAAGGAACGTAGTCAGAGTGAAGATGACTTGCTTGCTGCCTCTTACTGGTATAAGCAGCTGCACCTGTGGCAGCTTGTTTACCTCATTTGATTCACCTGCTGACCAGCCTTTATATACCAGGTCCCCACAGCTGCCTGTTGCCAGATAATTTGAAAGCCTTTGTCTTGAGTAGATGTCATGTGTTCTTTGCCTGTTCTGGTCTCTGGATTTTCTCTATGTCGTATTGCTCTCGCTCAGACACCTCCTCGGCTTCTGTTCTCTGGATACTACCTGGACTGTTTCCTGACTAAAATATTCACCTAACCCATCAGCCCTGTCTGCGTTGCCCGACTGCAGCAGAGGTTTTTGTTCATTGTTTTGATAAACATTTCAAATCGAAGAACTATGTAAGGTTCAAATATCGGGTTGCCTGCTCTTTCTGAAGCCTAACATAATATACTTTACTTTTGTTAAATTAGAAATCTTTTAGAATTTTATTATCTGTAAGCCATAATTCAGTCTCAGTTCAGCTCAGCTGTGAGCTCCTCCTGGCTCAAAAGCTCTAACAGGTCAGTCAGTCAGCCTCGCCGTGCTGCTGCAGAGATCGATCGTCTGTTTCATATTGAAAACGAGTCACGCATGAGCAAAGCTTCCACTAGATTACAAAGCGGGATGTAAATATATTATAAACACATTCTTTAATAGTTAATTATATTTTTTTTCTCTGAGACGGCTACACTTCTCTCCCCTATTCACCTCATCCCCTGTGGGTCCCTCTGCTATCTTTTGGTTAAAATTGATAATATCAAAAATGTATAAATGTAGTTTGGGTTCAGATAAAATATTATTTAATAGTTCTTTTTTTTGTTTTGAGCATATTTAGAGTGTTTTAGTCAATTTCTGTCTTGTCAGTGTTGATATTCCTCTCTCCTACAGCATACTTTTTATTCAGTTGTTTATATAATGTTTTTATTGCTCTTTTTCTATAAAAAATATTCATTTTGTACTTTTATTTTGTTTGCTTTTGTTCCAAATGTTTAAAAAATTAAACCAGTGAGTGATCATTATTTGTTTTTTACTCTTTTGTTTGATTAAAAAAATAAGTATGCATAATGGTACTGATAAAATACCGGATCGATAAGGAGTATCGTTAAGAGTATCGATAAATCCTTAACAATACCCATCCCAACCTGTGGATTTAGCAAGGCACTCTCATTTTACACCCACTAAAAGCTATAAGTTTTGCGTTTTAAAGTCCTTGTCATCGCTCTTGTCACGGCTCAGGCAAAAACCTCCTCATAAAGACTTAAATTTTAACACCATAAGGCAAACTTTGGAGTCGATCCAACTGTCTCATCTCCCCACTCTGCTTCTGTCTCACCCGCCCATACCTGTGCAGGCAGAGAGAAGCTGGGCCTCATTAATTAGTTCAGGTGGATCTGTGCTCCAGATATTTATCCCAGTGGATTATTTTATCCTTAAACATGCAAGATACTCTTAAATATACAATAACACGAACATTATTTGTATTTTGTTTATTTTTATTGATAATGATTTACTTTTTTATTCTTTACCATTTCTTGCAGATTTTATTGAAGTGTTAATGTCAAACTGTAATGCTTAATAGACCCCTTGCATCTGACGTCACAGTCACGTGATCGGGGGTGCGCGCCTCCATCTCGGTGGGCACGCTAGCGTGACAGCCCACCACTGCACTGGCCCAGTTACCTCATTACTCGCAAAGCCAGCGGAGCGTATACAAAAGACTATTCACTGATTGTTCAATATGGTGCAAACCTGTTGCATTGTTGGTTGCGGGAATCGTGCTGGGAGGGACAAAAAGTCGTTCTATAGGTTGCCTACCATAATAGACCGGCAGTGTGCTAAGACACTTGAGTTTTCAAGGCGCAGGCGGCATGTTTGGCTGACACGAATTTCACGTGCTGATCTGGAGAACGTGAACATCAACAATGCACGTGTGTGTAGCGATCACTTTGTAAAAGGTAAGGTGCTGATTCATCAATGGATATGTTGATTGTAAATTAAATTAATGAAACGGAAAAATATATAAATGATATCGCCGTATACTAGATCATGGTAGGTCTAGTAGCACTCCTCCGCTCGCGGTGGGGAGGGGGGGGGGGGGGGGGGGCACCTGCCGTGCGGTTCCCCCGACGCCCGGTGCCTCCTGCGGGCCTCGCCAGAGCTGGGCTCGACCCCCTGCTCTGGGTCCCTGTCACCCACCGTCGCTCGCCTGCCTCTGCCACCACAGCGAGCGGTCCCAGAGGGGGCACGACGTACAGTGTGAGCAGTCCGGTCGCGTCCGAGCGTCGCGCCGCACAGATCGTGAGCGGTGAACTTTTTAAACCCCGCGGTTACGTCGCACAGTTTGAGATGTATATAAGTACCACGACTGAAAAACTCGTACAGTGTATGCCCAGCTTAAGTTATGAGAATAAACAACATTAAACTCACCCTTCCACGGACAACTGCTACATCATTCAGGTAACAAACAGACAGTTCACGTATCCATCCGGCAGTGAACTGTTTGTGCGCTTCCAAACTCTTGTACGCCTTCATCTGATCGCCACTGTATGTTGGGGTGGGTGACAACACAAGGTAGTTCACCAGATCCGCATAGCAAACTGATGGCCAATCATCGGGATTGCTAGAAAAATCCTTATCAGGAAGAGCCAAAGGGTCCGCATTACCGATCCTTGTACATTTAGCGAAGTAAACTGCCTTATCAGAAGGCTGTAACTCATCCACATAAGGCTTGGATCGCATGTTGGGTAAGGGTGAATATCGCGCGTTGTGTAGAAAATGGCGTGCCAATCAATATGGCCGCCACGCAAGGGGTTCTGGGTAACGGAGTCACGTGATTGCAAGGGGTCTATTGGGGCAGAGCGCACAACACTGATGGCTGGAGGTTGGGCTTAAAGCAACAGTAGAGCGGTGCAGGGCAGAAGACATAGACCTTGTTTACGCTCAGTCCAAAATAAACACAGCATAATGAAAGCTGAGACACTGCCAGGTAATAAAGATCAGATTATTGTACCTTTAGGCCCAACTGGTCCACGTTCACCCTTCTCTCCCCTTGGACCCTCAGCCCCAGGAGATCCTTTCATTCCCTGGGTGCCTTGCATTCCCTTCTCTCCTGTAAGTCCTAGAGCAAAAACACAAATACAAAGCCATTAAGACCTTATGCTTTAAGGGTCCAACATTTTTTTGGGGGGGTAACCCAATTAAGCTGAAAAGAAAAATATATACATTAATAAATTACACTATATTGAGGCTTGGATGGCAAAATGATTAAAGAATATTGGATAGTATATAAATGTGTTTATAACTATATTCTAATTTCCTAAAATGTATGTGGAAAAAGATTAAAAAAACAAAGAACCAAAAAATGGATGTTAAAAGGTTTCAAAGCCCTTCATCCTCTGTACCGTTTCTATGGAAAATTTGAATTTGGAAACACTGGTAAAGTTTTCTTTCACCTTTGGCCAAACACCAATTTTTCTCCCATTGTTCCTTTTAAAACTGTGATACAAGCTAAGAACATTTGACAGTGAGCATGATCAAATGTCTCTCAATTAGTGTGGTAATGACTTATTGATTGCAACTCTTAAGTCAGCTTAATTATTTTCAAATGTTGTTGCGCTCTGACTCGCTCCGATTGCACAGTTGTGACTGCTCCGAAATGGGATAGGAATAATTAGACTAAAGGCATTAGAGCCAGAAAAGCACAATAAACTGATGACAGATGATGTCATGCAACGACACGATTCAACAACCCACTAAGAAAATGCCATCAATCACAACTTGGATCAAGAGCAAAAGTGTTCTTAGTGCTCTGCAGGTCGGTCCAACTGGATCACTTAACAAGAGAGAAGAGGCTGGATGTGATGAAAGACTCTGGCTTGGATGCAAATGGAGGAACACAAGTGTCTAGTGTGATATATAAACAAATTGTCTTGCTCTGAGTTTGTTGAAGGGAAACTGACATGTTTAAGGTCAACACACTTCCCTACCAACACTGCTCTTTGCCAGGAAGCCTCTTTTATGATAGGAAAGCATCAAAGGTCAATGAATCAAAACATCTCTTTCATATTGTAAGTGTGCATGGCCCAGTCATTTCTTTATTTCCTGTCCTCTCAGAGTCCAAAATGTGGCGACCAATGGCCGCCCATCCCGACTCTGACTAAACTCAGTTTACCACAACCCTGTGCAAGGTTGCAATAGGCCATTCACTGTGTGTACATCTTTTTCCATCTAGTATTTTATCATTCATTGAATCTGACAGTATTAAATTGGATTGTTGTTGGATTGAATTGCAATGTAAATATTTGAATTTGGATTTTTTAATGTTTTGGATCGAGTTGTCATTGGACTGTAATAGAGAAAAACAGACAAAGAAATTGCAAGCCAATGCAATTTAGTTAGACCAGTTGGCATTTTGGCTTGGGACAGTACTTAATTATTGATTTCCCTTGAAAATAAGTTTTCATTATACCAAACAATAATAAGAAAAACTAAGCATTTGTAAATATCTGGCTTTTAAATTCAAGTAAAAAGTACAATTTCTATTACATTATATACAGTGTCTTGCACAACGATTTATATAATTTTAGCTATTCTACATTTCCTCATCTTACAACCACAAATTTCAGTGTTTTTTTTTTTTTTACTTTATGCCATAGACCAAGACAAGGTAGTGCATAATGGTAAAGTGAAAGTAATCGGATATGTAAGTGTTGAAACATTTTACAAATAGATATCTGAAAGGTGCGGTGTGCATTTATTTTCAGTCTCCTTAACTGTGACACCCCAAATAAAATTCAGTCCAACCAGCTGCCTTCTGAAGTATCCTTATTAATCCTAATAAAAAAACACAAACTGAACGGTTTGAGTCTAGAGGAACGTCCAGACTTCTATTTTAGGAGAAACTAAACAATCTCTCCACAGACGCATGGCTCAACACAAGAGACGCAGCTCCTCACACCAATACTCAGCTGTGCACCTACACATCAAGGATACGGGACACTCTTTCAAGTGACATCTCCCTCCCCAGCAACATTTTACATCTCATTCTGGGGGATCCCAAGACATTCCCAGGCCAGACGGGGAATATAGTCCCTCCAGTGAGTTTTGGGGCTGCCCTGGGGTCTTCAACCAGTGAGACGTGGGCCGAAAGCCACCAAAACAGAATGATTCAGTGAATCTTGGTCTACTGCAGATCCAAGTTAAAGAACCAGAGTTCATCTTAAAGGTGCTTAGCCATGTTAGACTTTTTTTTTTAATTGATACATCAGTAGCTCACTCTGGTTGTATACAAAGATTTTATGAAATATTATCACGTCCTGCTGGCATATTAGTTGTTATTTTGGTGTTTTATGCTTTGTTTTTTATCAAGCTGTTGTAAATAAAGCCTTATGAATTTAGGGACAGCACAGTGAAACAGTGGTTAGCGCTCTTGCCTCAAATGAAGATGGTCCTGGGTTCGGGAACTGGGCTCGGCAGGGGCCTTTCTGTGTGGAGTTTGCATGTTCACCCCGTGTCTCCGGGTGCTCCGTTTTCCTCTACCACTAAAAGACAGGTCAGCATCGCGCTCAGTCGCAGCAGCTCAGGCTAGCCCTCCATCTGATCTACAAAATCTTATCTTAGAAGAAGTACACACTGCGCATGTGCACAGCAAGGAAGCGGTTAATGGGTTTTAGCATCTTCCAGCGAAAGAATGCAGTGAAAACATACGCAAAAAATATATGATTCCAAGAGGGAAAAGACTGGAATACAGCTTAATACAGTATGACTGTTGGTGTTCACTGAAGCGGAAGCTAAAGCTGCCGAGGCTCAGATGTGACCGCAGAGTTGATTGACGTGAGTAAATGTAAAATCTGTATGTAATATGTAGTAAATATGAGGCTGTTAAAGTTTTTGTAGATTGGTTTATTTAATTTAACGGTTAGTCTTTGATCACACTGAGCTGCTGCTTTATTGCGACGCATTGCAGAGGGTCAGTCTCAGTCCGGCATTATGTACAATTGATTTATAAATTAAGCAAACTGCCATTATGATAGTTCTGCAGTACTGTCACTAGATGTCGTCACTTCTGTTTATATCAGTTAATCGCGCCCGGTGCTTGGGCAATTTCTATCCACAAAAAGGACCATCAAAACATTATCTGGATGGAGGCCAGTAGAAAGAAATAATACCAGACTGGATTTGGGAGATTTTTTTCACGTGAAACCCCTGAAGAATGGAAGAGCAAGGTAAGACAGTCTTGCTTAAGTGCAGCTACTCAAAAAAGGACTTGGGGAAACTTCCGGAAAAATCGCAGACTTTGACTAGCTGATTGGCTTTTTTTTTTCCAGGATTAGAAACTGGACTGTGACAGCTATAACAGTGTAACTTCATCATTTCTATATATTGTGACTTACAAAGCTAGTTCCCCCAGAGGCAGTCACAAAACATTGCTGAATATAACAACTTCTACATTTTGGTGAAAGATAAAATGTAGACAGTAAGTAGTAAGTTGGAGGATGAAACTGCTGCATGTTTGTCCATTGATGCTTTTTTATGTGTAATGCAGCAGACTCCCGATTGCGTAACAGGGGTCTGTGCTTTTGACTTTTTTTAATTGCTGTATTTTATTGTATCTGCTATAGTACACAGGAACCAATTTTACAGTAAGCGATGATTGTAAACTACCAAGGATTTATCCACACCATTAGTAAAGAAAAGCGGTAGGAGGTATAAAATGCTTTAAAAGGATTGTTTGATCTCAGGGTACACAAACAATGTGTTTGATGAGAACAAACAACTCCAAACACAACTTCTGTTTGTTGACAAGGCAGGGATCATTTATATTGTGAAGAATTGCACAGTTTGAATTCCCATATTCATCACTGGACTGATGTCTGGTGCATCTGCCAGGTTCTTCTTCTTGCGTCAGCAGCTTCTCTGTTATGTTCCAATGTATTTATAATTTCCCAGCCACTAAACCACACAGAAAACATAGATATAAATAAAATGCTTCTTTGTTTGATCCAGAAAGGTTTGTCAAGATATTCTTCAACGACTTCCTAAAGCGTAAAAAAACCCCGACCAGTTAAAAGTTAAATTGGCAAAGGGACAAAGTAATCAGCATCCCCCACACTAAGATTTTAAACAACTGTGGTTCGGTCTCAGCAAAACATACAAAAACACCTCTTCAAAATGACAGTTTTTCTAAACGTATCCAGACTTAATATACAGCTGCTTTACATAAAGCAGTCAGCTTTATGTCACCAGAATATCTTAAAGCTATTTTGTTAAGATAAGCTTGGCCTGCAGGAATGTGTGTGGTCGGGTTAAGTGACAAACATCTATTTGGATCAATGCTTTCTTCATAAGATGACTGGGGCAGCATGTCTGCTGCATTCTACAAGGTTTCTAGATCTGGTTTGGGTCCAAAACTCCTGAACGTTAGGAGGCTCTTACTCTAAGTAGTAACAGATGTTAAACCATGCTTTAATTAACTGTGGACCACATATCAAATTGTGATTTATATAAATTTCTGGTCTTGAAAACAACAAAAAAATGATATTATATAGTTTTATTTTTAAATTAATCCGGTTTTTACAGAGAGTTCGCTTCTCCACTAAAGACAGCAATGGTAAACATTGAGAGTTATAATGCTTTATTGGTTTTACAGGAAAAGTTGTTCTTCTCGTCGTCTTTGCTCTGTTTTTACATTCATTAAAAATTCATTAAGCTCTGGACATGTCTGAGACAATGTTTCTTGGACGTGTTTCGGTAAGTGTTGGATAGAAGATGGCAGCAGGCCTGATAACACAGAAGGCACCAAGCAAGAAGGCGCTCAAGAACATCTGGGCTGTTGTTTATGTAAATGTTGCCTCTTACAGAGAGAGAAAAAAGTAATCTGGTCCTGAGTTTAAGATTTCTCATAGGTGAAGATTTATACTGTGTTTTGCAGGAATTATTTTAAAATTTAAGATGGATTTTCTATCCCACTGGACCGGTCTGAACATAAATCCCCATCCAAAGTCTGGAAAATTGTTTTCTCAATATATGTAGACGGCTACTTAGGCTGTCCACTCACTGCATAAGAAAAGTGTCTGAATCTTATGGTGGTGTGGGAGGGGGGGACTCTTGCAAAACTATCCTGTTCTCCCAACAACCCTGCTTCTCAAACACAACCCCCCCCCCCCCCCAGTTTGCTCATAACTGCAAAATTGTTTACAAGGAATGTTTAGAGGGTAGCTAATTAAAATGACTCAAAACTATTTATCCAGTAGATGTGTTGTGCAAAAATGTTCCAGCTATCCTGACTGTACAAAGATATAAAAAGGAAATGTGTAGCATTGCATTGAAATAAATGGAATGAAATAAAGTAAAATGAACACACAGTTTAGTATCTTGTTGTTCAGCTAGTATTTAACTAGTCCAGCTGTTGATATGTTTTTGCATAGCGGACCACCCACTGAGAGACAGACCTGATTTCAACAGGCTACATGCAGAAGTTAATGTTAGATCAAAACTTAGCCCTGTATTTAGACCTCTATATTGTGTCCAGGTTTAGATTAGGCACAACTGTGTGGCCTAAAACTGGTCTAAGCTTAGCTTTAGAATAAAAATTCAGAAGGCGCTAAACATATTTTTTGATCATGCTAAAAAATAAATAAAAAAAAAGAACAGAAAGAAAAAAGCCAGAGAGCATAAATCAACACTTCAATCTTCAACTGAATATACATTTTTTTAGCGGTGGGATGGCAGTAATAATATCAAAGAGCAACAAAAATAACAATCGTTTGTCTGTATTTGTTTAAGCTAAAAACAGAGACAAGAGTTGCAAACATATAGGTAAAGCTGTAATTTTCAACCAGACCTACACCCTGATACAGAGACTGATGTTACAAAACAATAATACTGCTATTTAGCCACCTATATCCCAGAGTATCTTAAGGTAGAATGGGAGCCATATCCTTTAGTTATCAGGCTCCTCTCCTGTGGAACCGACTCCCAGTTTTGGTCCGTGAGGCAGACACCCTGTCTACTTTTAAGACTAGGCTTAAAACGTTCCTTTTTGACAAAGCTTGTAGTTAGAGTGGCTTAGGTTACCCTGAGCTATCTCTGTAGTTAAGCTGCTATAAGCGTATGCTGCTGGAGGACATCAGGGTCTATTTCTCTCACTCTGCTGAGTTCTCCTACTGTTCTCCAATTTGCATTGTTTGTTGTTATTTCAACTATTACCTTTATGTTTTCTCTGTCTTTTTTCTCTTCATAGTAGGTACACCTAGCTGTGACACCATCCAGGGGGGCAGATCATCTACTATTACCGTTTTAAATAGAAAGGATTCCTGGATCAATGTGAGCTTCTGTGCTTTTTGTGTCTCTGCTCTGTTTTCTCTAACCCCCAGTCGGTCGAGGCAGATGGCCGTTCACACTGAGCCTGGTTCTGGTTCTGCTGGAGGTTTTTCCTTCCCGTTAAAGGGGAGTTGTCCTCTCCACTGTTGCTTCATGCATGCTCGGTATGACGGATTGCTGCAAAGCCATCGACAATGGAGACGACTGTCCACTGTGGCTCTACGCTCTTTCAGGAGGAGTGAATGCTGCTTGGAGAGACTTGATGCAACCTGCTGTGTTTCATTAGATAGGAAACTTTTGACCGATCGGACTGGAGGATTTGATTCAATTTGACTTTGTAAAATGCTTTTAGATGACATGTTGTGAATTGGCGCAATATAAATAAAATGGAATTGAAATTACCATTGCATACCTAATTTACTTGTCAAATGTTTGTTTTATCCATTCCTTCCAAACAATATTCCCTGAAATCTCCCATCCTACAACAATTAGCTAGGATTGTACTGTTGCATTAGTATCTCCTTCGAGACTCAGTGGTTGAGTAGAAGGCGTCTGGACTTCATTTCTTGTTTCTTGAATAACTAAGCTTTTCTTGTAAACAAGAGAGGAAGTCTACTTTTACTGTACCCAAGCACTTAGGATTGTCATGTCCTAGATCTGTGGCTCCCAACCCTGGTCTGCAGGTATCCCAGCATGTTTTAGAGGTGTCTCTGTTCCAGCTCACCTAATTCAAATAATCGCATGACCTCTGCATGCCACCAACTGCTGCAGAAGCCTCTTAATCATCCATTCATTTAAGTAACGAGACACCTAAAACATGCAGGACAGGGGTCTGTGAGGACCAGGGTTGGGAGTCACTGTCCTAGATGACTGAGACTCTACACCAATGCCCCTCAATATTGGACATACTGCATAGTATGGCCTTACTCACCTTGTAGGCCAATGATCCCAGGAACTCCAGGGTGGCCCATTCGTCCAATGTCACCCTTTTCACCCTTCGGGCCTGGGGGTCCTGCACAAAGAAGTAAAGAGTTGATTAAATAATGTATGGATGGAGTGGCTAACAGAGACTCAATGGTTACGGTCTGAGCGGGCATGGACCAGTTGGTACTATCAAGCTATTTCAAAGGTTATAAGTTTCATTTTCAAAAGCTTTACATCATCTCGTTTGTATGGTTTAAAATCTTTTTATTTAGATGCCAGAGAAAATTTAAAAGTAAAGAAAGAATTTTCTCTGGCTGTATTGGATTGTGTAGCGTTGGCCCTCAACCACCTGTTGCAGCACTCTGCCAATGAGCTGCCTGAAGAAAGCTACCACACTTCTCCTTTGTGTGTAAGAGACACAAATTCAGCTGTTTCCCTCGCAATCTGAGGGAAAACAAATATTTCCCTCAGATTGCGATACACTGGCGACCTGTCCAGGGTGTACCCCGCCTCTCGCCCATTGACAGCTGGAGATAGGCACCAGCACCCCTCGCGACCCCATAGGGGATAGACGTGTTAGAAAATGGATGGATGGATGGATATTTCCTCAGAGAGGAAATTTGTCGCTCTGTATAACCCTTCCCTTGTGGTGTGTTCACACCGAATGGGTTTTGAGCGTCTGGTTTACATGCAAAGTCTATGGCAGACGCGCCTGTAGGAGCGTCAAGAGGTTCTGCGGCCCATTTTAATTGATGGGATTGGCTTGTTTTGAGCAATCAAGCGTCTGAGTTGGGGCGTTGGACACCTTTTTGACACAAATTGCATTTGCATTCACATATTCCTTGCATTTGCCGAGGAATATGTGTTTAAGAGTCTTGCCCAGGGACCCTGAGTGACAGAATGATTCCCAAGCTGCCAACGTATGGAGCCCCTCCAAGTCGCAAATGACCGGCTCTCTAACTACTAGGCCACCACTCCCACTGCCCGTCTCCCCAAATATCCAAAACCAGATCAATTTAGCAAAAATACACTTGAAGTCGTATTAAAGCAAGAAGAAAAAATGTTCTGGTCGAATTAGATAAACTTTTTAGCCATAATTCCAAAATGTCAGTAAAAAAACTCTACACTTAATCAAAGAAAACACCACAACAACTGTGAAGCATGGTGATGGCAGCATCCTGCTTTGGGAGGCCTTCCTTTTGCAGAAAAGGTGCCTTTGCCAAAATTGAGAGAATTATAAATGGTTCCAAGTTCCAGGCAGTGTTGGCACAAATAACTCCAGGTTTCACCTACAACAATGAATGGAAAATTAACTTTGTTTATAGGAAATCCCAAGCACACATCTGAATCAACAGAAGAATAGCTTTACGTGAAGCCTGGGGTACTTCCCATGCAAAAAGACCTGTTACTGGGATAAAAACCAAGGACTTTTTTGCAGCAAGGCACTAGCATGCAGCCAAGTCTACAGTAGTTATTGGGCGAGAGGCGGGGTTCAACCTGCAAAGAACACCAGTCCATCACAGGGCAACACAGAGTTGTCCAATTTCATTATAAAGATAATTCTTTTCCTGATTAAAGATGGGTTATCTACCAAAAAGGAGAAGGCCAAATGTTTAATTGGTGCTGATTATAATTTAATTAATATTATTAAACTCTAAAGGTCATTACAGATATTTATAGATGTAAAAGCACACACAGACACAGTGCTGGTAAATGAAAGTCAAAGTGGATCTGACAACTGGCCCACAAATTCAGTCCAAGCATTTGTTGAGAGATTGAGCGAGGAAAGAAGCCAAATAGCGAGAGAACAAGGAAGACAAGTCCTGCCACAATTAAAACCACATGTTTGACAACCACAGTACAGCTTATGGGAACACTCAGAAATTTAGGACTTGTTTTTGTGTCGTTAGTTATCATCCATTCGACCCGTAATGTGCAGGTTTCAGGATCTGAATGGGTTTAAAATACCGACTTGCCAGCAACTGTCTTGTGCTGCTTTACAAACTGTACACATGTGACTTGCATGAACAGGTTCCTGAGCCTCAAGAAGCCACAAAAAGTTGGCAGACAGGGCCTACACCACTGCGTTTACATCCTCATGGGAACTGGGGAACATAGACTAATGTGAAAAAGGTTAAAGTATCCTGTAATGTCACAATGAAGACTTTAAACAAAAAGAAATAAAAAATCTGGAATTTCAAAACGTGTCAACTTCAGCCAGATCTTTTAGTTGGGACCAGTTTCCTGTAAAAGGTGTGCAGTTTAACCAGAGCAACAGGCTCAGTGCTGGAAATCCAATCAATAACTGAGGTGAGCTAAGATGTTGCTTTATAACAACTGCTGTCTACAATGGTAATTATAGCATCTCTAAACAATGACAAACTGTTTATTGTTTATTAAACTGTAGCACTGATTAGAGGGAGCAAGCTGGACATGACACACTAGTATTCATCTGATTATTAACCCATTTTCCCTTTTTAAAATAAACAACTTTTCTTTTGTGACAGTATGTTTTGAGGTCCAGAAAATAAGACAGGCTTAAGTTAGGGTCAAAAAGACGAAAACCAACTTATCATGCACATTGAATCTGACTGCACTGATTTGAAACAACTTAAGGACAGTTAAATGTATTGTAAACAATCGGATGGAGTTGGTGTTAGTTCAAACATTTATGGTAAATGGCTTGTACTTGTACAGCGCTTTATCAAGTCTGATGACCACAAAGCGCTTCATGCTACAAATCAGTCATACCCCCATTCACACCCTGACGGTGGTGAGCTATGTTAGTAGTCACAGCTGCCCTGGAGCAGACTGACAGAAGCGAAGCTGTAATACATCAGCGCCACTGAGCCCTCTGACCACCACTAGCAGGCAATGCGGGTGAACTGTCTTGCCTAAGAACACAACAAGTGAGATGGTTGGAGCTGGGGATCAAACCAGCAACCCTCCCTAACTCCTGTGCCACTGTCACCCAATGTATGTCCATTTTATAATATTTAAATGTGAGAGTGTTTTGGAGGCAACGTAACTCTGGCAGCTAAAGAAGCTTGACCAGCACAGAACAGCGACACACAAAGTGATCTCTTGTTGCATTCTGTCCATTTTTTTCAATGTATTCTTTGTAATTTTGAAATTTTGAGTGACTGATTCACACAAAATATAGTATCAATGCTAAATGGATAAAACTAGGATATTATATTGACGGAAGGACGGATATATTTCTTCAAAAATGAAAAAAAAAAAACATCGGAGGTTTTGGGACTGAACTTTGAGTTGGACTCGAGGATGTTCTGTGATTGATTGTAGAGATGAGTGGATCTCTGCTGAGTGAAACTAACTCTTACTTGCCTCCTTTGCATAACTGTATCTAATGCTGCTAATGTTTGTGGCTTTTTTTCCCCTTCTTTTTTTGCCATGTGAATGACCAGCTATGTTTGCATGTATTGTTACATCTTTATTAAGTATCCTAAATAAAGAAAAAATCAATTAAATAAAAGAGAAATAAAAGAAAAAAGCATGCAAAATAGAAGGATAACGATACATGTTTTATTTATTTATTTATTGTAACCAGATTAAGCTCTGAAAAATATTTCTATTTGCCCCTTTTTGCTCTGATACCGACAAATAAAAATCCATGCAACCAATGGCAGTGGACCTGATTTCAACAATACATGCGTGTCATTTAATTTTTGCATTCTTTGAAGGCCCCAGACATTTGTTAGAGAACATTTATTAACAAACAGGTTAATGAACCCCAAGTAACACACCAGACGGGCTGGAGAAAAACATGCAGGGAAGTTTGAAGCAAGTGTAGGTTCTAAAACAACATCTGAAAATTTAAATAAAGTCTCACAAGTGTAAACCTACCAAGACATGGCCATCCACCTACACTAACTCACTGGGCAAGGAGAACATATTTCAGAGAAGCAGCCAAGAGACTCATGGTAACTCCAGAGGCGCTTCAGAGATTTGGGGGCTTTTATGAAATAGTGTCAAGAAGAAAGCCAATTTTAAATGAAAATAATATTTCTGCTTGCAGTTTGCTACAATCCATATAAATAAAACAGCAAACATGTGGAAGGTGTTCTGATCACTAAAAATTGAAAAGAACATTTTACAGCACGTTGAAGATGCGTTGAAAATCCTCTGTATGGTAATCAGGACAGAGAACTTAGGGCAATGCCTTTCAGACTTGTATCATTAAAGTAACATGTTACATGTGTGTCATTAACTGAGTCGGAATGAAACTAAAGTTAAGCAGCCTAATTAAAAAAAGAGACAGATCCACAAGCAGCCACGAGGAGAGTCAAAAAGAAAGGAGGGTAAACATGAACGGAGATGTAAAACTTTGTTTTTTGGCATAGATGGCAAAGCTAATCACCAATGAAGAAAGCCAGAGAGCTAAACCTAATAACAGAGCTGATTTGAATTTTCATTCTGGATACAGCTCTAAATTTAAGCCACAATTGTTTGCAGGCGAAGAAGAAACGCCATCCCACCCACATGTGGTGCAGACCCAAGCTTCAGGGGTCCCAATTGGTTCCTTGGGATGTCTCCCCTGCCAGCGTTACATCACAGCCTACCTTTTGATTTTAATAAGGCTAAGAAGTAATTTGTTATGCTGGCATTGAGAAATGCACTTCATCTGGAGTAATCAGGTTTGAATAGATTGGAGGAGGAACCCAGAAAGGTTGCTTAATACTCCAGGGCTGCAATTACAATGTAAAATGAAGTTGCACGCTAAAGAAACTTGCAGTCAGTCATACTCCAAAGATGGCTCAGAGGAGCTGCTGGAAAAGATCTTTTTGGTGTACTGAGGTGCTCCCAATAGAGATTCATTAAACAAAGAGCTAAAATTATCATGTTCTAATTGCTGTAAAGATGTCTATCTTTATAAATGTTTAGGCAATTTAGACTCTTATTCAGCAGAGGGGAAATTTGTCATTTCCAAATTAATTCAAAAGCAAAAATCATGCAGTGTTTTCACACATACAAGGCAGCCCTAATGTTTCCAGGATTATATCCAGAGGGTGCTGCATGTGAGAGCACAAATGTGATTAACTCAACTGATTTTGCTGACATACATGTCTGGAAAATGTCAAAATGAGCCTTTGTTTAAACATAGCATGTAAATCTTTGCACAACTCATTGCAGGACAGTGTTTGTGTTGGTGATAGTGGCTCCCACATACCTCCTCCACATCAGTCCAAAACTGTGTAACTAAATCGTGACATTACTAGGAAGCTCACTGTCCAACTGTGAGACTGATTTGGGATTAGGTTTTTATGGATGTGGACAAATATGTCAGATTATGTCTGATTCTCTTCCAAAGGGCCTAGGAACCGTGCTAGAGTTCATGGCAACTTGAACTCTTTAAAATATTAGGGCATTTTGTTTGAAGAATGTAGGTGGATCTTTTACTGGGTCATTGATCCAAAACATATAGCCAAATGAATACAAAAACAATTTAGAGATGAAAACAGCCCTCCTTTTATAGCCATCTAAATATTGAGGACTCCATGGTCCATTCTGCTACTGCTTCCTGTTAGCTGCATTTCTGACACAGCGCAGTTCATCTGTTAAATTGCAATTAAACAAGATGGTAGAACAACCGATGTGCCAGTGTTGCTGTAAAACTCTCGTTATGCTCTCGCTTTTCCGTTTTAGGCAGAAAATGTTTTTTCAATGCTTGACAAAATAAAGTGAACAGCCTACTCTGTTATGTCATGAACAGGCTTCTTTAATGGGACTAAAACTCCAGTTTCTATGGCGATCTAAAAACAGACCACAAATAAAGCATAACCCTTTAATAATCTCAAGGTTTCAAGCATCTGGACAATGTAAGAGCTGTCTACTTGCCACCAGGTCTTAAATTTCAACTAATCCAGCATCGGATTAACACGATGGTATATTATACCATTTCATCATTTATTGAACACAAAATCAAAATGCAAACAAAGTGAGAAACAAACCGAGTCTCTTCTATGATTCAAAAACTGGGAGAACACCCTTTAGCATCAATAAGTCTCTCGACGTTAATGGGCTACGTCATAGTGGATATTTACTCACCTGTCCTCAAAGTGCTACTTAAGATAATTGCGCTAGTTTTGTTTTTCTTTGTAGATGCATCTTTTGAAACTGTGGAGTTTAGCCAAGCCAAGGAAACTTTAAAGGTACTTTAAAAACAGCACAACTGACCAAAGCACTGGAAAGATACATTAAAACACAAACAAAGTAAGACACAGAAAAGATGTTATAAAGCAACTTGAATCAATAAAAAAGCTCTCTCATGCTGGTGCACATGGTCAGTTTTTTTTTGTAACCATGTGCCAATTTTTCTTTTTTTCTTAAATTCTACGTCATGTTCTTTTAAGCCTTCCAAAGTCAACTATAGGCATAAATGATGATGAAATATTGCCATTGACACTACAGGGTATTCATTTGCTAAAAAACATTTTGCAGTTTTAGAGCCGCTGCAGCGTGGGATGACAAAAGAGCAGTTGTTGCTGCTGCTGTGCACATTAGGTCCTAAAAGAGCCACTTCGTCTCAACTTTAAGCAGAAATGACTGCGCTCTGCGTCACATCACCACTCTGGGCGTGTTGTTTATGAGGCATGGGTAGAGCGGCGAAGGTTGGTACTTCCTGGAGAGGGTGGGTAATGACCGCTGTACATATGAGATGAACCACTCGTTTTCCAATACTGGGAGGAGCTGCTGCTCAGACAGCAGAATTCATGAGGATTACTCAGACATGCATGAATCAAGCAAAATACCACTTTGGACATAATTTTAATGAAGGAATGGGATTACAACATAATAAAAAGCTCAAAAAAGTTGATATTGCATAATAAACACTGCTTGCTGTTGCATTTCTTCCAGACCTAAATTTATTTTCTCATTTTAAATTATAGACATCATATAGCATGTAAATATTTCCATACGGCAGACTAGGAGCATTATTTTTATAAGATAAAAAAATTATAGTGAAGCTCCAGACCATCAAACGATGAAATAAACACTTTTGGAGAAAATAAATATCCATATTTGCTGATGATATAGCGAATATCATTAACTTTTAGAAAAAAATCAAGCAATTCCTTACCCCTTTATTAGCTTAGAGGTTGTTTAGGATGTAATAAGCACCAATGTTTCATGTTAAAAACAGACTTAGATTGTAAACTGTATTCCATTTTTAAGGCATATTTAAGAATGTTTTTCATTTCTTTTTTTTGTTTTTTTACTCATATCATCCTTCTCACCTTCTAGCATTGTGAGGTTCTTCAGGGTCATGGAGTGCTCCCAGTCCTTCAGACGGAGGTCCTCAGTTAATGTGTTCAGGATCTCCATCTCGTTCCTCAGCTGGGCCTCTGTGTGGATGTGTGTCACCCATAAACTGCTGGTGTCCTCTGTTATGTTGCTGATCTGTATCTGAGCAGAAACAAAGCGAAATGGAAAACTGTTTCAACTCCAAGGCCTTTTCAGCAGCAGTTTTACATACATGTTGTGTAAGCAGTGGCGGTTTCTGATATGGCAGCTTGAATTGTTTACTTCTATCTGCCGCAGTGACTTGCGATATGATTGTAACCATATAGATGGAGTTTTTTTTCCATTGCTTTTCCAAAACCCCAAAGTATTGGCGCGAAATGTCAGTGTTGGATACCAGCTTGTAAACAAGAGGACTTTACTGTGGAATCTGACCAAAGACACCTATGTGAGCCAACACTTGAAAGTCCAGACCTGATAGCAGCGTCTGCACGTCTGTGCATGTAGGCCACGTTTATGTGGCTTTTTCTCAGCAAATCTATGAAAGGTGTGTATGTGAGCTTCAGTGTCTGCTTATTATAATCAACTTTGTGCTTGTTTTTCTCTACAGTCACGTGTAACTTTCGTGAAGTTTTTTGGGTTTGTTTTTGAACGTCAAGTTGCTTTTTTGGGCTACGTTTTTTTTTCCGACAGAACCCTTTTTAATGCCTTTACTGGTTTTTGCACCACACAACAAGATCTATTAGCTAATATCAACCCCCCATCCTCCCTAACAACTATTTTACGAGCAGGAAAAGTCCTGGTGTGTATAAATACCAGCTAAATACATGGATTTGGGATTATTAGAAGCAACATTTGTATTACAGTGTGGTGGTTTGCTTGTTGGGCTTCGTTTGCGCTTGTTTTCATGGATCAAGTGGCTTTTTTCTCTCAAGATTGATCTTGTGTGTATGTCTGCGGAGGGTGTGTGTGTGTGAAGGTGAGATGGGATGTGAGTGTCTGATTACTGTGAGATAAATGACTTTATGGCTTCAGAAAATAAGCTGTTTTTAAGTAATTTTTTTTCAATAAACCCTAAAACTTAAAACAGACCTATAATAATAGTATGAGCTGTAATTTTACGCAGGTGTAGCGGGTTTCTTCCTCGCGTTTGATCCGTTGTGCGGAAGGAGAGGACAGCCTCTCTTACCTTTCTAAAAATACTGCTCATTTTGAGGCCTCTACATTTTAACCAATATTTAAGCTTTTGTAACGTTGTACAATTTAATCTGTATTTCTTGTTTGAAAAGCAATAGTGTAGTTAGTAGTCACTTAGTTAATGACAGATAGGACAGTGAGATAAATGACTTTACAGTTGTGCAATTCTTCTTTTTCCAAAATGTGAAATACAGTAAAATGTTTTTTGTACACATATTTCCACAAATATTTTTGTGTTGGTACAATTTACAAATGCCTCATTTCTTATGTTATATAATTGTTATTATATTATATTTATTTTGTTTTATTTATTTAAAAAAATTGTATTTGTATTTTATACCTTTAACTTGCCCAGTATTAATGTTTATTTGTATTTTGATGTGTTTGTTTATAGTAATATATCAGTGTCTTTCATTTGTCTGTGGTGCCTGAGGTGGTGGGGTGGGGGTTGTTCGCCCAGGGTGCCAAACAGGCTAGGGCCGCCCCTGTGTGTAAGCACTGGTGAACCTCAAACCTGCAAGTCTTGTATTTTAAGGTGATGAATGCTGATGTCGTTGGTGAAGGTGTGATTAACAGCTCCGACAGTCCAGTTGACTTCATCTAGTTTCTCTCTGAGCCCATTCAAATGGCCGGATGTCTCCCTGAAACATATCCAGAAATGGCTAAGAACATATTCTTTAACCATTTAACCTTTACAGGCTGTGATATAAAAGTCTACCTCAGAAGGACATCATGGTCACGGAGCCATCTGGAGGTTCGGGACACATCCACGCTTAAGACCGTCAGGTTCCTGCCAGCAGAGCTGCTGAAAGAGGACAATTTGTCGTCCAGCTGTACCAGGTAGCCTTCCGACTGAAGAGAGTTAGCCTGGATATTCCTCAGCTCCACCTCTAAACCCTGCAGGGAAGAGGACGAAGCTAAATCTCAAGGTTTATAAATTACATGGCTGATGTTCATCATGGGAGATATTTCTACAGAGGTCAAGCTTTAGAGTAGAATAACCCTCTATTGTCCTACAGTGGGGAAATTCAGGTGTGATACGCCTTTTTATACGAAATGCAGAAAAACAATTGGATCAGTGGGAAAATATGGATGGATGGAAAAAAACCTGATGGATGGACGTACAAAGATTTTGAACAATGTGGTTACCTCAAACAGGTCTAATAATAATAAGACCAGCAATTAATTAATTAATTATACATATATATATATATCAGAATCAGAATCAAGTTTAATCGCCAAGTAGGTTTGCACATACAAGGAATTTGACTTGGTGATGATGGTGCAGACAGCGCACCAACACACCGTGGCAGCTGTTCGCGGCGCAATCAGGAAACTGAAGGACGGAAGATAGCAACAACATCGAGGAAAGGGAGGGAGAAAAAAAAATACAGATGCTAGACAATTTACGCTCTCACAAATAAAGTGTCAAACAACCGACAAAAATAAACCCTCATAGCACAAAAAGCACAATACACAAATATGCAGAAAGGTAAACATCTGAGGCCCATCGCGGGTACGTAAGTTCATCAGTTTTATGAGTATCAGTAATGTGAGTGTGTTTGGATGAGAGTATTTATATTTCCGTGAACACTCTCCAGAGGCCATTGTCCTTGATGTTATCAGCCGGCCCACAGTTCAGAAAGCGTCCACAGGGGGAAGCCGGGGGCTTTTCTGAGCACTCTCCGCCATAACAATCCAGGAGTAGAGATAGGGAGGGCGAAATCCAAATATGTTATTTGTTATGTGAGCAAGCTGCATATATATATATATATATATATATATATATATATATATATATATATATATATATATATATATGTTAATAGCCTTTTATACCTACACTTAACTATTGTTGTTATTATGAGCTTGATGAGCTTTATACATAGATGGCAAACAAACGAGAAATTTAATTATTATGTTTGAAGAACCCTTTAAAAAGAACATAACAGGTCCGATTATTTTGCTGAAACACAAAATCTAAGAGAAAATGTACCAACACAGTGTCACTCTTATCTCATGGGATAACATTTTAATCACCCAGTTCTGAGTGATCTACAGCTCTCACTAGAGCAGTTCGCAGCCGTGTGCGAAGCGGTCGGGATGAGAATCAGTGCCTCCAAATCCGAGACCATGGTCTTGAACCGGAAAAGGGTAGAGTACCTCCTTGGGGAGGAGGAGTTCAAGTATCTTGGGGTCTTGTTCACGAATGAGGGGAAGATGGAGCGGGAGACCGACAGGCGGATTGGTGCGGCGTCTGCTGTGAAGCGGGCGCTGTACCGATCCGTTGTGGTGAAGAGAGAGCTGAGCCAAAAGGCGAAGCTCTCGATTTACCGGTCGATCTACGTTCCTACCCTCATCTATGGTCACGAGCTTTGGGTCGTGACCGAAAGAACGAGATCCCGGATACAAGCGGCCGAAATGAGTTATCTCCGTAGTGTGTCTGGGCTCTCCCTTAGAGATAGGGTGAGGAGCTCAGTCATCCGGGGAGGACTCAGAGTAGAGCCACTGCTCCTCCACGTCGAGAGGAGCCAGTTGAGGTGGCTCGGGCATCTGGTCAGGATGCCTCCTGGACGCCTCCCTGGTGAGGTGTTCCGGGCACGTCCCACCGGGAGGGGACCCAGAGGGAGACCCAGGACACGCTGGAGGGACTATGTCTCCCGGCTGGCCTGGGAATGCCTTGGGATTCCCCCGGAGGAGCTGGCCCAGGTGGCTGGGGAGAGGGACGTCTGGGCCTCCCTACTGAAGCTGCTACCCCCGCGACCCGACCCCGGATAAGCGGAAGACAATGGATGGAGGGACAGTTCTGAGTCAAGCAACACTTGAATTATCAAGGAGCTTGTTTCCTTTTCTATAGTTTCTTTTTTTACTCTAAAGCATCAGACATGTTAAATAAAACCATCTGTTTATCAGACCTGAGAGATTGTTATTCTGATTCTATGCAAGGCTTTGGTACTGAAGCTTGTCCAGGACAACCCGTGCTTGCAGACGGGCGAGTGTGGCCCGCCTGCTTTAGACATAATTATGATTAAGGAGTAACATCCAACAGGACGGCCCACTCAATTAACTTGTACTGTCATATCTTAACCAATGCCAAGTTTCAAAATTTGTGTTGTTTCAGGATGTTTAATTAAATCATCATTAAACATGTTCTGCAAACTGCAGTTGTCCAATTTGAAGCACTTCCCACCATTTGGCTGAGATCCATTTCTTTTATTTAACCAGGTGAGAAGATGGAGAGCTAGTTCTCAATTATAATGCAGACCTGGGCGTCATTACAAGGATATCTAATTACCCTGCACTGTTTTAAGTATGTCGATTCTTCAGCCAATAGTTCTTTAGGACTCCTCTTGTTGCTGTTGAAATGCTGTTTGAAAATGTGGAACAGCTCCAGACTTTGGCTCAGTACCCCTAGTATTAATTTAGCAACAACTCATTGTTACTAATTTGTTCAGATTTGTACCTGAGAGATGTACCAATAAACTTGAAATAATGAATAGACAACAGAGAATGATCGTTTTACATCATGACTGAAACATAACTGCAGATCAAATTGGACGAACCTCATTACAACTCACTCCTGTTCCCTTATCTAACCACTTTCTCAAATAATATACGCGTTACCTTGATGAGGATCTCCAGCCTCTGCAGCCAGTTGCTATGGTTCTGAAAGATGTTTTCTAGTTTCCAGATGTTTTCCAGAAGGTCGGCCTGAGTGGACGCCTCACCCAGGGTCTGCTGGAGCACATTAGTGTGTTCTGACATCCGAGTCACATTCTCCACCAGCACCTCCTGGCGCCGTGAGGACACCTGGGATCGGGAAACTGGGCAGAGACGGAGAAAAGAAGAGTGACTGATCCGGTTTGAGTAACAGCAAAAGTCCCCAGATCAAGTTTCATTTAGTATCAATCACCACTAACGACGTGGAATGAGCCAGTGCGGTATTTTGTGGGATACACCCTACATTCCTGGATGGAAAACGGTGTGTCTTTTGACTTTGTCATTCCTGGACGTTGAAACGTTTGCATGTTTGGATTTACGATACTTGGATTTCTACTTATTGGATTTGGTGGATTTTTGATGTATCAGCAAATACAGCGGATGTCGGTAGCCATTTGGCCTTGATCAGGCTGCCGGCTGCATATGACGCGCTCACTAAGGCGGTGAACGGACAGACTTGGAAGGTGGAAGAGCAGAGCCGAAAAGCTGTCTATCTATGAAGAGTATCTTTTTTAGATTGATCGAAAAATAATCAATACATTAATCAATCACTAAAATAATCAATAGCTGCAGCCCTACAGTCATATTTTCAGATTATTTGTTTCAGTGAAATTTTGCTTCAGATAATCTCTCTAGGTAATTGGAAAAAGTCCATCTGTCATCCGTGGTAGTTGAAGACCCAAATGCAGAAAACTCAGTGGCCACAATGCTAGAATCCAGCAAGGAACAGAGAAAATCAGGGAGTTAAACACAGAGGAGACGTGATCAATAATCTGGGATCCAAAAGTTGGGACCAAACAGCACAGATGTCACAGATTTCAATAAGACTGTTTACACAAACAGACTGGTGTTCGTGTCACAACTGAAAGACTGAGGATCACACACTTAACTGGACCTGCTGAGGAAAACAGACTATTGTACAGGATTTTTCAGACCAACTGAAGCCAAGTCAAGGCACAGCAAGGGTGACTGTTTAAACCAGGGGTCACCAACATGGGGCCCACGGGCACCAGGTAGCCCCCAAAGGCCACATGTGGTGCCCTCAAGCCTGTTAAAAAATAGCACAATCCTCCAGGGAGCTGCATTTAAAATGTTATTTTATTCTGTTGCAGTTGTAATCATGCTTGTATTTACAGAGATTTAAAAATGACAAAAGCACTAAAAGCATATTTATGTTACATAAACCTTAGGTGAACTTGGACTCTTGTAGTTCAAAAGTAAGTACAGGTAGCCCTTCGTATGATAATGTACCAATGAAGTAGCTCTAAGTTTCAAAAAAGTTGGTGACCCCTGGTTTAGAGGAACAAACATGCCAGTAGGTGGCGGTGAATAGGACAGGTATGTATTATATACATGCCCCTACAACACGAATGAGTTTAAGCTTAACCCACAAGAGAATATGATTTAGATACTGTAGACTGTATCCTTTGTTATGCTAATTGTGAGAGTTTGAGGCATGTATTTAGGATTGTGAGGTGTTTTGTGGGTTTTGGAACGACTCCACTTTGGCTGTAACATAAATGTTTGGGTTGGATAAACCTTCAGAATGCCTGCTCAATGGGTTTATTTTACGTGGAGATTATTTCATAAATGTAATTTTTTTTAAGATTATGTCTCATTACCTTTATGTTTAACATGTGATAATTTCAGTAAAACCATCCATTGCTTAATGTATTTTAGCCTTTAATATCCAAGTATCTCCACTTCTTTATCGTAAAATAATTAGTTTCCATTACGCCCAGTGCGTTTATGTTCACAATGTTGTATAGGTACGAATAAAGTAAACAAGCTGTTGTTTCACAGCTGTTAATGTCCCAGCCTCTCTTTCTCATTGACTGTTAAAAACACGCGTTAACAGTTGGGTCGGCTGTGAGTTCAAACTACCGAAAAGGGTCCAGATCTGCCTTAAAAAATGCAGACATTGTTATTTTTTTATTTTTTTTGGACTGCAAATGAGGTTGGGTTGGGTCGGATTCCCTCTCCTACTGGCAGACTCCAGCATTCACCTCATCTCACGGCAACAGCCTTTTGTGCCAAATAACCCTGTCGAGTCAGACGTTAGGGTACTTAATTTTGCGATGTGATTCAGCCTTAGTTTGTTAAATACAGAGACAACAAATTAATACGCATTAAAGTATGTGCCCACCCATGATGGGGAGAATATGAAAACTTCATGCAGAAAGACCCCACAGCTGGACTTCTTGCATGGTTGTTGTTTCATGCCACACTAAAAGCAAATAAGGCCTGAGAGAGATAAAAGAGGTTTAAAGGTCTTCAAGCAACAAGGATGGTTGCTTTTCCCTCTTAAATAATTATTTTCACATGGCGTTAAAGGCATAGTGCATAAAAATTTACTTTTGGAGAGTGAATGATTTGGTGCAATTTTTTTCTAAATTATAACATCTCCACTAAAAAAAACAACAACTTTATTCTATACTGATGGATAGATATTGAAAATAGGACAGATATAAAAGAACATTAGGCACCTTAGTTTGATGTTTAAAGTATGCTGCATGGCATCAGCTTAAATTCGAACCAGATGTTTTGAAACCAGACATGCATCATCACACAAAATATCTCCAGCAAGTACAGCATGAGACTCACCCCCCCCCCCCAAAAAAAAGAAAAACAACAACAACAAAAAACAAAAAAAGAAACTAACACATCCAATGGCTAAAAAAGGAATTACCAAGGAAGTGGGAGGAAACGTATAACTCCCTTCACACATGTTTCCAACATTACACAAACACGTTTCTCCTCCCCAGATCTTGGAGAGCGATTAAAGTGTGTTCCTGTGTGGTTTTGGCAGCGAGCAAAGGCTGTGAACCATCAGCAGGACCTCAGACCGTTGCAGAGGGGACTGTCATGAAGCCACCTTGTTTCAAACTAACCAATTACTGCTCATGTTAGATTTATTCCTAATGATGTGAAAAACTAAAAGCTCTTCAAATACATGGCGAAAGCATGAACTGTCAGCAGCAGCATTTTTCAGGATTACTGCTGCATGAATAAAGGAGAGAGGAGTGAGAGGAGTGAGCGGGAGTGAAAAATAACGATTTAAGCATCAGGGGTAAACAGATTACTCAAAGGCTAAATCCAAGTTTAATATTTTTTGGAACATGTTGAAAGCAGTTAATTTAAAATCAGTCAATATTTGCAAGCCAACATTAAAGTTAATCAGTTTGAACATTAAATATCTTGTCTTTGTTGTGGATTCAATTGAATAGAGGCTGAAATGGATCTTAAAATCGCTATATTCTGTTTTTATTTACATTTTACACAATGTCCCAACTTCCTTGGAATTGGGGTTGTACAAATTGCCCTCTTTAGGACAACTTCAGTCAGAAATGATTACGCTATAAAAAGACATTCTGCAAAAAAGTTATTAGCAAAAACTGCAAGGAAAGTGCAGGATTACCTTCCTTAACAACAGACTGTTTGGAAGCCATAGTTTCCCGCTGTCCAGAAAAACACTATGTTATTAATGCAAAGTTATATAAGCCTAAACTGTGCCTTGTTGCCATAACATAAAATAGATTTTTCTTATGTTTCCCTTTGTTTAATCCAGTTACAGCAAAAATCATCGATTAGAATTACAAGTGCTCTCTGGTACATGAAACCTCCTAAACTGCTGCCCTGTTAATTTGAAGATTAGACCACAAACTCACAGACGTCCTTCTTGCAAAAGGCTTCTTGAGTTACAGTCAAAACACTAATAACTGATTTTTTATGTGCAACTGGTGGCAACAAAGCAACGTGTTGAAACAACAGTGATATAATATTACCTTTTAATGGAAAAGGCTTGGTTATATACACATCCGAGAGAAATATTACATTCAGCATTAATTTTAATTTTGGTCAAGTTGCCATAAACTGGGATATTCTTACACTTAACTGGGAAAAGGTTTGACTGTTCTTACCAAGTTATTTTCTACTGCTGCAACATTTTGCAACATTTTTTTTTATTTTTTTTTAAGTTAGTTTGATGTTAGTGAAGCTTGTTCTTAGCTTATTGTGTAAAACCACTAGCAGCAAACATTTTGTTATATTTTAATCGTTTACAATGGCAGGGCCACCATCTTGTTTTACAAGCATGTTTCACAGCTTGTGTTTGGTTGCACTTTGAATTCAGGTCGAAATGCTTGACAAACGCAAGTTTTTAAAAACGATTTCTTTAATTTTTTTGTGAAACAAAAAAGAAGGGGAAGAAAACAATTAATTGGATTTGGTTTAAAAAAATCGGAGATTTTACTTTTAAGCCATATCACCCAGCCCTAATTTCAAGCCAAGTTGTTATAAAAACATGTGGTTAATGCATTTTTATAAATAAAGTTAAGTTGTTTTAGTGTTTATTTTGCATATTTCATTATATTTGTGTGCATTTCAAAACTAAATGCACTGCCGCTGTACTGGGATGAAAAGTAAATAGTTGTGGCGCTATGAACAGAATATGCCATTTGCCGTTTTTAAAAAGGTGGCAAACATGCATGTAAATCTATTACATCAAAAAGTAACAGAAATATGTATAGACTTTTCATTGACGTAAACCTTGCAGGTGATTAATGTCTTCATCAGTGTCTATTTCAGCTTTGCCAAGCCATGCTAATATTTACAGAGGGTGGTGAAAGCAATGAGGTGAACCCTGTTTTCATTGTGTTGACATTTCACAGATTTTATGTTTATCCCTTCAGACACACAAACTAAAAGACTGAGTGAAGATTTTTTTTAATAAGCAAACTATCACAGAATTATTTGGCTAATTAATACATTCAAGGATCCCTCTGATTGGATTCTTAAAACAGATCACTGCCTAAAACCAGGAGGTGTTTAATGTCTGGAACGAAGAATAAAATACAAATATTAACATATGTTGAGAGAGGTTTGAACAAGGAGGGTTTACACTGTTTATCCACTCAACAGAACCCCCATCATCTCACTACAAAAACAAAAAACAAGACATGTCAAGGGAAGACATGAAGAAATTTCTTTCAACCTTCAAATGCACTTCTTGTTCAGTCATAAACCCTCATTTTATAAGGTCACATTTGTCATTACAGTAAATGTTACTGTAGCTGATGAGAAAAAATGCTGAGAAATGGGACACATGCCTGTCAAAGTCATTTTACACAATCCAGAGTCTAGATATGTGGGATTGTACACTGACTGTCTCTCAATCTTCTGCCAGAACAATTTTTTGGGAACTCCTTTCCAAAGAACACACACACAGACAGTGAACTGGCAGCAATGACATTAAACCCACATTAGCTTTAATTTCACAGCTTCATGCTCTCTGAGGTCTCCTGTGGAGAGTCAGAAGCAAGGGACAGTTTATCCATCGATGTATCAAATGTTGGGAGACCAGGCCAAGTCAACAGCTGGGCTTCCATGTGTAATGTGAATGCATCCAGAAGTGTCTATTTAGCTTTGCAGTCTATCACCATCAGTTTGGCTAAAAAGCACATTTTTACTAAACACATACTAAACACCAAAAGGTTGCGGTTTAATAAAGAAACTTACTGAAACAGAGTCTAGGCAGAGACTAAGCCCATAAACAAACTTAAATCCAAGCAAAGGTTGGGAAAAACTGAAACAATGCAAAGACCAGAAACCAGCAGCTTGAAAAACAATATAAACCAGCTTCGACTGACAATGAATATACACTGAGCCATCGCTGTGACAAGAGAGAGGTGAGACACTTATCAAGAGATTGAAAGGAGCGGGGTGAGAAACTTGTTTAGAGAGACAATGGAGGGAATGAACAGAACCTAAAAAAACCTCTAATAACAGAACTGAAAAATCTGAACACAATGCAACATGGGAATAACTAAAATTCACAAGAGGAGTACCACAAGGGTCAGTACTAGGACCACTACTATTCAATATACCAATCACCACCTTCCAGGGAACTCAAACAGAATCACCTAACTAATACAAATATCTCAGAATCTGGATTGATAGTACACTTTAATTTGCACACCGTATTAAACTGCTTGTAAATTGACTTAGAATCGGGATGTAACAACAGCTTCCTTGTTACTTACAAATGTATATTTCTCAGAAATGTACTGGTTCATATCTTCGTTCCGCCGACCTATTTTAATTGTCAGTTCCAAAGGTTTGATCTGAGCTCAAGGGTTTTCGGTTTGTTGCTCCTTCTGCATGAAACCTTCTACAAAACGACTTAAAACTGAGGGAACTGGTCTCCTTAGAATCTTTTAAAAGACTTAAATGACAGAGACGTCACATAAACATGTAGTTGTAAATTTATTTTTAATTATATTGAATGTTTGTAGCTGACATGTAAACCTGCTGCCTCTCTTGTCCAGGACGCTCTTGTAAAAGAGATTTTTTAATCTCAATGAGACTTTTCCATGTTAAATAAAGGTTAAATAAATAAATAAATAAAAATACAATGATAATGGAGAACATAGTCAAAAACAACAGTGTGGGAAAACAGGAAGTACATCCTCCTGATCCCAACTTGTTTTTGTATGTCTTCCTAAAGCCAGTTTAAAATGTGAGCCCCGTAATAATTTCATGCCTGTTTTTAGCAGGGCTTTGATGTTCTGGAACACTTATTTAAAAATAATGGTAACCGGTTAATACCGGTTTTATTTCGTTCCTCAAAGTTTTCGTTGCCTAATTAACTAAAAGAAAAAAGTAATTATTTTTCTGCGCACGTTACCATGACGGCTGAGGTTCACTTCCTGTGTGACATCACATCACACATTCGCTGACTGAATGGAGAGAGAGCGGTGTCTCCACTACAGCTACACATCTTAAATAAGAGGTAAATTACGATCCATCGTTAAGTAAAACGCTCATTCCAAACAGCTGACAGGAACGAAATTAACCGTTCCGGGAACAGTATTTTTTTGTTCTAACCGGTTCGGGAACGTCAATTTATTGGTGGAACTCATAACCGGAAACGTTACAATTCCGTTTCTGTTCGGAACGAACCGATTGGGGGAAAAAATCGGTTCAAAGCCCTGATTTTTAGTAAAACCGTGACTGTCAGCAACCGCTCTTTCTCACACAGTGGTGGTATGGCAAATATAGTTTAAAATGATTAAAAGATACTTATCAAATGTTCATGTGGCCATTTATGACTAAGGTCAAACAGTATGAGTTTTTTAATCCCAAACTACAGCAATGCAATGTTAGAGGTGCACTAGATGTCAGAGATTTGATGTGGAAATGCTAATTTTAGTTATTCGGGGCTTGACTCTGACTTTGGCAAGAGACTTGAGCCTTGATTCGAACATGGAAAAAATGAGCTGTTAACATCTCTTATCCATACAAAGGGAGAATATGCAAACTTCACACAGAGAGGTCCTGCCAAGAATTCAAACCATTCCTAAACAGCGCTAACAATCAGAGTAAATCAGATATTTGATATTTTACTGATCCACACAAGTGATTTGATAAGACAAAGTAGCTCTTATTAATCATATCTTAGGTAGGTGGAACCCAATAGGAGATTCATCTTGAGATTGTTGATAAAACGTTTCATTTTACAGTGCTTCCTTCAGCATTTTCAAATAAACATCTCTGCTGAAGGGCATGGCATCTTCCAAAGGTCCAAAACAAGAAACCATTGTTCCCCTTGTTTATGTATGCATATGTTTTCATGTGTGGTTCATTTAACCGAAGAAATAAGGGGTCTGGATTTATATCTCCACCTGTTTCTCTCTTACTGGTGTACTGCCCTGTACCACACACACACACAGATGCACAAATAAACCTCTAACTGGGAGGGCTATAATTGTGCCCTGGTTTGTTATGGTGCAATTCACCTAGAGCTAATTTACATATTCTTACCTCAACACTCAAACCACCAAGGTTTCCTGAAAGAAAGGCTCCTGGCTTTTTCCGTTTAGGAATACAATTAAGCTGAAGAAAGGTCTGGTTCCAGCAAATGTGGGATCCGATGCACGCACACGGATACACACACATATCCTCTCACAGTGGCTATCTGGTCAGTGTCATGGTCAGGACATTAAAGGAGGACAGACAGAGGCTTCTTAGATCTGCAATCACTTGTGGTTGAAACCAAAGACATCCTGGTGCCTTCATTCATCTCTTTATCTGTGTCTGTCTCCGTGAGCGAGAGCATGTCCGTGACTCACTAGCTCTATATTTATTATGTGACACTTGCTCCCCTTTCTGTGGGTCAAAACAGCCCCATAAAATCAGGTCAAGAGTCAACTTAAAAAAAAAAAGAAGTTTTCACAAAGTGAATGCAAGGAGGAATCCCGTTTCACATTTCATCCTCCTGCTCTGAGCCTGCGTGTTCCACACATGAGCTCAGTGTGTCCCATTACTGCCGTGTGAAGAGATTCTAAAAAATTATAAAAACTAAGTGAATGGTGAGACTTTTCATTGGCACAAGTTAAATGAGCAAATAAACAATAAATGATTCTACTGTCCTAATTAAAAATAATTTTATAGTCACAACAACTAATTCAGTGTGTATTTCAATGCAATTATAAAGCATTAACACATTAGATTTGATTATGGATACAAAATAGTTGTACAAGAACTTAAATTCCATGTTGGAAATCTTGTTGCAGCTTTTTAAGTCAAAGGAATCAGAATTAATAGCTAGCATGTTGACTTCTTATACATGTATACCATTTTTAGCGCTATTATCATTAATGATAACTTTCTCCCTGATCTGTCTGCTGTGTTTCTTCCTCCTTAATGATGTTATTTATATTCTAACATTTGTTAATAGATATCTGAGGCCTTTAAAGATCAGTGGTATTTATTCTGATATTAATTACTAAATCACCTTTACTAACTTGGAGACTTCTGAAGATGTCTGGATTGGTTATACCACATTTGATTTTGGGGCATCGTTGTATAGGGGGCGAACAAATACACGCCACACCTTCTTGAAATGGGAAAAAAACAACATATTTACTATTCCTTCTCCAACCTTCTGGTGGTCTATTGAATAAAATCTTAGTAAAAATACATTGAAGTTTGAGATAAAGTGATAGCAGACCCCATTCGACTCCCAAATCCCAGCAGGATCCTTTCAAAAATTAGACCCAGACAGGATTGTGAAATAGTGATTTGTGAAAACTATTAATGTTAACAATCCAGTAAAAATAAGTATGTATAAGGTTATTTTTGTTGACTTTTTTCTACGTTTTAACCTCTCTTTGAGGAGTTATTGTGATATCTTTGTTTTGAACCATTTTCCCTGCTCGAACACTTATGGAGGTCAAGAGAAACAAAGGGATAAGTTGGTCCGTAAAGCCAATGTCAGGTTAACAAATTGGAAGGTTATCCTTTTTACATTCATCCAATCAACACAGGAATGCTGACAAATAGGAGGAGTTGGATGATCAGTAATCTGTCTGAGAATCCCGGTATCCCTTGTTTAGCAAGTCAGCAGGAGTCCTTCATACACCTTTGTACGGAGGTGTTTTGGACATGTCCTCCTGGTTGGGGGCCTGCAGGGCAGACTCGGGTCAGACCGCAGACAGCAGGCAGAATGGGTGGATAAGTCTGTAATATTGTTTACAACATTTAGAAATTGCACAACAACGGCAATAAATTTCCCCCACTGTTGTTTTTCTGGACCCCCAGAACACCCAGCGAGACCATAACACCAAGGCACACCATGTTTCAAAACAGTTTAAATGCCCCTTTCTTTAGACAAGCGTTCCTTATGCTTTGAGCAAAAAAAAAGAAGGATTCTCCAGTTACAAAACATGTCAAGTCATATTTAAAAAAGAGAAAAGTAACTGTTATTGCTCAGAGGTCACACAGAATCCAGACCCAGTTTTGAAATGGTTTCTTCTTTGAGGGTTGGTACACAAAAGTTTTTGCAGTTGTGTAATTTTTTATAGCTTGTATACAAAGGCAGAGACCACCTAAAGAAAATAAAGACCACTGTAATTGTGACCGTAGCAGTGATTGGCCGGTTAGGGCTGCGATGTTTGTTAAAACTGAGGAGAAGTTAAAAGGTTTGCATTTTCTGTTTATTACAAACCTCAAAATGAGTGTTCTGTAAAATACATATGTCGCTGAGGCTAAGGTAATGTAAAATAATGCATGATTGCTTTGACCGAGTTCAGTCTAATGCAAAGGCTAAAGCAACGGTCTTTGCTCCTGGATGAGCGAGCACTATGATTCATTTTCAGAGCTTCTCCTCACTCCTTCTTCTTTTGATGTTGACACGCCGACACTCTAAAGGAAATAAATCAGATCAGATACGGCGGGGGTATGACTTGACTCTAACCAGAACATTTTGTTGGCGTCATGTCAGGGCCTTGCAGTTGGCCAACTCAAACACACAAAACTCACACAAAAGCCAGAACAAGCCGTTTTTTAGTGTTCAGGCCTGTCTTTGGAGACCTATTTCAACTATCAAAACTCAGGAAGAACATGGATTTCTGGTGTCAGAACAAGTTTAAGCTTAGCTTCATTCCTCATCCAAATAAAAAACAAACAAACACACACACAAACAAGGCTATCACTGCCCACACCAAGTCTTTTCCACAGCCCCCTGTGGCTTGGCTGTAGCTCTGTGTAGCTCTCTATGATCAGCCGATTCCAAAACGAATATTCTTCTATTAAAACCATTTTTGTTGTATGCGTGCTTGGACTAACTGTAATGCTAAAATATAAAATCTGGAATTATCAGTCATATTTATTTGTCATTGTAACACTCATTCCAATTAAATCTGCACTTAACCCATCTCTTAGGCTCTGTGTGCCACCTGGGGAGCATTCTGGGGCTAAGTCTATTGCTCAGAGACCCAGAAGGACAGTCTGTGGGATTCAAACCAGGGAACTTGCACACTTTCCAGGACACAATGGCCCTGCTCTAACCATTAGGCATCAGTCCCTACCAGGGCTCTCACCAGTGCATTTCAGCTTAACAGCCCGTTATGCTGTCAGTTGTCATAATTACAATAAAATTTGCTTACTACACTGATTTTCAACGAGCGCATCGTTCATTGGCTGGTATCTGGGCTCCCTTTCTGCAGAGTTTTCCCCACTGAACCAGATGCATCTGCCCAAAATTGTTGAATTTCTTCCGGCAGCAGCAGCGCACAGACACTCCCGTCTCATCCTTGGAGCCGCACACCTGACCCAAAGACAGAGAGCTGCTGCTGGAAGTTTTAAACTCTGTTCAAATGTGGAGAACGGCCAGAAGAAAACATGCGACCCTCTTTGTAGACAAGATAAAGACAAAACCCTTGTTCAGATCAACTTTCCCAAGGAGATAAGAAAAGCAAAATGCTGAAAGGTGATGCATGCTAAGAGCAACGTAACAGGGTCAGTAAAGCTCTTAAATCTACATCAGTGAAGTTGTAAACCTCCCGGACAACATAGGCTAACGCTACTTGTTTCTAGCTTAACAGACAGCCCAGCGACGGGGGTTCATCCTTCGAGCTGCACGACACATACTCCAAGCTGCGCGGTTGAATAAATACTGAAGTACCAAAACAATAAACCAGTAAACCCTCCCCCACTTTGAATATTTTACATTATGGTGACCAAAGGTCCTGGTGAGGACCCTGCCTACCTTATTTGACTTTTTTCTAGCAGATAGGTTTTGGGTCTCAGCTGGCTGGTATCCTTGGCAATTTAATGTGCCCAACTGTTGGTCAGGGTGAAAACTATTTCTGAAATGCTGGACCCCGGTCAGGAAGTTTAACAGGAAACTAAAAGGCTTTACAAGTACATAAAGTTTTAAAAAGGTGACATAGCATAGTTAGCCTGATGACAGATGAAGAAAGGGAGTAACATAAAAATAGGCAGCAGATGCACACACTAAAACATAAAATAGGTACGATTATAACCAACCAAAAATCTGGAGTTTAACGAAACAAAGCAATAAGATAAAATGCTTACCCGAATAGTGAAAGCTAATTAGGAAACCAAACCCAAAAGACTCCTTAATCCATAATTACAGTTTCCCAATTTGAAAAAGACCATACTTCATTTTATAGAGAAAAAAAACAACTGATTTACATATAAGTTAAAAATAATTAAATGATTCTGCTCAAACCAAAACACTTGTGGCGTGAACTCAACCAGTCTGGGAGCCAACCAAAAGTGGTATGATCCTCCTATTAACTTATAATGCAGTTTTTAAATACAATGCCCTGTTCACATAAATAATAAAAAATATTTAAAAATTGCATGGGGGCAAATGTTTTAGAGCTAAAAAAGGAAGAAAACCTTGAAGAAAGGCAGACCAGTCTCTGCAAAACAGCTCAAACAACCTCAGCATTCACAGACGGTATAATCCAACCCAAAATTACAAAGCCGTTTCAGTGCAGGTTCCATAATTGAGCAAACAGAGATGAAAATGATCCCACCTGTGAGAAGGGTGAGAAACTACCAACCATCTGCTAAATATAATCACTTTCTTTTGTGTGTACCACTCTGTCACGTTTAATCAAAAAAATCTCTTTCCTAATAACCCCGCGCCACATTTTAGTTTTTGGATCTGTTGGAAATTAAGTCCCCGGCTCACTTCACCCAAACATGAACGGACCAACATCCTTCGTGACTTTGAGGGGACGCCAGCAGCAGGAAGGAGGGAGGGGAACAAAGAAGAAAGAGGCTTTTTTTTTGTGACCTGAGGAACTGAAAGCCTTCGCTGCTGGGAATGAGAATGAAATTACAGGATCTTAAAATCGGAGAGAGAACCACCTGCTTTGTTTGAGCTCGGATCAAAAGGCAGCCGTTGCTTTATTTTAAATGGATCTCCAACGGAAGGTTGGGTTCCCATGGGCCGTGAAGCTCAGTTACCTCCTAATGAAATATGCGTGAGATCGAGACCGAAAGGGGAAGGGGCAGCTCAGAACTTATAATTGAATAATGAAATATAATCAGGCCTGAAGGATATGCTTTATTAGACTGACAAGGCTGTAATAATCATCAGTTGAAAGAGTCAAAAACAATATCTGTGTGAAACAGGAGGCTGCAGCTCTGGGGTAAAGTGGTTGACCTTCTACGAGGATGATCCCAAGTTCACATGCTGGACCACAATGGCTCAAATGTTTTCCTTAACGTGCTTAGAAATAACCTTGAGACTTTTTTTTGAACAGTGGCCTATTATTTCTTACAAATCATCGCAACATGAGCAATAACGATGAAACATTTTACCTTCCTGCAGATCTATAGGGATCCAGACCGCACACGTTGGCTCATTGCTTGTTGTCACAACAGACTCTGGTACTTTTCGCATGCACTGTGTAACATTACTGTTGAACATCCAGATTATCAGATGGGGCATGGTGGGGGTGGCGCAGGTGTAGTGCATGCGACCCATATATGGAGGCCTCAATCCTCGACGCAGATGTCCCCGCCTGTAGACCCTTACCGATGACAATTTGTAAATACCCAAGTTGTCATTTTTTTCCAGCTCTTCTCTTTCCAGATTTCTATGTGTTTTAGCATTTTAGCTATTCATGCACTTTCTTTCCTCGCTTTTTCCCAGCAGGGTCACAGGGGGTATAGAGCCTATCTCCAGCAGTCATCAGACAAGAAGCAGGGACCATGCTGGACAGGTCAACAGTCCATTACAGGGAGATGCAGAGACAAACAGGACACACAGATAATGCATGCACAGCCTTACACCTAAGGAAAACTATTTAGCCTAAAGCCAATGTTTTTGGATAATGGTATGAAAACAAAGAAAATGGAGTGCATGTTTAAATCCCCAATGTTTATAGCTTGATCCTCCAACATATTCCAAAGAGATTAAATAAATAAGAGTCTCATCATGATTCAAGCGACCAAGTACTCCACTCACACCAAGCAATAGCTTCTAACGACCCAGGACAGTGGCGGGTGGGTTGTTGATTTTTCTGACTGAGAATGCGCCTTGGAGGATGGGCCTCCATGTCCTTAAAAACAGGGGTTGGCAAACTTTTTGTGGTCAGGGACTCCTTTAGATTCCTCATGCTGATAGTATTTTTAAACAGCCCTTTGTACTGTTAAATACATTAGGAATTATGTATGTTTTTAAATATATATATATATAAATACACCTAATATTAGAGATTTGGTGGATATTAGATCCTCATTCTCGATAAAGCCTTAACTCGATGTAACTGTTGTCATACTTACTAATTTTAGCTAATTTGGCTTTTACCTTACTTGATGAAGTGGACGGAGTTAAATATTTGTCCATTGTGTTACTTAGTTCAACCCCGACACATCCTCAGCAATGCCTCCTCAGGCACAACAACATGCGTTTCACGGACCCCCAACGGGGGTTTCTTGGTATTTTTATTGGCAGGTTCATGAAGCTGGAACCATCAGTGGGATCTGGCTCTAACCATTAGGCTGACTGATGAGCAGCGCACCAACTGCAGGTTGCTCAAGTGCGAGCCACCAGAATTGACAGACTCCTGGATAGGCGTCAAGACATTTTCAGAAAGAACTGAACGAAAGTCTGGTTGCCTCTGATTTAAGCCTGGTTGCTGTAAAGAACACAGAGGAAGAACATGTAAACTCAACAAACAAAGCTAGAATTTGAACCAGGGACCTTTCTGTGCGAGACACAGAGAGAGTGGTAAAAACGGTCACTGTGCAGCCTGCATTTCAGCCACTTTCATCATCTATGGACGTTGCAACAAACAATCAAGTCTGCTGAGGAGATATTTCTACCATCCAGGTCAGGGAAAGGGCAGCTAACATCTCTGCAGACCCCACACATCCTGGACACAAGCTGGACTTCTCCCTTCAGGTCAGCACTACAGAGCGCTGTTTTCAGAAACCAGCCGCCACAGACACAGTTTCTTCCCCCAGGCTGTCTCTCTGATGAACACCGTGAACACCTTACAGCCTGCTTAGTCAGCTCCACCACAGTGAAAGAAAATAAGTATTCTGCATTTTCACAACTCAAGGCCTTTATATATATATATATATATATATATATATATATATATATATATATATATATATATATATATATATATATATATATACCAAATGTTTAGACAAAGTCAAATTCCATTATTATGCATACAATCATGAACAAAATAAGATTTGTATACTGTCAAGACTTTAAAGAGTCAAAACGGTACACTGCGAACTCCAACTCTTCATTGGTGATGTTAGGGTGGCAATACGTTTTTAATCTACTCAAAGCAAGACCCCAGTTCATTGTAAACTGCCACCATTACCATAACTTGCTCAGTCATGCATGACAATTAAAATACAACAGAACCGTAAATTACCCCACAACTGACAACTCCATCACCTGACATTAACTTTTGATTTTCTGCTTGGAAATAAAAGTATAAAACTATCTTTGGCTTTTGATAAATGCCATAGTAAAAGGTTTTAAATATTTTTACAGTTCCAGCTTTATAGCAGAGCATTTCTGAGGCTGAACCTGCAGGTCACAAATACAATTACTTTAAAAGAATCACACCAGACTGAGGGTATTTATCAAGGGGTTATAAAAACAAGCAGCACCTTAGTTTGACTGACTGACACTTTGTTAAAAGACCAAAAACACTAAACAATATTTTAATTTCAGCTCCAAAATGAGCCGTTAGAGCAAAAGGCGTGGAAAAGTTGGAATATAAAAAGTGTTTTGTTGAGTTTGTTGGGTTTGTGCAAAATGGATCAAATTACAGTCGTAAAGGACATTTAAACAACTTACCGCCTACAGGAGAACAGAGCATAAACCGTAAACCACAACACAGACAACAAAATAGACTCCATAGCGGCAAAGAAAAGTGCATTAGTTGTTTATTTCTTTGTTTTCCTGGAACCACAAAAAAGAGCATACTGCTGTAAACTGCAGTTAATGGTATTAAATTAGTAGGATTTACTCATTTTGCTTCACTTTATGGCACTCAGGGCTTGCAATGCTCTAAATATTTTCTAAACTGTTTAAAGTGTCTCTGCTTTTTAAATCTTTTAATCACTTTCAGGTGTAAATTTGATTGTTGCAGACCTGGTTGTTGCCCTTCTGAATTGCTGTGGTAATATTACAATTCATTAAGATACACTAATAAAGTAAATATATTTTTATAGTTATTTTACATTTGGTAAGTCAAATGTTGGTGATTCTGGGGCCTCCAGACTATTTTGACCGTTTTAATCGCAAGCATCCTCTCCTCTCAGTGATGGAAAGAGAGAAAACTAACCAACTCCTTTGGAAAACAAGTCAGTATGATGTGAGTGGGAGATGGTGGAGTACGTTTTATGGGAAACATGGTCCTAATTTTGGAAAACCGCAGAGCGCTTTCAGCCCGCCGTCATCTGTTTAGATCTACAACGAGCATCACTTTGGGCAGCATTCTCTGAATGTTTACCACTCACCCTTACTATAAAGCTAAATGTGAGGAGAAGAGAACAAGCTATTAGGTGTCTAGGTTTGTTGTGCTCACTAAGCCACATGTTTGGGATGAGGTCATGAACCCACATCTATATATCTACGCCTGCAGTCTGCTAACACAACTGCTGGTGAGAGTTAATGTGAGGTCATGGTCACTCATGCATGACCCAGTTCTGCCTCTGCAGAGCATACATATCATTGCTGCATAACATATCTACATAAATGTATCGTCCGGTTTGTATGAAGAAGAACAAAATCATCCTGTTTCACTTTCTGGATCTTGCCTGGATCATGTTAAACTGTTTTAACCTCTTTTGGTTGGTTTCTGGTGGGTTTTTCAGGGAGGATCGGCGTAGAGCTTGTGAAGCTGTGTGGAGTTCAGCCAGCTGTAACTCAGCTGCAGGAATGTCTGAATGAAGTGACAGCGGAGAGGGAGGCGGTGGAGTTTGCTTGATTTCCGAGAGTGGGCTCTTTCTGATGTTGCAGACATCAAAGTGAAGGTCCTGCAGTGAGAGGCCGAGTAACTTCATAGATCCACGTGTTTCTGTCTGTGAAAAATAAGTACCTGTTTTTCTGGCTTTCAAGGTGGACTGAGATAAATGGCCAAACATCCCTCTAATCAAGTACATCAATAATTCTCCCTGATATTAATTATTTTCTTCTGATTTTAGAAAATGAAACAGATTTAATTTGGATGTGGATGCATAAAACACAAGTCATTTTAAAATAAAATTAATACAATTAATCCACCTCTATTACAGGTGGGGAAAACTGTGAAATTAGTGAGTATGCATATTATGCTTAGACTTAGACAAACTTTATTGTCATTTTGTATGCACAGAATGCATACAAAACGAAATTTCGTTGCATACAGCTTACGACAATGTAATGAAATTGCAATTGAAATAAAATAACATTACAATATAAAGTGAAGCAGTGATAAGAATGTAACAGTGCAGTAGAAAAACAGTTTAGGAGCAGAAAGTGCAGAAGAATGTTCCACCATGTTTATAGTGCAAAAATAATGGTGCAAAAAGGCATTCATTAGAAAAGTTCAATGTTGTCAGTGCAAAATAATAATGGGCAAAAATGCAGTAAACGTTCAGTTGTGTACTTTTAAATTTAAATTAACTATAAAACTTCAGCAACGTTGGCAGTGCAAAATAATGATGCGAAATGGCCATAAGTCAATGGCTAGAAGTCATTGTTAATATATATGGAGATAAAAGAAGTTTAATGGAAGCTAAAATACTCTCAAACTCTTGTTTCAGTTGTAAGTTTAATGCTAAAGAAAAAATTGCTACTATATACACAAACTACCAATAACTATGGTTGTTCTTTATTTTTTAGTAAGATGTTGGTGTGAACTTCTTCGTGATAGCTTAATACTTTTCCAGGAGTGACAAAACATCAATGTTAATTCCCATGTCGTCAAAGGAAATAGGTTTCACACATTTGTTCAGCAATTTGTCAAACATACAAAAGCAAATCTTCTGATTTATGAGAAAACAGACACACCTGCAGACACGAGATATCTTAAAGTTGTCTCTAAAGCAGTGCACTGAAGAGTTTCAGACATACGTTTGTAGTTGCATTCCTCATGTTTCTAGCGTACGTTTTAACACTTTTATGTTGCCATTCAACCAAAGTTGTTGGAAACCACAAACAATTTCCCTCTGGGGAACCAACTCTCATAATTTTTGCTTTGTATGACTTCATTGAGCTGCAGGACCACAAATTAACCAGATCAAACCCCTGCAGTGTGTTTGTGTGTGACCATAGGAGTCTGCTGTCGCTTAATTAGAAAGCTAGTAAAGTAGAAAGAAAGACACAGAGAGGAGTCTTTTGAAAGTCTGCTATTGTGCACTGACATCCCTGGAGCTTAACCTCCCCCTTACCCTCCCCTGGATGGAGATTTATAAAATCTACAAAGTTGTTTATGGAGAGCTGCATCACTGATGCCTGCTGGTTTTATACACACTGCTGTGCCGTGTCTCATTGCATCTCATGACATTTTTTGGCGCGTACCTGAACAAAGTTCTGCATGGTTACAAAATAAATAACTGTCTGCTGAAGTTGATGCATTCATCCGCCTTTTAAAAATGGGATTATGAATTTGACTGGGTTGTTTTCAACGTCTACAGCAGGCGGGACAAACACATAAACTGGTCTTAACTCCCTAAAAGAATCCGATTTAACAAACAATTCTTTCAAGAAGCGATAAACTGATCTAAGGGGAATCTGAATCGCAATACTTTAGAGACAGTAAACATGAAAACATTGATGCAAAAATGGCTTCTGAAGCCACTTTGCTCAGTTATACAAGCTACATATTTTTTATATATATATATATATATATATATATATATATATATATATATATATATATATATATATATATATATATAGATAGATAGATAGATAAACTGCTCTCTCACCCATCGCTCAAGCTCAGGTACTTGTGGAGCAACTGTGGCTTGATGGGTTGGTAGTAGTCTTGCAATCGGAAGGTTATGGGTTCGATTTCAGCTTCCCTTTGTCACATGTTGGGGCAAAGCACTTAACCCCAAGCTGCCTATGAATGTGCGTATTAGTGAGTGCAATTGGGTGAATGTGGCTCTAGTGTACAGTGCTTTGAGTGGTCTGTATGAAAAGTGCTATATAAGTTCAGTCCATTTAGGATCTTGGCTGTTCCTAAGAAACTGTGCTCTAAAGAATGTTGACTATTGAGCCACTCAAGGCATCATTCACAATCAGTGGCATAACAAGTAGCTACTGGTTGTGACGATAATTTATTACAAAATTAAAGCACACAGTGTTTTTAATCCCTTATAGGCTACCATCATTTCACCCTAACATTTTCATATTTTAATACAAACTTTTCTTTTGACAATTGTTAAACAGAGAAGAGTTGCAAATTAAAATAGCATGTTGAGCTCTTGACAAATAAAACATGAAATCTGCAGAACTAAGAGCTAGACTACCCCATAAACAAGAAACCAGGCGCTTTATGGTGAAAAACCCGTATTTGCTATTTAGAAACATTCCAATGGTTGTTCTGAAAAGAAAAATGAGCAGATCTTTAAAGTGGTGGAGATCTTTCATGTGGATAAAAAGGCTCTTTGTGCAAATTTCTAGCCTTGATATTTACGCTTTGACCCGAATTGGGGTCTGATGCTTGTGGTGCTTTAAAAAGCAAACTCATATCTGTTTGAAATATACAAATTATCATGTTGGATTTTAAAAACGTATTATTAGCCATCTGAATCTTGTTGCTTTGTAAGATATTACACATTTACATGTAAAAAGGCTAGAAAAAGGATAGTTGATATACTGCCCTTTGAAAACAGCAAAAACATAAAATTATGGATACTAAACCTTGGTTACTATTACTGCAAAGTGTCAAACTTTCTGGAAGATAACAAAACAATTTAGCAGAAGAGAAGAAAAGGTCCAATTAGTCTTGACATGGTAATGGTCCGCGTCTGACTTTTTAAATAAGTTGTCTGCTGACTTTTGGGACCCCTCTTGTCCTGACCTTCTATTCTTTTTTTTTCTCTGTGTTTGAGTGTGTGCTCTTACTAAGACGAACTCCCACCAGGAATGCTGGACCATCTCCAGACTCTTTTCTTCAGAAAGAACCATGGCCAAAGCACAGAGACTCATTAGAAAGGGCTTTATGTTCTCAGAGTCACTTTAGGGGCCCCAGGGCAGAGTGTATGTGTGGCATACATCTCTGTAAAATACATGCATGTGTGTGTGTGGTTGTGTAAGCTCATATTGTTACCTAACTCTAAAGTACATAATTTTGTGAACATTATCACTGAGGTTTCGGCATTGGGAGGACAACACAAATAAACTGACAAGAACAAGGATTACTAATCCATACTAAAGCTAGTTGGCTTTTTGTTTGCTTTTTGTTTGTCCACCAAGTATTTAAACAATATATCGCCATCAGAGTATTTCTTTTCAGATTTGCAGTGAGCTCGTTCTAAGTAATGTACTGTTGGTATAGAGCATTTTGTTTTACCTGTGGGCAACATATGTTTGAAATAGGAATTTGGTTCCCTTCTCAAACATGAGCACATGGGCTTAAAAAACAAAACCACTTCTACAGACAAAGCAAAAAAACAAGAAAAAAAAACCCTTATTGTTTCCACACTGGTGTTCTATAACACCTTTGAAGTTTGACTTTACGTTGTTAGGAGTGGCACTTTGTGGTGTCACATTTACCCTAAAAAAAGATTTTCTTTGGGCAAACCCATCGTCACACATGTGGTATACATTCAAGACAGTTTTTCCCCCCATCGCGTTTCATGTAGACAGTGCGCTTTCTTAAATAACCCACAGAGGAGCTTAAGTAATCAAAAGCTTGTGGCTGTTCTAAGAAAAATGTCTGATGTCAGTTTCCTCCACCTTGCCGGTGTCAGCCGAACCCAATTTGTTTCTATAGGAGGAAATGTATGCACTCCAGCAAAAATATCATCCACGGTCCTACGGCTAAAACAAATACAGGTATAATCATCAAGTTTTTGGAACGCGCATTTAAAGAGGACATATTATGCAAAATTCTCTTTTTTCCTATTTTTGTACTTCCATTTGGGTCTCCACTGCTTCTAGAAACAGTCCAAACGCTAAAAAACCGAACAAACAAAAAAAAAAAAATGGCTACTGATAACCATGTGTCCATTTGGAAGCTTGCTGGTTACGCAGCAGGCTCCACTTCATCAGCTTCTGGGTCTGACTCCGGGTCAAAGATGTACTGTTGTACCATTGTGCATCTGTTTGTAGCCATTTTCATGTGTATAAAGTATGAGTGTAAATATTGAGTCGGAGGGTACGGCCAGCTACAGTTTATTTGCATGAAAATGACAGAGCCTTAAAACAACTCATTCTGAAAGGAGCTCAAAACAGGTGGAACGTCTCATCATCTCAGAATGGTTTTGTGCAACAAAATGTATTGAACATGTTTTGTATGGCCATTAGGCTTATCCTCAGTGTTTAAAAGGAAGCATAGTTGGTCTCCTTTAAAGGAGGAAACTTACATTACAAAGGAAGCAAAACTCAAGCTTAGTTGAAGGTTTAAAGGGAGCCACGTTATTTTAGATTTTTTTAATTTATTCATCAGCAGCTCACTCTGGTTGCAAAGTGTTTCTGAAAGATTATCATATCCTGCAGAGATGGGGTATTAGTTTTACGCTTTGTTTTTGCTTAATTTGTTACTAAATAAAGCCCTTCACCTATATTTATAATAACAATGGAAGTACAACGCTCCACATGTGCGCAGGGGATAAACCCGGAAGCAGCTATTAGCATCTCCCAGCGAATTGTGGCTACAATGAAGAAAGGTTCAACATCCAGTGTAAGAAAAACTCAAAATAATTTGATTCTAAGAGGGAAAAGGCTGGAATAGCACTGGGAATACATTGGTGTTCATTGAAGCGGAAGCTAAAGCTGCCGAGGCTCAAACTGCAGAGTTGATTGACGTGAGTAAACGTCCTTATTAATTCTGTGATAATAGCAATGCTCCTCTTAGCCTCTACAGTCTTAAGTACAAACAACATTATAAATAGATTGATTGATTGGTTCTTACCTCGATGCTGTGTCCCTGTTTCTGTTTATGAACGGGAATTTTCTTTCTCCTTGATGGTCTGATATGAGGCTCCTAAAGTTGCTGTAGATCATTTTATTTAATAAATAACGGTTGGTCTTTGATCACACCAGGCTGCCGCTTTATCGCGAGGCATTGCAGACGAGTCGGGCTCAGTCCAGCATTATTTAGTAGTTATAGTCAGTCACCATCTGGTTTTCTGATAGTACTCCGATACTGCCTGTGGACGGCGCCACATCTGTTTATATCATCTCATCATGCCTGGTGAGGGGTTATATTTAGGCTCAAAAAGGACTATCAAAACATTGTCAGGATGGACGCTTGATGTATATAACCTTCATTTATCATGATATGATATTTTTTTATAAGCATATACCATGGCTATGTACCTTTAACATCGTTGAAGACACCATTTAGGTTATAAAAATTGTTGCATAAGGTTATATTAAGGTTATATTAAGTGCATAAATGATATATTAATCTAGAATTGTTTCTATTAAAGATGAACAAATTTTATAAAGTTGGCAGCACGAGATTTTGGAAACCGTCTTGGTACGCTGAAACATCACTGAAACTAAACTGAGGGGCCGAGCCCAACTCCTGAAAGTGCTGGCCCCTCGGCTACTGCCAAACACAGACTCATACATTGGCTTGACAGACTCAGAGATACGACTCGTCAGTTCAGAGACCACATTTTTACTGCGGCAGACTCCAGTGGCAGCGCGCCTTTTTTCCGCTGCTTTAATTTGCATTGCTCTTGGTGATGTTTTCTATGAAGCTCTCTACACATACTTCCTGAGTGAATCTGAAGACCATGTGAAGTTTGGAGGACTGTAGCTAAAGACTCCGACTTATGCCCCTCAACATCCAAGCTCTGTCATGTTATATGCCATACCACTTCAAGGTGGAGTTGTTTTCAATCACTGCCGCTTTGTTTTACCATTAGCAGATAACTTTGGAATATTTAGTAGCGAGGAATTTTCCCAGTTGAACTTCTTGTGCAGGCGGCATCCTTTCACGGTACCATGCTGGTGTTTACTGAGCTCCTGACGGTGACCCACTCTTTCACAAATGGCTGCAGGAGCAGTCTGCACGCCTAGATGCTGGATTTTATACACGTGGCCATGGCTGTGTCCTCAGCCCAGCCCTCTTCACTCTTCTCACCAAGGACTGTTCTTCTCTTCACCCCACAAACACAGTGGGGAAGTTTGCAGATGACACCACTGTAGTGGGTCTCATCTCCAACAACGATGAGTCCCACTACAGGAATGAGGTCAGCAGTCTCACACAGTGGTGCTCCAGGAACAACTTGATCCTGAACACCAGGAAGACCAAGGAGGTAATAATAGACTAGAGGAGGTCCAGGAGGACTGAACACGCTCCTCTCTGTATACAGGTGGAGGTGGTGGAGCGTGTGGACAGCGTTAGGTTCCTGGGATCTTCTTCCTCAGAAAGCTGAAACGGACAGGACTTTCCACTAAGCTAAAAGACATTTACATTGCTACAATAGAAAGTATTTTTTGTCTCAGCATTACTGTGAGGTATGGGAGCTGCACGGAGCAGGAGAGGAAGGACTTAGCACGGGTGGTGAGGACAGCAGATGGGATTGTAGGATGCCATCTACAGGATTTGGACTAAGTTTCTGTAGCACGAGTCCAGAGAAAGGCCAGACGCATCTCCACTGATCCCACCAACCTGGTGGATCAGTGGACTCAGAGATACGACTCTTCAGTTCAGAGACCACATTTGACCCACCAACCCGGTGGGATCAGTGGAGATGCGCTGTTTGCCCCTCTCCCATCAGGTAAACGCTTCAGAAGCATCAAATCCAGAACTAATAAACTCAGAAACAGCTTTTTTTCCAAGAGCTGTGAGGTCTATCGACCCCTTCTGAGTGACTGTGGTCCGTCATATGTTACAATCACACTACTATTATTGCCTATTTGCACACTCTTAATCTCAGGAATATCGAATTGCACATTTCTCTGAATGAAGCCTCAAGATCACTGCACAAAAAATTACCTGATTACTTGAGATCCATGTAACATGGCTCATATCATTCGCAAAGGGACTAATATTGGAGCTCTCAGACTGATAGAAACTTGCATGCTCTAATGTGTGGAGAAAAAACGCCTCCTGTAAATACAAAATCTGTTGTGCCTGTCTGTCATGTTATCTGTGTATGTCCTAGGCCAGTGTCTGCCTCAAAGGTAATTTCACAATGGTAACGTGTGGTGAAAATAAAAAGATTCTTGATTCTTGAAGTGGGAGGAACCTAAATGTAATGATTTGAATCAGTGACCGGATATTTTTCAGCAATACTGTGTCCATATTTTATGAACTGCAATTTGCAAATTTTATTCATTTTTGGCATCCGTTAGTGTAGAAGAAAATTGCAATGATTTAAAAGGCCCATAAACTCAAGAATTATGTTATGTTGAATGTTGGGCACAGGCATGGAAAGAGAACGAAAAGGAGTGAACTAGACCCAGATAAGAAAAACAAACCAAAAAAAAATTTTAACCCCATAATCCACAGCATCAAGCTATTTTCATTACAGCTTCCAAAAAAGAGGAATTTCACATCTGGAATCCCAGTAACGTCACAGAGCTGCAAAACTGTAAAGCGGAGCAGCTTTCTCTCTGTCTTCCTGGAGATCCACAAGATTGGATGAGGGGGGGGACACACATGCGTATGAACCTCTTGATCTCACTGACCGAGTGAAAGACAGCATCTCCAAGGAAACCTTGGACCTGCCACGCAACTGACTTGCCCTATTTGACGTCCTGCTTTCCATCTAAGAGGTTGTCTCTGGGCAGAGCCAATTAGCTCTGAATGAAACAATCTACATATTATTATTATTTATTTATTTTACTTTGTTGTTGTGTTTAACTACTTGAGTGTTAACAGGCCACTGACCCGTGATCAAAGACCCACAGTGGCAGTCTATGGGATTTTAACCGGGGAACTTGCAGCCTTCTCATTATGTAAGCAGTCTTCTCTAAGGTCACCACTCCCCATCAGCCTCCCCTCCCCTCATTGTTTCCTGATAATCAGGTAATGCCCAGATTTGATCATTTTGATCAAAATGACTAACTTTCTAAATAATTGCCTTTGGCTCTTATTAACTGTTATTCATTCCCAAACCAAACATATTGTTGCACAACATAATATATAACTTTGTCAAGAATAAGCTTTTTATCTTTAGGACTGTTGTGCCAGTTCACTCTTAACAGCAACTCATTTTGAGTTCAGTTGACCCAGGTCAACATTAAGAAAATTAATGTCTAGTTTACTAGTTGTATCATTGCTGTATTGCCATCAACGTAACATAAAATCAAAACTTCTATTGCTCGTAGTTACTAAAACCAAAGTTTACTTCCATTTCATGCAATTTAGGCTGCAGCTGGAAAAGATTAAGTAAACCAATTTTGATGACAACAGCAAGATGAAAGTCAGTTAACACAAAGGGCCAAAATAGACCAAAGCCTTCTGAAAACACTGGGATTAGCCATTTTCACTTGACAATAAAATGTCTCTTACCTATGGTAACACTAAAAGAAACACATTCTTGTTTAAAATCTTCACAGTTTAACGGCAGAATTATTAACCTGCCATCAGGTTTTCCAACAATTAAAAGTGAAAGGCATCACTAAGCCAAACCTGCAAGCTGTACGTTTTCTCCGACTGGAAAACATGACTCTGCTGCATCTAAAGAGGGCTGTAGATTCATGTTTCAGGATCTACAGCAGCTTTTCCACTCTATAGTACCACTTAATGGCTACAGAGGAAGCATTTAATTAAGCTCTTGGGGTAAAGATCTCATTCCACTAGATCAAAATAGAATAATCTTTTTAAAACTTGAAGGAATATTATTGATATTATTTAATGCCATCGTGTTTGTCTTAAAACAGTTTTAAAGTGACACACGGTTATGATTTTGTGGTGTATTTTTTGTCAGTAACTTACCATCATTTTGTTTACACTAGAGGCTTCGGTCCTTTGTTGATGTTGTTTAGTCTAAGTTAAGATTTAACCACAACTAAACCTAACTAAATAGGTAAACCTCTATTAAACATTTTTGAACTCCCTGGCTGCTGGTTTCTCTATCCACAAGTTCTGCGTCTACTGTTAACTACACTGGATTTGTATTTTAACACATTGTGATATTATATAGCCTAATTTCACATTTAACAAGTTATTTGTGGCAGTGCTTTGACACAGAGGCTCCCAAAAGCCTCTTGAACCATCACACGTGTAATAAAAAAAGAAATCCTGGGAATAAAATCACAGGACCAGACTTCTTTTAATGAGATCCACTGAATCAAATCAACAAGCTGTTTTGCCCCTAGTGCACAGTCACTACTAAAAATTAAATTAATATTTTGAAAACACATCAGAGATTAATTGGATTACAAATCCTGCTGGACATCCATACTGACATGGAATGGATACGGGGTTAGGAACAAATGGATGCCTCATTATTTGATGAAAATGATCAACCCACAGAGGCCTTAATCCAATGTCACAGATAAAGAGAAACTGAAAAACTGATGTGGCAGGCTGGTCCAATTTACTCAGCACTCATTAATGTGTCTGGCCCCCATGTGTTTGGACGCATGTCTGACAGTGTCGGGGCTCCTAATGAGATGATGGATGGTGTCCTGGGGTGTCTCCTCCCAGATCCTGACCAGGGCATCACTCAGCTCCGTCAGATGGACATAAACAAGATGTCCAAGAGATGCTGTACTGGTCAGGGGAGCATGGAGGCCAGTCAATGGTATCAACTCCTCAATACACCAGTAACTGCTTGCATACTATTGCCCAATGAGGCCGCACATTTTCATGCACCAGAAGGAACCCAGGGCCCTCTATTTAAGCGACACAGTGGAGCCCGGGTCCGAGTCCCAGGCTTGGCAGGTGGGCCTTTCTGTGTGGAGTTTTTTATGTTCTGCCCGTGTCTACGTAGGTTTCCTCCAGGCGCTCCGGTTTCCCCAACCACTGGTCAGGTCGGCCATTAGTGGCGCAGCGCTCAGTCGCAGTGGCTCAGGCTAACCCTCCATCCCTCTATGTAATTTCGTTGTATGTATAATGATAAATAAAGCGTTTGCTTTGATGGCAGTCAGGGTGCCATCGTTTATTCTGGACAGTTCTTTGTGTCCCTCCATGGAGATGCCTCCCCAGACCAACACTGACCCAAACCGATCATCATAGCAGGCAGCATAACGTTCACCACAGCTTCTCCAGACCCTTTCATGTCTCTAACATGAGCTCGAGCGAACCTGCTCTCATCTGTGAATAGAACGGGGCACCGGTGCCAAACCTGCTGATTCTAGTGTTCTCTGGCTAATGCTTAGAACAGGGCTAGAGGACATCAGGCCCTCAGGCCACCCTCATGAAGTCTGTCTCTAATAGTTTGGTCAGACACATTCATGCTGGTGGCCCACTGGAGGGCACTTCTTAGAGCTCTGGAAGCACTCATCCTGTTCCTTTTTACACATAGGAGCATATACCAGTCCTGCTGATGGATTGAGGACCTCTGTTGGCCCAGTTCAGCTCTTCCGGAGTAACTGCCTGTCCTCTGAGATCTCCTCCATGCGCCTATGACTGTGCTGGGAGACACAGCAAAGCTTCTGGCAATGTCAGGTATTGATGTGCCATCCTGGTGGAGCTGGACTGCCTGTGCAACCTCTGTAGGGTCCAGGTATCGCCTCATGCTACCTGTAGTGAAACGGACCCCGGTCGAATGCAAAACTACTGAAAAGCAATCAAAAAAATGTCTGTGGCCTCCAACTACTAAACCATTCTTGTTATGGGGTCATCTCATATTTGGCTATTTAGTGCCCCTGTTGCAATTATCTTAACTTACATTCCAATGAAATGTGTCCTTTGCATTTAACCCATCCCTTAGGGAGCAGTGGGCTGCCACTGTGCAGCACCCGGGTAAAATTCTGGGGCCATGATTCTCCATGAGGGATCCAGAGTGGCAGTCTGTAGGATTCGAACCCAGAACCTTGCAGCCTTGCAGCAAACACCGATATTCCAGATCTTTACCCAGCTTAATATTACACTCTGATCAAAAGGTATTACTTTAATTTCTTTAAACAATATTTTTTTCCCTGCATCTATAAACTGAGCTAATGGGTAACCTTTGCTTTTTATTTGGGACACTGTCACCAACGTTTGAAATCATGAATACAAAGTCTACATTAGGGGTTGTTGTGGCTTTCATGTATTACAGGCTTAATTAATAACAAACCCTTTTAAAATCGATAGTAAACAGAGTCAGATATAACTTTATAACTAAATAATGAATCTATTCCTGTTTTAGATAACGCATTATAGGAACTTACCAACTTAATTCATGTTATTAAGCCTGAAATGCATTTGGGACCAAATACCTGCTGCTTTAGGGAAAGTAAAACAAGAAAGACACCACGTCCTAAATGTAAGTTAATTGGGTCAAAACCAAATTACCAATGGAGACTATATGGTAATAAGTAAAGTGTTATTTCACTCTCATTTAAAACCTTTCAAGCTTCTAAACAACAAAACAGTCCAACATGAATGGACACATTTACCAGCACATCAGAGTGACGGAAAGAACATTTTAATTTAAACTACTTAAAATGTGTCACCCACTGCAAATAACTCTTTGAAATACAACAGCTTTGTATTTTGCAATCTATCTGTTACTCAAGAATCCATCGCATTTAACTTGAACCAGACCCGACACGAATGTTGAAAGTCAAGCTCCTCGTTTCACTTCCAGAAACTAAAGCTCTGTGGAAAACTTTTAATTAATAAAACTACACACTGAGGTTTGTCAGCCAGAAACAAAAACACAACCATAACGTTCTCCAAGAGTTCAGCTGATAAAAGGGAAACGTTGGACATTTTCCCTTGTTTCTGATAAGCCTCAGAAATAAGAGTTATCTGCTTTTTACGTGGGAATAAGCCTGCAGAGACGATGGACAGACGGAGCAGCTCTTAACTACACGATGAAAGAAGTCAGAGTCATCTGGTTCTTTCATCTTTTTTATTTTTGCTTTTATGCTTCTCTGTCCATCCTATTCTGCTCATTTCCTGGTCTAAAACTAAGATTTAGGATCAGATGTGCTGATACAGAGGAAACTGCATTATTTGGTTCATAAATACAACAATTCCCAGCATAGCATGAGTCTATAATCTCTAAAAAAAAAAAATCAAATCAGTGTGTCTGAGTGTCTTATAGACAGTGAGCGCTAAAGGGAGGCCAAGAAGGCAAAGCAAAAGCTGGAAAAAGAGAGGATGTGGAAGGCATAGCTGAATGTTTCACCTCTGAACACTCGTGGAAGTTGTAGATGTGTTTGTGCATGCACTCATGTGTTTGAATAAGTGTGTGCATGTGTGGCGAGGGGGCCTCCCGTGCAGCTACTCTGGAGCCACTTAGATTTTGGATGGCCGGTATTTAATTTAAGAAAGGCCTGGCTGGACTGCTTTTCTAAAACAGCCTCACCGAGAAGCCTAGATCCCCGAGCCTGGGAATGCAGTCAGCGTTGCATCCATTTATTGGCATCAACCACATGGTTACTGATGATGACTGCGGCTCTGGGAGAAGAAGACTGAAAAAAGGATTAATGCAAGTGGTTGATTCTTATTGACCAGGAGGTGACATAGTTTTTGTCCAGATTTTTTTCCGCTCTGTCACTATCAGCCTTTCTTTGTCTTTCTTTTATAATGGAAGAACTGACGTTCATAAGGAGGCCACAGCAGGGTTTGCAGTAGGTAACAGCCATGAAGTCTGATTCACCTCCAAAGATTCTCTCATTCGTTGTTTCATTCCAGGGCTTTTTCAACTCAGCCCAAAAGCGAAGAAAATGCTACGGAGTGTCAGCTCTGAAGACATGGTAATTTATTATAAGACTGAGTGACATGAACTAGCAGCACCTAAAACTAATTTCGATAACCCAATATGTCCAGATTTCCACTGCAGAGTTTCGCTCTTTTTGGGCCAACAACTGAGACGGGATTTTTGAAAGGAAAACGTCTTCCAAGGCGAGCTTTTGGAAATTTAGAAGTTGTTTGGACATCAATGACTAATCTGCCTCCTTTGTTACATCATGTACAAGCCTGGTGGAAAGTTTTCACACTGAGCGTTTCCACATAATGTTATGTTTCAGGCTTGTGTTAACATGGCTTGATTTATTTTTTCTGTCATCAGTCTACAAACAATTCTTCTAAAAACAAAGCAAAACTGTGTTTTTGGAGCTTTTGGAAAATTTGCCAAAATGAAAAACTAAAATGTTCCCATCTTAAGAAAAAAAAAAACAAAGACTTGGCACCTCTTTACTTGTGAGTTTCTTCTCTGGTTCTTGATTGAAACGTTCAAGTTCAATCAGACTGTACTAAATACAGTGGCCTGCAAAAGTAATCACCCCACTTGGCATTTTTCATGTTTTGTTGCCTAACAACCTGGAACTAAAATGAACTGTTTGAGCCTTTGCACCATTTCGTTTACAGAACATGCAGACAACTTTGAAGATGGATTATTTTCTTATTTTTTTGTTTTAAAGCAAACAACAAATAACAGAAAACTTCAGCGTGCACAAGTCAGTACTTTCTACTTTTGGCAGAAGTCACAGCTGCAAGCGGGTTTGGATCAGTCTCTATGTGCGCACCACATCTTGCCACTGGGATTTTTGCACTTGTGAACTGCAATCTTCAAGCCTAACCACATATTTTCAATAGACTTGAAGTCTGGTCTTTGACTAGGCCATTCCAACATATTAAAATGTGTCCCCTTAAGCCACTTGCTTTAGGAGTATGCTTTCGGTCATTGTCCTGCTGGAACGTGAACCTACACCCCCCGTCTCAAATCACAGCCAGACTGAGACAGGCTCTGCTCCAGAATATCCCTGTATTTAGTGTTCTTTTCCTCGACTCGGACCAGTCTTCCAAAAGGTTTTTGCTGAAAAACATCCCCACAGCTTGGTGCTGCCACTACCATGTTTTACAGCGGGAATGGTGTTCTTGGGGTGATGGGATGTGTTGGGTTTTCGCCAGACATGCCGTTTTCCTTGGTGGCCGAAAACTTCGGAAACTCCGGAAACTAATTTCCATCTCCTCTGACCTGCTTCCATACATTTGAAGGAGTGGCCCACGTGCCTTTTGGTAAACTCAAAATGTGGGTTTTTATTTTTAACATCATACCATACCAAATTTTATTTATAAAGCACTTTAAACACCAGCAGGACCAAAGCGGTGTACACAAGTAATGGCATTTTTCTGGCCGCTCTTCCATAAAGTACAGCTTATTGTGGACAGATCCTCCAGTCTCTGCTCTGCAGCTCCTTCAGGGGTACCTTTGGTCTCTGTGCTGCCTCTCTGATTAACGCCCTCCTGGCCCGGTCTGTGAGCTTTGTTGGGCGGCGTTGTCTTAGCAGGTTTGTTGTTGTACCATGTGCTTTGCATTTGAAGATGGTGAATTGGATTGGCGCTCCAGGAGAACATCAAAGATTTAGATTTTTTTTTTTTTTTTTTTTACAAATCCACCCTGACTTGTACTTCTTAACAACTTTGTCCCTGACTTGTTTGGAGAGCTGATGCCTCTTCCTGGTGCTGCAGCCTCTGGGGCCTTTCAGAAAAGGTTTGTTTGTACTGACAGATCATGTGACACTTAGATTGCACACAGGCTTCATTTACCTAATTGTGGGACTTTTGAAGGTTCTTGGTTCCACCAGCACTTTTTTTAAGGCTTTATAGCAAAGGCGGTGGATACATATGCAGATGTTAATTTATAGTTTTTAATTAAAAAAATCTTTTTTATATATATATATATATATATATATATATACACATAACATAAAATAAAAAAACATTAGTAATACAATTACAAGTTGTAATATAACAATTACATAAAAAACCGAAAGGGTGAATCCTTTTGCTAGTCTTTGTAGATGTTCTCAGATTTCTTTAACAATGTGCAACTTGATTTAAGTTTGATTAAGATTTTCTACAGGTTTAAGGTCCAGATTTGTCCCACATTAAAATTGTTTTTGTGCGTATTTATGTTTTCACAAGTTTAATAAATGCTGTCAAGTAGCTAATTTCACATCATCACCTTCTTTGTGTAACCGTCAGTGTTGTGTCAGCTGAGACTTAAAAACTATCTCAGAGTTCAGGTTCAGCAGATCAGAGCTGAAAAATCTTCATCTTGTGAAAATCTTCACCGTGAACTGTGTCGTACATATGTTGACATCAGGTTAAAATCTACAACCAATATGTCGAATATTTGATCAGCAACACAAACCCTAAAGATTATTCATGCTCTGCTTTTATAATAGAGGAAAAAAGGACACAAAAGGACACATAAAATGTTTTTTATTCTGTGTTTCGACTTTGTTTCTGACATTGCGTTTTTATCTTATTTGTATGGTGACCTTGAGTGTCCAGAAAGGCACCTTTTAAATAAATGGTTTGTTATTATTATTATTATTATAAAAGAAGATATTTCAAACACTTGAACTATTTGTATTACTACTTTTATAAACCATAGAAAATTCAGAAAATATACCAGCATCCATATGCAATACCGGATTGCACAGTTAATTGTTACTCGTTTACTATCATTGCACATTTAACACTAAAACAGAACTGTGCAGAGTGAAAATAACACAGGCTTTTATGTTTATCTACATGTCAAATATTATCACTAAACCCACACCAGTGGCTGACACCATTTGCATTAAAGCAATAGAGAGCTAAGGCAGGACAGCACGCTCCTTCAACATGTGCAGGTCATCCCAACCACACACTTTAGGTCCTTTTTATTTCTCTTGGACAGAGGCTTGATAAACTAAACACACAGTCATCAGCACTGGGCTTGTTTAATGGATTGATTTTTCTCCAACAAGCCGATGTTAATCCAACAGCAAAGACACACTGACTGAGGCATGTATCCAGAATTTGCAAGGAATGCAGCCTTGAAAGGGTTCCATGTGGAGAAGCATGTTAACAAAATGCCCATCGGGGATCAAACTGAGTCAGATTTAAGACCAAGAAACCGAGCGCTTTAGTCTTGGCTTGATATCCCAACACTGTAAATATGCAAGAACGTGAATGCACCGTCCAGAAAAGATTCTTTGCCATAAAATACTCAATGGATCCATGGGTGTGATACGGTACCTTGTAAAAGTAATCAAACCCTTCAGACCTGTTCACAGTGTTCATTTTTAACCATAGACTTAAGTTTATGTTAATTGGGTTTACGTAATGTTCAAGGCAAATAAAACTTGGTTGAAAAAAGTTCTGACATGCATATGAATTAAGCCAACCAGAACCAACGAATTTCTGCCATTTCTATGCAAAATGGCACAAGCTCTCATCAGAATGGATGAAGAGCATCTAAAACAACAGTTTTCAAGTCTGGCCACTATTGGGTTTTGGTCTAAACGTTGTCTGGGGTAATCTAATTCTGCTTTGGCTGTATATTTAGACCAAACAACCTGATGGAAGGTAAACCTTTACCCCAGTCTTTACTCATTTTCAGCTTCACACTGAATTTTCTTCCAGGGTTTTCCGATATTCTGCTTCATCGATCATGAACTCTGACCAGATTCCCAACAGCATGATGCTGCCACCACCATGTATCGCAAGAAACATGAATGCATGTCTTTCAAGAATACCTTTTTTCCTGCCACTTTTCCACGAAGACTAAATTTGTGGAAGTGGCCCTGCCAGCAGATCTCCAACCTGAGCAGCTGATGTCTGTTGCTCCCCTGTAGATACCGTGGACCTCTTCGCAACTTATCTGGGTAACGGCAGCTTAGTTTGAACTAGAACATAGATTGGGTGCAGTAAATCCAGCCTGACCCGGCTCTGAAGCTATAAAGCCCCGACCACGAGTAAATATTTTATTGAAGGTATTACGGCGCCAATGACTGTACCCGGCTTGCTATCTCTTCACAAAAGATTAGGCAGTTAAAGTACTAGCCCTCTCCTTTATCATATGTGTAATATATGATATGCATTTTGTCGCCACTGCAACTAAATAGACTAAACTTGTAACGCATGAAAGAAAAAATTTTTTAAATCTTAGAGCCTGACCCACACCCGACTGCCCAGCATGAGATCAAAGCCTGACCCGGCCCAGATTTCAGCTTGGGCATACATTCTATACTGTGGTCCGAACTGCAGTCGATTTTATTCAGGGGCATCAGAGTAAAGGGGAAGAATAGATATCGAGACAATAGCGAGTCAGCAGATTAAACTGAATCTGAAAATTACAGATGGCCGCACATCTTGTGCTGAGCAGGTTTGTTTTGTATTAATAAAGGGTTAATTATGGCCCTTATCCCAGAACAAGAACGCTTGATTGTTTTATTCATTTTGATCCAGAAAATTTCATTTTGGTAAAGGTTTCATAATCACACAAAAACAAAGGAGTTCTAAATGGGTTTAGGTCCAAGGATTTTGTCAACGTTTTGAGTCTGAAACACTTAACTGCATTCATTTGATTCACAAATTAACCTTACGATTACTCAAACGCTCCAAGATGGAGAGACATTTGACTCAAACAGCTCACACAGTGGCACACCCTACCTGCCAAGCAGAGTCCAAAGATGGTCAGAAGAACCAGGATGTACAAGGACACAATGGCATATTTGATAGCTGACAGCGAGTTCAGGAGGCTGCAGCACTGGTCCTGCTTCCTGCGGCGCTTTCCAGACACTAATGAAAACAAAAGACGGGAAAAAATATTTTGCAGCTTTCAGAATAAAACAATGTGGAAAACAGCATACTGTTTGGATGATCACTTCATAGCAGAGTACAACAAAAATGCAAGTTTTAGCAAGTTTTAGTTTGTTTTTTAACATTTTTGGCTACAAGTTCAAATTTCCATCCCAAGAAATGTGACTCTAAGAATATCTGACAGCACGTGCAGTTCCACTCGCTGGTTTGTACAAAACTTCAACCATAATCTTCATCTTCAGGCAAATTCCCTGCATTACTCCGCAATCAATCTGACAACATGCATCTTATTCTGTTACACGAACTGCACACACTCGCTGAGGAGCTATTACGATGACTCTTGTCAGCACTTAACCGTCCTCTCAGGGTCAGACACGGGCTTGATAAAACTGACAGGGGGGATTTTTATGAATGATGGAAAAGCTGTTCCTGTATCTGGGTCGGGCAGCTTGGCGGGGAACAGTGACGAGCTTGTTGATGGAAACGCTCCCCTCGGCTCAGGGAGAAGACAAATCAATTTTCAAACCATAAGAAAATCGCATTCTTCATTTGTGACCAGAGCAGGACTCAGTTGTTAGCTCTCTGAAATCATGCAAAGCAATGCACCGGCTTAAATGACAAACTCTTTATCGCAAGCTTTTTGTTTAAGGGAAGAGAAATGTTTAAGGCAATATAGGAGTCGACCTCGTGTTGTAATGTATAAACCCGTCTAGATTGTGTCTGATTGCACAAAGAGTGGACTGTAGACTAGTTCAATAATAAAAAAGAAAACGGTTTGGAATGTCGTGAAAAGGCCTCGGGTATCTGGAGGAAAAATCAAGTGTCCACATTATGATAAATATTACCTCCACTGGGATATAATACGCTCATAGATTCTTCCTGCGAACACTCAGGCTATTGGACCGCGTCCGAACTCTTAAAACAAACACCAGTCCTGTAGCACAGCCTCCCAACAGCATGGTTTCATTTGGACCGTGACAATCCATCAATGGATGCAGGTGGACTGGTGTTGATGCACACACACACAAACTTCCCCTCCGTGATGAAGAACACGCGCAGCACAGAGTAAGACAAACACAGCTGGCTGAGATGTGTGTGTGTGTGTGTGTGTGTGTGTTAGTCGCATGGCCAGAATGTACAGTATAGAAACAAATAATACACCACGCTGGTCTGCTTCTTTATTTTAGACAAGCCTCACTTAAAGGAGAAGTCCGGTCAAAATCAGAATTCAAACTGCTGAAAGTACTTTAAATATAAAACTACTACATACTGTGCAAAAAATTATACGTTTTTTTAATTAATAATAATTCTCATTTAATCATGTTTATGTGGAGGAATCCATCTTGGTCAAGAATAGTACTGTCACCTCCCATTTTTTTACGTCACTCGGCGGACCCGCTGTTGAGCAAGTTTCAACGCTCTGTTTGTCACGGCGCACTATTTTCCAAGATCAAACTCAGTCGGGTCCTACAGTATATATCTATACACGCGTGTGTGTGTGTGTGTGTGTGTGCGCGCTCCGCGCAGCACGGCTTTGCATCTAACAGACGGGGTTTCAGTTTCAGTTTGCAGCAGAGCGCGCGCACACACACACAGACACACAGCGGAGGAGAGATCGCTGAAGTGACTTAAGTTAGCTGATTATTATAGTATAAGTATTAAAATATAAGAGCATTCCAGCACATGCTGGGCTGAGCACGGCTTTGCACCGGCGCTGCAGCTGAGCGCGCACGCACACACACACACACACACACACACACACACACACACACACACACACACAGCGGAGGAGAGATCGCTGAAGTGACTGTGTTGAAATAAGCAATGTTTTTTCCTCTTTTACCAGTTGTGTTGGAACATCCGATGGCCATGCACGTGGGCATTGTTGCTTCAGCAATAGCTCTTGGGAATGTCAGCGGTGAAGTCCTCTGGAAATCCGAAATAATTATTGATGATCGCAGCTGTGTAGAACGGCTCCTATTGACTTTGCATGGAAAGCGGAGAGAAATGCTGTCGCCGCTTCCGCTCTTCCACGTCGCAGGATGTGATGTCAAACGCCCCTTACTGCCCATATTTGGGCAGTCATGTCAGCCCCCATACACAGTGATTCAGACGACAATTTATGTTTTTATTTTCTTATTGATTAAAGATAAGTTCATTAAATAACCACAAATGTATTAGTTTTAGTTATAGCTAATGATACCCTGATTTTTCCTTGTTGACCGGACTTCCCCTTTAAAAACACAGCTTCCAGGAAGAAAAAAAAAAAACCTTAACCCCATTCAGACCGGAAAATAAAAGCAGCAGCCTCAGGAGGAAACAATTAACTCATTTGAGTAGTTAATGTTTTAAGAGTTTAAGTCAACTTGGCATTCTTGATCTATGTCAGCAAGGAAAACCTATTCAACATCATTTCCTGCATGTGCAACCTTATGTAACAAAGTAAGAAGCAGGGAGATAGGGCACTGAGCTTTGCGTAATCTCCTAAAGTTGACAAGAGGTCTATTTTTTATCTAGAAAATGACATGCATGTTCATTTACTCTCGTTATTTGTGTGGTCTAAACATTGAACTTATTTTAATAAACAGCTTCTTTAGCATTGCTGCATTTAGAACACATTAAGAGCTACTTTTAGATCACTGCATAAACACTTTGTTTTAATTAAAGTACGATTTGTGTTGAAATTTGTTATTATGGTAACTCCTGTTTTGGCATCATAAACTCAAAAGGTGCCGTGAAAAGGTTTATCCTATTTTTTCCTTTTTCTGTCACACTTAAATGTTTCTCAAACAAATGTCAAAATCTGATTACTGTAAATGAATATAGATTTTAAATAATAATTTCATTTAAAAAGGAAAAAATAAAAATAAATCTGTCCACACCACCCTGGCTCCACAGAAAAAAAGTGAGTACTCTCTAAACCTAACAACTGGTTGTGCCACTCTTGGAGGTAACAACTGCTCTAAAGTGTTTGCAATAACGCTGGTGAAGATTCTCAGTCATCCAGGTCATGGTCATTCCAAAAAAAAAGTAAAAAACAAGGCAACTGGACTTGTTATCCGTAGTAGAAAAACTAGTTTGCAATAACTAGTAATGACTCGTTTACATCTCAGTTGAGGAATTTTCTCTCAATCTTCTTTACAGAATAGTTTTAATTGGCCATATATGACTGTTTTGAGCTTGAATGGCCTGTTTAATGTCATGCCACAGCATCTTAATGGCACTAGAGTCCGGGATTTGACTAGGCCACTCCAAGAGGCTTCATTTGGTTTTATAGAGCTATTGAGAGGTGGACCTACTGGTGTGCTTTGGATTGTTGTCCTCCTGCAGAAACCAAGTGTGCTTGAACTGATGGGCAGACATTTTCCTTCAAGACTTTAAGGTTGAGAGTAGAATTAATAGTTACATCAATTCCAACAAGTCATTGAGATCCCAGAGAGTAAAAACTGGCCAAAATCACCATGTGACCACTATCATGTTTGCCTGTTGGTCTGACTATCTCTTTCTGGAGTTACGTGCACACCAGAGGTAACCGGATCCGTACCTTCCATGAAGTTCACCTCTAGTCTTGCCGGACCTCAGAATACTTTTCTAAACATCCTGAGGATGATCCAAGATGTTTTCTAGCAAAAGAAAGACGGGCTTTTGTGTTCTCCGGTGTCAGAAGTGGTTATGGCCTTGGGAATGATTTTCACCCAGTCTGTTTCTTATTATTATATTATGCTGGCGGTGGTCAGAGGGCCCGGTGGCGCCGTTGTATGGCAGCCTCACCTCTGTCAGCCCGCCCCAGGGCAGCTGTAGCTACTAACATAGCTCACCACTGCCAGGGTGTGAATGTGTGTGTGAATGGGTGAATGACTAAGACTGTAGTGTAAAGCGCTTTGGAGGTCGTCAAGACTAGTTAAAAGCGCTATACAAGTACAAGCCATTTACCATTTACCATTATATCATAAACATGGATTTTAACTGAGGCAAGTGAGGCCTGCAGTGCTTTAGACGCTATTCTGGGTTCTCCTGGATGAGTTGGTAGGCTGGATACTTCTGGAAAGGTTCACCGATGTTCAATGTCTTCTCCATTTGCGGATAATATCTCTAACTGTGATTCACTGGAGTCCCAAAGACGGAGAAAGTGCTTTGTAACTATTTCCAAGATGATAGATGCTAGCAATTTTGTTTCTCATTAGCTACTAAGTTTCTTTGGGCATGACTTGCAGGCTTTTGAGCTCTTCATCTCAAAATCATGTTGTCAGACAGGTTCTATAGAAGTAATTTCTTGATTCTACATATCTGGCAGTAATCAGCTTCCCCCCTAAATAACTGAAATCCTAATTTGAAAAATGCTCAGGTTATCTTGTGTGATTTTAAAATTAATTGCGAGCCATGAGAATTAACAAAGACTCCTGAGTAGGTGTCAAAACATTTTCAGAAAAACTAAGAAAAAGTCCGGTTGACTCCAATTTAAACCTGTTTGTTGTTGTGGTTACCTGGATAACTGAAAATGTGCATAGACAGATTTAAACATTTGTTTGATCAGACACTTTTAAGGGGAGGCAAATACATTTTAAGCGTACTGTAAATTAGTAAGTAATTAGGTTAGTGTTTACAATCAATGTATGTTTGAGTGCAGTCCAGGCAGAGAATATTAAGTGTAAAGAAAACATAATCCAATAGTGACTTCAGCAGTCAATTAGGTCCTGAATAAAGTGAAGTGAATCCAAGCAAATTCTCCTGTTATTGTTAACTCAAACTTTCCCAGCAAAGCGGCCAAGCTGTGGAGGGAAACCTGAGAATATCAGATCTGTGAGTTCGTTCAGCTGCACCTGAACTCACACAAATACAGATGTCACTTCTGGACATTTCGATGACCAGAGCAAGAGGAGAACAAATGCCAAGAACATGACCACATTAGCTTATTTTTTCCATGGGTTTTGGTATATTCAGCTTCATCTGACTTGACCCACAATACTTTATCTGTATATAAATTAATACACAGAATTAAAAAGAAGTTTTTTATTTCTCCTGACACCAAAAAGAATGAAAATCTGTTGATCCTGCAGAGAAAATCCTTTAACATCAACCACTGTGACAAGTTTCCTAAGAGTCCTTAAAAAAATTAAATCCAGGTCTAACTAATTCACACATTACAATTTTTTTTATAATTTAAATACAAATAAAAAAAAAACCTCAGAGCCTTTAGCTCATGTTTCTTACCTTCATCACAAAGATTAAGCTTGGACAAGTTGTGTCCGTCGTAGACTTCCTCATACATGGCAGCGCTCTCCCTTTCTTCATTTGTGCTCAGATACATGACTTTGTTTTCCATCGCCTCCTAAAGACAAAATAAATATGAGTCACTAAACACGCCTCTCATAATTATATTAATTACCGAAAAACAATGAATATCCTAACATGAACCTGCATACAACTTGTATAGGTTTATTTGTTTTTCTGGGTTTTTCTCACGCTATTATACTGTGCAACCAGGTGATTCTGCTGTACAAAATTCTAAAAGAAAATACAGAAATAAACTCAGGTGTGTTTAAAACTGGGACATTCTGTATATCTTGTTGCCTGATAATGTGTCACATTTCCAGTATGTTCACTAGAGTGAGGCATAGAGTGGGGCAAAAAATGTATTTAGTCAGCCAATGATTGTGCAAGTTGTCCTACTTAGAAAGATGACAGGTCTCTAATTTTCATCATAGGAACACTTCAATTATGAGACAAAATGAGAAAAGCAAACAAACAAAAAAATCCAGGAAATCACAATGTAGGATTTTTAAAGAATTTATTTGCAAATGATGGTGTAAAACAGGTATCTGGTCAATAAAAGTTAAACTCAGTACTCTGTAGTTTTTTCTTTGTTGGCAATGACAGAGGTGTAAAGTTTCCTGTCTTCACCAGGTTTCCACACACTACAGCTGGTGTTTTGCCCCATTCCTCCATTAATATCTCCTCTAGAGCAGTGATGTTTTTGGGGCTGTCGCTGGGCAACATGGACGTTCAACTCCATCCACAAATTTTCTAAGGGGTTGAGGTGTGGAGACCGGCTAGGCCACTCCAGGACCTTGAAATGCTTTTTACAGAGCCACTCCTTCGCTGCCCAAGTGGCGTGTCTGGGATCACTGTGATGCTGAAAGACCCAGACATGTTCCATCTTCAGTGTTCTCACCGATGGAAGGAGGTTTTGGCTTAAAATGTCACGATACATTGCCCCGTTCATTCTTCTCTTAACACGGATCAGTCGTTCTGTCCCCTTTGCAGAAAAAAAAATCCTTCTTCCTCTAAACATGACAAGTTGAGTTTGTGCCAATATTGGTTTCATCTGACCACAGTACACTGCAAAAACGGAACTAAAAATAAGTAAAATGTTCTTAAAATTTGTGTATTTTTCCTTGATTTGAGCAGGTAAATAAAATGATCCCCCAATAGAATAAGCTTTTTGCACTTAAAATAGGAACAATTCATCTCCATCATCTTATTTCAAGTGCATTATATGTAATTATCTTATTTTAGGGGTCAAAATACTCATTCCATTGGCAGATCATCTTATTTACCTGCTCAAATCAAGGACAAAAACACTAATTTTAAGAACAATTTACTTATTTTTAGATCCGTTTTTGCAGTGTATTCTCCCAATCCTGTTCTGGATCATCCACATGCTCTCTGGGAAACTTCAGATGGGCCTGGATCAGTACTGGCTGAAGCAGGGGGCCACGCCTGGCACTGCAGGATTTCAGTCCCTCTTGGCGTAGCTGATGGTAGCCTTTATTACTTTGGTGCCAGCTCTCTGCAGGTCATTCATCAGGTCCCTGCATGTAGTTCTAGGATTTGTGCTCACCGTTTCATGATCATTTTGACCCCACAGGATGAGATCTTGCATCAGGCCCCAGATCGAGGGAGCTTATCTTGTATGTTTTCCATTCTCTTACAGTTGCTCCCACAGTTGATTTATTCACACCAACCTGCTTGCCTATTGTAGATTCACTCTTCCCAGGCTGGTGCAGGCCTACAAGCTTCTTCCTGGTGCCTGTCGACAGCTCTTTGGTCCGGGCCACGGTTGCGTTTGGAGTCTGACTGTTTGAGGCCATGGACGGGTGTCTTTTATACAGATAACGAGTTCAAACAGGTGCCATTAATAAAAGGTAATGAGTGGAGGAGAGAAGAGCTTCTTAGAAGAAGAAGTCACAGGTGTGTGAGGGCCAGACGTCTTGCTTGTTGGTGGGTGACCAAAAGCTTATTCTCCACCGTATTTTACAAATGCACTCTTTAAAAATCCTACAACGTGATTTCCTGGGTTTTGTTTTTCTCATTTTGTCTATCACAGTTGAAGTGTACCTGTGATGAAAATTACAGATCTCTGTCATCTTTCTAAGTAGGAGAACTTGCACAATGAGTGGCTGACTAAATACTTTTTTTTTGCCCCACTGTATCTATAACAATAAACAATGGTCATGACTCAATGTTACCTAACATTAATTACGGCAATTACAGAGTTGAAAAAACATGAATGCATTCAGCAGATAGTTTTGCCCAGATTAATTACAACATGTACCCCAATTTAAGACTTCTCAAACATTTTTAAAAGTTAATCAAAAAACATTCATTTATATTCTAAGAACATAAACACCTCACAGGTGTATTTTTTCTCTTCAAGATTAGGTGTAATCATGTATGTTTTTCTTGTTTATTACCCTCTACAGAGGCTAATGCGACGGAGCAGCTGTGAAAGCTCTGATCATCACGACTCAGAGGGACTGAAAAGTCAAACATAAACAAACCGAAGAGAAATCCTAGCGGGGTGAAGACTATGTCTGTCTTTCAACCAGAGTTGAGCGATCTGTCCCTCTGCCAGTGTTTTTTGAACACGACCTGTGTTTGAGCTCCTTTCCATCTGCTTGGCTGGATTTAAAACCTGAATGAGACGCTTTAAACTAGCGGAAAGTCGGTCAAAAAGGGAGAGAGAAAAAAAAGCAAAGTGATTTACCTTTCATACCAACGAGGAGTGAGGAATGTGTGGTATGGCGGCTACCTCTCCGAATATTACATCAGAGAAGACAATAAAAAGAAGCCCTGTCCTAATCTTCCAAAACATGGAGAAGTGTTTGAACCATAAAATGGTAACTGAAACTGTGTGGATTAGAAAGCCCTACTCATTTGGTACAATAGCCCAACTGTTCATTTATGTTCCATTACTTATCGTGTTTAAACTTTGTGCACATTGACCAAGGTTGTCCAGACCTTCTTGAAGAAAATGAGGAGTTAATGACCTATAACTGTCCATAAAGTTATTACACGGCCAATGTTTCTAAACACATTCAATAGGAAAAGAATGGAATATAGTGCTTTAGACTTTAATTACACTGTAGAAACTTCTTATAAATTCTTGATTTACTGTATTAATCCAACAGGCATTAATTATGTATGTCAGACACTATTACCTTTCAGATACTGAACTCTCTGTATGGGCAAAATTTACAATAAAGTGTTTATCTACTCTTTATTTGATTGATGGATCCATTTTCTACAGCCACTTAATGCTGTGCAGGCAACCAGAGAGCAGATGTGTATCTCCAGCTGCTCATAGGAAACAGATCCCAAGCGTTTGTGTCTATTTCATACATTAGAAGACTTAAAGCCCCCCCATCAAAGCTGCCATTGGTAGAAAAATGCTAAGCAGTTTGAGTGGAAACCAGCTGCGGACACAATTCAGAAGCTCTGCATGTTATAAATAGAGAGAAGCCACAACTGCAGATTTTAAAGACATGAACCAACAGGAAAACTGTCAACAGGGGGCTGATCAAGACTTTGAACCCATGATTTAGTCGTTGATTTAGAGAAAAAACACGCAGAGAGACTCTGCATCACAGGAGAAGAGGATTTCATGCTGTTATTGCAGTAGAAGGATGTCAGTAGTGAGTAAAGTTGCATCATTTAATGCTGACTTGTTGACTGTTAACACTGCTTGGTAACGCTAAAAATTGTATATAATCTAGTCTTCATATAACATTTAGAAATTGCTGCATGGATTAACCTTACAAGGTGGATGAGAACCTGAAGATAATGTATATAGAAACCTGAAAAAATAAATGGGAGATAAGCTCAAACAAACAAGCGACACATTACAAGAAACCACTGCAAAGAAGCCAAAGATTATTGAGGCTGCTAAAGATTAAAGCAATACTTCTGAGATAGTTAACATGAGACACATGAGGTGAGCAGGAATTCAAAATTTAAGCCAATAAATAACCAAAAGGATTTGGACTAGAAACAAACACAGCCCAGATAATCTTTACATAACATAAAAGTAAACCTACAATATTTTAAACAGAGACTTTTTTCCCTCTGAACCCTCCAAAGGTCGTATTGGCCTTAGAAACATCGCTTACGGTAAGAAAATGTCTCATATCATTTTTTTTATTTTTTTTAACACGTGAAATATAAAACTGCAACACATGTGTGACAGTGTGATATGGCAACAGATGTCGAATGTTAATGTGTATAAAAGTGCATCTCAATAAATAGGAGTATGAATAAAAAATGTATTTCTTTCACAAATTCAATTCAAAAGGTGAAACTTGTTTAAATCTTTTACTATTACCAAACAGTCACAGTGACTGTTCTCTAACATTTCTTTATAATTTAAACAGAAAGTTAAAATATTGCATCACACCAGTTACAAAAAGGGGGTTTACTATAGTCATATTACTGCCCTAAACACTGTCAAGTTGCCAACTCAGTTATGCAGCTTCCCCAACTTGAAAGGGATTATGACCCGTCTACATGGAGAATAAACTGGAATCCACTCAGTTTGCTTCTTTTCCACTTCTTTTTTCTTTTATTCTCTTTAGCAGTGGTCAAACAGGTAAAAAACCTTTAGACCAAAAAAAAAAAAAATTACACACATAAATATCCATAAATTTTTACAAATATACATGTAAATGTCAGCCTTAAATACTCCATTCAATACAAAATGCTACTTGATGAATAACACCAAACACTGAAACACATACAAGCTTACGTAGCACAAACCACATATTGCCACTTTAATTGCACAAACCCCATTTAACCTATTTATCCTTTATATCTGTTAACCCAATTAAAAGGCAGACCCTCTTATCACACCAATCGACCAAACACTTTCTAATAATATTTAAGAAATACGCAGCTTATGGCCATACTACCACACATTTCCTCAAGACAATCAAAGCATGGCAAAACCATATTGAACAGAGCTACGCATCCATTCTGCTGCACACTAACACGTAAACAAACACCACTCTCAAACGGCTCAGCAGCAACAGTAGCGACTCTGTAGCACAGATTTTAAGTTTAACTTCTTACCGGCTGCCTCTCCAATCGTTGTAGACGTTCAAAGTACTCTGCTGCGTTGGTATTAGTTTTAACAGAATCCTCGTCCGTGTCTCAATAACTTCTGCTCCTACTTGGGTCTGATATCACACCTGCGCTTCAGGGATGCACCGCGTATGTGACGTCATGAGCTCCTGAGCGCACCAGGCAGCAATTAAGCAGATTGTCTCCGTTGGTCTTGTGGGTGGATTGTCTCCGTGCAATTCACTACTGCCGTCAGTGAATTGCACCCCCGTATTTAATCTCTTTTAGTGCAAATTATAACTTTATTTATTTATTAAAAATACACTCATCTCAAGTGTAATTTGACTTGACACCTCCCACTCGAGCTTTCCTGTGAACACACTGGGAAGGTCGCCACTCCGAAGTCAAACCCCATGGCCCCCTTGCTCCTCGGCAGCCAACAGGACGACAAGCCGCCGGACATCCCTGCGAAGGACTGTTGCTCTAGTTTCCTCTCTTTGCCCATCAGCCTTTGACTTTCTTGCTCCCACAGCTCTCACAACTGGGACACAGTAACTTGGGACAACCCTCACGTTAACGTCCCGCACAACTCCCTTACTGTCTGGATTGGTGCTGACAACTCTGCCGAGCTTGAACTGGCCCCGCATCGCATTTTGGTCGCACAGCCAGACAATGTCCCCGACAGCCACATTCCTCTCACTGGTGTGCCACTTACTCCTTACAAAGAGGTTGGGACCGGTAATCTGGCTCCAGCTCTTCCAGAACTTGTTGACTTCTGACTGCATTTCTTGAAGTCTCCTGTAAGGGTAACTGGTAAAATCAAAGACCTTGACATCGCCACATTGGGAGGCTCTTCCTAGCAGCAGAGAATTAGGTGACACATACTGAATACAGTCCTCCTGGCTCTGCACCCTGGCATCAATCGGCCGTTCATTCGCCAGGTTGGCAGCCAAACACAAAGCTGTATGAAACTCACTGTACCTTAGTGTGGACCCCTTCCCCAGACTCTTCAGCGCCCTCTTCACAACGCGTACAGCAGCCTCTGCAGCACCGTTTCTGTGTGGAGAATCTGCTGGATGGATCTTCCACTCCCATACAGTCCCATTCCTTGCAGCTGTTTCTTCCAGAGCAACTCTATTCTGGCTATCCAGGAATCTGTGCAAATCTGCCAAGACCGACTTCGCACCAATAAAATTGGTGCCAGGGTCTGACCAAAGTTTTCGCGGGTGCCCCCGGATCGCTGAAAACCTTTGATAGGCCATCAAAAAGGCATCTGTGGAGACTGCATTGGCCAACTCAGTGTGGATGGCTCTGCTAGCCATACAACAGAAGACTACGCCCCACACCTTCATCTCCACTCTTCTTTTAACGTCATCCTTGACCTGATATGGTCCGAAGAGGTCCACAGTTGTAAACTCAAAGGGTGCAGCAGGTTCAGTCCTCTCAGGTGGCAGGTCAGCCATGACTTGCCGACACCTTCTTGCCTTTGCCTTTCTACAATGCAGACACGCATCGACAACCTTTTGTGCAATCCTCCTTCCTCTGATGACCCAGGCCTTCCTTCTCATCTTGAGCAATGTCCCAGCTACTCCATCATGACCCTTACTATGAGACTCTCGAGCTAGCAATGTGGCCACCCATGAGTCACCCGGCAAAAGAGGGACGGCAGCCTGGGCTCCCTCAAAGCTCTGCACCCTGCCCCCGCAGACGAGAAGTCCAGTGTCCTGTGCTCTATAGACGACAAGTCTATCGGTCGTCGTGCTGGGGAATTTGGCGCCCTCTTGTGCCGCAAGAAAAAGGTCACTCAGTGCGTCCTTCCTTTCTCTAACCGTGATTATGCCACTTGAAAGAACCGCCTCCCACTTTGGTCTACTAAGGGTTCGGCTTGGTCCAAGAAACTTTCTTGCTGCTCTCCAGACCCAGGCAATGACCTTCACAAGTTTAGATAAGTCGCTGAATCGTGTGGCGTCAACGAGACTCTGAACTGCAGGCCTACATCCAGCTCGAGTCTGGCCCTGATCTTGAAGTGCTGCTTGCTTTACAGTCTGGGACCTCGTCACCACAGCCACAAAAGCTTTCTTCTGCAGCTTATTGATGCTGTCCCTTGCAGCAGCAGCAATTTCCTTTGCAGATTTGATAGGCCATTTATTCACAGGGAAATGTAAGAACTTAGGACCATTCTGCCACTCAGAGCCCTCATCTAAGTCTTCGGGCCCTCCGCCTCTCGTGATCAGGTCTGCGATGTTCTGTGGCCCAGGAATCCACCACCAGTCCTGGACTTGTGAGTTGCTCTGGATCTCCCCAATGCGATTTGCGAAGAAGGTTTGATACCCATAACTCTCCCTCTGGATTGCACCAAGGACAGTCTGGCTATCAACAAAGTGGAACCATCTTTCAACTTTAATTCTGCTGTGAGCTTCGAAGTACCTTTTCAGGCGGGAGGCAAACACGGCTCCACAGACTTCTGACTTTACGGCATCACCCTTCTGATCCAAGGGGGTCAACTTAGCTTTAGACTCCACCAATCGAACAACAGGCTTTTGGTCAATGCTCCACCTCAGGTACATCACTGCCCCATAGGCGTGCTCGCTCCCATCCGAGAACGTGACTGCATATGGCTCACCTGCATGACATGTTGGGGTTAGAGCCCTGGAGAACTTGACACTGCAGAGCTGAACATATTGTTCGAATAGCTCGATTGCATCCTCCCTTAGCCCCTCCGAAAGTGCTGTGTCCCATGTATCTTTAGTAGGGCAACTTTTGCTTTTGGCTTCCTGGAAAGCTCTGCGTACCAGGATAGCTCCCCTCTGTTTTGCAGGAGTGACGAGGCCACCAGGATCATAAAGTCCAGCTACTTGACTGAGCAGCTCCCTTCTTGTCAGGGGATTTGGTGTTTGAGACCGCACTTCCTCTTGACGAAGGTTCTGACCAAGCCGCATCTTCTTTTTCTTTTTTGAAAAGTTGATTGCAGTCATGACATGAAGCTTGTCTTCTTCAACGACGTAGCCCAAACCGAGCGCTTTGTTGTCGTCATCACCCATCTGATTGGGAAGGACCATCGTTCCAGCTTTGGCTCTCACTTGATCATCTGGCTCCCCCTGAGGCTCCTGCCTCCCACTTTGCCCCGAGAACACCCACGGCTTGAGATGAAATCCCCCGGCCTTAAGAATTTGCTCTATGTTGGTAGCCACGGCTCTCAGGTGACTGAAATCATTGTCTGATGTAAGGAGGTCATCGACATAGCTATCTTGTTCAAGTATACGTCGCTCCTCCTCCAGATGCATAAACTGAGGCAGATTTGAGGTCTCCCGCATAGCAAGCTGTGCAATGCACCCTGCTGGCTTGTCTCCAATATTAACCCTTGTAATGGCATACTCTCCTAACTCCTCATCTTCAGAGTCTCGCCACAGGAACCTGTGTAAATGCACTTCACGGTCCTCAAGCCAGACTGAATTGTACATCTTTTTTATGTCACCGATGGCGGCGAAAACTCCACTTCGGAACCTCAGGAGGACAGCCCGAATAGAGTTGAGGACATCTGGGCCCTTCATCAGCATATCGTTCAGGCTCACACCTCTGAACTTCTGGCTGCTGTTCCAGACCAGCCTCACTGGGGTCGTTATGGAGTGAGGATTTAGTGCTATGAGATGGCTAACATACCACACTGGTCCGGTCCAACTAGAAACTGTGTTCTTAGACAGCTTGATTGCGGCTCCTCTAGAGACCATGTCATGCACCTGGGCAGCATAGGCAGTTTTCCATTTAGGCTCCTTAGCGAGGTGCCTTTCTGTTCTAAGGAAGGTGGCCTCAACCGCTCCTTTATTGTTTGGGAGTGAAACAGGATCTTCAAGCCAAGGATATCTGGCATGCCAGTGAGGGTCTTTGCTGTGGTAGTCACTTGTGACGTATGTGAGCCCCCCTTTCACTACTTCCAGTTCCCGCTCCTCAGCAAGGGTCATGTCTTTGCCTCCTGGTTGACAATTTCCGCACCGGCAGCCTCCACACCTGGGTTCACAGGCAGCGCCAACACTGTCCCACCTCCACCATTCCAGGAAGTCGTGGCAGGTGGTTAAAGTCGTGGCCACCTGGATGCCATGGGGGAGCTGACCGATTGGTGGTTGTTGCCTGGGGGGCCTGGCCAGGAACTCCTCATACTTTGTGGCGGCTGTCCTCATTGACCTAGCGAAATGAGTGCTTGATGTGTGGGCTGACACGACGACATCTTCAAACAGGTCCGGATGGGTGCCCCCAATGGTCTTCCCCAATGGCCCGTCCCAGAGCACAAGGTCTCCAACGACTCTGATTCGCTGTGGTGCCAGCTTGCCCTCTCTATGGCTTATTAGAAGATCAATTTTTTTGGGTCTTGTAAGCTCCTCAATGGGCACGTCGGGAAAGAGCCTATGCAGTTGCTGTGCTGTTACACCCTTGTGGACATCGGCTATATTGTTGAGCCCGTAGCAGACTAATTGATGGGACTGCAGGATTCCTTTTGAGGTCTTTACTCTAATCTTTAACAAGTACCTTCTTGTCTCCACGTGGGTCTTCATGCCCCCAACACCGTGGACGACGAGAGTGATCGCCTCACTCCTGAGGTTCAGTCTCCCTGCTGCTTTGTGGGTGATATAGTTCGTATCTGATGCTAGGTCAATCAGAGTGCCAATCTTTTGCCCGGCATTGGCCGTCACTTCGAGTAGCATCATTATGACTGGAAACTCTTGCAGACCATGCTGCCCAAGCAGGCTGGATGGCGTGATCTCAGTGCTTAATGTCTTTGAGACGGCATTGGAGAAAGCTTGTCGACACTGCTCTGCCAGTTCTGGGGGGAGCTTTCGGATAAAGTCCTCCTGATTAGCCGTATATCCATTCCTGCCTGCCTTTTGGTACTCACTCCTCTTCGGCATGGCTCCGCCTCTTGGTGCAGCATTTGAACACAGATAATAATGGTGTTCAGGAAGGCGCTGGTCCTTACAGTCTGGATGCTTGCAGAGGTAAGTGGGTTTGCAATATGCTCGGCCATCATGAAGTTCGAGACATCTCTCACATGCCCCTAGCTTCTTGACCGCCATGTTCTTATCTGCTGGCGTCAGGGCCCGGAACTGCTTACAGAAGTACAGCTTCTTCCGATGTTTTCCATCACCACAGACGACACATCCTGCTGGCACATCATTTGACTTTGTGGCCCTTGTTCTTGCGTGCCTTGGATCAGACCTCGCTTCTCTCTTTGGTTCCTCTTCCTTCAAGTGCTCGAGCTGCTCATAAATGGCCTCTTGCTCCTTGAGAAAAGCCAGCAGGCCGTCAAATCTGTTGCCTGGGACTATAGCATTTCGACCGTCAGCTGCATATACAAGCCACTCCTTTTTCAGGGTTTCGGGGAGCTTACTTTCAACAGACCTTGTGACTAATGGATTTTTGATTGCCCCTGTATCTCCAAGGTCGCTCAGGTCCTGCAGTGCCTTCTCAACTGTTTGGATCAACTCCACTATCTTCCTAGGTTGGTGGTTCCTAACAGCTGGCATTCTCTGCACCTCTTCCACAATCTCAATGGCAATGGCAGTTTGGTTCCCAAAACGGTTTTCAAGAACGCGAAAGATGTCATCTACTTCCTGATAATGGGAGAGCCTCAGGTCCTGAGTGACCTTCTCTTCCAGACTGTCCAGCAACTGGAACTTTTTTACTTCCTTTGAGCCTGAGGGCTCACCTTGTTTTTGCAGAGCCTCCCAGTCCTTCCTCCATCTATGGAAGTCACGCTTGTTGCCAGAAAATTTGGGAAGAGAAGTTGGCTTCAGTCTAATGACAGGCGCTGAAAGATTTTGGAAGACAGGGGTTACTTGTCGTTGATCCTCTTTCATCTTCTCGCAAATGAAGTCCATTTTCCTGGACACAAGCAAAGGAATTTTCTGGTCGAGATCCTTCAACCGTCCCTGGATGTCTTGCTTCTGCTTGGCTGGTGTCCATCGCTTCCATCGCTCAAAGGACACTTTTGCTGCTTTCGCAAGATCTTGAAGGTGACCCAGCATGAATTCATAGGCTTCGAGCCTGCTGTTGACGTCCACTGCACCTGTGCGCCTGCTTTCAACTTCTGCCACTTGGAGCGCCGTGAGCACATCGTGTTCTCCATTTTGGTCCCACAGCACGTTTTGGAGAAGACGTCTTACTTCCTTCAATGTTTCTTCGCACTCACCAGCCGTCTTTACTAGGTCTGCCTTTTGCTGATCAGACAACTCTGTTTCTTCAGCACCCACCTCAGACTCTTTATCCTCGAGAAGTCTAGCTTCTAAATCATCATTGGCTTCCCAGACTCTTTCTGCTGCTTGTGTGAGATTACCGAATCCATCTTCTAGTTCTAATACTGATTTGTTATCATAGGTCTTCAGCAGGATGTTAGCCATGCGGGAAAATGCTCTCTTTGCCACAGTCCGGTCCTTTTTCAGCTCGTCAGCGGTCTTTAACATCTCTGCAGGTCGTTCACGGATAACAAAGTAAGTGCACTTTCTTTGCTTTAAATTTTCCTTGTACTTTCCTTCTACGCGCCAGTAATCAAGCTCCTGACTTCTCCCCAGGTCCGAGCTTGGTGGCTTTCCACACTTCTTAATCGCCTGGTCTTCGGTTGTCAATCTGAGCTGTATTCTCTGGCTATCTAGGTTCCAATTCCTGGAACCGGTTTTTTACTGTCAAGTTGCCAACTCAGTTATGCAGCTTCCCCAACTTGAAAGGGATTATGACCCGTCTACATGGAGAATAAACTGGAATCCACTCAGTTTGCTTCTTTTCCACTTCTTTTTTCTTTTATTCTCTTTAGCAGTGGTCAAACAGGTAAAAAACCTTTAGACCAAAAAAAAAAAAAATTACACACATAAATATCCATAAATTTTTACAAATATACATGTAAATGTCAGCCTTAAATACTCCATTCAATACAAAATGCTACTTGATGAATAACACCAAACACTGAAACACATACAAGCTTACGTAGCACAAACCACATATTGCCACTTTAATTGCACAAACCCCATTTAACCTATTTATCCTTTATATCTGTTAACCCAATTAAAAGGCAGACCCTCTTATCACACCAATCGACCAAACACTTTCTAATAATATTTAAGAAATACGCAGCTTATGGCCATACTACCACACATTTCCTCAAGACAATCAAAGCATGGCAAAACCATATTGAACAGAGCTACGCATCCATTCTGCTGCACACTAACACGTAAACAAACACCACTCTCAAACGGCTCAGCAGCAACAGTAGCGACTCTGTAGCACAGATTTTAAGTTTAACTTCTTACCGGCTGCCTCTCCAATCGTTGTAGACGTTCAAAGTACTCTGCTGCGTTGGTATTAGTTTTAACAGAATCCTCGTCCGTGTCTCAATAACTTCTGCTCCTACTTGGGTCTGATATCACACCTGCGCTTCAGGGATGCACCGCGTATGTGACGTCATGAGCTCCTGAGCGCACCAGGCAGCAATTAAGCAGATTGTCTCCGTTGGTCTTGTGGGTGGATTGTCTCCGTGCAATTCACTACTGCCGTCAGTGAATTGCACCCCCGTATTTAATCTCTTTTAGTGCAAATTATAACTTTATTTATTTATTAAAAATACACTCATCTCAAGTGTAATTTGACTTGACAAACACTTTTATAAATGATAGTCCAGCAGAGTCGTTAACAGAGACACCTTGTGGAAAGTTGAATGGAAGGAAAAAGTGTGATAGACAAAGGTGCTCAAACAACAACGAAACAGCCGCTTTGGTAAGATTGTGATACAAAGTCTATTCAAGAGTTCATAAGTGACTCACAAGAAACAGACTCGACTGAAGTCAGAGTTTTAATAGTCAACAGATACAAGAAGATATCTAGGACATGGGTTACAACTGTGTTAAGCCACTCCTGAACTACAGACAACGTCAGAAGAACCAGGGCTAAGAAAGACTAGACTGATGCTCAGCGCTTCAGACACTTCTTTTAGATGAAAGCCTTTCTTTTAATTTCATTTAGGAATCAAAGCCCCAGGGTTTGGAGGAGTTGAGAGGAACGGAATCCAAGTTGCCTGAGATCCAGGGGGAAGTTTTCACTGTCAGTCATGATTTAGAGAGCAATGACATCCTCTGGTGTTTTTATGTAGTCCAAAGTCAGAGGAGCCGTCCGCCATTAAACTGGGAAGAACTTGAAGCTTCCCTGTGGAGATGAGGTGTCAAGTCCAGCAGGACTTGACACCTGCCTGCACTGCCAAATGTATCAATACCTACTTTAAAGACCATTACTGTGATTGATTTGCCAGCAAACTGGCCTGATCTAAACCCGGCAGAAAATTTATGAGCTATTGTCAAGAAGAAGATGAGACACAACAATGCAGACGATGTGAAGGCCACAATAAAAGTAACTGGAGCTTCCTTAATAATTCAGCAGAACTGCAGGCTAACTGTCTCCGATCCTTTTTTATTGGTCATATAGTTGTGATCTGTGGGTCTTAGTGTTCGCTTGGTCTTGCGTCTTGATTTAGATTCTTACTTGTGTTACAGTGAGTACTTAATTCAATAGCACTGATGAAGGTCTGCATTTTATCCAAGAATTCAAGGACAAACCCAAAGCGCCAGGAAATTTCACACTTTACAGGAAGTCAAGTGCAGAACACCTGGGAAATCTTCATCCATCTCTCCTACTGCAGAACACAACCTTCCTATTACTTGGACACCACACAAGACAAAAATGTTCTGCCCAGAATATGAGTGAAGAACAAGCTGCAAGAACTCCCAAAACTATGCCTGCAGGAACAGAATAATGCAATATTATTATTCTTGCAGCCCTAAGGGAGAGGGAAAAAATCTCTGTTCTTGTGGAGTTTGTATTGGCATTTTGTCTTAGGTTTTTGTTTCAGTTAGATCCGTTGGTGCCGTTGTTCAGCTCCCTGTGTGTTCATTTCTCTGGTCCTTAGTCACCTTCTCTCAACTCCTCAGTTTATTCCCCTCCCAGCTACACTGGACTTAAATGTTTCGTCTCACTTGGTTCTCATGTCACTCAATCACCTCCCCAGCAGTTAAAAGCCAGTCAGTTCTTTACTTCCTGATTGTCTCTCCATTGTCTGTCTCCTGCCATGGCTGCTGGCCTGTTCCTTTTGCCTCTGATCTCCTGCATGTCGTAAGGCTTTTACTAAATGAAACTCTGTCTTCAATATGGCACTGCCTTGCCCTGCTCTGAAATCTACCTCCACTACAACACATGACACTTGTGTATTCGGATTTTCTGAAAAGCTGCATTTTGGGTTTTCATTAGCTGTAATCTATCCAATCATCCAAGTTACATAAATAATTTAATACGTTTACTGAAATAAAAGCCTAATTTACTGAGATAAGAGTATAAAAATGTTTGTGATATTTTGGTCAAGAATCAATAAACTTCACGCTAAATAAGAAGAATAACATGCCTCGTTACACATTCATCATTTGCCAATATGTCTTCTGAGGCTGAAAAAGTTCTCCATTGAGCTCAGTCTGTTTTTGTAGGCATGCTGACTTTTAATAGTTTATTTGTCAAGATTTGAACTGATGTTTTTACAAAATTCTCATACCGTTTGCCATCACCGAAGCATGTTTAGCCCTCCGAGTTTCCCATGCTGTGAACTATCTAAATGAAATACAAGTGAAGTGAAAGGGAAAATAAAACAAATAGATAAGGCTAACCGGCAGAAAGGCTGTGTCAGAGATGAAATGAGGGTCAGGAGCTGTGGGTGTGAACTCACTCAGAGTCTGTAAGTGTTTGAGAAAGTGGTTAAAAAGCGCTCAGTCAGGACTTTTTCATTAAAGGGGGATGTAGAGGCCAGGTTGACATTTAGACTGAAGCTGAGCAGGAATCATCTGCTGCTGCTAGGAGATCCCACCAAACACTCCACACCCCTGCATAAGAGGCTGCAGACAGAGTGTTTGCATGTGTGCATGTCTGTGTGGACTGATTGCTTCTTTCTACACCCAGTTCTGTGGGATACGACATCTAATCATTTATTTGCTCTCTCGGTCTCAAGGAAGGACGGTGGGAAAGCAAAGCAATCAGTGCCTTACTCTCAACAGCACCGCAGCTGTGGACGCCTGGCATTTCCACTCATCATGGATGGATGACATAATGGAAACGTCACATTACCCTAAAACAGAAGAGTGGCATGCATCTACATCTATCTACAACATGTAGGAACATTAGGCTGTTGGGGTGAGAGTGTCGGAAGACTTTCAGAGCATGGCCACTGGGGCAGAGCTTGCTTTACAGTGGCAGCATGTAGCTCGAGTTCATCTGCACAGGCAGTGAGGTGAAGACTTTTAGACCATGGCCTTCAGGGCAGCGCTTGCTTAACAGCAGCAGGTGGGAGTCAGTAGACCTGCATGCACCGTGAGGTTAACACCTTTGGACATTGGTCTTCTGACAAGAAGGATAAGGAAACTTCTTCTATTCAAGAACATCTTAGGACAAACTAAACATCTGCAGTAGGTACAAGAAAGTAAAGCATTTCACAAACCTAATACGGTTTTAGGAAGGTATATAATTGTGAAAAAAAGCCAAAAAATTACTTTTTCCAATGCCTTCAGATATTTTTTCTTGCCGAAGACACCTAAAAAATCTCTTTTGCAGTAGTTGTAATGAATTAAAATGTTTTGGAAAACAGGAAATGTTGAAATATGAAGATGTGTACAGACACCTTTATCCAGCAGAACAGTGCATTAAGGCTTTGATCAGTTATACTTAAATAAACATTCAGTGGTCATAAATTATGGCTGATAACATCAAAAGTATCGATTCGTCTTGATTTGTAACATGTTTTACAACCTTGTTACTTTGTGGAGATATAAAGATTTTTGGATAATCAGTGTGCACAAAAAGAAATGCTGAGGTTCGCTACAGTTTCGAAAAGTAGAGTGGGAGACATATCTCAGTTATCTGGCTCCTCTCCTGTGGAGTTTATAGTTTTAGTCGGTGAGGCAGTCAGACACGCTGTCTACTTTGCACATTTCTTTCTGAGAAAACTTGTAGTTATGGTGGTTAGGTTATGCATGCAGCTGTAGGCCTAAGACTGCTGGAGGACATACTGATAAGCTTTCATCACTCTGATACTTTCTCCTACTACTCTCCAATTATGCATTATATGCAGTTACTGTTGACATTAACCTTAGTCTGTCCTATATTTTCTTTATAGAACACTACTTTATTTCTATAACACTTTAAAATCCATATCAGGTATCCAAAGTGCTTTGCACATCCTAAAAAGCTGATAAATCAACAAGATCTTCAAAACATAACAAAATAAAAACAATTTATACAAAGTCCGCTTAAAACAAGCAAGAGACAAGATACATGAGAACAAACAGTAAAACCACAAAAGCCAACATTGGAGATGTTGGCTTTTGTGTTTTTTGTGGTTTCTATTGCCTGTAAAAGGCAGAAAGAGAAAAAAATGTGTATTAAGAGAAGATTTAAAAACAGAAAGTTAGTTGGCCTGCTTGATATGTGAGGTTCTTTCATTCCCTAGCTTTGGTGCGATGACATAGAAAGCACGGTCACATCTCTAATAAAAACTGGCAAATGACAAGGAGCTTACCGATGAAGCAGCTCTGACAGATACTGGAGGGCAACTCCATTAAGAGATTTAAAAATAAAATAAACAAATTTTAAAATCAATCAGAAAACTAACTTGAAGTCAACAAATTGCTGCTGAAACAAGAGAAATGCAGCTTTGGTTCTGGTACCAGTTAAAAGATGAGCAGCAGTGTTTTGAACCAGCTGGAGTCGAGCCACTAAAGTTTTAACCCCAGCATGAATAACAATGTACTTATCCAAAGAAGTCATAGTAAAAGTATCCATTAAAAGAAGAAGTAGCCCTGGCTGTTTAGCACTAACACTTTTCTGGAGGTAGATTACCGGATAAACTATTGTCACTAATAACTTCATGTTCACTTTCCATGTGAACCCTCTTAACCCTCTTTCTCTCCTAGTTACTGCAACTGAGTGAGCTATTGCTGTGATTAACGGGGTTATGTCATTCTGTTTTTCATCCCATATAGTGATACATAGATAACTCTTTCCTTTTCTAACATAGAAAGTACTCCTGGACCAGGGATTCTGTGTTGTGTTTCTGTGTGTCTCTGCTCTGTCTTCTCAAAGCCCCAGGCGGTCGCCGCACACGGGCGCTCACACTGAGCCTGGTTCTTCTGGAAGTTTCTTCCTGCTGAAGGGGATTTTTCCTCTGCACTGTTGCTAAATGCATGCTCAGTATGAGGCATTGCTGGAAAGTTAACAGCACCATACTGTGGATTATTCACTGTCATTACATCCTAGCTCGGGACGGGTGATTGCTGCAAAGTCAGTGACCTGGTGGCTTTTCTTAGATAGAAAACTAAGAAATAAGAAACTGATCTTGACTGCATTGGTTTTTAAAACTAGAATCGAATCGGAATGGATGCAATTACATTTAAATCTGCCTGTATGACTTGATAGAATGGATTAGATATTGATATATAGCAAATGCGATGTTTTTAGTGTTTTTGTAAAGAGCCCTGAGACACCTTTTTTTTAACTGGTGCTTTATAAATAAACTGAAATGAGTTAAACTTTTTTTTTTTTGCAATAATTGTAAATAGGTTACATGCTTTTGAGCCGGATGATTCGCCAGTGTGTTTTTTTTCTATGTTTATGACATGTATACTGTGAATCTGAGCGAAAAAAAAAATAGGTTCTACACCACAAAGGTGCTCCAAAGGACTTGTAGTAGTTCGTTCATTGCAGTGATTTCACAAAGCGTTACAGTTTGATGGATCACAGGATGGGATGGGAAATTAACACATAAAAGCAGGGCAGACACTCTCTGACCTCTCAACATGGGGGAACAGAATTATATTGTCATTTGTCCTCAACAAACATCCAATTGTCTGCCAGACCTGAGGATGGCAGTGTGTGTGGTCGCTGCTGGAAGCATACATTCAAAGATGATTTTGACATAAATCAGCTTGAATTCATTTCAAAACTATGAAAATCACCTTAGAAGTCAAATTGCCTTTATAATTGATACGTATGAGGGCTACAATGCATAATCTCTATACACACCATGTAAAACTCCCATGCCAATGCTCAGCCATCCATGGACATTAACCTATTTCCTCCCCTCATTAAAGAGATACTTCATCCATGACCGCTGAAATACAAAGTAACATTTTTTCCTGTGGATGGATTTCGTTAAATGTGAGTTTCCTGTCTTTTGTAGTGGTGAAAAATGCAGCAAATCAGCTGTTAGACCCTCTGTATTGCAATGAGGCATTAACAGATCTCGACCCTGTTTAGCAGGTCAAAAGTTCATCTTATTTGTTGATTTTGCAATACTGCCTTTTAAACGTGACAGAAAATTAATTTCAACCCTTTAGCAACTACAGAAAAGGGTACTAGGCATGAATATGTGGTACATTAACGAATTTATTCCTTAGATACAGAACGCTTATTTTTCTTCCCGTGTTATTGGGGGAAATGTAAGAAATTAGCCTCCAGTGTATGTACTCTGTCGGATCATGGTAATCATGCATGGGGTAAGTTTGAGATTATATAAATAAGAAAAGAAAACACATGTCTCACCTTCTGTCTCAGATGTCAAAATGAATAATAATAAAAAAAATCACAGCTCTGCCTTCCTCATAATTTCCTGCGTCTTCGCGCTTTCAAACCTCCAGAAAAATGTTTTCAGCGCTGCTTTTAAGTGAGCCGGGAGAACAACCGCAGCGTGAACACCTCCTGTCAGTGTTGCAGAAACTGTCAGCTGCCCTGCAGTGCAGACCCAGCTCGGACATGTGGAATAATAAATCCACAACATCGTCATGTGACCGCCACAAACTTCCAGCACACGGTTGCTCTGATACGCGAAGGCGCGCGAGGTTTTCCAGAAGGTGGACGCGTGCGCCCTCTGCTGGATTCAGGTGGGAACTCACACTGTGAGTAATCGCAACCAGAGGGGAGTTCAACCTGTTTGGGTTTCCTGAACCCTGAAATACAGGGAGGGATGTGTTGGCATCCATCAGCCTCACAGATAATTAGAGAATAGTTTTGATAACTTCACTGTACCCATTAAAAAAAAAACATTTTCTCAAGAAGTTTAATCATAACCAGGTTTCGTGGTTGCGCAAAACTTTTATTCTCATCCTTTTTGACTGTTTATTTTATTTTCTAACAGTAGAACTGTGACTGGGGTTGCACAGTGAAGCAGTGGGTAGCACTATTGCCATGCAGCAAGAAGGTCCTGGGTTCGAGTCCTTCCCTCGCCCTGGGTCTTTCTGCATGGAGTTTGCATGTTTTCTCTGGGTACTCCGGCTTCCTCTCACAGTCCAAAAACATGACTGTTAGGTTAATTGGCCTGTCTAAATTCTCCTTAGGTGTGAGTGTGTGTGAGAATGGTTGTTTGTCCTGTTTGTCTCTGTCTTGCCCTGCGGTAGACTGGCGACCTGTCCAGGGTGTACCCCGCCTCTCGCCCATTGTAAGCTGGAGATAGGAACCAGCAACCCCTCGCAACCCCAACAGGGATAGACGTGTTAGAAAATGGATGGATGGATGGAGAACATTCTGTGGAATGAGATCCTGTGCATTTTATTGAGGTAGATATCCTTACCAGTTGTATTTGAGAGTTATGTTTTTTCCTTTTGATAAAGATTATAGTTTGAGTAGCGTAGTTTCCCCCAGAGCTGTCTCTACCATTATTTTGTTGTTATATTGTGCTGCTGGAAGCCAAGCTGGCAACTTTTCCTCATTCTCCTACTTTCTCCTACTCTGCTGTTGTGCATTATTTGAAGTTAACAATGTGACTATCTTTGAGATTTCCTTCAGTTTATTATTTCAGTAGGAGACAGCACTTGGCCAAGTGATTCTGTTATTTAAGGCGTCTCTTTATGAAACAAATACATCTATGGAAGGAGAAACTGCTGCCATTACCTTGGTTTATCCTGCATTTTCCCAAACAAAGTACTTCTAGACCAGTGGTTCTTTATTTTAGTGTTTCCCTCATGTCCTCCCAGCCCTCAGTTGTTAGCAGATAGCTGCTGATAATAGGCCCATCTCTGCTAGTTTCTTCCTGAAAACATGTAGATGTTAATAGACAGAGTGGAATAAACTTGGACCATTTTACTTGTCTGTAAAGTGCTCTGAGACAAAGAGGAATTGCTACAAATTAGCAACATATGGATACAATTATTTGGAGTTTTGAGCTGTCAGCAAGGGGCCCTGAAGTTTCCCAAAGTTTCAGATATTTTTTTTACTCAATATTTTACCTGGAATTATAAAAATTGACCAACTGACTGTAGGACATATAATGTCTCTTCTTTGACCAACATATTTGATGTATTGATGTTTTCACTTGATACAATTTATTAATTTGTTAGTGGTCTCACAACCGGTGACCGTTTTGATGTGTTTAAGGTTTTTATCTTTTCATGATGTAAAGCACCTTGCCTTGTTGCTGATGTGCTATATAAATAAACTTGACTTTTTCTTTGAATTAACTTATTCCCAGTTTGACCTCCTAAACTCTGACTTAAATATAAAAATGGCGCAGTTCACTGCTTAAACCCTTGACTGCACAGAGACAAGTCTCGGTTGTGATCTTCGCCTACTATTCCTTCCTCAGTAATTGGGAGTGGATGTTCAAGTCAGAATGCCATTTAAACACAGAGAACTATAACAGAGAAGCTTTTTAATTCCACCACACATTTATCAATATGTGTCTGTAGCAGTCGCTAAAATGATGTAAACAAGCACAAGTTGTGATATGTTGTTCAAGAGACGAAGACTCTGTAGTGTGGGTGAGTAAAATTGCATTTTGAGCAGGATCTGTGCATTGGCTTAAGATGTTTTACATCTTACATTTATATTTATACTCAAATGTTAAAGCAAATCTCTCCACCTTTTTGTGAGTACTTTGCAGTAGAGCTAAAAGAATGGCTACAGGTTTGATGTCAAAATGCTTACCTCCAAAGCAGTAACGTCACCAGCTTCAGTCCTCATGCTATAACACAACAGAAGTCCTGTTGTATTCAAATAATAAGACACATTACTAAAAAAAAAAAAAAATTTTTTGAAAAAATCAGAAAATGCACCAGTAACGTTTGTTTAAATCACTTTACTTACAGTCAAACGTTTTCCCAACGCCAGTCGGCGGTATTAAACATTTTCCCGACAACTCCTGAAGGCATCACATAGGAGTGGGAAAAGTGGGCGGAGCTTAAAGCATACCTGAGCTGGGACGTCCTTGAGTTCGGCAGGTTCAGACAGGAGTTTCAATATCAACATCTGGCATACCGGACTGAAGGTAAATACAACAAATAACTGAAATATAATCAGCTGGGGATTGAAGAGCATTGAAAGAAATTATGCTTGAACTCTGATGTGCATGTTTGATGTTCAGAAATACAGCGAGTGCTTCATTGTTCTCTGCTTAAAGCTAGATCAGTAAACTTCCACTATTTCCACTATTTCTCCTGCAGAACACACACCTGCAATCACGCAACATCGATCTAGGCTGCTCTAACTCATCAGTCACAGAAAAAAACTGTTCCTGATTATGTGGTTTAATGATTGAACTGAACTAGTCAGGAGCGTAATCAACTGTATTCAGTTGGACCTGAATATGATGTAATGATTGGGTTGGATGAGACCAATTCAGACTGAATTTGAAACAGTTTTAGGCTATGTGACGCGTTGAGCTTGTTTCTCTTGTTAAAGTACCTTGATGTTATTTGCTTGTGCTGATCAGATGAAACTTCTCTACATTTTCACCTTTCTAGCAAAAGCCTGAATGTATTTTTTTTCCAAACATTGACTGACTATCTGGAACTGGTAACTCCTGCCACCTTGAATAAAGCTCCAATTCCAGGAGAAACACCCCCAACGCGTAATTAACTGTGGGTTTATGACGTTTTTTTTTATTATGTTTTTGCCCAAAATAGAACAATCATACAGTTATGGCCAAAAGGATCAGACCTGGTATCTTCAGTCTAGTCCAGAACGCATAGTCCCACATGCTTTGGAAGACTTCAAATGTGCTTTTCCAAAATGTAACACAGCTTGGATTTTTTTATTTTATGTAATAAGACAATTATTCCATCTTGCCCGCCTACCCCACAGCCCGGGCACGCCCAGAATTCGGGAGACTGTTTTAACTTGTGCTGCTCAACCTGCTCTTGCCAGAAATTCAGTTTAGCTCTTTTAAAGTTGCCGTAGGACTCTCAGGAGCTTCCCACCCTGTTTTCTTCTTGTCTTTTCATCAACCTGTGGTGGACATCCAGCTCCTGATAATGTCTCCTTTTGGGCCTCGCTTAAATCTTTTGATCATATGTTGTCTGAACTGTATTACAAGTTATAGATAAAGCCTCGGGAATTGTTTGGTGCTCTTCAAGATCGAGATCAAGAATATTTTATTGTCACCACGTGTTACGATGGTGACATTACCTTTGGGGCAGACACTTAGGATGTACACAGATAACATGACACACAGACACAACAGATTTAGGATTTACAGTTTTTTTCCCTTCACACATTAGAGCATGCATGTTCGTATCAGGGTCCTAGAGGTCTGATGTCAGTTACATTGATGTTACATGGATTAGTCCCCCCTTTATGAATCTTACGTAATGGGGTAATTTTTGTGCAGTGACCTTAAGGCTTCATTTGCAGAAATGTGCAGTTTGATATTCCTGAGAGTAAGAGGGTGCAAATGGGCAATAGCAGTAGTGTGATTGTAACATATGATGAACCGCAGTCATTCAGCAGGGGCCGGTGGCCTCACAGCTCTTGGAAAGAAGCTGGGAGGCTGTGGCAAGCTGTGCTTCTCCTGGCGTATGCCTTCTGACAAACTTTGGAAGATCTCTGCTGACCTTTGGCTCTTAGAGTGAGATGAGACTCAGAACATTTCAGGAAAAGCCAACTAGAGCAGTTTTTTTTTTTGCTCAATCAGAGGCATTTTATCCTATTCAAGATGAATTTGAAGGTAATGGTCTGTTCTGAAAAAAGCCACATCCCCAGTGGTAAGAAAATGTGCAACCGCATTATTTGACAGTTTTTATTTACCACCCTTTTTCCCCCGAATGTTTTCACATCTTAAAAGTTGTTGTACTTCTTCAAGAAACCACAAGATGGTGAGATTACAGCTTGGGTGCTTTTCTTGGGCCCTGATTCATTTTATTTCATATGATGAGACCAGCCACATATAATCTGCAGACTGCATCTGTGAAATATGTGTGTGAGAGAGGGCATCTACGTGAGCTACAGGACATAAATGTTGTTCTCAAACGTATTCTGTATTTAGAGTATTTCCTTCCAGACCTGCAACCTCCTGCCAGGTTCTGGCAAATTGTGTTGCTGGAGGAAATGCATTCTGGTATCCTTCACATAGCAGCAGACAAGACAACCTGCTGGAGAGTTGTATGAGGAACGTCTCCTCAGTTTCTGCATGTCGGGACTGTTTCGTTGGGCTGAGCTCAAACAGGATACACTTTATTTAATCGTACAATTCTGTGGAAAGGTTGTCCTCCCCTTACAGATTCCTCCTGTTTTTGCTTTTCTGTCACACTTGAAATTTTTGGATCATACAAAAAGAAGTTTCAAATGGTAACTTTTATTTATTGTGAGAAAATAAAGCTATCACACCAACTTGTGAAAAACTAATTGCAATCAAGTATTCGCAGTAGCTGGTAATTAGTTTTTTTACAAAGTCACTCATCTTTGCAGAGCTGCTGTAAGTCATGTATGGCCTTGTTAGGGTCTCTATGATCACAATCAGATTTACGTTCTGACTTTGACTAGGCCACTCACTTCAGAGCCTGGCCAGCCAGACTGACTAAATCAGTCTGGTAAGGCTCCATTCCCTCCGGCCCAAAATGGACCGGACCAATCACAGCGCGGGAGGCGGGACATTGCGATGCGTCACACTCAGCGGCAGAATTACCCATAATGCAGCAGCGCTTTTCTGCTACCATAACAGTCAATATACATATGGAGGTTTTTGTTGCTCGGTGCCTTGGAAGATTAAGAAAGTACATGTGAGCACATTATGTATCCTCTGATTTTATTTAAGACAAAAGAGGAAAAAATCATCCTGTGGAGAGTTTGCTTGATGGCATGACATGTTTCACGGACTACAAATTGAAAAAACAGAGCTGCAGCGTAAGTCTGGCTGGCTGGCCAGGCTACTCACTCCTTGCCATGTGATAGACGGACATCTTCCAGAAAGTTTCACTTCTGTTTCGTCCTCAGAGTATTTACCTAAAAGTTTTGGGGATTATTAAGATGTTTTTTTTTGGCAATGTGAGACAAGCCTTTGTGTTCCTTCTAGCCTTGATTTAATTTTTGCCAAAGTAACACAAACCTTAACTGAGGCAGGTTAGATGTTCTTGGTTTTTTTGTTGTCTCCTGGTGGAGTCTTGGAGTAACGTCAGTAGGCCGGCCTCTCCGGGATGGTTACCTCTGATCCAAGTTTTCTCCATCTGTGGATAATGGTTGGCTCTCACTGTGGTTCACTTAAGTCCAAAAGCCTTTCAAACAGATGTGTAACAATTTCCAGACTCATTTGTTATTGATTATCTTTATAGTGTGCATAATGTTTTTTTTTTATCTTTTAAGCCTACTTCATGCTTTTCAGACAGGATATTTTAAGTGAATTCTGTTGTTTTACAAGTCTGCCAGCAATCAGGCCTAGTTGTGGTTTGTGAAATCTATAAAAATGTGGTCAATTACTGTTAATTTATGATTTAACAAGAGTGACAATTACCTTTTCACGCAGAGTCAGGTTGGTTGGATACCTTCATACAGGAAGTCATCAGTCAAAACCGCATTGTGTTGGTACTTTAACATATTTTTTTATTGTATTGGTTATAGACAAAGCAAAGGCCATTGAGTTTATTTGTGTTGTTAGATATTAAGTTACATGTTTACAAGTCCTGGTCCAGTAGCTAAATCTAAATTAAAGTGCTTCCAGCAAATGAGACAAGCAATTTAAGCAGTCACTTTATGTCTCTATAAAAAACAAACCCAATGGGGCCTGTGTAGTTTAGGAAATGCTGTCCTCAGGCATAACATCAGCATTATAGACCACAACAGGATTTCCTTTACCAGGAGCTCAGCCCCACTTTGAGGGTTAACTTGTCTCCGGCTCTTTGCCCCGGTCACTTTCTGTATGTCAGTTACTCCGGTGGGAGCTCGTTATTGTCTCAGCCAATCATACCTCATCCTTAATTAACTCGGGAAATTGCTTTCCTATATTTACAACCCTAATAACTTGCCTGGCCTACTGAAAAGGTCACATCAACAGTTTAGCAGTTTTTTGCCCTATAGCACCGTAGTCCAGAGGGATAAGACTGCAAGAACAGCCCAAACCCGAGGGAGCGTGTAAAAAAAAAAGGAAACAGAGGTGTTTTACTGACCTCCCAATGTCAGAGCTGGTTTCACTTTGCTGTGGAGGGATTCAGCTCAGTTATTCGCCAAATTGTTCAGAAGGTTGTAAGCTTAATCACTGGAAAATAGGGTTTTGCGGAGGAAAACGTAGGTGACGCTGCACGTGTCGAATACTGCTGCAAAGCGCCGCTTCCTCACACCACAGACAGACATGTTGTCGGATAATGTGCCTAAAGCAAAAATATCAACGAGCTGACGCCTGCATGTTCACAGCAATGGCAGCTGTAATGCCGGGATCAGATTGTCTAGTGACAGACTTGATTTATAAGTTCAGATAGACCTGAGAGCTACAGCGTCACGCTGCTTTTTGGGGAACACAACATATGTTTTGTGTATTCTGCTTTAACAATAGCAATATTATGGAGCACTATTCCAAAAATCCCAACAGAAGGACTGAAATGAAGAAAAAGCATACAGACACTTACCTCCTAGATACGAATATTCTTCAGTTTTTCTCAGTTTGCTTCTGGGCTCAGTCTTTGGGTTAGGGCAGGGGCCTGCAAACTTTACAATCTAAAGAGCCATTTTGCCTACAGTCCACTTGAATTAAACTCGTTCAGAGCTATAAATGTTGCCTGGCCTTTTGAAAGAAGACAAGTTATAATTTTTGATAAAGATCTACTGTAGGAAATATGTTGTCATCATTAAAGAAACGCCCTTTTATGTCTATTTGGAGGTTTAAAAAAAGAGGATGGGTGGGATGTTGATATTTGTGGATAACGATGTAAAATAAATCATAGTTTCCAACATAATGAAAAAAATATTGATTTAAAATTAAATATTACTGGCACTTTTAGCATCATTTTGTTGTGAAAATTAAAAGCAATTATTCCAAGAGAAAACTGCTAAAACCTGCTTTTATTATCATTATTACATTTAAGTACCATAATAAAAATATAATTTGTAGCCAAAAGTTATTAAGAGCCACTGTGGAAGGTCCAAAGAGCCCCTTGCGGCTCCAGAGCCACAGGTTGCAGACCCCTGGGTTAGGGTGAGGAGCTTCTGAGGGTGTTCAGGGTAGAGCTATTGTTATTTCTCACTAAACACTTGATGTGGTTTGGGGATCTGGTGAGGAAGCTGGATTCCTCCCTTTGTAGGTTTTCTTAGAAGGACCTACTGGAAGGAGACATTGGGCCCACCTAGAACTGAGTGGAGGGGGTATTTACTTCCTCTGTTCTAGAACTGCCCCCAGAAGATGCTGGAGAGCGTCCCTGGGGCGAGGGATGTCTGGGTTTTTCCCTCCTGGATCTTCTCGCCCGAGCTGAGATAAATGGAGGACAATGGGTGGATATTTGTTGACAAGATAAGAGATTCAGGTCTAAGAAACCATGCGGGATGGTCTTTCACTAACATTAGATTTATGTGCATAGATTATCAAGTTAATATCTCCATAAATGTAGCATACATGTTGTAAATGTAAATCTAAATTTTGACTTTACAACACAGAAATTCTGAGAAAGAAACCTTTTTAACCAATTTTTTTTTTATATCAGACAAAGTATTACCAAAGTAAATACAAAAGCATATTTCAAATGATTGTTTTATTTCCTTAACCTTATGACGGCCGATCTTATTAATGCGATCCTACCTCCGGGCGCTAGGGGTCGTTGCAGCGATCGCCGCTAACCTGGTTAAAGTCTATAGTTATCAAACTTGCCTTGAAAACCGGCATTAATATACCATATTGATGCGTATATACCATAACACCATCGAAGGATGGCGGAGCAGAACAGTTACGCTTTATGCTTTAAGGTAAAAAAAACTTCCCAAACCAAACATTGTCTTTGTGAAAATCAGCCATTCCTGTTTTAAAACGGAATTAACTGTGATTAACCACAGATTTGGAAAATCTGACACACGTCATTCCCTGATAAGATAAGAGATAAGATAAGATAGGCTTTATTGATCTCACATTGGAGAAATTCACTTGTCACATCAGCTCAGTAATCAATAATCAGAAGAAGGTGCCAAAAGTAGGACAAGGTGCATCAGTTATATACAGTGTGTCCTCGTTTATACAGTGGATCAAATAAAAAAAAAAAAAAAAAAAAAAAAAGAAATAAAAAAGAAATTTGCACAAAACAAAATTATTGATAACTATCAGAGCATTTCTAAAGTTTCAGGACTCCATTGAAGCACAGTGATGGCCATTATCCACTAATAGAGGAACTATGGAGCAGTAGTGACCCTTCCCACAGGTGGCTGGCCTTCCTAAATTACTAAAGAAACACAGCAACAATTCATCTGGGAGGTCACAAAAGAACCAGGAACAACATCTTAAGGCTTCACTCCCCTCAGTTACGGTCAGTATTTATGATTTACCAAACTGAAGGAGGCTGGGGTAAAAACAGCGTCCATAAGGGAGTTCCAAACAGAAAACAAATGCTATCTAAAAAAAAAAACATGAAGATCCATCTCACATTTGCAAAAAAAAAAAAAAGAAACAATTTTATGATCCCTGAAGAGTTTCGGGGAAATCTTTAATGGACTTGGAAGACGAAATTAAACCTTTTCAGAAGTTGTGCATCCCGCTACATCATGGTCGAGTTATAACCTGGACTTAATCCCATTCAGATGCTGGTACAGATAATTCATGCTGGAAAATCCTCCAATCAATCTAAATTACAGGTCAGGAAAGTTAAATACTGATGGCAGTTGCACGAGTGGCAAAACCAGTTGGGGGTGAGTATCTTTCTAACTTAGGGCTCAGATTTATTTGAATAGCTTTTCAATTAAATCATTTGAAAACGATGTTTTGTATTCACTCAGGTTGTCTTTGTCTAATAGTAATTATTCTTGCCTATCTAAAATGTCCAGGTTTGACCAAAAAGCAGAGGCAGGAGAAGGAGGAATTCTTTGTCACTGTACCTATCTGCCACCCAACATAGAATCTGTATTGTATTGTCAGAGTTGTACTGCAAAACTGCTGTTAAGTTTCTGCCCAAAATGTTTTGTTTTTACCTTTTGACTCATTGGAGCTCAATTTCCTAAACGCCTGACTGGCTGCCAGTTGGCAGAGGATATGAGGCTGCTCGTTCATTTTTAACCGTAGAAGAGCAGAGCTGTGAGCAGATGGGCATTGTACGGTGGTGTTTCATTGAATGAAGATAAGTCATTTCTGGCAGCTTATTCACTTTCTTCTTAAGAAGAGAAGAATAACGTGCTTTGATGTGTGCTGTGTAGACCTCTCACTGACACAGAATCTGCACGAAAAGATTAAAGAAATAAAATCAGGCCTGCAAAGCGTAACAAATACAGTTTTTTTTCCATCTCAAATGTTGACAGTTTTCAATGAATAGACTCTTCCCTTGTATTTGTCTGGTAAAATAAGATATTTGATGTAATGGAGCAGAAGGAGCTGGGATGAGAGTTGACTTCTCTTAATCTTTGGCTTTTAATTGTGGCTATTATTATTAAATTTGGTTTCATCATGGAGAGTCACCTAAAGTGGTTGGGTATGAGAGGCCTCCCTTTTGGTATGTTTCTGGAGCAACTTGGTAGTGCTGGTCAGGATGCACTTGCACTTGTTGTCTCTTCTACCTGATCTTGGAAAAGCAGTTAAATATGAATGGATAAGCATTCATTTAGGGTCTTTTGTTTACACAATTCTGTGTGAAGCTTCATGTTTATTTGTTTTTCATTTCAGGGTGTTGCTCAAGTAATTCGGGGATAATGAGCCAGTCTCAGCAAACATCGTCCTGGTCTGTGGAAGAGGTGTTGGAATGGATTCAGGAGCAGCACCCGGGACACATTGAGACGCTCTACAAAGGCATCATGAAACATGACATATCAGGTACAACTAATCACACTGTTTTTGGAAAAATTGGTAACTAAACATTAATCAGATGCTGGGTTTGCAATGGATTTTAGACCAAACAACTTTGTTAAAGGGGATCAAAAGACCTGAAAACGATCAGAAAACGGGTTGTCTTTCTACGTTTCCATATTCTCCAATCAGAGCACACCATCAAGCAAATAGCCTCCCCCCCACCTCTCCTCCCCCCAGCTGATTCACCGGCTGACCTGAGAGGAGGAAGGCGGAGCAGCGAGCAGATGGCCGCCCCAGATCAACCTTCCTGTATCGGCTCCAACAGGAGGCAGACGCCACTGAAGCTGCGAAGCGCAAATAATCCCATATTCACCCACAAAATACATTCACAGTGGTTACTAAAAAGGGGAGCTGATATGTATATATGGTCAGAAATACATCAAGTTCTATGAGGACTTTACTGAAGAGGGTTTCCTGTAGAGGAATTCAGATCTGGATTTTCCAACAAAACGGATAAAAAAACAACTTCTGTACCAACATGGAGGGTGGCGACCACAATGCTGTCTTGCCCCGTAAATTTATTTAATTTCTCTAAATGCTGTCAAATGTAAGAAAGGTGTGTTTGTAACGGAAAAATCCGGCTGACTGACGACCACCTCTGCGACTGCCACTGTGACGGCGGTGGAGCACTGACAGACAGCTGCATTGTGGGTATGCTGTCAGTGAGTTCTCCGCTGAGGCACCCCGGGGGAAGAAATGGATCTCCTGTGTTGCGGTGTGGTGAGGGTCTCTTATCCAGCTGCACAAGCAGCCGCTGCGAACTCCCCCGCTGTGCCGTGGTGTATGTGGCTTTGTTGAATCGCACCGCCAGTTTAAAGCTTTTGGACCAAAGGCTTTAAACTGTCTGACATCCTGGAACACAAACACTTCAACCAGCCTTAAAACCATAAAGGATTTGTAATGGAGTGTTTTGTTGAGAAGGGAGATGTGGATTGAGGGGGAAAGTGGTGGTGGTGATGGTGGTGGGCCACGTTTGACCGGTTTTCCAAATATGGTTGTAGCCAATCAGCAAATAAAGGGGAAGTCCGGTCAACAAGGAAAAATCAGGGTATCATTAGCTATAACTAAAACTAATACATTTGTGGTTATTTAATGAACTTATCTTTAATCAATAAGAAAATAAAAACATAAATTGTCGTCTGAATCACTGTGTATGGGGGCTGACATGACTGCCCAAATATGGGCAGCAGTAAGGGGCGTTTGACATCACATCCTGCGACGTAGAAAAGCGGAAGCGGTGACAGTATTTCTCTCCACTTTCCATGCAAAGTCAATAGGAGCCGTTCTACACAGCTGCGATCATCAATAATTATTTCGGATTTCCAGAGGACTTCACCGCTGACATTCCCAAGAGCTATTGCTGAAGCAACAATGCCCACGTGCATGGCCATCGGATGTTCCAACACAACTGGTAAAAGAGGAAAAAACATTGCTTATTTCAACACAGTCACTTCAGCGATCTCTCCTCCGCTGTGTGTGTGTGTGTGTGTGTGTGTGTGTGCGCGCGCTCAGCTGCAGCGCCGGTGCAAAGCCGTGCTCAGCCCAGCATGTGCTGGAATGCTCTTATATTTTAATACTTATACTATAATAATCAGCTAACTTAAGTCACTTCAGCGATCTCTCCTCCGCTGTGTGTGTGTGTGTGTGTGTGTGTGCGCGCGCTCCGTTGCAGCGCCGGCAAAGCCGTGCTGCGCGGAGCGCACACACACACACACACACACACACACACACACACACGCGCGTGTATAGATATATACTGTAGGACCCGACTGAGTTTGATCTTGGAAAATAGTGCGCCGTGACAAACAGAGCGTTGAAACTTGCTCAACAGCGGGTCCGCCGAGTGACGTCAAAAAATGGGAGGTGACAGTACTATTCTAGACCAAGATGGATTCCTCCACATAAACATGATTAAATGAGAATTATTATTAATTAAAAAAACTTATAATTTTTTGCACAGTATGTAGTAGTTTTATATTTAAAGTACTTTCAGCAGTTTGAATTCTGATTTTGACCGGACTTCTCCTTTAAGTCAACTAGGTAGAGTTGCATATCATTACCGCAACCAACCCTTTTACTGATGAGGGACATTTGTCCTGACAAAACAACAAGCTGATGTTATTTTTTTATGAATTTTTTTGGAGAATTTAAATATGCAGCTATAACAACTACATGAAATGGTTTATACGGTGATGTCATGACACCTTTAATATTTCTGCTAAGCTCCGAGGCGTTTTGGTGACGTTTGCTGGTTTGACTACTAATGTGTGGACTAAATAAGTTATAAGCATTTATAACACTAAATGTGATATAAATGCATTTGCAGGCCGAGCTTTGCTGAGACTAAAGGAGCATCACCTCAAGCTTCTCGGGGTGGAGGATAACAAGCAGCAGCAGGAAATATTGCAGGACCTTCTGCTCCTCAGAGTTCAGGAAGAAATCAATGAACTCAATGACATCTGCTCTGGTAAATATACCAAATGACTTTATTTCCAGGTGGTGGCTGAGCAGCGCACTGATACGATACAGTCAGAAAAATCAACTCTGCACTCAGTGATAGAAAAATAAGCAGTGTTTTATTTTTGTGTTATGAAAAGAAATGTAGCATTAAAACACATGAAAACAGCTTCGTTTACTCAAAGAAAGAAACATCTTTGTTCCAGCAAGTTAGATCAGTAAACTTAGACTTTATCTGCTCTCTTGTCTCCTCGCCAGACTATTTTTCTTCATAAAGGATGGCAAAACGACAGAAGGATACCCAGCCAGTTTTTTTTTATTTCCCGTCTATCCATTCATCTGTGCGAAGGAGATTGAAAGGATTGATGGAAATAACAAGAGAAGGTGAATGGAAAGGGGGATCGATGGGGAAGAGAAGCGAGAAAGAAACCCATTTCCTGTGTGAAATTTGACCCGCGCAGATGGATGAGATTAGTTTTTGTCTGGTTGTCCCTTTTTGATCCCCTTTTGTCCATTTGTCTCTGTCTTTCCCCTCTCTCTGTATTCCGTTTAACCATACCAATATCAAATAACCTACAAAGAAATCTGTATTAAATAAGAGATACAGTCCAAGAATGCCCTTGTGGTTGCTGCTGAGAACTGCAAATAAGCCAGAATTTGATGCAAGTATTTTAAAAGTCTAGAAAATGTTGGAATAAGAAATAGAAAATGCATATTATTTTTTTCTTGGGAGTTTTTCTTTATGTGTTTTGTCTAAATGTTGCATCTATCCACTCATTTACAGTGCCTTTGTAAAGTTTTGATACCACATGACACTTTCAACAATGTCACCAGTTTCATCGAATTGTATTTATTTTCTGCGTGGTCGTTCATACTGCTAATTAAATGTGACCGCCCTCAGACTTCTGCCTGAAAGGTTCAAGACCGTAAAGCGACCCTCATGCGCAGATAATAGAAGATGTCACACAGCAGCGCAGTGGTTACAGAGGTAATGGCGGATGTAATTGTTACTAGAAGTGTCCAATAAAGTTTCATTCAAAAAAAGAAACATAATAGCTTATATCGGTATCTTATTGTTATCATAATAACAGTTCAGTTCATTTATTCAGATATTCAAAGATAAATACATCCATTGTGCCAATGCACAAAACCACGAAAATACATATACAATACAGTAACAATAAGAAGAAAATAGCACGGCTATTAACTATGGCCTTTTATGGAGCCGTGACTGCTGCTGCTGTAGAGCAGTCTGTGTGGATGTGTAGTGAGAGCCAGGACAGTGATATAAAATTGATGAGATGCAACATGACCGTTCAGACTGCCTACGCTTTGAAAATATCCGATACGTATCTAATTTAGCACCACATATTGGAAGTGGCACAAACCTGATTTTTTTAGGGGAGTTAAAAGATCAGAATTCGTCCCTTCACTCTGCCGTGAAAAAGACGGATACGGGTCACATTTGTCTGCTATGTGAACATAGCCTTAAAAATAGAGTCGGCAATTTTTCGGAAGTTTCCCCAAGCCCGTTTTTGAATAACTGTGCAGGCGCAAGACCGTCTTACCTGCTCTTCCGCCCTTCAGGGGTATCGTGTGAAATTTTTTTTTTCCCATATCCACTCTGGTCTTATTTCTTTCTACTGAGGCCTTCCTCTTTTTCTCATAAACATGAACGCCGTTTGCTTCTTCTGACTCTCAGCCATGTTCAAAGTCTACGGAGAGAGCAGCGGAGCTACAATGAACGGCTAACCGCCAACCTAGCGGCTAAGCTTACCAGATACATAAACATTAGAAGTGCGCTTGCGCAACGAGCAAGTGGAAGCTAGAAAGGAACGTACACGGACACTGGCGTTAAGTGAGCACGTCAGAGTGATTAACATGTGGGACAACCAATAAATAAGGTGATACCCCCGGAACTTGAGCAGGAACAAAAGTGACAAATCCCTGCCTTTCGGACCAAACGACAAAGATTGGTTAGAGTTCTTACAGGCCTGCAGCTCAGACAGAGAACAATTTTTTAACCTCCTTTTTCTGAATACATAATGTATTGACTACTTTTAGGATTGAAGGACGATTTTACCCAGTATAACAAAAAGTGTTTCTGAACAGGATTACCAACTATAGCTTTAAATGGGACTGAAAGTTCAGTGAAAAAACAGGTAAAGCGTTTTTAATAGTAATAGTTAGTTTATTTTATCATCATAGTTATTGTTGATTTTATCGTTATTTATAATCAGAGGCTAACTTCCTTATAAACTTTTACTGTAGTTGCAGATATTAGGTTTGACCAAAACAACTGTGAGAAATTTGAAAATGTGAATCTCCTGTCTCCAAATCGTTAAAATATCCATCTGCATGACTCAAGAAACCGAAACCAGTACATGCTGATATAGTTTCACTTCTGAGAACTTGTTTAAAGTCAGAGGATTTTCCTTTAAAATACACTTTGATACTCATCATCAAATCAGCAGGGCTGCTAGGAAACATGGATATATTTTTATTCCTCGATAAAGCCCGAGCACATGATCTTATCTTCTTTCTGTCGGGGATGGTGTTGGTTTTTGATAATGTGTTTAATAAAATCAAAGCAAAGCCAGAAAATACTTAGGAGATGTGGAAAGTTTGATCTCTTAGCTTGTATGATACTTATCTTTTAAACTCAGACCTAAATGAAGACATTTATGTCACTGCAGCAAGATGCAAATTGCAAAAATGTTAGTCAGAAAATCTGAGTTTCATCCCGATGCTGTTGAAACACTAATGATTTTCAGGAAATGCCTTGTTAAAATAAGTCTAAAAACATCTCACACACACATCTTCTAAATCTGATGCTTCAGAAATTAAAGCAGACAAATTCAATATAGATTTACATCTATGTGACTTTATTCTAAATGTACTGGAAGTTGGATTCAGCAACAAATACTGATTGATAGGAGCCTCCATAATAATAATAATAATAATAATAATAATGATAATGGCCTGGGAACGCCTTGGGATTCCTCCTGAGGAGCTGGCCCAAGTGGCTGGGGAGAGGGACGTCTGGGCCTCCCTACTGAAGCTGCTACCCCCGCGACCCGACCCCGGATAAGCGGAAGAAGACGGACGGACGGACGGACGGACGGATAATGATAATAATAATAATAATATAAATGGTTGAACCTTTCTTATTTTTAATTACATAACCCCAATTGCTGGTTGCTTTTCTTTCTTATCCAAGTGTGAGTTGAAATGCAGGATCCATGTAATTTTGTTTTTGACTGTTTTTTCCCCCTCCTCTCAAACTATCAAAGGAAGAGAAACAGAAAAGTTGTTTTTTTATTTTTCATTTCAAGAGGCTTTTAATTTCCAGCCATTTTTTAAATGAATAGAACAGCTTATCTAAAGATGAAGATCTTTACTTGTATATAACAACCATCAAGACTCTTTGTGGTGTGTGTAAAGTTTCCGAACATTTATTTTGCTACAGGCAGTCAAATAAAAAGTGCTGCTTTTGCAACATGATCTCGACTGTTTGCTTTCTTCCTAATCATTCGTCTCTTTGGATACTGGAGTGCAATCATGAATCATTTGTTTGTCGCTGAGCTGCTTTTACAGCTGCAGCTCCAGGCCTCATAAATACCAAGAGTTTCCACTATAACTCAGATTTTTTTTTTTTTTTTGCTCTCGTTTGAAATATCCTCTGGGATAGACGGCTGTGAAAGATCTACTGCTAAAGCTAAAGGTCATAATAATGAAAACATATTAATGCAGACCTGTGTGCGCCCTTTAAATCAGGAGTCATAAGAGTTGAGGACAGAGTTGATAAAGTATGTAATAAAATGTAATCCAATTGCATCACTCATATATCAGCCTGATGATAATCCAACCAGAAACCCAGAGTTATACCTTAAAGCGTTAAACTCAAGTTCACACACTAGAAGACACCACAAACTGCGGTGAAAGTTAAAATCTGTATGTATATGCACAGTGCCTTGCAAAAATATTCAATATTCACACCCCTCAGACTTCTCCACATGTCCTGTTCCAACCATAAACTGCAGTGATTTTTTTGGTATATCTCTACCACCTTTACCCATCTGGAGATGTATCTTTACAAAATAGCTTAAGTTCAGTCTCATTGGATGGAGAGTGAAAAGCAATCTACAGGTCTTGTCTGAGGTTCACATTCAGACTCAGGTGTGATCTTTGACTGGTCCTTTCTACATCAGGAATGTGCTTTCATCTAAACAGTTTCATTTTGCAGCACTGGATTAATGTTTAGGATCTCTCTCCTACCCGAAGCTGAATCTCCACCCCAATCTGAAGCCTATTCTAGGAGCAAGTTTATTTTCCTGCATACTCTCTGCCCAGCCTCCTCAACCCTGCTGAATAAAAGCATCCTCACAGAATGATGCTGTCACCACATTGTTTCAATGAGAGAAGGATGTTTTGAGTCTGATTTTTCATCCTTAAGTGTTTTGTCTGCAGGCCAAAACTCCATTTAGGTCTCATTCCTCCTCCGGGTTTCAGTAGACACGGTGTCTGCCTCATTGACCAAAACTGGATCTCTGCAGCTCCTCCAGAGTTACCATGGGCCTATTAGCTGCTATTAAATGCTCTCCTTTCCTGGAATGTAGTTTTACTAATAATTATAAGACCTCTGAAGGCAACAAGCTGCATTGGATTTATGTAAAAGGATCATAGTAAAGGGGCACGCCACACTTTTCAGATTATATAGTCACATTCAACCTATTCAAATATATGGGCTCGTTAAAGGTAGCTTTTGAAAATAACCATATTGAAGCAGGCATTAAATAATCTTTTCATCGAGCCCACATTTTTTTTTATTACAAATGTGTCTTAAATGTTTTCATTAGCTGTAAGCGTAATATCATAATTAACAGAAATAAATGCTGTAAAACACCAGTCTGTGCTTAAATCATATACTCACTTAATTAATTTAGTTTCTGAAATATATAAACATTTCCTAATATACTTCATTGAACATAAATATCGGAAATTAATTTTGAAAACCATTTATCTTTTTTTTCCCTCTACATCATAGTTATGATCCACATTGTGTCTATGCATGAAATAAAATCAAAATGAATCAAAAAATGTTACAGTTTGCAGCTGGAACATGGGCTGATGAGTACAAACCTTCACTGTAGCACTAGATTCTTTAATTTAACTTATAGGAGTGATTTTGGTGTTCAATGTGTGCAGCAACATGTATGGGAATCTCATTAAAAACCCCTACTCTTGTTAAAGACATGTAACAGCATGCTTGTGAAAACCTGGCACGTAAAGTCAGCAGAAGTGAGGAAGAGTGCTGCAGGAACCCTTTTTTTCCTGGGCCTGGCTGTGGGGCTGTGTGTGTCTGAGTGTCATTAATCCTTCACAAGACGCCATGGCATTTGATTGGGCAGGAATGATGATGGGGCAATGCTTAGTCAGCACAAACATAAATCCATCCCACTGGCAGAAGGAAGGAATGGTGAACATCACCGGTGACCCCGACCACAAAGCTAAAATGAAATGCCTGCTGAAAAAGAAAACAAAGATGTAAACTGAGTTTAATGTATGGACTAGCTTAGAAATTCAAAGTGGACTGCCTTATACTCAATAGAACTGCAGATGAAACATACTTTAGTCATGTCGCTTAGCTAAGATATACTAAAATTACAGAAGATGATTTCTCTTTTATCATTGTGTATGTTTGTATTAGCCTTTAAAAATGTAAGTTAAATTTAGACAGAACTTTCTAAAATAGTTATCTATTAAAGTTAACATTTGAATGTGTTTGTCCTATAGATATTCACTGCTTCAGTCAGAAAAATGAATCAGAATCAGCATGAAAGCAGACCAAGAGGGATCTGTGTGTAATGCTGATATAAACTCATAATTTAATGGGGTGCTGCTCTCTTGCTTTTCCTTCTAAATACGCAGCCCTCAAGGATCTGTTAAGATTTGCTTTCAATTTTCAATTCAATTCAATTCAATTTTATTTATATAGCGCCAAATCATGAAACATGTCATCTCAAGGCACTTTACAAAATCAAGTTCAATCATATTATACAGATTGGGTCAGATTATACAGATTGGTCAAAATGTCCTATATAAGGAAACCAGTTGATTGCATCAAAGTCCCGACAAGCAGCATTCACTCCTGGGGAACCGTAGAGCCACAGGGAGAGTCGTCCGCATTGTACATGGCTTTGCTGCAATCCCTCATACTGAGCAAGCATGAAGCGACAGTGGGAAGAAAAACCACCCATTAACGGGAAAAAAAAACCTCCGGCAGAACCGGGCTCAGTATGAACGGTCATCTGCCTCGACCGACTGGGGTTACAGAAGACAGAGCAGAGACACAACAAGAGAGACAAAAAAGCACAGAAGCACACATTGATCTAGTAATCTGTTCTACATTAGATGGTAATAGTCGGTGATCTGTCCTCCCTGGATGATTTCACAGTCAACAGAACGTCAGATCAGGTGTACCTACTATGAAGAAAAAAGAGAGAGAACAAAAAGTTAAAAGCTGAAATGACAACAGTCATTTCAATGTAACGCAATGCAAATCTGGAGAACAGTAGACTGGAGAACAGTAAAAATCAGTAGAGTGAGAAAAGTAGACCCTGATGTCCTCCAGTAGCCTAAGCCTATAGCAGCAAAACTATAAAGGTAGCTCAGAGTAACATGAGCCACTCTAGTTATAAGCTTTGTCAAAAAGGAAGGTTTTAAGATTAGTCTTAAAAGTAGACAGGGTGTCTGCTTCACGGACCAAAACTGGGAGTTGGTTCCACAAGAGAGGAGCCTGATAGCTAAAGGATCTGCCTCCCATTCTACTTTTAGAGACTCTAGGAACCACCAGCAGACCTGCAGTCTGAGAGCGAAGTGCTCTGTTAGGAACATACGGAGTAATCAGAGCTCTGATATATGATGGAGCTTGATTATTAAGGGCTTTATACGTTAGAAGAAGAATTTTAAATTCTATTCTTGATTTAACAGGAAGCCAATGAAGGGAAGCTAAAATTGGAGAAATATGATCCCTCTTGTTGATTTTCATCAGAACTCTTGCTGCAGCATTTTGGATAAGCTGAAGACTTTGAACTGCATTTTGTGGACTTCCTGATAGTAAAGAATTACAATAGTCCAGCCTTGAAGTAACAAATGCATGGACTAGTTTTTCAGCATCACTCCTGGACAGAATGTTTCTAATTTTGGCGATATTCCGGAGGTGAAAAAAGGAAACTCTGGAGACCTGTTTAATATGGGATTTAAATGACATGTCTTGGTCAAAAATAACACCAAGGTTTTTTACTTTATTACCAGAGGCCAAGTTAATGTCATCCAGATTAAGTGATTGGTTAAGAAGTTTATTTTTTGAGGACTCTGGCCCAAAGATTACAACTTCGGTCTTGTCAGAATTTAGATGCAGGAAATTTAAAGTCATCCAGCTTTTGATGTCATCAAGACATGACTGCAGTCGAAGTAATTGATTGGATTCATCAGGATTTATGGATAGATATAGCTGAGTGTCATCAGCATAACAGTGGAAATTAATCCCATGCTGTCTGATAATTTTGCCGATCGGAAGCATATATATAGTAAAGAGAATTGGTCCAAGGACTGAACCCTGTGGTACTCCACAGGTGACCCTAGAGTTTGAGGAAGATTTATTATTAACATGAACAAACTGGAATCTGTCCGACAGATAAGATTTAAACCAGCCTAATGCTTTCCCCTTAATCCCTACAGTATGTTCAAGTCTTTGTAGGAGAATATCATGATCAACTGTATCAAATGCAGCACTAAGATCTAACAGGACAAGTACAGACACAAGTCCATTATCTGAGGCCATGAGAATATCATTAGTGACCTTCACCAGAGCCGTTTCAGTGCTATGATGAGCTCTGAAGCCTGACTGAAACTCCTCAAGTAGGTCATTGCTTTGTAAATGTTCACAAAGTTGATTAGCAACTACTTTCTCAAGAATTTTAGATAAGAAAAGAAGATTAGATATAGGTCTGTAGTTTACTAGCTCATCTTGATCAAGAGAAGGTTTCTTAAGTAAAGGTTTAATAACAGCTACTTTAAAAACCTGTGGTACATATCCATTTACTAAGGATAGATTAATCATGTCTAAAATAGGACCACTGATCAAAGGGAATACCTCCTTAAACAACTTGGTTGGGATTGGGTCTAACATACAGGTAGAAGGTTTAGATGAAGCTAAGATTTTAGATAGCTCAGAAAGCTCTACTGCTTTTAAACAGTTCAAACACTGTGCAGGTTCTAAAGATTCCTCCAATGCTGCCTTACTTACTGGGGATGAGGTAATCATGTTTGGGAGGATGCCAATTATTTTATTTTTAATGGCATCAATTTTATTTATGAAGAATCCCATAAAATCATTACTACTAAGAGCTAAGGGAATGGATGGATCAACAGAGCTGCAGCTCTGAGTAAGTTTGGCAACTGTACTAAAGAGAAATCTAGGATTATTTTTATTCTCTTCAATTAATGATGAAAAATATGCTGCTCTAACTCTGCGAAGGGTCTTGTTATACAACAATAGACTGTCCCTCCAGATTAAGTAGGATTCCTCTTGGTGTGTAGAGCGCCATTTTCTCTCCAATTTCCTAACATTGTGCTTCAAGGAACGCAGCTCTGAATTAAACCAGGGAGCCAGCTTCCTGTGAATTATCACCTTCTTTTTCAAGGGAGCTACATTATCTAATGCAGAACGCAATGAGGAAGTCACACTGTTAGCAAATGTATCTATTTGTGAATGGGAAGAAACAGCATTGCTGCCATCTACAGGGCATTTCTGCAATACTGAGGATATTAAGAGGGGGACAGACTCTTTAAGTTTTGATACAGCATTATCCGATAAAGATCTACTATAATGGAACCCTCTTTTGGGGGTGGAGAAATCGGTTAGATTAAACTCAAATGTTATTAAAAAATGATCAGATAGGACAGGGTTGTGAGAGAATACTGTTAATTCTTCACAATCAATGCCATATGTCAGCACAAGGTCCAAAGTATGGAGCCGAGAGTGCGTTGGCTTATGCACATTTTGAGCAAAACCAATTGAATCTAGGATAGTTTTAAAGGCTACACTAAGGTTATCACATTCAGTGTCAACATGGATGTTAAAATCACCCACTATAATAACCTTGTCAGTATTTAACACTAAATCAGATAAGAAGTCTGACAGTTGATCCAAAAACTGAATGTAAGGGCCTGGTGGACGATACAAAACAATAAACAGAAGAGGTTTTATTGCTTTGCAGTTTGGATGAGGGAAACTGAGGGTTAAATGTTCAAAAGAACTGTAATTATTAATTGGCCTGGGACTAATTAATAAATCAGACTGAAAGATGGTTGCCACTCCTCCTCCTCTTCCCACAGATCTGGGAATGTGGAAATTTGAATAACTGGAGGGAGTTGACTCATTTATACTAACGTAGTCCTCTTGTAGCCAGGTTTCTGTGAGACAAAACAAATCAATCTGTTTATCAGAAATCAATTCATTAACTAACAAAGTCTTTGGAGGGAGAGACCTTATATTTAATAGACCACATTTAATTCTTTTATTTTTTGGTTCAAAGTGATCCGTATGGATTTTTATTAGATTTTTATGATTTGTTCCCTTTAGATCAGTTTTTGATCTGTTAAGTTTTGGCCGTGGGAAAGACACCGTCTCAATAGGATAATGGGTGGGTAACAGTACAGAAGCTGCAGAGAGGTGTGTTAAACTACGGCTCTGCTTCCTGGTCTGGACCCTGGGTTGTCAGCATTTAGGAGAACTAATAAATCCGGCCAGATTCCTAGAAAGAAGAGCTGCACCATCCAAAGTGGGATGAATGCCGTCTCTCCTGATCAGACCAGGTTTTCCCCAGAAAGTTTGCCAGTTATCAATGTAGCCCACGTCGTTTTCTGGACACCACCTAGACAACCAGCGGTTGAATGATGACATGCGGCTAAACTTGTCATCACTGGTCAGATCAGGCAGGGGACCAGAGAAAATTACAGAGTCCGATATTGTTTTAGCAAACTCACACACCGAAGCAACACCAACTTTGGTGACCTCTGATCGGCGTGACCGGGTGTCATTACCGCCAGCGTGAATAACAATTTTGCGGTATTTACGCTTATCCTTAGCCAGCAGTTTTAGGTAGGATTCTATGTCGCCCGTTCTGGCCCCTGGTAGGCATTTAACTATGGTTCCTGGTTTCTTTAGTGCCACGTTTCTTATTACAGAGCTGCCAATAATTAAGGTCGGCTCCTCGGCGAGACTGTCGCTCAGAGGGGAAAATTTATTAGAAACGCAGATGGGTTGGTGGTGATCTGGGGGTTGAAATCTAGAGCTATGCTTACTACGAACCGTCACCCAGCCGGCCTGCTTAACCGGTTGTTCGAGTGCGGCTGTTGGTTCGCTACGTGAAGTTACTCTTTGTGGCTCCGCGCTAGCAAAGGAGCGGCTATCAGCTGGTTTTTCAACAGCACGGAGCCGGGTCTCCAGTTCTGACACCCTCGCCTCCAAAGCTACAAAAATACTACATTTATTACATGTACCATTATCACTAAAGGAGGCAGAGGAATAACTGAACATCTGACACAGAGAGCAGCAGATAGGAGACTTAGTCAGAGACGGAGAAGCCATTATGAGGCTAAGGCTTGGCTAGCGCTAGGCTAACGCTAGGCTAAAGCTAGGCTAGCGCCCTGTTATCACGCCAAAGAACAAACCGTGTGAAACACGAGGAGTTCTCAAACGTGATGAGCAGCCACAGAAAATGTTTTAAAAGTGCTTATGTTTGGAAACAGGTGTTACAGCAAAGAGGTTTAAAGATAAAAAGCGAGAGAGCCTGGAGCAAAAATCCGTCGTTCACACAGCAACAACAGGAAGTGACAACAGGAAGTGACACAATACGCCTTACCGCAAACAGGAAGTCATTCATTTCATTCCTTTATTTCAAAACATCTTCAACTGCAATGTCATGTTTCTCAAAATTTGGATATAATAAAAAAGAAAGCCTGTTCATTTATGAAAAAGATGCATATTAAAACAATTCTCATCCAAGTAAGATTTCTGTTGAATTGTATATGATACAATTTGTGAACATCAATTTTTAAGTCTTGTTACAGATTCTCTGTTTGATTTAAGCCAGAGGTCTTGTTTATAAAGCTTGCGTATGCACAGTATGGGGCCCGAAACTTGCATACATCACTTTCCACGCAAAAGTTGGGATCTATAAAAATAAATACTTGACGGGAAAATGTGCGGTCCTCACATTCTGACACAGCCATGCTCTCATTTCAGAAACGGGGGGAAATTGGTGATGCAGACGGTAAAGTGGTGCATTACAGCCAAACTGCATAATGATTCCTCTCAGACGTTCAATTTCACTCCATATCAGACTTTAATGATAGACTGACTTCATCATAAACCTTCAGAACCCCAGTGTTATTCATGCTTGCCCTGGTGACACATAACTACACAAAAGGACCTTTCAAATAAATAAATAAATGCCCATAAGCACACTTAAACCTTAAATAAAAGTTTGTACATTTTATCCACCATCACATTCATATTTCCGATGATCACCAGAGTGACGTGTACCACAGATTAACAAATTATTGTGACAAGGTGTGCGGCAATTACCTTAATTGCTGTAAACGGTGAACATACTTGTGTGTAAAGCTGCGCGGTGGATGAATTGGCACTGCGGGAAGAGCTTGCAGATGGGAGAATTAGGAGGATCAAATATTTCCTGGCCAAGATGCACCGTCTGATACTGAGTACAATTGAACATCTGAGAGGAATCATGGTTCAGTTAAGCCGCAATGCACCATCTAAGTCGCTAATTTCCCCCTGCCTCCAAAATGAGCGTACGCCTGGGTCAGAGTTGCTGTGAGGAGCACACATTTTCCCATTAAGTTTTTTTTTTTTTTAAAATAGATCCCAGCTTTGAGTGAAAAGTGACGTACACAAGATTCAGGACAAATTTTGTGCGTACGCAAGGTTTATAAATGAGACCCAGATCTGCGGAGATCACAACTAATAGTTGAGTGATTCTACCACATGAGTTGTGGATCACAGCAGCTCCCCCAGAGTAACTATGAGGCTCTGATTAATGTTCCCTTTGGCAATCCTTTAGGTGCGTGGATAGATGCCTTTACAGTCCAATCAGACACTTTGGACCCCGCTTTAGCAAATAAAATATGTTTTGAAAAAAATTTCCATTTCCATTTGTTCTTTCAGGTTTAGAACGGAGCTGAGGCAAAGGGTTTGGTGGACAATCTGGTTTTTGTCCGTCGTACCTTAGCATTTCCTTCTTCAAATAATAGCTTGAACAGAGCTCTGTGTGACGTTCAAAGGCGTTGGGATACTGTTTTAAAACCCAGCCCTGCTTCAAACATCTCCACAACTCTCTGCTGAGCTCCTTGTTCATCATGGTGCTGTTTGTTCACTGATGTTCTCTAACGCACCTCATGCGTCTTCGCAGAACATATGGATTTATGCTGGGATTAAGTTACACAGGTGGGCTCTTTTCAAGTGAGTAAGGATCAAGAATCGATTGTCTTAGTTTCTGAAGACAATTGGGTGCTACGGATTGTATATAGTGGTATTAAAGGGAGTTGAAAACAAATAAACTACAAATTTTTTCTTATTTTTATTTGTAAAACATTGTTGGAAAAAAAGCAAACCTTAATTTTCTAGGACTTTTTGGGATTGTATGCCATAGACCTAATTTTGGTCTGTGGCAGGTCGACAGCATTTAATCCTGATAAAATACAGTTTGGGTTGTAAAGTTCAATGCATATGACTACTTTGCCGATGCAGACACTGAGGAAGCATAGCATACAATAACGGCAAACATTTAGATTCATGTCGTTATTCTTTTACCGATGCGACTCGACGCTCTGCTGGGATGATGATCGGGTGTCTCTGTCTGGCTTCAGTCAACTTTTAACACAGCTGTGAACCTTCCCCCTGCAGTCATTCACCGTCTTCCAGCTACAGCAGCCTTTTTGTCACTTTCTTGTGATCTATTCGAAGCCGCAGCTGCAGGATAGAAAGATCAATACTTGGAGAAAAAAAAGGAGTTTGCGGACGGCCATGAGAACGGAGGAAACAGAGAGAAGTTCACTCTGAGTTCAGAGGGTCGTGACACAGCAGCTTGCTTCACTTCAGAGGCCTCCTGGGCTCCAAAAACACCAGACGATGAAACATCATCGACTCTAATTATCTCTTGCTGGACGCTCGGGCTGCAAACCTGCTGATGGCATCCAACTTCTTTGTGGTAACCGTGGCAGTGCTACTGGCACCAACTAACATGAAAGGCACACAGTTCTTGGATCTTTATGAGAGTATCTGGGGACTCGGGAGGTCTCGTGAAAATTACATTTGTCTGTAAAAGCCTTTGCTGTGTGACATTAAAACACCTGGGGAAGGTAACAGGTAAACAGGTAATTGCAAATGTGTGAGCAAGTTAAAGTAGAGGTTCATTCTTCTCTGCTTCAAAAGCTCTTCCTGATTTTATACCACCACTTGTCCTCTTGCTAGAAACAGATCACATTTGTGACGCTTCACTAAGGAATGTTGCTAACCTCTAGTTATTATATATCAACTCATTGTTAAAACTTATTTGGGCTGCTACAGATTTATTTCAGTTTGTTTTTTGTCACACTTCACTGTGTAAAATTATAATATCAGACAAAGGTGACCTGAGCAGATACTCAAATCTAGGGCTGGACCATATAGAGAAAAAGCATATTGATAAAATAGAAGTCGTATTGATCGATATCGATAATTATCAACAAATTCAAAACATATATTTTAAGTGCAGCCCTCGCTATTTTATGCTGTTGCTTAGCGGCCTATTTTTAGATACAGAACAACGAATTCAAACTCAACCTATTATTCAACCAACTTTTTACCGAAACTGCAAGTTTTTAAAAAAGAAAAAAGAACGTGTTCTCTCTGAGCTCTTTGAAGGGGGCAGCCTTACTCAAATCCTTTTATTTATAAAGGGAAACAAGTTATCCAAACCAACCTGTCCCTATATGTGAAAAAGAAAAAGCTTATTAAATCTAATTACTAGTTTTTCTACTCTCTGAGGTTACAACAGCCATCTGGTGTTTGTGATAACTGGTATTGACTCTTTACGTTTTTTCTCTGTGAAGGAATTTTAACATCCTCTTCTTTTTTCTTTTTTTTTTTGCAGAAGTATTGATCAATCATTTGATTCACATTGGAGTGGTTCTATTGTGAAACAGCATCACAGTAAAATGTATTGTAATCACTGTTATTTAGAGGTGACCATGCTGAGGAGTACCACCATGTTTGAACGTTTGTATTATTTCAATCTGAAAAACTCACACGGAAAGAAGAGACAATTAGAAGAATTTATTGATACAATATTTTAAGACTTTGGCGCTCAGACCTCGGCAGGAAACATTCACGCTGAATTATACTTCAATATGCATAAGCAGGTGTATGAGAATAAGGATGTTCCCCCCAGGCCTGAAACTGGTGGTGGAGTGGAGATAGAAGAAGTTTGTTCTGTCCATAGATGCTGGTTTGCGAGATGATCTACTTGAGCTGAATTGGTGGGATCCAGTAGACTGCGTAAGCTGGTACCAGTACTTCACTCGGGACCCGAGGGATAGATGTCCAACTTGGATAATACAGGTTTGCATGAACTGTCCATGATGAGCAAGCATGAAACCTCTGGCAGAACCAGGCTCAACATGGCGGTCTTCTGCCGGACCAATTGAGATGTGACAGGGAATTACGTAAGAGTCCGGGGAGGATTTACACTCTGATAGGGACGAGGTTGTAGCAGCACCATAGGAAGCCAACGGAGCTTGCTACGATGGTGGAGAAGGGGATGGAGGTGGGGTGAATCAAGTCATAAGAGTCCAAATCAGACATTATGTAGCCACTGCTTGCTTGCTGGGTAGAAGGCTGAGATGTGGATTTGAAGTTCTTTTAAGATGAACCCAGGATGCTGATTGGCTTGGTGGAGGAGCAGTTCAAAGCTGATTGGCTTGCGTCGGAGGCGAATGAGTCTCTGATTGGATGGAGGTAGGCACTAGAGTTTCTTCAATTGAATTTCCGCTTAAGCTCCATGTTTTTTTTCTGACAAGGTTTTTGGGATAATCGAGAATAACTCTTTAGATATTGTTGATGGTACTTTTATGACTCCTCGACGAGTCGTTAAGGTGCTCTTTGAGTAATTTTGGTAAGCCTGTCACCCTGGGATGGTTATGACTGTTATATGCTTTCTCCATTTGCCGATATTGCTCTCTCAGTGTTGTTTGCTGGTGTCTCAAAGCGTAAGAAATGGCTTTGTGAACATTTTCAGACTGATAGATGTCAATAACACAAGATGAACATCTTATAGCTTCAAGCGTTTATTTACAGACCTCTCGTTTCAGTGGCGATCAATGAGGTACACCGATCAAGCTTCCACATTTTCAGTCAAAATCTTCTATGTGTTATATAAAACATCCAGGAAGACAACTTTGCTATTATCCCTCCTGCATGCTGTGGACAGTTTACATATTCTCTGTCTTCTCTAAGCCCCAGTGGGTCGAGGCAGATGAGCGTTCACACTGAGCCAGGTTCTGGTTCTGCTGGAGGTTTTCCTCCCTGTTAAAGGGGAGTTTTCCTCTCCACTGTCGCTTCATGCATGCTCAGTATGAGGGATTGCTGCAAAGCCATCAACAATGCAGACGACTGTCCACTGTGGCTCTATGCTCTTTCAGGAGGAGTGAATGCTGCTTGGAGAGACTTGATGCAATCTGCTGGGTTTCCTTAGAGAGGAAACTTTCTGACCAATCTGTATAATCTGATTGAATTTGACTTTGTAAATTGCCTTGAGAAGACATGTGTTGTGAATTGGAGCTATATAAATAAAACTGAACTGAACTGAATTGAATATGTAAGGCTATATTATATAGCTATGTAAAGCTATAATTTCTGGATCATATGCTTTTGAATTTTTCCAACTAAATAATCTTGAAATTAACCACAAGTAAAAAGTAGTTTTTTTCAGCAGCACATATCCATGGATGTGTGCCTGTGTGTGTCTTGACCAGTCCCACATCTATGTATGCTACCGAACACGACCATTTATCAAAACAAACAAGTCACACAGGAGGAAAGGTGGATGTGGAGCAAACCTGCTGCTGGATCTGCAGAAACAGAAAAAAAATGTAGGAGTGGAAAAAACCCAAACAGAGAGTATTTTATTACCTGGAAGTGGGAAAATTAGTTTTGTCAACAAATGGCCCATCTATTTCCCCTCACATCAATGGCCTCATGGCATGTGATTTATCTTTGCCGTATTGGAAGCAGTGGAGTGAAAAAGAAAGAGGGGGGAGGTGTTTAGCGGATAGACTGCTGTTGCCTTGAACAGTTTTTTTTGGGTCTAACCATGAAAAGAGTTCATGCATGTTACATTACTCTGACTAGGGATATGAAAAGATCAGGATATGAAAGGATCAGAAATAGTATCCTCGTTTTACATATCAAGCAGCAAGCACAAGCTCTGCTGTGAGGATGGTAGACAGGATCAAGTAATCATATCTCACAGTAAGAAAGCTGCACACATGCAACAGAACTCTCCGTCTTTAATTCAGACACACATTTTCCTGTCACTTTTGTAATAAAATTAATCATTCTGTATAAGGGTAAACAAACTAGGCACAAATCAGCTGCTTATTTACTTGCACAGAACTATTAATTAGCCATTGCAAAGCAATAATTTACTCCAGACAGATGACTATTTTTGAAAATGAATGGACTATTTAAAGCTTTAAATAACTTCTGCAGTATTTTTGATTTTTAATACTTAGCAGCGAGTGCTTGTTTAGATTTTGCTTTGCTCAAATAAGACTACTGAAGTTCGTAATTGTGAGAACAGATTTAGTAACTCTACCCTAAATCTACAAATATCCCTTGGTAGCTCTGAGTGTTTTGTGTCTTTTGGGCTGTCCATCTCTTCGAAGGTAGGCCTTTTGATGATGTACTACCCTCCCATCTTCAAACTTGCTACCAATAACACAAGAGTATCAGACGACCAGGAGGGCTCACAATAAATACCACAATGTCTTCTGCAACAAATCAGTTGTTTTCATTGCCAAGCCTCTAACAAATCTGAATGAAATATTTATTGGTTCAGAACTGGCCCTATCCATTTTGGCGCCCTCGGCAAAATGATGGTGTCCCCAGCTTCTTTAGAGTTGTCACCAACCCATTACCACTGTTTGACAACGTGTGCTTGACCAGAATCCAAATAAATAAATAAAAAATCAAGTCCAAAGGGCTGAATAATGAAAATCTCATAAAATAACTGCGACATTCAGAGAACAAGAAATAAACCAACAGAATGAGATTTTCTTGAACAAAAGATCTTTCATAGATGAATTTCAGTCCAGTTCAAATGTGTTTTGCCCCACAGGCTCAATACATATAAATACATAAGAAAACATTTAAGTAAAAAATGTGAAGACAGGTAGCTTTTTAGATCCCTTGTCATAATCAAGTTTAACTGCTTTGTTTACCTGTCTGCAGCAGGACAATTATGTTATTGTAAACATGTCAGGTCCCTTTATCTAAATAGGAGGAATAGCAGCCTTCTTTCAATGAGATTTAGAAAGATCCTTCGCTGCCCACAGTGAGGAAATTTAGGTGCACCAGCAACAAATAGCAAATTTACAAGATAGTAAAAAAAAATACTGTAAAGTTATTTGTTATTAAAACTAGCATCTCCAAGAAATTGAAGATGTGCACAGTTTTAAATCACCCTACTCAATCGCAAAACATATATGTATATTGTGCATAAAAAACAGGAACACCCATAAGGAAAAGAAAAACATGTAAAAAAATCAAACATTCAATTCAATTCAATTCAATTCAATTTTATTTATATAGCGCCAATTCATGAAACATGTCATCTCAAGGCACTTTACAAAGTTAAGTTCAATCATATTATACAGATTGGGTCAGATTATACAGATTGGTCAAAAATGTTCCTATATAAGGAAACCAGTTGATTGCATTAAAGTCCCGACAAGCAGCATTCACTCCTGGAGAAGCGTAGAGCCACAGGGAGAGTCGTCTGCATTGTACATGGCTTTGCTGCAATCCCTCATACTGAGCAAGCATGAAGCGACAGTGGGAAGAAAAACTCCCCATTAACGGGAAGGAAAACTTCTGGCATGAACGGTCATCTGCCTCGACCGACTGGGGGTTACAGAAGACAGAGCAGAGACACAACAAAAGAGACAAAAAAGCACAGAAGCACACATTGATCCAGTAATCTGTTCTACATTAGATGGTAATAGCGGGTGAGGTGTATTCTTTGGATGATGTCACAGTTAACAGAACGCCAGACCAGGCGTCTCCAGTTTCTGTTTCATATATTGCACGTCATATAAGGCTTATATGATTTAATCTTGAAAGTGACCACTTTTGCATTTATTTCATACAATATAATATAATGAATTTACCAGGAATCACATGGGAAGTATGTATGTTTTATGTAAGTAGGCATCATCTGAGAACTCTTGAAGATGGCAACCTGGGGAGTTGATGGAGAAGTCTGTAGTGTAGAGGGTAAAGAGAAATGCAGCCAGCACCCAGCATTGTGTGTCCCAGCACAGAGGGACTGGTGGTGGTCCACTCCTGACAACCTCAACATTTCCCTAGGAAGTCCTGGTTGGATGGTATTAAAAGCACTTCATAGTACTTCCAGGAATCTTGAGATGGTTCAGAGTTTGATGCAGGAAATACATGACGGCATCATCCACCCTGCTTTATTTATCCTAAAACAATTTTTGGTTACAGTTCCTTTAAATATCTAGCTCTCAGGTTTTCAAATCTACATTCAAAATCACAAAAAACTACCACTTGTAGTTTTATACTGACCACCAGGCCTTCACTATTGCTTCAGCATTTAACGTCCCACTTCTTATCTTGTTTTGCTAGCTTGCTATTTTAGAGTTCAACTTTGCAGAAGCAACGGTGGAAACAGTAAAAACTGCTGCGAGGCAGCTGCTCATTCTTTGACAGTCCGCCAAACGCGCTGCTTGGCAGCAAAAGCAAAGAATCTTGGAGTAAAACCAACATGTCTAAGGTGGAGCAGGATCTTGTGTAGGGCAAATTAACTTCTTTTGGCCCTGAATTTGGACTTTGGTGAAAGTGCACAGAAGGAGGCTGCAAGAACTGAATTCATAAGATGGCTTTATCTGAATGTCAAGCCTAAGTAACATCAAATAAAGCATTTTAATACTCTTTATGGCCATTAAAGAGCATTTGACGCAAGCGCTGAGATCCATTTCCTTCATCTGGCCAGAAATATCGATATTTAAACAACACAGCTTCCAAAAAAGACTTCTTTTGTAAGCTTTCCTCTGTGACTTTACATTTGGATAAAGAAACCATAGGGGACACTGTCACTACCCCTTGCTGCATACTAATTAAAAACACAATGTAAACATCATATGTAGTTAAACTACAGCTGGCAATGAGATCTGAACATGTTCCAAAGCCCTTCCAAGTCTTCTTCACAAGAAAAAAGCTGTGCTGTTTTCACTTTGAATCACAGCTCTGACAGCTAATATCAAATGAGACAGCAGGAGCGAAAAATGGAAACCTGGCATCACAGTTTCATCAAACTCCCTGCAGAGGCACTGAATGTCGTATTCAGATGTTTTTTGCAGTTATGAAAACGAATGAATGATGCAGTTTTAACAGCTTGCATGTATGTGTCAGAAAACATTTGTTTGATTATGTGTCAATTCAAGGTATTTCAAGTGGTAGTTGGAGCGACACTAGCGCGGGAGAAAGGGAGTTTGTCCTGCAATTGGCGAGTTGCTGGTTTGATCCCCTGCTCCGACCGTCTCACTTCACCCGAATTGCCGGCTGGTGGTGTCGTTGTATAGCAGCCTCGCTTCTGTCAGTCTGCCTCAGGGTAGCTGTGGCTACTAACATCGCTCTCCACCGTCAGGGGGTGAATGGCGCTTTCGGGTTGTCAGACTAGTTAAGGTGCATTGTTTTTCGAGAGCTCAAGCCATTTTACCATTTGTTTTTTTAGTTCAAAGTATTTCTTTTTCAAATAATTTGACAAAAAAGGAAAGTTGAAAGTCATTTTACTCATGTTCACAGAGTTAAAGGCAGCGCCCTATGGAAACCGCGTTGGCGGGGTCCTGGGCAGTTAACGCAAGGCCTCAGTCCAATCATTTCCCCAATGGACGGTTGGACGGTTGTTGGAACTGTAATTTCTATTACAATGCAAATTGTAGTTGACAATAAAGATTGATTGATTGATTGATGACAATTCGTTAAAGTGGCACATGGCACTTTTATACTAGCATATGCCAGAAAAGAAGTGGCATATTGCACGTTTTTACTGGCATGCCAGATACCTCTTTTCACTTCAGGTGCTGCCAGAGATGTTTTGGGCTCTAAAGTGACACACATTTTTTTTTATCTACAATAGCAAGAAAATACAGAAGGCACTTTTCACGCAACGCAAAAGACAGATTACATGCAGGAAAAACATATCTATACTTCATCATTTGTGAAATCTCTTAGGCACATGTGTCAAACTCAAGGCCCGCAAGCTATAATCCGGCCCGTCAAGGCAATTTATCTGGTCCTCAAGAGCCAAAAAAGGTATGTCATATCATAAAGTGGAGGCATACGTCCTATTAAATTTTAAAAGTGGCTAAAACTGTGTATCCTGTAGCAAATGTTTTTTTAACTGTGTAGTAACAGCATTCTGCCACTAGATGTCAGTTTTCCCTCAACACATTAAAACAACCCAGAAATGTCCAAAAAGAGAAAAAGTGATGCAGAATGATGAGAGTTTAAAGTGTAACTCACCCCAGTATCAACTTTCTTTGCAGATAAACTGGGCCTAAGGGTGCTACTTTTATGTTAATGTGCATTTTTTAATATTTCTATGTGAACTGAAATTAAATTATGAAATCAAACCGGCTCTTTTAATGACTTCATGATGCCAAAGTGGCCCAATATAGAAATGAGTTTGACATCCCTGCTCTAAGGCATCTGATTATTTGTTATTGTTGTTGAACAGTGTACCCAATAAAGCAGCCAGTGCGTGTAGATTGCGACTAGTATCAACAACAGGGAGGAATTTATTTAAGAATAGGACAAGTCTAAAAAATATACTTGTTTTGACTTAACTGAAAAGTTATTTTCTTGTCACTGGCCTCTAATCTGAGGGAGAATGAAGTGAAGCTTTGCGGCACAATTTCCCCTGTTCCTAAAGATGGCGGGGGAAAGGAAGGTATTATTTATCCAAAAATAACTGTGTAGTCCTAAGAAATGAGACATGACGACGAGGAAAAAGCATATATGAAATGCATTTTAACTGCCTCTCAACAAATGTGCAGCATATTTAATTAATCCTTTACACAAAATAGTCTCATTCCTATTTTTTTAGGCAAACTAAACACATCCTTTCTTAGTAAAAAATAAAATTTAGTGCAAGAGAGGATTGCAAAATAATCCTCACAGCTGGAAGTCATCTCAGTCTCTTCCATGTCATCTTATTTTTATTGGTTCGATAGGATTTCTCTAACAAAATAAGAACTTCAATTTGAGAAAAGCACTCAGCAGTTTGGTCCTTTATAGACGGAGCAGAACAGGCCATAACTATATTATACTGATTCACGTCAGTCAGGATTACAGTCGGAGATCTGTGCCAGTGGAAATTTTCCAAAAAAGAAACATAAGTTTGTCCACCAACACGTTTCTTTACTCGCGTAGATTTGAAAGGCATAGGCCCACAGATATTGCCCTAGTTAAGAGTTTTTCTGTCAGGAAACGTGTTGTAATTTGAGATCATTTTGTTGAAGTTGTCCATGTTGAAGCAAATTTTCTTAGGATTACCTAATGGGTAGGAAACATTCTGACGTACATCTCAAGTTATGCAGAAACACAGTTGTTTTGCTTTGCTTCATGTCAAAGATACTGTTGTATGATTAAGTTAAACAGTTAATTAGTGCCCATAATTATGGTTCAACTCCAATGTTTTTTTTTAGAACATGTTGACCCCCTTGTTTTATTCATTCTCAAGCCCTCTGATTTTTAATAATGGTCATATTTCTATCATACTATTTTTTTTAAATGGCTAATGTATCTGTATCTGTCAAAGCTGGAAAAGTCTCACCAAGCTCAGGGATATGAAGCTATTTACATGATAAAGACTCACTCTTGCTCAATAAACTGTCGTGCAATTACAAGCATCCTCTGAGACGTTAACATCTTGGCAGCCATGATTTTTCGGCTAAAGAGGTTAAGGCAGCGTAAAGGAGAGCAAAAGAAGAGGGACAGAAACATTATTCCTGCAGGGACTGCGTTTTTTTATTTTCTTGTTGTTGATTCACTCAAGTATGTTTGTTAGTTCTTCCAGATGCATCTTTGCACTTTGTCAGAAAGCTGAGGTGACATGAACATTTTCATCCACGGGTGCAGAGCGGCGGTTTTACCTCAAAGGTTACTGCGGCGCCTAAACTCTATTTCTAATCTTATTCTTCATGATCTAACCTAGTCCTGAGGTAAGAACAAACATAACAACCTGAATCTGAGGAGCAGAACATCTTTGTTTTTAATTGTAAATCGGTTTTGTTACTGTTGAATAAATTCTGATTATTTTGGTGTTTATTTTCTTACCCAACAGCATTCTTCACCACAGGAATGATGTTATTTTTTTGCCTCCTGCTGTTCGACTAGTTGATGAAGAGTAATTATACTGTCTGTTTTATGCCAGCTACGGCCATTATTCCTGCTATAGTACCATCGCTGTTAAAATAACACCGCTATCAAAGTAGGAACTTTATTGTAAAATGTAATTCAGTGCCGCAGGAAATGAAAACCAGCGACATAATCGTGTTATCAGCCCATCTGACATTTAACTACTAATGTTTTTGGTGAGACTGAATTAAAAAAAACACCTTTGCAGCTCAGCTGTTACTTGGACAAGGTATTTTGATCTAAAATAATCGCCTCTGCATACACGATTCGTTTCATATATCTGATCAATTAAAAAGGGGAAGCAGTTGCAGTTAAAAACAACTTTATCTAGCCAAATTAAGTCTTTGTACATGTTAGGTTTAAATTGAGCTCTTTCAGCTGCTCCCCCATTTAGGGTGTGCCACAGCCAGTCATTACAACCCACACACAGACATGGCAGAGTTTTTACACCAGATGCCGTTCCCGATGCAACCAGGATTCGGATGGTGGTCAGTATCAAAGACGTGGACTCAGCCTGCGACATCACAGGGGAACTCTTATACATCTAAGGCAGGGGTGTCAAACTCATTTTGGTTTAGGGGCCGCATTCAGCTTAATCTGATCTCAAGAGGGCCACACGAGTAAACTCATTGCAAGATTAAATAGAACTAATAAAAGTGGACTTGTTGTTGATTTTTATATTAAATTAATTTCACTTTTACACAATATATTATGAATAACCTCAGCGTTTTTAAGAAAAGTATGTGCAATTTCAACAATACTTTTACTCAGTTAAACATTTACTTAAGTGCATTATGCATAAGAACTGATCACAGTGATTGTACAATGTTGAAAAACATTTATTCAAATTTTTTGGAACTTAAAAACACTGCATGACAAAATACATCAAACAGATAAAAATTAAGAAATGATTTAAAATCAATTTTCCACATCTGAAGCTCAGTGCTACCATCTGCTGATTAAAACACAGCGCCCCTCGTGGACAATATAGGAACTGCAGATTTTCAATTAAACGAAGTACCGTATTTTCCCGACTATAAGCCGCTACTTTTTCCCCATGCTTCGAACCATGCGGTTTATAATGTGGTGCGGCTTTTCTGTGGATTTTTCGTAACCCACCAGGGGGCGCTTCAGCAGAAAGTAAAAAAAATGAGACGGGTGGGAAGTCAAAGAAGAAGATAGCGCTAATATTTATTTAGCACTTGTAAGCAGCAGGCACGACGGAGAATTTAGTTCAAAGCCATATGCACTCATCGTGGAAACCACACGAAGAAATTCGTATGATCCCGCTTTTAAGTTGAAGGCCATCGATCTGGCAGTACAGGAAAGAAATAGAGCTGCCGCACGTAAACTTGACGTGAATGAATCCCTGGTTCGGCGCTGGAGACGGCAGCGGGAAGAACTCATTCAATGTAAAAAAACTAGAAAGGCTTTCGGAGGACATAAAAGCAGTTGGCCTGAACTTGAAAATGTTCTTGAGGACTGGGTTAACACTCAGAGAGCAGGTGGCCGAGGTGTATCCACCGTGCAAATCCGGTGTTGTGCGCAATTCTGTTCCCCCTGTGTCGGGAGCGCGCTTTGCGGCCGTTTTCACGGCGCTTCTAATTGATTTATCGGTAAAACAACTCCTATAATCATGTCAAGGTTGTAACATTGAGTTTAATCGGCAGCTGTTTACAAAATTGTAAAATAAAAATAAATAAATCAAATAAATCAGCGGCTTTTACCCCGGTGCGGCTTTTATATGTACTTCTCTATTTTTTTTAAAAAACTTAGTGGGTGCGGCTTATATAGAGATGAGCTCTATAGTCGGGAAAATACGGTACATGTTTTTTTCAATAAGTGTTTTATCATTCTCTTCCTTTTATCTCCTCTTTCTTTCACTTTTTCTTTTTTTCTTCCTTTCATCTCCTACTTTCCCATTGTAGTGTCCATATCATTTGAGCTATTCCCCGCATGAATCATAATAAAACTATTCACATTCATAAATCAAGCGGAGCACTATGGCAAAAGCAGTACTGCTCCTCTTGTGAAAGTCAAATCTGATGAGCTCTTTTTGGCATTGAGACAACAATTCTTATTGCCACATTGCCAGACAGGACACTGGAAAGAAAAAATAAATAAATAAATTTTTTTGAATAATGACAATGCATTTAGCCACCGGGCCAGACTAAACTGTCCGGCGGGCCGGAACCGGCCCGCGGGCCGTATGTTTGACACCCCTGATCTAAGGTATAAACAACATGTTTTGGCACATGAATAAGAATTAACTCAAAGTGTTTTGAGGTAAATGACTGTTGCGCTTCGTAATAAGTGGAGATCAGAGAAGAATCCTCAAGGGAATGAAAATTGCAGCTTATCTTCAGTTAAAAAATGCCTTCGGGAGAGGTCGGCACAATTTAGTGAGAAATCCTGAATCTGCATTGGTCAAGGAGAAGACGCTGGGACATTTGTTTGGTGCCATCTTGATTCAGTTAAACAGATAAAGTTACAATTCCACAGACATTGGGGAGACGGGGTTCAGTGCGGGGTAAAGGAGCGGGGCAGATCGCAGTCACGACAATCATCCTGCAAAGTTCATCTGTCAGCAGCTACATGAGGATGTTGGAGCTCGATTGATGGTGAATTTAGTTTTTCATTGTCCACGTGTGACGGAATTCAAGGCGTCGGAAAAGGTCCAGCAAAGTGCTGAACTGCTTCTGTTCAGGATTCACTGTTTTCTTCCTCAATATTGTGTAATTTTTACGATTCATGTTCCTGTTTTATAATCAGAAACAAACATCTCTTCTTAACTGTAGGAGCTGACAATATGAGACATTTCTAGCATCTGTCATTTTGTGCTCTAACTATTTAAATATTTATTGGTGTAACTTTTTCCCCTTAAGTTACAGGGAAAGCTTTTAAATCATTTAGACATTGCGTTCTTTGAAGGCTTTGAAGACATTTAGCATCAAATCAACCTTTTTGTACAACTCAACGTGGAAAAAAATGTCCGTTTCATACATGGTGACCTTCGATAGTCCGTATCTCAGGGAATTTTAACTACATGCCTCAGACAAAAGGAAAAGCAATCACCTGCTCCCATGCCTCCTGAACCATCTCAGAATCTCTGTCATTGTCATTTAAATGTTATTGGCGAAAAAGTGAAGTTTTAAAATTAATGCAAACCGAAATGTTATTGCTAGTCCACATTGGTTTCTTCACAATTTTGAAAAGAAAGAAGGTCAAAAATAAATGTGAATGGGAATCTCTTAACACCTGTGGGTTTCACATTCAGGTATAAATTTAGGGTTAAAGCCACTGACTAAGCTAACCATGACAATTCTTTGGAAGTATTTTAAATCCTGTGGGTGCTCTAGTGCTTTTTTTTACTTTTTTTTCACACCCTTTTAACTTTTACATTCAGTGATATTGAAACCACCAACTTTTTATTTTAATTTTGTGGCACTGGTGGCCTTTAATTGAAAGTGAACTGACAGGAAGCAAGGTTGAGAGAGAGGATGCATCGAGGAATAACGCTCACTATGGCACTATGCCTGCGCACAACCTGGATTAGTTTTACTGAGATTTTATGTGACAACCACATAACATGCACAATTGTGCCCAGTTAGGATTTCGATGCATAATTATACAGTTTTACAATTTAGTTTCAATAAATAGTTCGTCAGGTTGCCCCCTGGGCACATCCCACTGAGAGGAGACCCCGGGGAAGACCAAGAACCTGCTGAAGTGACTTTATTCCAGCTGGTCTGGCAACGTCTTGGGTTCCCCCAGAATGCACTGGAAAATGTTGCTGGGGAGAGGGACGTCTGGGTTTCACTCCTAAACCTGTTGCCACTGTGGTTTAATGTTAGATACGCACAGGGCAATGGAGTGATGGATAAATAGTTAAAAGTTTGAAGTGCATTTGCATTCATCCCACTTTACTCTGCTACGGTTGTGCGACACAGTATATTGGACTTTATGGTGCCTCACAGCCAGATTTTTCACAGGGCGTATTTACTTGTGGAGTTTGCATGTTCTCCTGATGCATTCGTGGGTTTTCTCTAGTTAATCTCGCTCTCTTGCACTATTCTATAAAAGAAACATGCAGGGTTAGCTTAATCTGCCACTCTGCACTGACTCTAGAAGTGTGTCCATGCATTGTTTGTCCTGTGTGTTTCTGTGTCGGCCAGTGACGGTAGGTAAACCTGTTCTATTGGTACCCCATCTCTTGTCCAATGACTGGTGGCGATATCATCAATCCCCCACCTTTCTTCACAAGGATTAAGCTGATGCAGAAAATCAATGGATCGATCTTGGACTTCATGCTGTTTTCTTCAACTTCATTAGGGAGAGGGCGTTTGGCACACAGGTCCAGCTTTAACCTAATTCATTAAAATCACGGGCATGACGTTATCTAGATGCATTACTCCTTCCCCACATGTGACGCTGGCACACTACAAAAAGGAGACTTCACTCCAACAGAGATTTCCAGGATTAATAGCAAAGATGAAGAAGTGGAAGGAGCGAAGCGATGGACTGAGACTGGAAACAGATCAAAGTTGGCTCTCTGTGCCGCTCCGTTAACACCAACAAGACCCTTTCAGATTTATCAACCCCTAATGGAGCGTGAACCCACCGACAGCAGCAAATCTCTCAGAGTTATCGCAGCTCAAGTAAATTAGAGAGAGAGAGAGAGAAGAAAACACCCTGCTCTTCCGACAGGCTGCTAGTTTTTATATTTGCCAGTGTTTTAGATTAAACGTCGAAAGATTTACAGGACTGTGCTGCTGTGGATTTGAGACGAGGCGCTTGCTGAAGCATTGTTTTTCGAGGGCTCAAATAAATCCGAACCTTTATTGGTTTCCCGTCCCCCCAACTGTGTGAAAGCCGGGATTTATATGGTTCCCAATTCCTGTAGAAGGTCCGGTTTTGGCAGCAGAACAAGAGGAACACCTAAAAGGGCAGCAGCTAATAGGTATAGGGGCCACAAGTTTAGATGCTGGCAAACAGAAAAGAAACACAAGTGGACAGAATCAGTGATTTGGAACAAAATTTGTTCACCGAGGGGCTCCTTTTAAACAACTTCATTATACACAGAATAAACAGCGCATGTCAAGAAATGGAGACGTAAACAGCACCTTTCTCTTGAGCTTTTCCGCATTTTGTCACAATAGAGGCACAAACCTCAATGTATTTTATTGTAGTGCCTGACTGTGAAGTGAAAGGAAAAACGGGACATTCACGTCTCTTCACTCCTTTTTACTTTGGTGCTTAGTGTCCACCTGTGTGCAAATTAATCGCATCAGTTCTGTGAACTTCTCAGAGGTTTGTTGACGTTTTTAGAAGGGAAAAAAATAAGGTTGTTACACGTTTACATTCAGTTTCACAATATGATCAAGGTCAGGGGTTTGACTGGGTCACCGTAAGACATGAACAATGGAAGACATTGCAGCTCTGTCTGTGTGTTTTGGGTCATTGTCCTGCCAGATGGTAAGCCTTCATCCTTTTATGTCTTCCTCTCAACATACCGTCCTCTTGCAGCTCGTTAAGGCCAGATCTGTGCAGTAGTCTATTAGTCCAGTCAACAGATTATTTTAGCTGAGTCATGAATCTCCTTTAGCGTTAGCAGGGGCCTGTTGGCTTCTTTGTTGTTTAACTGCCAGGCCCGTCTGTCTAAGTGGAGGTCTGGTAGGGGAGGGTTTGCAGTTCTGCATAACTCGTTCCATTTTAAAATGATGAGTTGGATCTGAGCTGTTCAAAACTCTGGATATGGCTTTATGACCCGACATGACTTTAAACTGTTCAACAAGATCTGTCTGCTGACTTTGTTGTTGTTCATGATGCTTTTTGTTCACTAATGTTCTGAAACAAACCACTGAAGCCTTCACAGAACAGCTGGATATGTACTGAGTTCAATTCACGCGCAGGTCGAAGCTTTTTACCAATAAAGTGACTTCTACAGGTAATTAGTTCTTCTGGATTTTGTTAAATAAAAGTCAGCCAATATAAATGGACACCACACTTTTTGTATTATTATTTGTAAACAAAACCGGAAAGCCTTACAGTTTGTCACATAAAATCCCAGTAAAATGCATTGAAGTTTGTGGATGTAACGCAATCAAAGCAGAAAAAAAGTTCAAACCGTAAACATACTAAAGTTAAGTGATCAGGATTTACAGCAAAACTAAAATGAGCCGTCTAAATCACATGCTTTGTCATTTGAGCTTTTTGTTGTGCTATTGTCTGCTCCTGCACTCAGGGAGAGAAGAAAAGGTGTTTCATCATGTGTGATCATGCCCAAAATTTCCTGTAAGCCCTTCTGTGTACAGATGAGCAAATTGAGAAGAAGGACAAAAAAACCCTGAAAATCTTGAATTCATCAGTTAACAGAAAAAACAACAGCTTTTTAATTAATATCACAGGTTTAGTCTTGCCGCTCAGACTTTGATGATTCTTGGAGGTGGCATGCGTAGACTCGGTATCTTCTCTCTTTGCTCGTTGAGTTTCCTTGTCAAGTTTTCTCACTGAGCCAGGCGTGCAGCTTGAGTTAATCAGCGATGCTAAATTGGCCATCACTGTGAATGACAGTGAGCTTGACTTTCTGTCTTTCTGAGTCAGTGCTGTGATGGATTCTCACGGCGTGCCCGGCTACAGGAAGCTGATAGATCCGTTTTATTGATGCAGTTAGTGTTTGTATTAAAAATGCGCGGTGATACCATAGTGATGTGGTTCCACAAAAGAAATTCACATTATGTTGCTTTTTTTGTTTTTACATTGAACGATATAAATGGATTTAAAAAATATTTTAGAAATAAAAACAGAGCTGCTCTGCTTTATGTTTTGCATACATGTCTTAATCATCACTTGGTTGCAGAGCATCTGAACTTAAGACTATTAATACTGAGGTGCTGTGTGCTGATTGCTCAAGAATCATCAAAAATATTTTGAGAAGCTCCTCTATCCATGAGAACGGGTTGGAAAACTGCATAAAACGCATCTTTAGTTATTGTTGGCTGTTCCTCTAATGTGGTTTTTAAAACTGTGGTAAAAAAGTTTGTTGTTTTATTTTTGTTAAGTTGCAGACGCAGGCAACCTACATTACAAGCAAATTTTTTTCACTTACAGGTTACAGACTGTCTGAAGTTAAAATGTATTGTTGATTTGGCTCCTACATTCATGACAGCATTTTCATCATGGTTTAGTTCAGTGAGGACCCAGATGCAGGGCAGGTAAACGAGAAAAGGAATTTATTTATAGCAAACTTACAGCGATGAGTAACAGGCAGCAATATAAACAGGAATGGAGAACCAGAGGTAGCAAACAGGAAGAACCAGAGACCAAACATAAATTGAGACTGCTTAAATACAAGAATCAAGAATATTTTATTTGTCACTGCGGCGAAATTTCTCTTTGGCTCATGTTACACATAATAAGGCAAAAACTGACAAACAAACAGGCAATGAACAAGGGTTAAATTTTTTTAGGAGAGTCACAGATAACAGATAATGAGGTAGTAGGGTGTTTATTGAACAATGATGATTTGAGGCTTCGTTTACAGCAATGTGCATTTAGATATTCTGAGATTATAGTGTGTAGTAGGCAGTAACATTAACATTAAATAAAAGGGCTCTATTCGAATCCGTCTGATTATAACTCCTGTTCCTTGACCTTTCATGGGGTCAACTGTGAGAACCTTATCGTGGGGAGGAAAGGAGCTTCGGATTGCTGTGCTGACGTCATTACGCAACGGAAATGCACATGGATGATCATAGTCAAATCCGGGCCTACAGGCTTCCGAGAAATTAACTACAAAGTGTGCGCGATTCTTCTCTCCGGACACTTTCGTTAATTTCCGTGAGGTGGGCTGTGCTGAGACGACATGTCAGGCAAAGGATTGTGGGATTTCTTATAGCTCCTTAGCGCCGGTAAGTGACATCATGAGGTTCCTATGCTGTGAGAGGAAGCATAAAGGTTCCTTTTCCTACCTCCTTCCTTACTGACCGCACTATTCGGACAGCACTTATCATGGCGACTGCTGACGTGCTTTCGCTTTGGCTAGAGGGATACCAAAAGAGGTATTCGGATGGAGCCAGAGCCTAACAAGAATACAAATAGCACAAGAAATGAACAAACTCTAAAAATAAACTGTTAACTGAAATGAAGACAGGCAGGAAAAAAAACAGAAAGAAAAAAACGAACTAAATCCTTAATAAACAGAATGCTAAATAAGGACAGGAAACAAGAGGGAAAGAGCAAAATCTACGGACTAATATACAATACTAACAAAGATGAAAAACAGAAAGATGCACAATCCCCAGGAGACAAAACTAACAATAAGCTAAACACCTTGGCAAATGTTATTTATCAGTCTTAACAGGTTTTAGTTTTAATATAGACATTTGCATCGAGTCTATGTCGCTTTCAAGAGTAAGTAGATGAAACACAAATAAAATGAAGAAAACTCATTTTTTTCTATTATTTTTTTTTAAAATAAATTAGACTGCAATTTATTGACTCTGGACAAACTTTACACAGAAACTCTGAACACCGGTGCAGAGCTTGCTTGGGTGTGGCAGCAAGCAGATGTGAGTTTTGCACGCATACCGAGCCAGAGAATTTTTAAAGCTGGCCGGGTGTCAAGATAGGTTGCAAAGAAGCTAGTTATCTGGAAGGAAGACATTGATAACACCCTGAAACACTGCAGGAAGTACCTGGACTGGAATGCAGAGGACCTGGGGTCAAGTTATTTTCTCATTCATTTGGAGTCAGACTGTTTGTGACTGGTGAAAGAAAGAAAACCTCATAAAGAAAAGTTTAACATTACCACTGGCCCTCTTCCGTGTTGATGGTGAAGCATCTTGAGACCACTGATGGCCAAAACTGTCTCTCAACAAAAGGCTCACTCACAGGTTCCCCTAAAATCACTGCCACGAATAAAGAACGTATCAGCAAGGAGCAACTTTGCCCGGCAATCCTGAAGCAAGTTGCTGACGAACAACAATTTTCTCAGGAAGACAGGGTATAGTTTCACAAGGCCAAAGTGATATCTCAGCGGCACAGGGATCAAAACACTGAGATTTCGGTCCTATACGTCCTGGAAAGTCCACAGAACTTAATCCCACTGATAAATTACAAAATCTGGTGTATTTTACAATAAAATCGTTGTCAAATAGATCTAAAAAAACACCTAATCTGTAAAGTTTGTGAAAAACAAGATTTCCATCAGTCTCAAAACGATTGGCCATAGTTTTTACTGGCTCTTCATCAGAATCCTAGAAGAAGACAAAATCTCTGCCACAAGATGGCGCTGTTTGATACAGCATTTATTGGATCACGATCTGATATCTTGGAACGTTCCCTGAAATTAGTTAGATCAAATCTATTCAGTTCTTCCAGATATTGTTGTATTTAACAGATGAAATATAAGTAGATAAAGCATCGGACAAATAGAAAACATGGTGCTGAAATTCATCACTTTCAGCAGACAGATTTTAAAAAGAGCTCCTTTACATTTTTATGTAAAAAAGGGGCACTGGAAGGGAAAGTCCTTGCGTTAGTTAATGTGAACAACACTTCAGGAAAATACATTTTCTAAAGGTTATGTGAAGAATATTAAGGATATCATAATCCAAAAACGCACACAATCCCCACATGCATAGATATTATCTGCCTCATTAGGTTCTGTGTTACAACTTCAAACATCCAGAAGCACGCTATAGAAAGGAAATTATATCAGAATATCATAAATGTATCATTAAATGAAGCAAAAAGGAAAAAAAGGTAAATCTGATTGAGGCGTTAAACATTTGTGCTATCTGCTGTAGTCCTCACATCCCCCCTGTTGAACATGTGCAGACGGAGCCGGTGCAGGTGAATGGTGAGCTCCCATACCTTATCAGAGCCAACAGACGTCCCGGGCATGCTCCGATCCCCCCAGCCTGCTGCCGTCTGGCTTATCAGCGCCGCCGCTGCTGCAGCTGGAGGAGGCTGTTGATGCTGCAGCCCAGATCCAGCTGAGGATTTCAGCATGGAAACATGAGGCACAGCTGGAATCCGCTGCTCGTCAGGGAGCAGCCCAGAAGAACAAGGGCGAACGCCGATGATGTCTGTCTGATTCTTTACTTTCACCTCACCCAGAATCGTTGCCCGCCTGCCTGTTGACTGGGACCCGGAGCCACTCCTGTAACGGGGCTTTATTGGTGACCGTCCCTCTTACCTGTCACTGTGATTGCTGCCTGATTCTCGGCGTGAGCGCAGCGCGCAGGAGGAGGAGCGCGGCTTCCCGTTCCAGCCGTTCATCCAAAGTTTGCTGGTAATTTTCCTGGGAGGAGGGGATGGGAGAGACGCTGATTGGAGACGAAGGTGCTGCGTTAATTCTGGATGGATGCTGCTCGCAAGTTCTCGCCGCTCAGAGAGATCTGCGTCTTGTGGTGGGAGACGCATGAGGAGCGCTCACCGGGGTTTTTCTTTGGTCGGGAAAAGTTTGCGGCAGAGGATGGAGGCAGCGCTCCTTAATTGGTTTCTTGGTGCAGACCGAGCTCAGTGATGCGCTCCTACACGTGGGTTTACTGGAGCCCAGACGGTTCCGGAATGGATGTGTAATTCAGCGGGTTGATGGAGAATGTGTTTCCAAACTGTGGAGCCCTGCTCAGGCTGGAGGGGAGAGCGGCGCGCAGCCAGATCCACCCTGGAGCCGTAACAGCTTCGTTTAAACAGGTAAGTTCATCTTCACCTCCGTAGAAACTGGTGCAAAAGTAAGACAGGTCTCAGAATTTTAAAGTCTACACTTCTAACTCGCAGAATGGCAGTTAGCCACATCGATGATGCAAAATGTTGTAGTAAACTTGACACATTTTTTTTTTTTTGCTATAAGTAACTATTTGATTTTGGGATCTGTTTTGTGTAATGATAAAAAAAATAACTAAACCAAAATTAAACTTGCCACAACTTATGGTGAGCTAAAACGGTCAGAATAGAAAACATATTGAGTGAAAAGATAGATAAATAAACCAACAATCACATCAGCTACTTAAAAATATAAATTATTAAGAATTATTCTAAAATCAAACAAAATATGGTCTAAATTGATATATTTGTTTATTTTCTACTGGATTTAGCACAAAAACTATTAATCTAATTTATTTTATTTTAATCCTTTATTCATTTATTGCAGTTTTGTTTTCCATTTATTGTTTCTGGGATAGTTTTTTGTCCCCAGAATTTTTTAAATGTTGAATTTTAATTAGATTTTTTTTTTTTACTGTAACTTTTTAAACTGTTCATAGATTCAGTTTCTTGTCTATTATGTTCAACATTAAACTAATCTGCATTATATAACGGGACTTGGAGATGCAGTTTTACAGCTTAGCAGACTTAAAATCGATCCAAATAACCCTTCACTCCCTTCCATTCGCATCTACTGTTGCAGATAAAGTATCAGTTTTAGGGTATCTTTGCACCTTGACATGTCAGACATACTGTTTTAGTGACTGAAAACCTGATTAATGTTTTAGTTTTTCTTTTTCTTTCAGTAACCACCAAAAATCTCAAAATGCTGAACTGCGGCTAGAGAAGTGTCCCACATCTGCCTCCCTTCAATCCCTCTATCTATCATTTTCCTTGTTTTTCCTCTTTGTCTTTCCCCCTCCTCTTTCCCCAACTCTGACATCTTCTCTCCTCCATAACTCTGTAACTCCGCCGTTCATCTTCTCTCCTCCCCACCTCGAGACCCGCCACCTCCTCCTCCTCCTTCATCCCACAGCACACATGCAGGCCAAGAAGCGGTACCTGCTTGTGTCTGTGGTGGCCGGTCTTCTCTTCCTCATCTACCTGTGGGGTCTGCAAATCGGGGAGTTCCAGCAGCAGCAATACCATAATCAGCAGATTCCCCCGTATCACCAGTACCACCAGCAGGACTACCAGTACTACTACTACCAGAGGCAAGACGTCTACCAGCCCCAGCCCCTGCCCCAGAGACTCCCGTCCAGACCGGCCAGACACTGGCCGGAGCTGATCGAGCTGCTAGAACCATTCCTGGAAGGAGGAGAGCAAGAGGTAGAGGGGACTCATTTTTACTGGAAAACAAAGAACAGAAAGAGTCGGATTTAAAATGAGCTGTTAAACAATGACCCAGGGCAATGGTCAAAGTGAAGTAAATGCTCTGTTTTTCTCAATTACAGTGCTATGACAGAGTATTTCCAGGACACATTTCTCATGTTTTTGTTTTTTCTGCCACACTCGACTCTTTCAGATCGTCTAACAAATCTGTTTTGTCAGACAAAGAGGAGCAAAGTGAAGACATTTAATTCGTTGAGGTATAGAAAGCTATTCGAAGCAACCTGACCCTATGTAAAAAAATAAAAAAGATGCCCTCTCAACCGAGTAGCTGGCTTTGCCGCCATTGGCTGAAATGCTGCCATCAACCGTTGGTGATAATGACAACGAGTGTTTTATCTCTCTGTGGAGGAAGTTTGGTAAACTGTTCTCTGCACAGATGTTTTGATTTTATTTATTACCAGGCAGGTCGGTTGAGAACTAATTCTCACTTACAACGAAGACCTGGCCAAGGTGCAACGTTACAGGACACTGAAACTAATTCACACAGGAGAGTTTTTAAGCATGAATAACCTTTTTATGGTCATACCTCAGCACCTCAATCAGAATTAAGTACAGACGTTGTCTAGATCGGTCCAAAAGCCTCACTTTGGTTTTTGTAACTCATTCGGAGGTGGACTTGCTGGAGTGCTTTGGATCATCGTTCAACTATATAAGCCAAATGACAGAACTGAAAGCATACATTTCTCCTTCAGGAGTTTCTGGTAGAGAGCATAATTCATGGTTCCATCAGTTCTGAAATGCTGCTAGTTTTACACCAGATGTGATGAGATGCACACCTTTAAAAAGTTCCACCTTCATGTGCTCATATTAGCCTCAAAGTCTGCTCCATAGTGGTGTTTGCCTTGGTCATTTTTGCTCACTCGCGTTCATATTTTTCATTAATGATCACTGACCTGCAGAACTTTAGAGGCCACTTCATGTTGTCGGACAGGTTCTGTTCTGAATAATTTCTTGATATCGCAGACCGGACAGTAATCAAGTGTAGGTGCTGCTTGTGAAACTGAACCAAAAATGTAAGACAATCAAAGTAAATTTGGTATTAAACAGGGTGGGGCAATTATATATTCACCTAAGGCCAGTTTGGCGTGGATAGGTTTTTTGTCTAACACTACCTTTTGTATCTTGGTCTGATATAAAATGAAAATTTCATCCCTATTAAACATTAACAGGGACGGAAATCAAAGGAAATGTGTAAGGAAGCAAATACTCTTTGCAGCACTGTTTATAATACTGAAATAGCTCATGTGGAGTATATTTCAAAAGTACTACACAAGAAAAAAATCTGTATGAAAAACATATATATGAATTAAAGTTTCAATGAATTTAAAGCAGTGTATTGACAATTTAATATTTTTTCTGGAAATATTATTTGTCTTCAAAATTTTCTTCTGGTCTTAAATTCGAAACAAAAATAGCTTCATTGTTAAATCAAAGGGGTCCATTTAGAAAAGGCACGGGGTCAGTCTTTGGGTAAGGTTGATACCATAAACATCCAGGAAGTCAGACACTGAGGCCAAATTCCTGGCTTAGAAATTTAAAATGCTTTAGGATCTGTTTAGTTTCCATCGTTCTTTGTGGACTTAGCTTAATAGCTGTTGCCGGTATTCTAACTTCCTCTTTTAATTTGGGAGAGTTCACACTTCTTTCAGCATTTGACTGAATTTACTTCCTGTTTCAGTCTCACACCAGGCCCGAGTTTCTAATTAACAGCAACATCCAGCCAGATAAAAACAAAAAACAAAAAAACACTTGGTTACTTACACATTCCATATCAGGAGGAGCTCCATGGTACTCCAGATAAAATGTGAGCAACAGCATTTAAAAAGACACATTTGATCTTCAATGTATTTGTCAAAAATAAATACTCCATGTTCATGGTTGCACTCCTGATTGAGAGGCGACATGACATAAAATATTACTCTTTACACCAAGTGGTACAGACATGTCATACAAATATTATTTCGCCTTAAAAGGCATTTTAGAGGTTGATATTTTCATGCATTTCCACTGCCTTGCCTTATTTTTCATACATTGGGTCACCATGGCCACATTCACTCAATTCAGCAATGAAAGAAAACAAAGATTTCAACTAAGCCAGTGCTGGAATTTATTTTCTATCTATACCTGCCTCCTCTAGATAACTAATACTACTACTACTAATATGATAATAATGTATGAAGCATTTAATGTGACAATCTTATATCCTTTCTTTAAATGTGAAGCTAATTTTTAAGCTCAGTGTGAAGGTTATCAAATAAACCATAGGAATATATTTTCATATATCAATGTGTGCGAAAAGTATTTATCTAGAAGTTTGTCAAGCAGGTCTTTTTTAACAGAGAGCTGATCGGCAATATCTAAACACAACCAAGACCGATAAAATACTCCACAAACAACTCAGCTTTAGCAATGAAGCATCTTTCAGTTGAATGGGGATGTCAAGCAATACCTGCAATAAACACATAAGTCAGACTATTTTCAAAATAGTGAAAACAGCTACCAATTGAAATATGAAAACCATACATAGAAACATTAAGAAGGGTTAAAGGCTTTTTTCTTCTTCAAAAATCTAAGATGGTTTTAAGAAAAATGGCTTGAGATTGAATTTTAAACGTCACTCAGGAGTAGTAAGACAGGGGCCTGAAATCCTCCAGTTTTGGACCCCTGAAGTTCTCACAAACACTTAAAAAGCCTCCATCACAAAAGTGATGATTTCTTGTGAGGCTGTTGGGTAACAAGATCTCCAAGATAAGCAAGGGGGAGTGTCATTAATGGCTTTATAAGAAGAATGTTAACCTCTGTCCTTGATTAAACAGGGAGTGATTGCAGTGCCATCACATCTGAGGGCAACATTAGAGTGACGAGTTAACCTGAAATGCATGGATAACTTTGGGAGGAAGCCAAGTATGCGCAAGAAGAACTGTATGCAGAAAATGTCCTTGCTTGGATTTAAACACAAGACATTCTTCTTGTGATAAAAATGTGCATCGGTTTGTCCACCGTGCAGCCTTGAGTGTGAAGCATTTAAAGTTAGACATGTCGGTTTATTCTCTTTGGTGTAAGCCCTATTCGGACTCTGTTCTTCGCTTCAGCATTCAGGAAAATCTCATCTGCACTTCTGCAGGATGAGCTGATAAGAGTTACCTACTTCCATTAAAGATATAAAGCAATAAACTGAGAAATTAAGATTACATAGAATTAACAAAGTGGATTTTCCCCCCTAAAACATTTAAATAACAGTGTAATATAAGAATAGAGGAACTAAAGGGTAAAATATGGTATATCTGTTGGGTTTTACCTCACATCTTGTCCCATGTAGGAATAAGCAAATACATGATGAAAGGATAAATTAAATGGATTGTTTGCCAGACAGGAAATGCATTGTTTTTAGGTCTAAATACAGCATCTGGACATCTGAATGCAACCAACCTTTTCAGATTTCTGTTAAAGTCGACATTTTTAAGTCTGCATATCTTTCATTGACCCTGATAAGTCAGATCAAATTTATAAATGTCATTAACTGGAGTCTATTAACGCTAAGGGCTACAAACATTGGACTGCATGGTGGAGAGGTCGTTGGCAGATGTTGCATCACATAATCTACTTGTGTTCAAGTCTCAGTAGGAGTCTTTCTGCAACGAGTTGGCATGTGCTCACTTGCATGTAGGAGTTTTGCAGCTCGGTAAAATGTACATTTCTGGTTAACTGGTCACTCTAAATGTGTACGTGAATGGTTTTGTCTTTGTTGCCCTGTGATGGGCTGGCATCACACTGACTGCTGGAGATGGGAACCAGCCTACCTCTGCCAAAATAAAGTACGTGGGTGCTGACTAAACACAAAAAAACTCCAAGTAATTGCAAGCAGGAAGTTAAAAAAAGCTTTTTTTTGCAAAGCTCCAAACACATTTTCAATATTGTGAAACTGAGACAGGAAGACACTGTCTGAGATGGAGGGTTTAAAATTGCCAATCAACACTTTCTGTTTTACAATAAATATTTCTCCCAGGAAGGATCACTGTCACAGAAGGTTGATTGTCTGAATCTATTTAATTAAGCACAAACTTCCAAACAATATCTAGACATGATGTTTGTACCAGTTTGGTCTTGGCCCTACTTGGACTCTCTTTTCTTGTTTCCATCGTCGTAATAGTCCTAATCAAACTAATATGTATTTCTCCATAGTAAGATGCACAGTTATTTTCTGAAGGTAAGATGATAATCACTCAAAATATTCAATTTCAAAACATTTGTATCTTCTCTTCTGTTAAATTAAGTTTTTATTATCTGACCATGTCTTGATTGAATCATGAAAATACGCAGCTGGCCATCCATACAAACTGCCTGATCACAACAATGTAGTTGCCTGTATGTTGTTTAGTGTCCAAACTCGAAGCACAAACTGATATGTTTGACTTCTTCAGAGAAGACGGGCCTAGTATGATATGAGTAGAAATACAAAAACAGAGATTTTACTTTATGGCTTGGAGCGTATAATCCCTGTGATCAAGCTACGGGTTGGACTTTTGAACATTCAAGCCAAGATGCTGCTTTTGACAATGTCCCTTGGAGGCCACTAAAAAACAACTTTTCCTAAACATTTTTTTAATCATTTCAGAAATATTTCAAAACTAAGACATCTGATGTCAAAACACCAACCTGAGATAGGTATTCATCCTGTTACGTCCTCATCTAGTCTACTGTCACACACGTTTCTCATCAATCAACAAAAAACTTCTTGATCGGCTTGAGTTGGTCCAACGGGACGGGCAGCGGGACTCTAAACAGGAACAGGCAGAATAGCTCAAATTAGTCTTGTTTCAATGTCTTTGCTCTGGTTTAGAATCCAGGTTAAAATCCTGAAATTAACTTTCAGGGGCCTGCAGGGTCAAGATCCTACATACAGTTGTGTTCGAAATAATAGCAGTGCCTCAACAGCAGCAAGAAAATCACTGGTGTTATTAACATTTCAAACTCTATACCCCAGATAAGTTTCTGGGGGGTAAAATAAAGGTATAGAAAACCAACAAACCCAACAGGACAGCCATGCATACTGTGGATTCTGTGAAATTGAATGATTAACTGAAAAGGGTGTGTTCAAAAAAATAGCAGTGGTGAGTTCAATTAGAGAGGGCATCAATTAGGGAGGGTATTCTGGGAAAAAAGGGTGTTAACAGGTGATCCGTATTTAAGGATCAAGACAACTGGCATGCTGGCTGTGCATTTGTCCTGAAAAAACAAGGAAAATGGGTCGTTCAAAACACTGTTCTGAAGATGAGCGTTTCCTAATAAAAAAATTGATTAAAGAAGGGAAAACATACAAAGAGGTGCAGAAAATCATTGGCTGTTCAGCTAAAATGATCTCAAATGCCCTGAAATGGGAGCAAAAAACTGAAAAACGAGGAAGAAAAAGAAAGACAACCCCTCGAATGGACAGAAGAATAGCCAAACTGGCGAAGACTCAGCCAATGATGGGATCCAAGAGGATCAAGCAAGACCTTCAGTTGACAGTGAGTACTGTGACAATCAGAAGATGTCTTACTGAGGTTAACCTTCCAGCAAGAAGCCCCCGCAAAGTCCCACTGCTGAGAAAAAGACATGTGCAGAAGCGTTTACAATTTGCCAAAGAGCACATTGACTGGCCTGAAAAGAAATGGCATAATATCTTGTGGACAGATGAAAGCAAGATTGTTCTTTTTGGGTCTAAGGGTCACAGGCAGTATGTCAGACGCCCTGCAAACACAGAATTCAAGCCACAGTACTCACTGAAGACCATTAAGCATGGTGGTGCAAGCATCATGATATGGGGATGTTTTTCATACTATGGTGTTGGTCCGATTCACCGCATACAAGGGATCATGGATCAGTTCCAGTACATCAGGATCCTGGAAGAGGTCATGCTGCCATATGCTGAGGAGGAAATGCCTTTGAGGTGGACCTTTCAACAGGATAATGACCCCAAACACACCAGCAAGCGAGCAAAAGCATGGTTCCAGATGAACAAGATTCAACTGATGGAGTGGCCAGCACAATCCCCGGACCTTAATCCCATTGAAAACTTGTGGGCTGACATAAAAAGTGCAGTGCATGAGGCAAAACCAAGAAACGCTGAGGAATTGTGGAATACAGTGCAATTATCCTGGGCTGCAATACCTGTGGAACGATGCCAGAAGTTGGTTGACTCCATGCACCACAGATGTGAAGCAGTCATCAGAAACCGTGGTTTTGCAACAAAATATTAGTTTAGGATACTCAGCTAGGTTCACTTATCAAGAATTTCTTTGTTTGTACAGTACATTTTTGAGTTTCCAAGGAAAGATGGCAACACTGCTATTCTTTTGAACATGCCATTTCTTACTTTATTTGAAATATTATTATTATTATTTAAGTTTTGATGACTTTGCGCAATTGTTTTGCTTTGGAATAGAATGTACTGTGTCCCCAATGTATCTGTGTTCATTAAAGTACAATTTCTTTGAAGAATTTTGACATTTACTCATTTTTCTAAAGGCACTGCTATTATTTCGAACACAACTGTATATAACTGAATAGTAAAAGCCACAGACTCCAACTCGAGTACTCAGATCATCAAAAACCAAAACTTGTCGTCCAAAGGACCAGGTTTACAACCTGAGAGAAATCGCTCCTTCCAGAAAATTTGTTTGCTTTGCAAACGTTTAGAAACTTATCAAAAAGACTCTTGGTTCTGGAAAATGAGTGGAAATACCCCCGTCCTGGGGTTTGATGCACCGTCCAACAGTGATTCCGTTTTGCTTGAGTCCTTTTGTCTCCCACCACCTGCACTCAGTCGATGGGGCATCCTAGGAGAAAGCTGGCCTTTCTGGTGAGCTTATCTAAACATTTCCTCAGCTGTAGATAACCTGCTGCTCCAACATGCATCAAAAATGGTAATCAGGAGCGTTCCCTTCACAGCAAAAGATCTTATTCTCCTCTGCGGGCAGTTTGCTCTGACCCTTCCTGTAAAGAGCATCTGTGTTGTGACTCCAGTTCAGTTTATTGTTCAGGTGAAACCCAACAACAAACTGAACAATGAACATCAGCTCCCTGGATGTTCACTGGTGTCAGTGTGGTGGATCTGCACCTGCGGAAGTCCACCAGCAGCTCCTTGGTTTTCCCTGCGTTGGTCAGGATTTGGTTTTTGCTGGCATCAGTCCACAAAGTCCTGAAACCTCTGAGTCAGAGTTTGATAAAGGAAAAAGATCAACAATGTATATGATCTTTTGTCTTAATTTTGATCACCTTACCTGTGTTGGTCTCTCAATGCAGGAGGATAGCCCTCAGCTCCATCACCAGCACACCTCTCCTCATGAACGACGGGCAATCCGAGACAACATCTACAAGAACAAGCGCTGCCGCATGGAAACCTGCTTCGACTTTTCTCGCTGCCAGTCGGGCTTCAGGGTTTACATCTATCCTCCGCAGAGAGGAGATGAAATCTCAGACACCTACCAGAAGATCCTTTCCTCCATCAGGGAGTCTCGCTTCCATACCACGGACCACTCCCGGGCCTGTCTTTTCATTCTGGCTGTGGACACGTTGGACAGAGATCAGCTCTCAGCACAGTACGTCCAGAATGTCAGGTCCCGCATCCACAGCCTGCCAACGTGGAATGATGGCAGGAACCACCTCATATTCAACCTGTACTCTGGCACCTGGCCAGACTACACAGAGGATCTGGGATTCGAGGTGGGCCAGTCCATGCTGGCCAAGGCCAGTGCAGACATGGCCAACTTCAGACCAAACTTTGATATCTCCATCCCTCTCTTCTCCAAAGATCACCCGCTTAAAGGAGGGTCTACAGGCTATCTGGCACTGAACGACGCATCGCCTTCCAGGAAATACCAGCTGGTTTTTAAAGGGAAGCGATACCTGACCGGCATCGGTTCAGAGACGCGAAACGCTCTTTATCACATCCACAACGGGGAAGATATTATTCTACTGACCACATGCAAACATGGCAAAGACTGGGAGAAACACAAAGATTCCCGCTGTGACCGAGACAGTGAAGACTACTCAAAGTAAGACTTCCTTTCTTGATCTCTTTCGCTTTTACCATCCCTCTTGGTGTCATTTATAACATCTGTTCTCTTGGAGGTGTAACTTAAGTTGGACTGTGCTTTTGCCTCTTTATCCTTGTCTCATTTTGCTTTTTTCAGATTTGATCTGTCAGTTATGTTGTCTGAAACAGAAAATCCAAGCTGCACTTTAGGTGCTGTGGCCGTTTTGTCGCTATCAGGTCCTCCTGATTTCAAATGTAGTTAGTTTGTGCATCATTACACCCCAACTTCAGTGTTATTGTCTGTGGATTTGTGAATGTGGTGAATCTCTGCACACTCTCTTCCTTCAGAAAGTTTGAGATGTTTGCCGTTTGTAAAGCTTAACTTCTCTGAGAGAAAGGGGCTCGGTGCTTTTATGCAGAGAGCTCGCAATTGTCATGGGAGTTCAGTTTTATTGTCGCTGTGCCTCGCTGAGACAAAATGCAACACAGACGTACAAGCATTTGTGCTGTTTTCTGTAAAGTGTTTGCGTGTTTGACGGATATAAAGCAGCAGGAGACCCCACTGCTGAAATATAGAAAGCTTTGTTGGTTTCTCTCAACCCACCAAGCAGTTGTTTGAGAGAAAAGCATCCCAAGCTAAGAAGAGGGATTCGGTTTGCAAACTTTCAGCTGCAGCTCACAGCTAAAAGAAGCTGAAGCGTTGGATATAAAGTAAAATGGGGCCACCCTATCTGGTTTCCATGCAAGACGTTTGTCTGTGAGTCTTCATTGAATATTCGGGTTTTCAAATGGAGACTCAGACAAATCCCACTGGTGGCAGAAACTTGAGTGATGCAAACACCTGCCTAAAATGACCATGGCATTTCTGCTTGCTGTATTCTTTGGACTTGTTGAGCCTGGATTCCTTTTGAAATGTTTGTGCTTCATTCAGATCCATGGAAAGGGAGAAGTGGTTATCAACATCACTACTGTCCTAAATCTGTGGTGACTCATTCCCGTCCTTAAAATGCCGGTGTCCTGCGTGTTTTATATGTTTCCCTAAACTTAACACATCTGCAAAGATAATTTAGGCAACAGAATCAAGGTTTTTCTGTGCAGACATGCAGGAAACCAACCAAGTAGACGTGTTCCCTGTCTGCTTCAAAACTGACTTGCAAAATACTCGATGAGTTTTTGTTTTGCAGCTGAAATTAGGATAATGTGTTGCTTTTAGGTCCAGAACTGCTTTGACCCATCGATATTGCAGTGACAATATTTCATAATGCATTGGTCTTTACAGTTCACTTTTATGTGGTTTTAGTATCAAAGATTCTTCTGATTTCTGAGTGCTAATATAAAATAGATTTTTCAAAGCATTTAATTTTAAACCAACCAGATGTAATGACCAGACATGAAATTGATGCTTTTTTTGTCCACATCAATCAAAACAATAGTTATAAACCCCCTTCTCCAGGCATTTAAAAGTAGATTTCTTTAAATGCCTGGAGACATTTTTCAACAAGTTTCTCTGTAGGCAGCCATCAATTATGTTACATGTCTAGTTTTGCGGTAATATGATGGTAATAATGTTTTCTATACTCTTTTTATACCACGCTAACTTACCCAAGTTCTTGACATGTTTGACGGTGTTAATCAGCAGATTTTCAGGTAAATTTGCTGTCTGAACACTTGACCAGCACATTTACCTACAATTCTACTTCCCTTTCAAAACAACACTGTCTTTATCTTGGTTTTCACCTATTAAGTTTGAATTAAAAACAGTACCATATTTTTTTATGGTCTCTGGACACTTCAATATTCATTCCTCTCACCGTATTTTTTGGACTATAAGTCACTCCGGAATATAAGTCGCATCAGTCAAAAAAATACATCATGAAGAGGAAAAAAGTCGCCCCAGGAATTTATTTCACAAAATGCAAGACTAAAAACTGACATTTAATCTGGTAAATTGATTTATTCAATTACCCAGCTGCATCCACAACCAACTGAATAATATGGAACATACCTGCGAGGTTGGATGGAGTGAATTAGCATAACAAGACAGAAACGGCAACCCGGAAAGTTCTCGTCAGCACATTTCAACGTAATGGGCCGCTACGCTGAAAGTTTGCGCTGAAATTAAACCGTGAGTTTAACGGTGCTACATGCTGAGCTATCAGCACAGCACAAATGTTTCAGAGCAACATAAAGCTGACGTGCATCAGTGAAGCTGTAAAACACCTGGACAACAGACCTTTAAGCTAGCGCTAGCTGTTATTATCTTTACGGAAAGCCCAATAACGAGGTTCTGTCTCGGTCTGGGTCCTTCAAGCTGCACCACACAACGCTCTCCTGCATTAATGCAGACTGAAACAGTGAAACATCTTACAAACATGTGTTCAGAGTCTGCTGTCTATAAATTAATGTTTAAATGAATTTTTAAGTGGTACAGGAGCAGGATATAGTTTTCACAAGCCTAGAGCGCCCTCTTGCGGCTACAGACAGTAATGCTTACTACTTGGTTCAACTTGGTCAGTATGATTTACCATTTAAAATTGATATATAAGTCGCACCTGACTATAAGTCACAGGATCGGCCAGACTATGAAAAAAAGTGTGACTTATAGTCAGAAAAATATGGTAGATATAATGTTTTCTCTTGGGACGCACCAGCTAGAGACGTCTGGCGGATTTATTTATTTTTGTTCAAAACGGGAACCAATTACTACCAATAAAAAAAGACACTATTATTTTAAATTCTTTCTGTCTTTCTATTATTTATACTCGGCACAGGAAAGACATTATACCCTGTGTGTGTGAGATGAAGCAGACATCATAAAATAGTTTTACTAAATTAAAACATGACCCCCAGCATCTCGTATTGGGGATAAAAATAATAAGCATAGTTATCAATGCAAAAAATCAAAGTGTTCAAATTTAGCATTTTCCCAGACAGTTTATTCAAAAGAATAAAGCAGAGCAACTTTGGTGTTGTACATTTAGCCTTACTGGCATCGGCGTAAGTCGGCTTCAGGTTAGTTTGCTCCTTCGGCATTACAACCCAAGGCGGATATGAAGACGCCCAACAGCAGCCTTAGTTTTGTAGTGGAGTAGCTCAGGTACGAAATGACCAAAATCGCAAAATGGTGAGAGATTTCATTCAAACTAGGATAAATAGTTAAAAAAAGGTTTTTGGGTGAATTTAAGAGATGGCTCTCCAACTCCAGTCCTCAAGAGCTACTATCCGACCACCTATCAGATGTTTTTCTGCTCCAACACACCTGAATAAAATTAATAGCTCATAACCAGGCATCTGCAGAATTTTGGTGACGAGGTAGCTCAGCTGTTTGATTCTTGTTTGTTGGTGCAGGGATGCATTGAAACGTTTCTGGACAGTAGTGCTTGAGGATTGGATCTGGAAACCTCTGGGACCACCAACGGCTGTCTTCGCATGCAACCATGATGTAAAACTGTGCACCAAGAACATTTGTCTTATCTGTACCTGTCTGCATATATAGTGTCAGCAGGTAAAGTCTGCAGGCATCGTTTATTTCAAATCTAATGTGCTGCGGTAGAAAGCCAGCGCAGGAAAATGAAAAATCAGTGTGTCCCGCTGCTAATGGACTGCAATGTGCTTCAGTAAGTGTAGTGACAGTAATCACAGGACATGGATAAATGTGTCTTTGGCTTCACAAACCTGCACAATAACTGTTGAAATAGTGCTGAACAGTCTGCAGTCCCAACATTTGTCACTATGCTGCAAGCTCAACCTGTACCCTTTTGCTTGGATTTTTCTACTAACAATGAATAATCAGTATGTAGGGTTATGGTTAAGGGTTGGAATTCTGTTTGTTTATCTTTCATAAGACCAGCACCAGGATCTATTGCAACAAATTCTTCAAAATGTAAGTGTTCACCACAACCTTTCATAAGAATTGAAGGTAACATATAATGGAATTCAATTAGAAATTGTGTTCAGTTCAAAAGTATTTTATTAATCCCAATAAAAAGATTGAATGTTGTGGAAACTGGTTTCTCCAGAGTCGCTATAGATGGTGATGGCTGGGGGCAGGAATTATCCTGTAGTGTTGCAATGGGGCCGAGAAGGCAGATGAAGCTAAGTTGTGATGTGAAGATACTTAGGTTCATCATCCATATTTTTTTAATTTTTCCCACTTTGCTTTCTGCTAAACAAACTATTGAAAAAAAGGTCGGCTCCATTCTGTACCCTCTTGCGGAGATGGAAGATTATATACAACAATTATGATTAAACATGATTTTATTAATAAATAAGGCGTTTAAACTCCCTTATTACCAAAATTATATATATATATACTGTATATATATATATATATATATATATATATATTTTTTTTTTTTTTTTTTTACTTTTATTTCACTGGATTTTATTTAGCTTCGGGATTTTTGAATAATGTATTACTGCAAGGTTTCAACTGTTTGCAACAACAAACTTCGAGTCCAAACCTGTTTGTGCTGACGTGATGTTAACAAGTTGGTTTAAAAGTTATTGCAAATGTCATCGAAAGGGTTTTCAGTCAAAATTGAACTTGTTTTGCTTTCTGATCACTAAAACAATAAAATATGTGAATGAGAGATGCGGTTTTGGGAGTTTAGCCTTTTTTAATAAGAAGTTTATGAGAACGCTGGTCATTTAGGTGGTCAAGTAAGAACATAAGTTCATTTTAAACTTGCTGAACTGAATTTAGAAGTAGTTCTTAAGGATAATGTGGCCTCAAACTGCCCCTTGCATAATGTCTTGTTTGTCTCTGATGGACGTGCTCTCTGTCCATAGTTGTGATCCAGCTTCTCACACATTCACTCACCTTGCAAGGAGAACGCAGGCACTGAAATGGATAAATAAATGGAGTCCACTGCCGGCAACAGCGGAAAACCGCCATTTACCCTTTTCAAATGTGAAAGCAGCAGATTTGATCACCCTTCATACATGCATTTTAAATAAAGTCAAGACTATTTTAATGCCCTATCTAAAATCCAGTTGCGTACCAAAGAAATTACAGAACATGAACTGTAAAATGAGAAAATCCAGCTTTCTGTCGGTGGCTTTCTTTAGAAATATTTTAATTCAGCTGGCTGGCTGTCAAAGGGGCGCCATAAACGAAAAACATTTTATTCAGTCCTCTCCAAGAGAATGTTTGTCTGAGACAAACATGCCGGACCTTTTTCTCTCTGCAAAACAAACTCGGCTCGGCTCCTTTTTGAATCACCAGGTTGTTGCCGACAGATCCTTCCTGCTTGTTTGCTTTCTGTTTTACACGCTGCGCGACGGCACAAACATCACCCTCTGCAGTCGGGGGTTGAGGAGGGGGATCCCGCACAGCGAAGCTCCCCGATGGGAACTGAAACCGACGAGGATCTTGGAGCCTTGCAGCGGTCGATAATTGCCCTCCAATTGAATTAAACTGTGAATGAAGGGGATAGATATGGATCAGGCCTCCCTCTGAGCAGCACTGGGTGAATTCAAGCTGTTTAGCTGTATGTAGATAACAGCCTGCTCAGCCAATTAGAGAGATGCTACACTGAACTGTTTCCCCAAAGACTGTTTGATATCCCAGTCAGTGGAAATGTGAACTTGACTCGCGAAGAATATTTTATTCAAATCAGTCTTTCTTTCAAGATCTGTAGTAAAAAGGAGAAGGAAAAGTGGTGCAGAGTTGGAATGGAACAGAGGTGTCTTGTTCAGGTGGTCCATAAACATTGCTCTTGGTCTTTTTGTCTCTTACTGTCTATTTTCTCATTCTAGTTTTTTTATTGGCTCTACAAAAACTGTATATGAAAGCAATGAAAAGGTTTATTACACATTTGGTAGTATTTCTTGCTAAGTCAATGTATTAAACTTTAAAGCCGAGTAATTTGATTGCTTCCACGTCCTGATTCTGACTCATAGAAACACAGAACTGCCAGGGCTGCATGGTGACATGATAGTAAGCGCAGTGGCCTTACTAACTGGTATTTATGCAACCTAACTGGTTGCATAAATTCCATTATTGAGTGGCCTAAGTCAATTTGTTGTGGTGCTGCCACCTTCCTTGGTAATTAAGTCTAACCCTGGTTTGGTTGCCTTCAACCCCCCCTTGCCAACTCAGTAGTTTCAGAATTCACAAAAGTGGCCAGAAGACATTAAAGGTATGGCTTAAAGTGCTGGGAATGTACAATGATCTTATTTGTGTGTGTGTAAAATATCAAACAAATTACAGTGCAAAGATATCAAAGATAAGACGCTGTATAGCTTTTTGGAGTTAAAAGATAAACCAAGAAGGAGAAAATGGTTTCTTGAGTTTCCTTTCAGTAGAAGATTGCCTTAAACAAGAAAAATCTTGCAAGGATCTGATAGCTTTTCAACTTTAGCCCGCCCCTAACGCACCAACTAAAAAAATAACACCCCATGCCTCCTGAATGCAGAGAACTGAATAATTAAGCAGAACATGCCTTGCACTCAGGCTGCACAGTAGCACTGTTGCCTTGAAGCAAATCCTGGATGAGTTCAAATCCTGGTCTGGGGTTGCATGGAGTTTGCATGTTCTTCCTGTGCATGGGTGGGTTTTCTCCGGGTATACGGATGGGTGAATGCTTTGCACTAACTGCTATAACACATATTGGAGTCGCTGCATCTATATAGGTGACCTTAGTGGTTTATTAAGGGGTATATTTGATAAAATGATTCCCTTTTGTGTGACTTTGTGGCTCTAAGATGTGCTTCTGGCTTGTGCCGCTCTGTTCTGCAGGCAGAAGATGCTAATCTACGAAAAATCATGACGGACAGATATTTTACACCCAGTGATCACAAGCCACTCTATTATTCAACAAATGTGCTTCCATCACTAATTGTTTCATAAAAAGCGAGTGTAGACACCAAATGAATTAGTTATAACGCGCTCACTCCGTTCAGTGTGTTTAATTTGATGCATAAAAAAAGCACAGCTGTTGTCACATCTGTGAATGTTTGGCAGCTGCAGAATCCAATATGTATGACGGGAGAAAAGTGTCTGACTGCATTAATTTAAATGTCAGCTGTGGTCATGTGGGTGGCCTCCGCTGACGAGTAACTGAAGTTGTTTCTTTCCCTGCATTGTTGTGAGATTTTATACTAAAGGAAATCAAACGTCGCTATCCGCTTTCCCTTTTCATTCACTCTCCATCCTCCTCTCCCCACTTTTATCGCCCCTCATTCTTTTCCTCTTCAATTCTCTCCCTTATCGGTTTTCTCTCCTCTGAATCCTCTTCTCTCTCCTCCTTTCTTCTCCTCTCCACTTCTGATTTAAACCAAACAGAGGAAAAGTTTTTTTTTTCCTGCGCTGCTTGAGTGCATCTTTGGAAGTGATGATGAGGAGCACCGGGATGAATAATAACATTTTGCCACTTTTGGAGAATGGGAACAAGACAGATTCAGGACTTTAGGGAAACTTTTACGTTTGTATTATCGCAATAAAAAGCAAACCGAACCTGCCTGTTTTGGGAAAGGGAGATTAGGAAAATACATTTGGAAAGGCCTTGGAGGAGTGTTTGAAGCTGATTGAGTTGCGCTTGTCTAAAGTTTATGAGTTTTGTCTTTTTTGTGTATATTTGCTTGTAAAGCACTCTGCATGTCTCAGGGTACTTTTCTTTAATTCCAACACTGCAAAGGTAAGCAAAAGTTTCTTGAAATTACTGTATTTTCTCTTGATTTGAGCAAGTAAATAAGACTATTTGCCAGAGGAATTAGATTTTTGCACAAAAAATAGGAACAATTCATCTCCATCGTCTTATTTCAGGTGCAGGATATCTAATTATCTTATTTTAGGGATAAATATACTAATTCCAATGGCAAATAGTCTTATTTACCTGCTCAAATCAAAGAAAAATATACTGATTTCATTTTTTAACTTACTTTTACTTCCTTTTTTGCAGTGAAAGAGCTAGGATTGATTGTAAATTTTCCGGAGATTTTTGCACCTTTTTCTTGGGAGTTGAGCTCCTTTTCACTCATTTTATGTCCAGTCATTGCAGCTCACCATAAAATAATCTATACGTTGTGCAAAAAGAAAGAGGACTGGAGAAGGACAAATAAACAGTCAAGCTTAATTTTCTTAGAAAAATAATAAAAATAAAATAAAATCCAGCAGAATTTAACAAAAGACGTGAGCGATGTGGAAAGGCTGGTTCACACAGCGGGATAATTTCCCGATTTTTGCCCTTCTGACAGGCCCCGATCATGGGGATGGCTCTTAGGATAGTGTTAAATTATGCAGTGTGAGGTGTGTAGTGCTTGCCGTCTGACCAGACACCACACATGCAGTGATTCAGATACTCTGACCTGGGAGCCGACAGTCGTCTTTATCTCAGTGAGGAGGTGTGGTTGAGGCGTTGCTAGGTATGGCGTTGTCTTTTAAGAGCGGTGATTGGTTGATAGCACAAGTAAAAAAAAAAACCACAGCACAAATGCGCTTCTGGTAATCAGAGGAGAGAAATCCACCAATTAGACTGGATTAAGAAATATGTGTCATGATGATGAAACTTTGCAAAATGTAATAATTGTCACACTGCATCAAAATGTTTGAACGCATCTTATTGACATCCATATCATTTTATTTTGATTCTGTTACTGTCATGTTTACTCTCCATACTGGTGATTTTACTCTATCATCTATTTGACGTTAATGTGCACTCACAGACAGGCGGACTTTGAAGCGCAGAGCAATACATCTTTTTGCTACTGACATGTACAACACAAAGAATACTTTCTCTCCTCTTATCTTGTCTAGAGTTTGTATTTATGTATTTTTCTGCATCTATTTTCATTTCTACTAAAATGTTTGAAAGGACTTTCTGTAAATAATACAAACAAACTCAAAAAATCTACAGAGAATATAGTTTTTATTCTCTCTTTTTATTTGTGATTATTTTTCCTCGATAAAATTATGATACTACTAGAGCCCATAGATTTAACCCGTTGGGCCACTGAAACTAATTAATTACGCTTAGGTTAGCTTTTAATTTTAATTAGTCAATAAATTTACAATAGAAGCATAATATGTGTGCAAAATGCACGTATTTACGCTGCGCAAAGCCTAAATTAAATTGTAGTTCTAATTTCAGAGGAGTATATGCTCCTTTTTGTCAGACAGTAAACAGGAAAACAACATCCTCTGTCAAAGTTCACCTCGGAAAGTATCCCAAAATAAAAGTTGAGTCTCAGTTCGGCCATAAGGTGGTAGAAGTCACCTTCTTGTTCACGCTGCTGATTGATGGGATGCACCCAATTTTGTCGAGCTGTCCGCCTTTCCTCTTCGTCAACTAGGAGAAGAAAGGCCAAGGTGTGCCTTCTACTTGGGGCTTTTTCCATGTGGCAAAACTTCTTTTCTGCGCAGAAACATGCGGCTGTGGGACATACTTTGCAGCGTCTGGTGTACATTTACGCTTTTAAAAACACGCCTGTAAGGCGCGTCGCTTATGTTACGCGACCAATGTATTTCCTGCTTTAGGCTCACTAAAAGTCCTCCTCACTACTCCAATCATTTTTCCAGTTTAAGCCTGGTTCCAGCATCAGGATATTTGCCCGATTTTCGCCGCGACTATTAAGATTACTCTTAAGATAATCTTAAGAGGTATTCCTGTCGTGTGTTAAGAGTGACCTAAGAGTGACTTAAGTGTGACCTAGTCTGCTCGGAAGGACGTCGGGACCGCTCTGACCTCAAATTGGGGATATGCAACATGTTGTTTAAGCCCAATGTTTCCCGAGGACAAACAAGCACACACACTGTTGAATGTGAGGTGTAGCCAATCAGAAAGGTTGTTGAGGAAAACCTAGAGAAAAAAATGCACAACTCACCTCCTTATATAGTCTAGTAACGCAGAGCTCCTGTTCGCACTGTCTCCACTCTTTTAACCAACACCTTTTTAATGTATTTTCTCTGTTAAAATCAGTCCACAAACTATTGGCATTGTTCATCCTTGTCGTCCATGTTTATTTACGCTAAACTCCAGTTTAATCTTGAGAGATTTTGCGAGATTTTCAGGTGGAGGTTTCGTCCGCTCCACCACAGCTGTAAGCCTGCTAATGAGTGAGGATTGTACCAAAGATTCTCTTTCCTCAGACAATTTTTCACTGGGCTTTTAGCAGCTTGCATGCAGATGTGAGAAAACCAGAGCTTTACTTATCAATGCGCTGAAGGTTTCCTCCAAGGCCATAGGAGGGTAAAAGTAAGCTTTATTGATCAGCTTAGACTCCAGCGCTGTGGCCAATCGGCAGATGAATGGTGCTTAATGGTTCTCCTTCCTGTGCAAAACCTAAACATAGATTGCCATTTAGTGAGATGAGGCATTGGCATTTGTTTTGGCTGACTCTGTGTCATTATTTATGGGAAAAAAGAAGTTAATGTAGCAAAGGCCAAGTGGTCACAGGGAGGATCTCACACAGGCACACTGAGTTCATCCATTTGTTGCATTGATTGGATTAACTTTTTAGTCACAGCTCTGAGAATAGCAGGAAAAAATGGAAGTGTCAATACTGTAGACTGCAATCTGCATTGAATTTGTCGCTAACATTTGCAGTTTAAGCCCCTCACATATAAGTGAAGGTCTTCACTAATAAGGTCGGCTTTAATTTGGTTAGTAAATGGAAAATGTTTTGCATTACTTGAGTCAGGCGATATTTGAATATTTATTTTAAAGGCAGGTTTTAAAATAGAAATTCAAATAATTTCTGAAACATTAGCAACCCATTAGAAAATCATAGTTTTCAAATTAAAAAAAATGATCTGAATTCCTAAATGAATAAAATAAAAATCTTTAGAATTAAAATTGCATAACAAGGATATGCTATCCTTTAAATTTTTTCATCAACCTATGGTAATGGACCTTTCTCATCAGCAGGAAGGCCAGATGGAGGTATTAAAATTTGGGCATATGAAGGGATTAAGAAAATAGGGCATGGCCAGGTACCTTTGTGACCTTTGAGGAACTGTGTCTAAAATTTGATATCTCTAAGAAGCATTTTTTTCAAGTACATGCTGTTTATGTGTACTTTATTCAAGCCAAATATCAGTAATTTGAATCTGAACCACAACTTTCACACCTTGAAGATTTGGAGGTGAAATAAAAATTAGAAAACAAGCAAATTTGTTTTATATTTAATTTTCCAGCCTATAATACAGTCTCGCGCCAACAGATTAGCGGCGATGAATACTGATATACAAGACATACTGTAGAACAGTATGTCTTGTATATCAGAAACAATGATTAAATCAATAAATGCAAGACTGAAACTATTACAAGTATGGCTGATGAGGACTTGGATTACACCTGAAACACTGAATCAATGGTCCCCCGACATTCCAGATGTTTGAATGCAATGGCACCCTGTATAACTGTCTATGCGACTGCCCCATACTCCAGCAATACTGGAAGATGGTAGTGCACACCATTTTGGGCATTGTGGGAGTACGGATGCCGTCATTCAAAACTGTCTGCTGGGTATCTACCTAAAGAAGATCGACTCTTCAATATTGATTTTTTTGGACTCCTGCAGGTTAGAAGAATCGTTGCTTTTAACGTAGAGAAAAATGGACTCGCCGTCAATAGTGTTACAGAAAGTACTGGCTTTAATCAAATTCTGAGTACCTTATTGTAAAATGTTACCCTGATTTTGAATTATTGAATGACCACCATCTTGAAAATAGTGGCCATCTTGGATTTGGATTTTCAGTTGGGTAATTTGGTCATGTACTTCATTTGTGCCAAATGTGGTGCTTGTACGATAAATTGAAAGGTTCTTACAGAATATTGACTAAATTTGCTGCACTACAACAAGCATGTGGGTGAAAGAGATAATCTGTTGTAGAAACTGGCCTATGTTGTCAAAGAATGGCAGAAAAACTTAAACACATATGGGGACGTTTTATTTGTTAAAAAATACAATAGCATAAGTCAATGGAAATTATCTGGCTGTACCTTTTTTTTTTTCTTTAAAAAAATGCCTACTTGTATTTGCCTGGTCAGGGAGACTGTTCTATATTTACAATGTTAAAAATGTTCATAAAATATTTTAACAAATAACTGATATTTTATTATGGTACGGCAATGACTGAAGTTTTGATTAAACTCAGATTATCGATGTGAAAGAAAATTGTTTTTGAAGTCTGACCAATGCAGGACCTGCAGAGCCGGACCTAAACTTAAATGAGGCTCTTAGGAGAATTTAGTTTGAGGAACCTGTTAATTCAAGGTCTGCTGGGGATCACATGGTTGCAGGAGGTAGACAAATTCAGTTTGCTGCTGTCTCGTGCTGGCTCCGAGGACCCGGACTGGAATCATGGAGGTCTTTGTTTCAATCTGGTATTTTCACTCAAGTGGAAAAAAATTAACAATTAAAATATGTCAGTTATACTTTGTTCGTCTTCGCATACTTAAACTGTCTGAAACTATTAATATAGGCTTCGTAACCCATGTATGGAGACCGTAGTCCAAGACATGGCTGTCCCGGGTTTGACTCCCGGCCTTGGATTTTTGTTGCACATTTTCCCCTTCTCTCTCAACTCTGTTTCCTGTCAATCCACTTTCAACAGCCACTAGGGACCACAAAAAAATGTAATAAAATAAAAAAACTGCTGCTGTGTCTGGAGGACTTTGTTATTTCTTGTGGCCCTTAAAGTCACATTCAAAAAAAAAAAAAAAGACAACCCTGCGGAAAGAGTTGTTCTTGCATACATCTCTGATTGGTCAATAAAATGTGTCAGAGTAATTTAGACAGAATTAAAATCCACTTTAATCCACCCACAAATTTCCAATTTTTTGTTTTAGAAAATTTAAAAGTATGTTTTTTTTGTTATCCATGTGTTCATGGTGGTCCATGACATAAAATGTCAGTAAAATTCATTGGATGTTTGTGGTTGTAGGGTGAGAAAATTTGGAAAGGTTTAAGTTCATCATAATGTTTTTGACTTTTTTTTGTGTGAAAAACTCATGCACAGTGTAGCTAGACTGTGAATAATTCAAGGTTTTATAAATACCACAATGTACATTTATAGAAATTTCCACACATCACCTAAAAAAAGAAATCCATTGACATTTTCAAGGCCATAATGTGCTAATGAGCTGTCATAGCTGAGTATCTAAAGGGTCTTGACAAAATCCTGTGAATGCTGTAGAATCCACGTCAAGAAACGACTCACACCAGGCAATAACATGTCAAACTGCACAAGGTGTATGTCTTAACGTGCCGTTGATGCTGCGTTGCATTTCCTTTGAAGCCAAACACTCTAGTCAGACATGATTCCTGCATCCAAAGACAGAAAAAAAAAAGTTAGGCTTTATAGATATTTGAAGATTCCTACACGTTCGGATTGAGTTTGCCCTTTTTGTTAAAGGAAAACTTTTTCATTTACGTTTTTCTAAGGAACAGTGAGTGTACAGTCTTCGCCTAATCAGTTTGACAGTCAAAGGACACTGTGGAGGAACATGCTCTTTATCAGAGACAACATTGTGATGCTACTCCTTCTGTCTGAAGAAAGGATGTCATTTTCTGCTGGCATATGGAGTGTTTCCCGCCATCCCAGTAAAGCACACATCATTTTCTCCCTTTTTGTTTGTTAGGAGATGCAATGAGACAGGAGCCGAATTTGAAAGTATTTCTTTCAGCCGTTCCTTTCACTTCTCATTTCGTTGCGGCTGCGTGCAGTCTTTCTTGCCTCGTTAGTTTGGAGTAAAGCTGCACGTACGCTTCAAGAGTGTTTGCTCTCCTTTCTCACTGATGAAGCAAAAGAGGGAGAGGAAAAGGAACTGGAGGGGAGTTAAAACAGCAAAAGTGTTGCTTGGAAAGATGGAGTCCAGTAGAAAAGTGTTGTATTTTGGTCCTGTGGAGAGGCATATTGGTAAGAAATAGAAAATTGTTTCTCTTATGTAACCTGGTAAACAAAATCTTGTGCTTGTTCTGTCTAACTAAGTTGTACTAAATGGTACAGAAGTAGTTTTATTGTATGACTATTTAGAGTTAGAGCGCACACAGAGGTCTCCATCCTTTTTTATTTAATGATTTAAAAGTACAGCAAAGACATGTTACGTCCTTATGGTTCCTGATGTTTTGGCCTCTTTGGCATACCCAGAAATCTCGCTTTCATCCCCCTTCAGAACTATAATCAGACAGCTCTGCAAAATTCTTGACTCAGTCTCTTGTTCATCCTTGTTTGTTTATCTGAATTGAGATTGTGGAAGCAGCTTATCTAAGAGGGAAATCCAAAAATCTCTCTTTCATCCTAGCAATACTCTCTAGCTTACTCTGGAGGATTCCAAGACGTTACAAGGCCAGAAGGGATAAACAACACCTCCAGTGGGCTCTGCATCTGCCAGAGTTCTACTCCAAGCTCATCGCTTGTATGTGAAATCTCATTTATTTAGTCACGATGCATTTCTCATGACCACAGGTACGGGTCTGAGCAGAGATGATTGTAATTTAAAGACGAAGCCCCAATCCATGAATCCATCTCTGTCTTACAGAATGACAAACCAAGATACTTATCCTCCACTCAAGGCAGAGACTGGCCCCTGACTTGATTTGGTGGAAGAAATCCACCTTTTTCGATCAATAATCTGGCTCTAGGCCCTGGTCCCTCATTTCTTTATCTCTTACATCCAAAAAGCCACAATTTTGGTCTCTGATATTATTAAGCAATATTCCTCAGATGTTATGGACATTAAACAAAGATATTTGATTAGAGATGGTTGTCCCTCTCCAGTCAATTCCACTCTTTTTTTATTGTGAATCTCCAAAAAACTTTACCCTCTGGATAAATCCATCCATCCATCCATCCATCCATCCATCCATCCATCCATCCATCCATCCATCCATCCATCCATCCATCCATCCATCCATCCATCCATCCATCCATCCATCCATCCATCCATCCATCCATCCATCCCAGACAAGTTGATTTATTAAAAAACAGTAGCTGCTAAAAATTTGACAGATAAAGGATCCTCTGAAGTATAATGCATCTCTTCTGTGTCACATTATACCAAAGTTTTAAAGATGGGTCCTTAGAAGCAAAGTACAAAAAGATTAGGAGTTTTGAAACTTATGTTCATGGCTGAATAGAAACTTTAAAAGTGGATTTCTGTATTTAATTAACCTCTTAGTAGATAAATATGTTGATTTAAATAAGCAACAAGGACCCATTCACTCTGTCCTGTGTGTGTGTGTGTGTGTGTGTGTGTGTGTGTGTGTGTGTGTGTGTGAGTGTGTGTGTGTGTGTGTGTGTGTGTGTGTGTGTGTGTGTGTGTGTGTGTGTGTGTGTGTGTGTGTGTGTGTGTGTGTGGTTGGCAGGCCTCTGTGGACACAGGCTCTCTGAAACTTGGACTTTGAGAATGAGAATGAGGGGAATATCTAGCCTGGTCTGATAAATCTTGATTTCAGCTGAAGTGGCAGATGGTGGGTCAGAATTTGGCACAAACAACAACAATCCATGAAGCCAAATTGCTTTGTGTAAACAGTCCAGGCTGCTGCTGTTGGGGCTGTAAAGTGTGAAGAATGTTGTCTTGACACTCAGTTATAACACTCAATCAGGCCATTGGAAACAAAAATGATATTTTGGGCACCAGAGCACAATCCTTTGATACGTTCAGCTGCGTTCCAGCTATAAATAGTAGAATCTAAGTCTTGCTTTTTAAAGATAAAACCTCTTAATCTGTCTACCACATTAGATTGTAAATTGGCAATATGAAGATGCTGCAAATACATCTACAGTGATGATAGGGAGGTACAAGTCCACTTTTTATTTATAAAGACACAAAACTAGTGTTAGGGCACTGATGCACAGTGTTTGTCAGCTGGCTGAAAAAAGGGCTGCTATTACTACACTTTCCTTATTGGCGTATTGCTTTGCTTGCAAGAGACAAATTTAGCAGTTTGGATATATACCCAGTTGTGGAGAAGCATTTATATTTATATATATATATATATATATATATATATGTATATATATATACATATATGTATGTATATGTGTATATATGTATGTAAATGTGTATATGTGTGTGTGTATATATATATATATATATATATATATATATATATAGCCATTATATATGCAGTCTCAAATCCCTACTCATATCCTTTATGAATTTACATACTGAACTTTGTTTTGTTTTTTTAAACTCAGATTAAGAGAAACAGTTTCCTTATTAGGAAAAAAAACATACAGTTCAGATTTAACTTTTCAGACAGGCATTCTGAATCTATGACTGCATCTACTGAGCTCATGTTTAAGAAACAATTCATTAGAACAGCTGAAGCGCTTCGGACACAGATGCCACATGTGCAGAAAAGAATATAGCTTAAATTAATTTTGCGACCACATCAACAGATTAAATATTTGCTTACTTTTTTGGTGTACCAAATTACCCTTGTAATGATGTAATATTTTATGGGCTAAATCCCTGATGATGAGAATGTCTAGCTCCGCCTCTGGTTTGTACTAATTTACTAATAGACAGTGTGGAAACGGGAAGGAAAACCTCTAGCAGAACCGGGCTCAGTATGAACGGTCATCTGCCTCGAGCGACTGGGGGTTACAGAAGACAGAGCAGAGACACAACAAGACAGACAAAAAAGCACAGAAGCGTACATTGATCCAGTAATCTGTTCTACATTAGATGTGTTAGAGTAGCGGGTGATCTGTCTTCCAGACCAGGTGTACCTACTATGAAGAAAAAAGAGAGAGAGCAAAAAGTTAAAAGCTGAAATGACAACAGTCATTTCAATGCAATGGAATGCAAAACTGGAGAACAGTAGAACTCAGTAGAGTGAGAAAAATAGACCTTGATGTCCTCCAGTAGCCTAAGCCTATAGCAGCATAACTATAGAGGTAGCTCAGGGTAACATAAGCCACTCTAGTTATAAGCTTTGTCAAAAAGGAAGGTTTTAAGATTAGTCTTAAAAGTAGACAGGGTGTCTGCTTCACGGACCAAAACTGGGAGTTGGTTCCACAGGAGAGGAGCCTGATAGCTAAAGGATCTGCCTCCCATTCTACTTTTAGAGACTCTAGGAACCACCAGCAGACCTGCAGTCTGAGAGCGAAGTGCTCTGTTAGGAACATACGGGGTAATCAGAGCTCTGATATATGATGGAGCTTGATTATTAAGGGCTTTATACGTTAGAAGGAGAATTTTAAATTCTATTCTTGATTTAACAGGAAGTCAATGAAGGGAAGCTAAAATTGGAGAAATATGATCCCTCTTGTTGATTTTCATCAGAACTCTTGCTGCAGCATTTTGGATCAGCTGAAGGCTTTGAACTGCATTTTGTGGACTTCCTGATAGTAAAGATTACAATAGTCCAGCCTTGAAGTAACAAATGCATGGACTAGTTTTTCAGCATCACCCCTGGACATAATGTTTCTAATTTTGGCGATATTCCGGAGGTGAAAAAACTAAACTCTGGAAACCTGTTTAATATGGGATTTAAATGACATGTCTTGGTCAAAAATAACACCAAGATTTTTTACTTTATTACCAGAGGCCAAGTTAATGTCATCCAGATTAAGTGATTGATTAAGAAGTTTATTTTTTGAGGACTCTGGTCCAAAGATTACAACTTCTACAACCAATGTAAATATTGTTCCTCTGTTTTATTTGTCTTTATCCTAATTCTAGAAGTAGAAATAGTCAAATAAATAGCACTATTATTTTGTGGAATCATACATATAGTCATACTATTATAACTAAGCAAAAGTCTAAACAAAAAATTGTTGTTTAGGCGGCATCTAGTGTTCTTATATTGCACATTATGTAAAATAAATTACACCTGCTATTTATGCCTAGAAAACAGCCAATCAGGAAGAGGAAAGGCGGGATTTAAGGCAGCACAACCAATGAGAGTGGAGTTAAAGGGGGTGTCTACCTTGTCAATCAAAGGCCAGACGCGTTAGTGATTGGCTGCGTGGAGCGCCAGGCCCCGCCCCCGCTGGCGCACTGCAGCGTTGAAATGACACCGTGGTAACGCCGAGTGCTTCCAACGGAGGCGCTCCGGGTGAACCTGTGGATCTACGCCGTCTGGCAGAGCCGAAACGACACGCAGGAATACTCTGAATCAGTAATTTTTTTGGGGTGCTGAGCTAAGATTTAGGGGTGCTTGAGCACCCCTAAAATGGCCTAAATACGCCACTGCTCCTCACTATTGTCAAATCAGCTGTTTTGGGCCACTACAGTGTTGGTCAACTACAGAAATGATGTGGTAGTAAAGACATAGCAAATAAATTTGCTATGTCTTTACTACCACATCATTTCTATGACATTTCTATGACAAAGGATTGTCAGCACTGTTTACTGGGAATAAGATATCCATTAAGTTCTCCATTGGGGTTAGTTTGAATAAAATAATCCAATTTAACAGAACTGATACAAAGAAACAGAAAACAAAGTGCAAACCAAGCTCACACATTTCCCCGCCAAAACAATCAGACCTGCATAACAAACACCATAGGAGTCTTGATGGCAGCAGAGATGTGACAACACTCCTCTGTGGAAAACATCAGTTTTAAAAACATGCTGAAAATATCAGAGCCCAGTTACAAAGTTCCCTCACCTTAGGTTTGAAGCCTGCAAATCCCCACAGCAAGTCAAACTGTAAGGTTTTACTTATGTAAGGAATTGGATCTCAATAAATAATTTTAAAACTTTTCCACCCTTAATTTGACACATATGTATCCTGTGTAATTAAACAGAAAAAATATAAAGAAATCTGGTGAAAAATGATACTTATATTCATAAGTTTGAATATCCTTAAATAAATATAGGTTTTTTGCACCTTTAAAAAAAAAATCAGATTTAAAGATTTATTCTTCCGGATTAAATGACAAATCAGTTATAATAAATCTGATTAACAAGGGATGAAGTGTGGCTGTAAACTTTTCCTGACATTGTTCATTTGCATCCCTTAGCGCAAGACATAGTTTGTAAAGAAGTTGCAAAGGATTAAATGGACCTCAGCGTGCAAAGGTATCGGTCAACTTCATTGTTGCATTTTCTGTCCAGTCAGCTGTCTGGGTGAACACTGAGGTAGTCATAATCCTCCACCGCCACCACTTCTTCTCCCATGATGGAAAGAGTGTTTCACCTATTCCTGTCTCTCCTGAGATCTACAATCATCTCCGTTGTTTAATTCACATTCAAGATCAGATAATTGTTTCCACTCCATGCCACAAAGCCGTCTGCCATCTCCCCCTACTTAGCTTCTTGTCCGATCTCTGATGCACCCGTGCCATCTGAGTATTTCTGCAGATGACAAGTCTTGTACTGTAAATCTGAGGTGTGAAAAACAATGGTGAGAGTGCAGACTGCTGTTCTGTTAACTACCTTGTTAGACACACGACCCTTCAGTCTCAAAAACCGTTGCCTGTCATGTAGTCTTTAATCCAGGCGATAGTCAAGGCCTCCGCCAGAGTCTTCTGGAGTTTCTGACAAAGCAAATCAGCCTGAATTGTGTTAAATGCACCGGAGAAATCAAAGAAGATGGTCCTCACCGAGCTGCCTGCTATGTCCAGATGAGATGGGTAGTGATAAAAGGTGTGTAGACTTTTGAGGGTCACTATATAAGCAAGTACTGGTGTGTCTAATGGTGATAATACTAATACTAATACTAACAAGATCATTATCGGTCCAGTACAGAAATGTTTCCAAGAGAGCATTTAAACTATTGTTTCCGTTGCTTCAGTTCACATTGGAGAATATTTTTCTCACCGTTTTTATTTAGTAAGGAATTTATTCTGGTTCATATTTTGCAGAGGTGTTGACTTCGGTCAGAAATGTTAAGACCTAAGAGTTGAGAAAGATCACTAGCGTGCCGAAACTTGGAACTTGAATTGGACCAATGACTCATTAATGACTCTGTGACGTGAGTGCTGCCAGTGGGTGTGTTGATGTTACATACGGGATGTCAGTGCAAAATGTTCACGCATTTTATTGCGTAATGGCCATGAGTAAAATGCTGTAGGATAGACGTCAATCTATGATGTCTTTATGTAAATATGAAAGTGATTTTTCAATAAAATTAATAAGAATGATAATATGCCTCATCACCATGTCAGTTAGGTAGCTGACCTACACAAAATATTTTATAGCTACGTTAATTTTACTAGTAAAATCCTGCTCGCAATGTTGTTGTACACGGTCAATGGCACTTTTATCTTGAAAATTACTAAAAAAACGTATTGCTGTCAAGATTTGGGCAGTTTTATAGTTGAGGGACTGGAAAAACTTATCAGAATTTTCTGTTTTTACAATTAAAATTGTTTTCACATGCAAAATTAAGATAGAGATAGTCTGTTTAAGGTGTTGAGGTTCTTGTTGAACAGGATCATTGGATAGGATCGAGATCCCTCATCAGAGGGACAGCTCACGTAAGATGTTCTGGAGATAAAGCCAGAGAGGCCAGAATGAGATGGTTTACACATGTACAGAGGAGGGACAGTGAGCACATCGGTAGAATGATGCTGAGGCTGGTTCTGCCAGGCAGGGGAGCCTAGAGGAAGACCAAAGAGGAGATTTATGGATGAGTGAAAGAGAACATTGGTGTGAGAGAGGATGCTGAAGGTAGGGTTAGATGGAGACAGAGGACTCGCTGTGGCGACCTCTGAAATGGAAAAGCCAAAAGAAGAAGAAAATGCCCGTTTAAACAAAATTAAATTGTAATCAGAGTATTCTCGGTATTTACAAAGTATATCAACATTCGATTAATTTGGAAAAGAGAAACAAAGATGATGCTACTGAGCACTAGTTAGATAAAATCATATATCATTTCATTTGCTTAAACAAATTAAAAAGTGCTCAAAAACCAATATACTTCAGTATGTGAAACTTGTGGGCTGAAATCTATGGACAGTGAATCAACAATGTGACTTGTTTTTGACCCTAAGTCAAACAAACAATGAAGAATGTGTATTTTATTATGACTCTGTTCATTTTCCCAATTTATGGTCTCATTTGTTTTGGTTGATAATTACTTTCAATAGCAACATCAGCATTGGCTTTCTAACATTTTTTGTCAGAAAGCTAATGCTTTCTGACAAAAAATTGAGTTCCTCTTCCTGGCTTTCTGGAAAACAGAAACATCTTTTAATATTTATTATATTTCTGGAAATATTAGTTAATACTCTGCTAAAATCCAAAAAGTTAAATAACTTGTTTAAGTTTAGGACTTGGACTTGAATATCTTAAAGGTGACTGATTATGCTTTTAAACATTTAGGATGGGCTCTACAAACATGTTCATTACATTTGTTGCACAAATCATTCCCAGATAATGATATCTTACCTCCCCAGTTTACCGGTAATTTATTTTGAGGTCCTTTCTGAATGAGGCGTTTTTGGGCTCTGTCACTTTCATGTAGATAAGGTTCAGCTGACCACGCCACGCCAACTTAACGTTCACACTTGAACTTTATACATGTAAAAATGGCTAAAGAAGTGAAGCCTCCTGTAACCAGCAAAGATGCATCAAAGGTTTCTGAATGGTACGTGAGTAGCCTGTTGCAGGGTTACCTTAGAGAGAGTTCATACGTTGAAAGCCATTTTTCTGCAGTGTTAAGCTATCCTGTTACATCTTCTCAACTGCTTAGAAACATTTGTCTGTGGTGTTATGTTTTTATAGTGTTGGTTTGTGTAAGATACTTTCAGCAAACATTTTGGTTGTTTTAAGTTTGAAGAATCTGAGAAAAACAATATGCTAATGGTGCTAGCATCCCTATGGGATATTCAATGCAAATTAGCACCATGCTAACCGTTAGTCGTCTCTGGCTGTTTCCGAAATGCTCTAATTATAGCCCCTAGCTCCTGTTCCTAGCTCCTCTTCCGTGACCTTTCATGAGCTCAACAGTAAGAGCTCTTCTCATGGGGAGGAAAGGAGCTTCCCACTCCTGTGCCGAATTCGGACAACCTTTGATGACGATGTCATTGCACAACGGAAACGCACATGGATGAAATCTGGACCTACAGCCTTCCAAAAAGAACTACAAAGTGTGAGCTTGCTTCTTTGTGCAAATTTTTGTTAATTTCCATGAGGTGGGCTGTGCTTATACGTCATGTCACTCAAAGGATTGTGGGATTTCTTATGGCTCCTTAGCACCAGTGAGGGACAAGCTCCCTATGCTAAATGAACTATGCTAGCAAGCATACGGGCTCTTACTGTTTGGACAACACTTATCATGGCGAACGATGACGCACTTCCACTTTGGCTACCAATTAAACCTTTTCGGACACAGTCTGTGTCTTTTCAGCTGTAGTTCTGTATAAGGATGCAGATTGCTCGGCATGTATTAATGCTAATGTTAAGTTGTGCATGCAATTTATTCCATTAATAATTATAACGTCAATGTAAGATGTGATAAAAAAAACAATGTGTTAAATCTTTGTATGTTACAGCTTTTCTTTGCTTGGGTTGCTAGGTTATGGTTTGGGCTTGGCTGGGATTGTTAGGGTGAAACGGCTTGTTTACAGACACCAACAAATATTATTTCTAAAAAAAAAGCTGGATGTTTTTTTAGCACTTGGATTGTTTCTAGAAGCAGCTGAGACCCAACTGGTGGTACAACGACGTCCATAAAGGGAATATTTCACAATAGGTATCCTTTAACTTTCTCGGCTTTCTTCCCTTCATTGGTCCTTTGATACTTTGGTCGACGATAAAAGAAGCAAAAATATAATTTTTGTTTTGTTTAATGCAGCTGTACAGACACATATGATGCATGTTTATTTCCAAACTGAGTTGCGTACCAATGCGGGATCTCTGAGCACTGTCACACCTCCAGCTAAAACACATGCTACTCTCAGGTGCTGGTTTCTATTTTTCTTCAAATAAAACTGTTGTAGCAACCAGAAACACTCGTTTTCTTTTGATCTCTGGGGAGCCGATCAAAGCTGAGGATCTGACGAATCGGCTGCTGTGATTAATGTGAGACTTGTTTTATGTGATGCTGTGAAGTGGAGACAAAACAACGCTGACAACTCTTGTTAAGGTGTTAATGTTGCCGAGTTTGATCTAATCTCCAACATACGTGGGCAGCATAATGGTTTGAAGTCAAAACGACTCTTTTCAACACATAACAAGCAGGAGTGAGGTGATGTCAAATTTTAATGAGTCTCTGATCTAAACCAGCTGCCATAAAGAATCCAAGCAAAGTCTTCAAGAAAGAGCTTGTTTGTATGTGTGACACATTGAAAACACAAAATAAATGTATTATGTACCAAAAAAATAAGAAAAGAATCTGCACTTTATACGCTACAATCTGTCATGTCAGTGATCATGAATCTGATGAGGGGGAACTACAAACGGTCCTCTTGTGGGCATAATCAGTTAATTTGCTTAAAGGATCAACAAGCAAAATTTCAATATTTTAAATTTCAATATTTAAAAATAGTGATGTGAAGAACTAAAGATAATATTTAGCTGGACTACAGTATAACGTCTCACCGCAGCTCTCTGTGCTGTTCTCCAGTCTCTTATTTACATAGCCGGGCCGGACTATGCGTGTACGTGGCTGAGCCCCTCCCTGCCCTAAAATACCATCGTCAGAGCAGCGCCGTGTTGGAGCAACATGGCGGAGAGTACCCAAGCACATCAAAATATTCTCTTGCTAACAGCATTATAAAGTTATGAGTTACCTACTTCTTCACTTGAAATGTTCCTCTGAAAGGTGATGCTGTGTTTTTGTCCTTTACAAATATGCGCACAGGAGGCGTGACGCGTGAGAAGGGAAAGGAGAGGCGTGGCTTTATACACATTGTTTTGGTCTACAGACAGTGCTCAAGCACCACCTAAAGGTGAAATAGTGCTTATTGCTGCTTAAAGTAGCAGGAAAAAAAATCTACCGAAATTTAGACTACATGGATTTTTTTTTTTTTAAGAAGGACTTCTGGCTTTATCTGCCTGCTCAGTAAAATAATGCTCCAAAACCTTTTAGGGTTCAGAAAATATATCAAATTGTGTCCCATATTTTGGTTGTTTTAATTTTCTTCTTCAAAAGCAGCAAGGTATACTAGAAAGGACACAGAAAAAGCTGTGCTCAGCTGGAGGCAACAGCAAATACATTAAATAAAAGTTCAAATTAAAGGTAATTGGAAAACCATAATTTCTCCACAATAGATTTCAGATAATACTTAATTGTCAATAAATGACATTTGAAAATAGAAACCCTTGTTGAGAGTTTAAAATTTAAACTTGTTGCAAACTTTCATTGCCAATATTTATTTTAACGACGTTACAAAATAAACAAGGTTATCACCAAATATATATTTTGCCTTGTTAATCAGATAAATAGCAAATCCTACATTTGGTTTAATCACAATTTAACAATTTACATTTAGTATAACTACTTTTTAAAAAAGTATTCTTTAATAATAGTAGAAACTATTTAATATCATTTTGAGTTGGCATCTATTAAAATAGGAATGATTGCAGTGTTTTAACATGAGCTAACCTATGAGGTCTAAATACAGCAATTACCAATAAAACTAAGTGGATGAACAGTTAAAACGGGGGATGGACATATGATCCTGCACTACTTTGTCTTCCTCTTTTGGCTTTCCTATTTCAGGGCTTGCCACGGTGAGTCATCTCTTTACATAAATATATTGTATAATAGAGAAGTCTATTAGAGTTTGTATAGACTTAAAGAAAGTTTGGATTAGAAATCCTAGCAAATAGTATGCTGTTCTCACAAAGCCATTTGTCCTAATGTTTTGTAGTTGTAGAAATGACTTTAAAATTTGAAAAACTGTTTTTTTCCTTCTAAAAAGTACAGCATGAGTTTCTTCCAGTTAATTAAACTTTTAATCCTGTAAAGTATCTAATAAATTAATTCATTTGTTCACTTCTTTTAATGCATTTACACACTCAAACACATATACACTAAAGCTGGTGGAATCACACCATATGCAGCTCGCTATTAAACTATAAATAATTACGCTTAAATTCTCATACATGTGCTCGCGCTCTGTCTCACACACACACACACACACACACACACACACACACACACACACACACACACACACACACACACACACACACACACACACACACACACACACACAGTGACAGAAGTAGGGAGTGTTTAATAGTTTCTGTATTGCTGCCATAAGCTCTTCTCACTCCGTAACTGTGTCAGCAGGGATTTACGGCTCATTGTCTCTCATTATGAAAATGTGATATTGCATTTAAAAACCCCGCAGCTGTTCTTGGCCTTTGGACTTATGCCGTGCCATGGTTTAAGCACCAGCAGCTCTCCTTTCCTCCAGGTGCGGCACACAGGTGAAGTGCCGGACAACTCTGATCCCTATTGTAGTTTTCCTTCTTTTTATAATGTAAAGGGGACATGGTGTGCTGTTTATTGCCTTTGTTTTCACATTTAAATCATTCAGTTGTGGTCTATATAAGGTGCAACAGCAATGCTTTCGTCTGAATTCCTCTTTATTGTTGCCCCTGCCTGAGAGCAACTTGGTTGTTGTGCAGGGTCTCTTTAGATCTAAACGAGACACTTCACAACCTGCCCCCCTCCAGGTCGCAGAGCGTTCTTCTCCATACCGTTCGGCCATTGCTGAGGGCCAGTGTAAGGGATCGTGTGGGTTAATACACCCAACAACTGAACATTTTCACTTATCCACTCGGACATCATAAAAATGGCGGATTTGCGAAATTGGTAAACTGGAAGTCCATGACCTTGTTTAGCAGCTCCACAGCAAATACTATGACATAATTGTCCAAAAACATCATAAAGAATAGAGAAAATTGTACAGTTAGAAAAATATGACACAAACAGAACTTAAAGCTATTTATGCAGCACCTGTAGGGTAGGGTGGAGGCGAACACCTGCTGTTCGGCGCCTCCCCGCTCATCAGCAACCACCTGCAGAGAGAGAGGGAGAAAAACGGCTCACTGCATGAAAAGTGTGATTTTCGTCACTATGCGGCACTGTAGATTGTCGTGGAAGTTCAGGTTAACGGCTGTTCACGGTAATTTGCAGGCAACACCGAAAACTGCCGTGAATTGTCAGAAATTGACGTGGGCCTTGCTTGGCGTGGTCCCCCCATGACCCCCCCCTCCTCCTAATTCTAGGGGAGGCTTTAACATGTAAATGAAAATGCTGTGAGCTATACAAATGCAAATCAGGGTTGCAGGGGGAGTTTACCCATGTCTCGCATTCAACTCCTCTTCAACTCCTCTTGGACGCGATCTACAACTTTCAGCCAGTCCGCAGACTGACGAGAAGAAACTGCTGATTGCTATCAGTGGACTGTCTCATATGAGTCAGTCGGTACTGAAGCAATGCCAAGAGCGTGGAAATGTTCAAGTCAGAAGTTTTGGTTGGGTCATTCAGGTTAAAGTAAATGAAATGGGGTTTAATGAACTAAAAATAAGTCCCACTTTAATGGAGAGGTATAGTGAGGATTTAACTATATACAGATGCATCTAAACTAACTGATAAAAGAATGGGTGTTGCTTATGTCATTCCAAAATTAAACATTAAAGTTGGAAAAAGAATGAGTGATGATTTAGCAGTTTACACAGCGGAATTGATTGCTGTGTGGCTAGCTTTGCTTTGGGTGGAGGACAATAGCTTCAGATTCCAGCTCAGCTTTAATCAGTATTAAAACATTTCAGTCAAAATCAAGGAAAGACATTGTGTATGATATACTGCAAGCTGCAAATAATCTAATAAAGTCAGGAATTAATATAACTCTGGTATTGTACCAGCTCATATAGGAGTAATAGGAAACGAGTTAGCAGATAAAAGTGCTAAGCAAGCAGCTAGACATTCTAATATAGATGTTGAAGTGCACTACAGCAAAGAAGAAATTAAAAGTATGGTCAAAAACATAGTTAAGGGTAAATGGCAAACATTATGGGACGGTGGGCAGACTGGAAGACAGTTCTATAACATTCAGAATAAAGTGGGAAAGAGCAGAAATACAAACAGAAGCAAGGAGGAGGAGGATGTATTTTCTAGAATGAGGTATGGACACACACGTCTAAATAAAACTTTGTTAATAATGAAGAAGCATGCTGATGGCAACTGAATTCTGTGGTAGTCCAGAGACTATAGAGCATGTTATTGTACACTGTAATAAATATCAGGAAGAAAGACAAAGACTAGTCTTACAATTACAAGGAGAACAGATGAGGCTAAACTTAGAAGAAATTCTGCAAAAAAAACACAGGGGAAATGAGTGTAAACTACGTAATTGGCTTCCTGAGGAATACAGGACTAATAAAAAATAATTTAGTATGATCTTTTTGTTTGTTTTGTTTTGATTGGTTTGTTTCGTTATGTTTGTTTGTGTGTTTGTTTTATTTGTTTGCAACCTATTAGGGAAGGTTAGACTCCAGTACCACACTCCAGTCCAGTTGGTGGCGGTAATGCACCATTAAAGTTAGTTGCCAACCACCATAAAAACCGAAAGAAGAAGAAGAAGAAGAAGTGGACCGTCTCGTCAGCTAATAGTGCCGATATGAATGAGCGGTTCAAACTGCAGAATTCGGTAAACTCCAGGTTGCTGTCCATAGAGGACAAGTTGGCGGCTCTGCAGTCGAACAACTGTGCGGGAGAGACTAACTCTAAGAAGAGAAGACGGGTGCAGAATCCCAAGCTTTGGTAAGAATATGTTCGGTGACTGCTAGCTAAGCTAAAAATAGCCTAGCCTACAACCAAATCTAAGATTAGCCTAGTAGCCTTGCAAAAGAACAAGCTTTATTAAAGTGTATTTTCATTTACAGGAAGCAGTATGCCGTCTTCACAACTCGGAGACAAATTGCAGGCGCTATGAACCGGAGCGAGGCGGTGGCCTCCTATTTGCTCGGAGCTATGTCTGCAATTCCAGATTGACACGATGTTGATAAAGACGACATTATCTGTAAGTGACTTGTTTTCACTGCTTCTCCTTCCTTGTTTAATGTTATTGTGACTTGCGTTTGATTTTTATTCATACCACTTTCATTTAATTATTTTCCAGCCTGGCGAAGAAGATGGCGTTGTTGGCGTGGCTCTGGATGGATTGGACGGCCGCCGCCATTTCGTAGGCCGGTGTTGTGCGCAATTCTGTTTCCCCCGTGTCGGGAGCGCACTTTGCAGCCGTTTTCCCGGCGCTTCTAGTTGATTTCTCGGTAAAACAAATCCTATAATCATGTCAAGGTTGTAACATTCAGTTTAATCGGCAGCTGTTTACAAAATTGTAAAATAAAAATAAACGGTCTTTCAGACATCTCCCGAAAACTTTGGGAAATAAAGAGCAAATGTTTTTAAATTCTCAAAAATTATGTGTGATAGCATACTAGAAATTTCCTTAATCCAGTAAACTGTCATATTTTATATTACAAAGGGATGTACTGGGAAGTCTACACTCTTGTGTTTTCAGGAAGTCTTAGGCTGTTTCTCAATTCACGAGAACGCGCTCGCGTTCTCGTGAATTGAGAAACAGCCATAATGTTTGTGTCCTGCTATCAGCCATCCCATCCTCCTCTTTCAGCAATGTAAAATCATAAATACACAGTAGGTGCTGGAATAGTGTTTTATGGCTTACTTTTATTTGTCAGGTTAAAGTGACAAAAGTTGGAAAAAGACCGTTTATCTTGCCATTTATAACACAATACAGCGTAAGAAGACATAGTTTGTTTATTTGTATTCTACAATTTTGTAAACAACTGCCGATTAAACTGACTGTTACAACCTTGACATGATTATATGAGTTGTTTTACCGAGAAATCAATTAGAAGCGCCGGGAAAACGGCTGCAAAGCGCATTCCCGACACAGGGGAAACAGATTTTCACGGGGGAACAGAATTGCGCACAACACCGGATCTCTCTGAACTCTGTGTGAAGCTGCAGTCCCGGTTAGAGGCGACGCCGAAGTACAGAGCCACGCACAGTAGGCGTCTGCACATCGGACCTGCCTCAGAGAGAACGCCGCCAGCAGTTACCTACAACCCCGAGGAGGCAAACGGACAGTTCACGGGGTTGTAATTTTTGGATCCTCGCGTTGTATATAGTTGTTTGTTTTAATAAAGCTCTTTCTTTGCATAAACATCTTCCTGGCAAATGTTCATTTCCTGTATAAATTCATTCATGTCCTTGATGGTAGCCTAATAATAGTGTAGTAGCTTACATAGGATAACATGAATATACAGCATAATATGAATGAATAAATAAATAAATATATATATAATAAATATATATAAATATGTAAATAAGTTATTGGGGATCTGCCAACCAATCAGGAGTGATTTTACTTGTTTGAAAGAAGTGGTTCCATCCAATACTCAGTAAGAACATTCAAGCCTGGCTTGGCCACGTGTGGTTTTGCTGCCAATCAGGAGCGATTTTACTTATTTAAAAATAGTGGTTTCAGCCAATACTGAGTAGGTTATTCAAGCCAGACCTGGCCAGCCGCGCGGGTTCGCTGCATTCATATGCTAATTAGGGCCATTAGTACAGCTGATCGCTCTCCACATACGTCAGAGTCCGGTTCCGACAATTTGTGGCACTGAAAACGGCAACAAGCACGGGTTGCAAATTGTCGTTAACTGCCGAAAATGAGGGAGATCTGCGGTAGTTTACGGGGACGAAAATCTCACTTTTCATGCAGTGGCTGCTGCCCCCTGAAGCCTGACATGAAGCTATCTCTTTCTCTGTATCCTTTAGGAATTATGCTGTAGTTGCACTAATAAACCAATTAAAATTAATAATAAAACAAAGTATCATACCAAGCAGACAACAAGCCAAGCATATCAAGTTATATGTTTTACCTACCGCTCCACTGACGTTGTCAGAATCCATGCTGAGGTCTGAAAGCGCCTTGTGCTCATAGTACGCGCTTCCTGAACAGGCTGAATGTGGTTGGCTTATGAGCAAGTCACCCCACGTGGAGTACTTTCCTGTGATTGGCTTATACAAGGGAGGCTTCTGATTGGTTGCAAATCATTCTCTGTTTAAAAAAATGCATTTGTGAAACGGCACACGGCAGGAGAGTCTCAAAAAGTTTAAAGACCAGAGCTGTGCATGTGCGGATCTTGTCCTGTGTGTGCGTGGATTTTTTGTGCATTTGTGGATTTTCTTGTGCTTGCATGAATCGAGCTGTGGATGTGTGGATCTTGTCCTGTGCATGTATGAATCACATACGTGTATTTGTGAATATTGAGACCCTTCTGGCTCCATACTTCCTACTCATACTAACTGCATGTACGAACCTAACTTCATGTGGCTTATGGCAAGATAGGAAACAGTCTGACTGACTGAGTATGTTTGTTTGGATTAAAATACTGGTAAGAAAAATCTAGCTGTGAAAAATGATTATCTTTGGAATAAATCTTGAAATATTAGACAACAACAACTTTTTAAAAAGTCAATCGTGGGCTCTACACGATATTTAATTTTGTCTTTACTAGGATCAAACAGGAATGCAACAGCTGGCAAAACGGAAAACTGTCGGCTAACAAGCAGATCTTTTGCATTGAGATTTATTTGTTTGGCTATCATCAAAATACCAAATCAAAAACCTGTTTTTAAAAAAAAAGAAAAAAAAAAGCTTTTTCAGATCCATACCTGCGGTTAGGGAGACCGGAAGCAGGCAGAGTTTTGCAGGTGCTGTAGGCAATGCCAGGACCAATAGTTATAACTGTTGCATAATCTTCCAGGTCCTCCGAATTAATGATCATTTGGTCATTCCAACAGTTCATGCAATTCACATTTTTTACAGCTCAAAGTGACTTCTTGAGCTTATCAAAATAAACAAAAGTTACAATATCAAAAACCCTCCAAAAAAGCTGCTGGTTGGTACATTCAGACGTTAATAAACAAAGAAGACAGGCCAATGTGTGGAAATAAATCTCTGCGACAGCGAAGTGTCCCTTTAAAGTGTGCTTGGCTATATTCATTATCTGAGCAGATTAACTCTTATCAGTGACTGTCTTCAGGCAGATACAGATGGATAGCTGCTGCTTATCACATGCTTACACACTCAGAAAGTCAACTCATCCCTCTCGTCTTTGCCATTTCAGTCTCTTCTTTCTCACTATCTTTCTTCCATCTTTGTAATTTACTTCCTTTTCTTGCAGCAGGAGTTTTGAAGGACTCTCCTGTTTTACTTCCCTCTTTCCAGCGTCTTTTCTCTTGTCTTGCTTTTTTGTTTTTTTAATTTGACAGAAGTGTTCACAGGTAACAGGTGTGACATTTTCAGATTTGCATTTGTAAAAATCCTTTTCTTTTGTATGCAATCTCAGCGCACTGAGTTTTGTGTTGGAACCTGGGAAAATGGTGGAACAGTTTAAGACATAAATGGTTCAGCAAGGTTGTTTACTTAATTTCTTTTAATTTTCCCTTAGTTTCTGTTTTCCAGCCCCACGTCCTAGCTTTGCCTGACTTCCCTCAATTTTTTATGTGCTCCATCCTGGTAGTTTACTTGATTTCAGCTCTACTTAGTTTCATAAAATGTTTTTTTTTCTCATTTTCACTTTTGCCCCCTTCCCTTTCTTCTCTATTCACGTGCATCTTCTTCAGATTACCATTTTCTAACCTTTTTTTGTCTTATGTTTCCTTTTCAGTCTGACTTTTTTGCTCCATGTGCTCTTCTTTTTCCCCTTGCTTACCCCTCCTCCTCTTCACCTGCTCGTTTAATCTTTCCTCCCTCGCAACGCCGTCTTGCAGGCTCAGCGTGAGGTCCAGTGTCGATCTTGTAGCGTGACGGCAGCTTGGCATCTGGGCACTTCGAGGTTGGGATCAGACCAAAATAGGATGTTGTGATGATGATGTGCGTGTCGCCTTGATGCCTGTTAGTTCATCCTTACATGCTGAGAGTTTGATGAGCCTGAGGCGACAGCTGCACACATGCAGACACACATTCAGTCACAAATATAGAGCAGAAGTAGCCTCCGGGCTGGTGAGGTGAGAATGGACTGAGGCACTTTGATTCCTGACAGCAGAACTTGAATCGACCATTTTCAGTCTGTGTCTCCTCTAGTTTCTGAGTGCTGTCTGTGTCATACTGCTCCTTCTTTGCTCTTTAAAACTTAAAACAAATGTGAGCCGTTACATGTTGTTGTATATTAGTTTTCTTTATTTTTTTCAGCTGTTCTTGTATACCTGGTAGATATGTTTTGCATGGATGGTATTTACACAAATTTACAGCTTCACCTTTAACAGTAAAGTTTTTTGATGGGAAAACATGACATTGCGAACATGCTTACCTGAGCCTCCCTAAACGGATATTAGGGAGGCTGCAATAAAAAATAGTTAGATCAACATCAAAATACCTAGGTGTTGTAGTCTTGTAAAAAATGACACCCCGTGATATATTCAGTTCTTTTATGAACTATTCACAAAATTATTTAATTTTTATTTCTGAAAACATGACTGGTTTAATTGCATCCAAACCAAAATAATTCAGTTTTAGACCATTTGTCCAAAAAACATTTCAGATTCCCTTGTCCTTGTCAACATTCTCTCTGTCAAACTTTAGTTGGACTTTTTGGTCTCTTTCTGTTTGTACAGGCATGCTATTTCATATTAACAGTACCAAGTGTCTGCAGCAGCTCAGATGATGACATATTGTTATTTTTTAAGAGTAATCATTTTAGCACATTGCAATCTGCTTTAAAATCTGTTTTGCCCGTCCATTGCTGTACTGGTATGAACAGAGCCATGCCCATTTTTATCCAGTTTTAAAAGTGGGTCAAAGACGGCTGTGTTTTTTTCTCCTAAATCCCTCAAAGGAGGCTCTAATGTTTCTAAAACGAGTCGCCACCCCCACCCCCAAATACTTCAGGCTCTATCCGAATACCGTAAATAATAGCTCCTGTTCCTTGACCTTTCATGGGGTCAACAGTAAGAGCTCTATGGTGGGGAGGAAAGGAGCTTCGGACTGCTGTGCCGAATTCGGACGGCCTTTAACGCCGACGTCATTACATGATATAAAACACACATGGATGATGCGGGTCAAATCCGGGCCTACAGCTTTGTCCGAATTTCCGAAAATGAATTACAAAGTGTGCGATGTTTTTATTTTATTTCTGAGGGGACTGTGCTTATACGTCATGTTACGCAAAGGATTGTGGGTTACCTTAACGGTTCTTAGTGCTGTTAAGGGATGTCGCGGGTTTCCTAGGCAAGACTAGCATACAGTATACAGGCTACTTTTCCTACCTCCTTCCTCACTGATTGCTTTATTTGGACGGCACTTATCATGGCGACCGCTGACGCACTTTCGCTTTGGCTAAAGAGTCCTTGCTCTATAAAGGTATTTATATTGAGCCTTCAGGTTTTACAGCACCTTAAACACAAAAGATGGCATATAAACTTCAAACATTGCAGACTCTCTTGGAAAAATTCTTCACTGCACAGACATTCTTAACCCCACCCCTACATTGCTGGTATAGTTGAAAACTAGAGTTGTACCTTTCCAACATGGTATTGCATGTGTTTGTCCGACGTGTCTTGGTGTAGTAGTGTCCGTGCACAATCGAGCTAATAAAACAGCCTGTCAAGGCTGTTTAGTAAGTTCAGTCATTTTTAAGAGAGCAAATTGTGTGGCTGTCCAACTATTTTCTTCACTTGAAATTGCCTTTTCTACAAAATTTTGGAGAAGAAAATAAAAGCTCCTTTCAGTCTTTGTTTATATCAATTGCATTTTTCAGTATTTTGGATCTAGCTATTGAGGCAAGAGTTTCAGAGAAACCCTAAAATTCCTCTCCTCAGCAGCACACTGATAATTTCAATAGGAATCCCAAGCTCTTCCCAGGCTAGGAGGGATATACAGCTTCTCCGATTAGTTTTGGGTCTACTCTGTGTTCTCTTCCCTGTGAGACTTATCAAGAAAACCTATAAAGGGAGGTGCTCAGGATTATTCCTGATGAGATGCCTGAACGACATTAGCTCAGTTGTTTATGGTGGAAGAGCAACTCTACTCTGAACTCACAATGAAAGGCGGAGCTCATCCTACTAAAAACCTACAGCTGCTTGTGTCTGGGGTTTCGTTCTTCCTGATTCTCTTATCAATCTTCCTCTTCATCGTAACCAGATATCACAATGCCGAACTCCTCCACCTTTATCTTGTTACAAAGCATGGCCTCAGACCTCAGTTTTAAAACCTGGTTTAGCATGTCCACTATGTACGTTTGTTTGTTCCCTATGTGGCCGTGCCTGAAAACATGGCTGTGAAAAAAATAAAGGCCCATCCATTGTAGAGCTCTATGTATTGCTGGTTTACATTTTTTCTTCACAGTTCTCCACCTTCTCTGCACAAGTATGTGGGGCCCTTAAGAAGCTATTCACTATTTGTGAAGAACTGATCCTGGCTGCCACTAAAGACATTTGCAGTCAACTTCATGGAATGGCTTTGTAATGAAGGTGGATTTAAAAGTGCGTAAGGATTGTTGCAGTGGGTAAGTGAAATTACGGAGTAGACTGGACATAAGCAATGCACTTCAGGTGTCATTGTCTCCCATTACCCCCAGACGGGCCCGCTTTGTTGCAGAGAAAAGTTTATGCCTCCCACTGATTTTACGTTATGGTGAGTTGTATATTTCACACACTTTATATTTGTGAAAATGTATATTATATTTAGACAATATCCCAGTTTTTATCCCAGTTGTTTCATCTTATTTTGTTGTATTAATCTGCCACACCTTAAAGACCGGTCTGTGAAAATATTGTATGATAATCAGTAGCGCAAAAAATTGTCGTGGACCACTGATGAAGACTGTTTCCCATATAGTGGAATAGATGATTTGAAATTCTTTTGAAAACTTTTTAAATCTCTTATCAAAGGAATAGGTTACTACAGTTTTATTTCCGAAGGCCTCAGACAGCTCTTTTGATCTCCCCATGATGTTCGCTGTCACTTTAACAGTCAGCAAACATATTCAATTGACATTTAAACAAGGCAAACCTCCTTCAAAAATGCTGGGAGACGTGTTGCAATCATGTACACCTGATGTGATATAGTGGTAAATGTGTGGCTGCCGTACTTTATTCCTCACTCGAAATAGCTTTTTTATACAAAACTTTGGAGAAGTCATCCTTGTGGGACTTGCCAAGAAAACCTACAAAGGGAGGTACTCCGGATTATTCCTGATGAGAAGCCTGAACACTTTTAGCTCACTTGTTTATGGTGGAAGAGCAACTCTACTCTGAACTCACACCGAATGGCGGAGCTCATCCTACTATAAAACTACAGCTGCTTGTGTCTGTGGTTTCGTTCTTCCTTTGATGATCCATATCTTTGGATCATCCTAAGCCCTTGACTCTCCATTCAATCTTCCTCTTCATCATGAACAGACATTAAGATGATGGAACTCCTCCACATTTCGTGTTACAAAGCATGGACTCAGACTTAGTTTTAAATACCTGGTATCATTTATTTTTTTTCCTTTTTTACAGTTCTTAAAATCAACAGAACGAGGTGCTTGTTAACTGTCAGGATTTGGGTTTTGTTTCAGCTGTTTGTTAATTTTGATTTATTAGTTAACTCTCCGGTCTTTAAAATCAGTTTTGGTTTTGGGCTCTTTCTTGTTTGGTTTCTATTATAGCTTGTGTGTGTTGTGTTTAGTCTTAGGTTTAGGTTCTGTATTAGTTTTGGTTTATGGAATAGGTTAGATTTTATTGTAGTTTGATTTTATTTATGTTTCCAGTTCAGTTCTGTCTCTTCCCAGCAATCTGCCAGCTCACTCAATCTGTTTATCTGTCACTCCCCAAACACCAGTTACCAGCCAATCAGATCTGCTCACCTGTCAACCTCCAGTCACTAGCCAATCAGTTCAGTTCAGTTACCACCTTTCCTTTGATTATTTCCACCTGTCACTTGTAATTAGTCTTCACTCCCGTTCAACTGCTCACTCCCCTATATAGTCCTGCTACAAACATCTGCAAACTGCCAGATCATTAACAAGCCTTCGGTGAGTTTTGTCCAGCATTCTCTTTTTGACTGACCTGTAGATATTACCCTGATTGCCTTTTTGACTTCTGAGCCAGCCTGAACCCTGAACCTGTTTTTCCTGCCCTGTACGATTGCTTACCTGTTTCTCTGACCTGGACCTGCCTTGGGATTTTCTGAGTTTGCCTTATCCTTGTCTGTACTTCTGCCTATTTTGGACTGCCTTTTGTGTACCGGAGTTTGGACTGCCATTTTGACCATTGAGCCTGCTTTTTCCTGTCTTGCTTGTTTAAGAGCAATAAAACATCTGAACCCAAAATCTCTGCTTGTCTGGTTGAATACTGGGTCCCTCTGTCTCCGATTCGTGACAGAATGATCTGGCCTAACCAGACCCATCGCCAGACAAGTCAGGGGTATTTTTTCTTTTTTCTTTTTTTTTTTCTTTTTTAACATGAGCCCGCCGTCGGTCTGCACCTTACTCTCCGGCAGAGCCATGTTGCTGGGAGGCTCACTGGAAGGTTCCAGGCTGGCGATCTGTCCCCCCGGTGTTGGTCCCAGACGTCACCTCTCCAGCAGCAGCAGCAACATGGACCGAAGTCCCGTGCTCCCCAGAGCCGAGCAGTCCACAGTGCCTCCTGGTGGCGTCCGTGACGCCGAGGATCGGGCTCTGGAAAATAAAATAAGGACTTTTGCCCCCATTATTAAGAACCTCAGGGCGGTCCTTGCAACCCGTCCCTCACCGACTCTGGAGAGAGAGTTAAAGGAGGTGGAGGGGCATTATAGATCGGCCCTCCGGTTATTCTACAGCCGACCCACACCGGTCCCAGAGGATCCGGCCACCGTTGGTGCAGCGCAGGCCGTTGTTTCTGCCCAAGAGGATCTGCCATCGGTCAGCGACGCTGCGACCCAGGAAGGTTTGCAGCCGGCCCGTGATGCTGCGACCCAGGCGGGTATGCAGCCGGCCCGTGACGCTGCGACCCAGGCGGGTTTGCAGCCGGCCCGTGACGCTGCGACCCAGGCGGGTTTGCAGCCGGCCCGTGACGCTGGGACCCAGGCGGGTTTGCAGCCGGCCCGTGACGCTGGGACCCAGGCGGGTTTGCAGCCGGCCCGTGACGCTGGGACCCAGGCGGGTTTGCAGCCGGCCCGTGACGCTGGGACCCAGGCGGGTTTGCAGCCGGCCCGTGACGCTGCGACTCAGGCGGGTTTGCAGCCAGTCTGCGACGTGGGAACCCAGGAGGGTCTACCACTGGACCACGAGGAGGGGGTTCAGACAAGCCCTCTTCCAGGCCGCAACTCTGGGGCTCGTCCAGACGAGAAGCGGCGTCGTGGCCCTCGTCCAGACGAGAAGCGGCGTCGTGGCCCTCGTCCAGACGAGAAGCGGCGTCGTGGCCCTCGTCCAGACGAGAAGCGGCGTCGTGGCCCTCGTCCAGACGAGAAGCGGCGTCGTGGCCCTCGTCCAGACGAGAAGCACCCAGAGCACCATGGAGACTGGGAGATCTCCGGACCTCTTCTGAAGATCTTACCCCCTCACCTTTGGCTAGAAAGCCAATTTCCCAAGTGGCTGACCAAGCTCTCTTTGTCGGAGGTTCTGAAGGGGTTACTGCTAAGGTTCTGGGTGTTAAAGGGTCTGGGAGCAACTGAAGCCTGTAGCCCGGGGCCTCTTGAACCTGAAGCCTGTAGCCAGGCTCCGTCTGAACCTGAAGCCTGTAGCCAGGCCCCGTCTGAACCTGAAGCCTGTAGCCAGGCCCCGTCTGAACCTGAAGCCTGTAGCCAGGCCCCGTCTGAACCTGAAGCCTGTAGCCAGGCCCCGTCTGAACCTGAAGCCTGTAGCCAGGCCCCGTCTGAACCTGAAGCCTGTAGCCAGGCCCCGTCTGAACCTGAAGCCTGTAGCCAGGCCCCTCCTGAACCTGAAGCCTGTAGCCAGGCCCCTCCTGAACCTGAAGCCTGTAGCCAGGCGCCTCCTGAACCTGAAGCCTGTAGCCAGGCGCCTCCTGAACCTGAAGCCTGTAGCCAGGCGCCTCCTGAACCTGAAGCCTGTAGCCAGGCGCCTCCTGAACCTGAAGCCTGTAGCCAGGCGCCTCCTGAACCTGAAGCCTGTAGCCAGGCGCCTCCTGAACCTGAAGCCTGTAGCCAGGCGCCTCTTCTAGCCCATAGTCCGGCGCCGTCTCCAGCCTTTAGTCCGGCGCCAGGTTCTGCTCTTTCTCTCTCCAGGCGTCGGTTCCTGAAGGTCCTGTTCCTCCGACGGCCTCCGAGGTTGCTGGTCCGCCGCCGGCCTCCGAGAGACCTGCTCCGCCGCCGGCCTCCGAGAGACCTGCTCCGCCACTTTGTCAACCGGGGCCGTCCTACAGGACACCCGCCGGATTACCTTTCTCGCAGGGGTCATCCTTCGGGACGTCCGCCGGAGAACCTGACATGCCGAGGCCGTCCTTCGGGACGTCCGCCGGAGAACCTGACACGCCGAGGCCGTCCTTCGGGACGTCCGCCGGAGAACCTGACACGCCGAGGCCGTCCTTCGGGACGTCCGCCGGAGAACCTGACACGCCGAGGCCGTCCTTCGGGACGTCCGCCGGAGAACCTGACACGCCGAGGCCGTCCTTCGGGACGTCCGCCGGAGAACCTGACACGCCGAGGCCGTCCTTCGGGACGTCCGCCGGAGAACCTGACACGCCGAGGCCGTCCTTCGGGACGTCCGCCGGAGAACCTGACACGCCGAGGCCGTCCTTCGGGACGTCCGCCGGAGAACCTGACACGCCGAGGCCGTCCTTCGGGACGTCCGCCGGAGAACCTGACACGCCGAGGCCGTCCTTCGGGACGTCCGCCGGAGAACCTGACACGCCGAGGCCGTCCTTCGGGACGTCCGCCGGAGAACCTGACACGCCGAGGCCGTCCTTCGGGACGTCCGCCGGAGAACCTGACACGCCGAGGCCGTCCTTCGGGACGTCCGCCGGAGAACCTGACACGCCGAGGCCGTCCTTCGGGACGTCCGCCGGAGAACCTGACACGCCGAGGCCGTCCTTCGGGACGTCCGCCGGAGAACCTGACACGTCGGGGGGATTCCCCAGAAAGTCCGTTTAGCTGTGTTGTGCCATGTTAGGGTTGTTTTTATTTTGTCTTGTTTAAAGTCTTGTCTAAATTTTTTTTTTTGACTCTAGCCCTCCGTCCTGCACCTCCCTCCACCCGCCCGGTCTAGTCTGTTTTTGTTTATCATTTGTCTTGTTTAAGGACGTCTGGTATCCGTCCTTAAGGGAGGGGCTCTGTCAGGATTTGGGTTTTGTTTCAGCTGTTTGTTAATTTTGATTTATTAGTTAACTCTCCGGTCTTTAAAATCAGTTTTGGTTTTGGGCTCTTTCTTGTTTGGTTTCTATTATAGCTTGTGTGTGTTGTGTTTAGTCTTAGGTTTAGGTTCTGTATTAGTTTTGGTTTATGGAATAGGTTAGATTTTATTGTAGTTTGATTTTATTTATGTTTCCAGTTCAGTTCTGTCTCTTCCCAGCAATCTGCCAGCTCACTCAATCTGTTTATGTGTCACTCCCCAAACACCAGTTACCAGCCAATCAGATCTGCTCACCTGTCAACCTCCAGTCACTAGCCAATCAGTTCAGTTCAGTTACCACCTTTCCTTTGATTATTTCCACCTGTCACTTGTAATTAGTCTTCACTCCCGTTCAACTGCTCACTCCCCTATATAGTCCTGCTACAAACATCTGCAAACTGCCAGATCATTAACAAGCCTTCGGTGAGTTTTGTCCAGCATTCTCTTTTTGACTGACCTGTAGATATTACCCTGATTGCCTTTTTGACTTCTGAGCCAGCCTGAACCCTGAACCTGTTTTTCCTGCCCTGTACGATTGCTTACCTGTTTCTCTGACCTGGACCTGCCTTGGGATTTTCTGAGTTTGCCTTATCCTTGTCTGTACTTCTGCCTATTTTGGACTGCCTTTTGTGTACCGGAGTTTGGACTGCCATTTTGACCATTGAGCCTGCTTTTTCCTGTCTTGCTTGTTTAAGAGCAATAAAACATCTGAACCCAAAATCTCTGCTTGTCTGGTTGAATACTGGGTCCCTCTGTCTCCGATTCGTGACATTAACTAAATCTGCAGAATTAGGATCAAAAAGAGTCTTAAAGTAGAATAGTGTTTTATCAAAGCATTTTAATATTACAAGATATACTTTAATACAAACTTTTGTCCGCAGCTTGCTAAATTGTTTTACAATTACAAATGTTTACAGTTTATTAGAAACATGTTATGAGAACAAATAACTGCCATAAGAATGTGTTCTGCTTAAAAATTTGAAGATTTACAAGAATCAAAGTTGATGTCTCAAATGGATTTTTAAGATGTATATTATCTGCAGATATCGCTTAGTATGTCCAATATGTATTTTTGTTTGTGCCCTACTTTGCCGTGTCTGAAAACGCGACTGTAAAAATATGAAGGCCCATGCATTGAACAGCTTTATGTATTGCTGGTGTACATTTATTCTTTACGGTTTTCCACCTTCTCACACTTATGAGACCCCCAATGTCACACTTCTTAAATGACACAAAGGTTTTCATGCAGTTATGGAAATAAAATGATTAGAATTATTGGAGCTGCCAGACAGCAAAGCCTTGACTGTTTCTAAGTGTAATAATGTTTTGTTTAGTGGAAAACAGTCATTGATATGCAGAATATTCAGGCCAGTAGTTTTGTTTTAATTTGCATCAGGTTTTATTGTATAATCTGTTCCACTTCTGTTCTGCAGGCTGACTCATAAAGTTAAGTATTCCTGTCTGTGGTTGATCCGCTGTGTTGGCACATCTAACCTGCTCCAGTAATTGACTGGTGTTATTTTTAATGGGGCCATATGTTGTTGCTGCTGACTGTGGCACACTCTGACACATCAAATGCAAAGTTTGCCGCTGATGTTTGACACCTTGTCAACATTTCCTCTGGATATTCTGCGTTGGTGGCTAAATTGTCGGACTGACGCTCTGCAACTAGGCTTTGGTTTCTCTTCCAGTTCACTCTGCTCATTGTGTTCGTGGTTTGGACAAATCATTATTAAAAGCATCAGAAGCTTAGTTTACCTGCAAGAATTTGGAAGTTTACATTTCCTCGCTCGGTGCTCCTATTGCAAAAACATCGTGCTGCTTTGTGTTCAAAGAATTATCTACGAACAAAACTCAGAGTTTGCAACGTCATTTTTTTTTTTGTGTCTGTTGCACCAGTATTTGGAAAGTTCAGGATGGCGTGTATTGAGGTTGGTGGACTGGAATATCAACAGTGTTGCCAACTCCTCAGTAAGGAAAGTAGCTATTGGCTGTGCTAAAAGTCGCTAGAAGTCGCTGAATGACGTCATTGCCTAATTTGCATAATCTGCCACATGATGTGATGTGCATGTTATTGACACTGTGGGAGAAATAACATCATTAGAAAGAGACAAAAAGTGAGTAAAAACACTGAGGATATATAGAGCTACTTTTTTCTGTTTATTTTATTTCTGTTTATTTTATTACAATACTGACCCTCCTCCTTAACCCGGGCTTGGGACCGGCAAGATGAACCATAAAGAGACACTAGTGGAGTTACAATTTTTTTTCCAACTTTTTTTTTTAACTTTTTCTTTTTTCCCTTGTGGTCCACTAAGGAGCTAGCCTCGTGGGACCATCCTGATCTCGCGAGCTTTCATGGTTTCACTCGCAGATCAGTCTGGCTACTCTCCGTTAAAGAAAATTTGGAGCCGTTCACCAAACGAACGTCCAATCAGCGTTGGCTTTGAGGCAGGTTGAGGTGTGACGCAACCAGAAGCGCGACAGTTCAGTCTCAAGAACATGGCGGCTTCAGCCGATGAAACTAGCGTTAGCATGTCTATCGAGCAAGTTTTATCGGAATTACAGAGTATTTCTTTGCTGAGCTAACGAGCCTTTACCTGCAGCAGCAAGAGTAGCTTGGCTTGTGGTTGTGTTTTCGTCGTCGCTCGTAACAGAGCGACGACGAAAACGAAGCATGTTGACGAGTACGTCATATGCTTCGTTGATCTGATTGGTTTATTTGGCCCGTCTATCACCAACATAGGCCAATCAGCTAACCAGTATTTTCGCCCCTTCCCAAAATTACTTCAACGGAAGGTTTCCAGATGGATATGCGGAGCAAATCTATCTGGCGGCGTCAGGTTACTAAGGAGCCTACAAGTCACGGCCTACAAGTCACGGTAAAACATGAACATTTTGAACCATAATTTTTTTACATTACATTAACATTAACAATCTAAATGGACCAAAAAAAAGACTACAAAGAATCAATGGCAATGTGAGCAAATAATGGTAATTATTTTTTTTTTTTAAACTAATAAGATTTCCCTCCACACACACAGGCTGTGCTTGCTGACAGAAAGAGTGGGTCATCGTCATGTTGGTCAAGGCTCTCTATGGCAGGTTCAGCAACTGAGGGAGCTGACTTAAATAAGTAAGCAGCTGATGTGCCAAAAAAGCTGCAAAACATGATCAGGCAGCTGGTGCTCGTAACAAGCCTCACCAGACAGCTTCAGTCCATATCGGATGTACAGGATGGAGTTAACGCATCGTAGCCAGCTAATAATAATAATAACGTTAGCAGGGGAGGGAGGCGATTCTGCGTGGTCTCCTCCCAGCAACAGAATCCAATTCTCGGCCTGCCGCTCCGCGGCAGACGTTAGCGAGAAGAAAAAAAAAAAGGCTCCTCAGATTGAAATAAATTTTTTTTGCAAGTGCAGATTTTCTGTTTATAATTCTATCTCTATTAGTAGAAGCTTCATGGTAGAAGTATCCCGCGGTGTGTTTGCGATCTGCCCATAGAAATAATGTTCATCCCCTTGCCTTTTGCAGTCTGGACGCTGAGGGTAAACATGCTTTGGCTCTGACTGCAGCGCTGAGAGGGACTCCTGCGGGAGCGGGAGAATGGGTTTGGGACGGGGGAGGCGCCCCACGGCAGCAGCTGCCGCTGGAGGACAAGAGTAGGAACGATACGTGCTTTCACGTCAGAGTCTCCAAAAGTCGCCTGTGACACCAGAAAAGTCGCTAGTCGCTTTTTCGAAAAAGAGTCGCTAGAAGGGTCTGAAAAGTCGCTAAATATAGGACAAAGTCGCTAAGTTGGCAACACTGAATATCAAGCAGAGAGCATACTGCCACCTACTGTTGTGGAGGAACTCATTTCAAAGATGAAGGCAACTGAAATTTTGACACTTAAAACTAAAATCCCTACATTTAATTTTTTTCATCAACACAATGGAAATAGTTTCCAAAAATGTTCCTGATAATCTTAGTTACCTATCACAGTTCCCCACTGTAGCTGACTTTTGTTTATATTTTACCAAGTTAAATGCATTGGTAATGGTCTGGACTCAATTGTGTAAATCAATTAAGTGATCAGGATTTTTGTCTTTCAATTGGAAAGAGCACAATATCCATACTTTTTAAAAGAGGACATGTTTTTGTTTCTCCTTTGGAAAACCTATTTATGTGGTCTGATTTTGCCTGGATTCAGCCTTACAGTGGAATGACGTGTCCGGAAAATGTTTAGCGTCTGTCATATGAAGCCTTGAGAGGCTGTGAAACGGTGAATGCTAATTTAGCCCAGCCGTTTTCTGCAATATACCCGACATAAAAGAATGCTTCAACACGTTTCACATGCATACTCCCATCCCTGCACGTTTTTGTCACAAATGGAAATTAACTAGCAGCTTTTCCACAAATTCTTTCTTCAAAGCTCAAAGTGAAAATATGTCAGCGAAAACGGGAGGCAGGGACTGAGAGATGTTTGTCGTTTGTTGCGAGAGCAAACTTGTGAATCTTGCACAATCTCGCACGTCTGTGATGTGCTGACAGCGATTGTCTTTCCACTAACTTTCCATGTGCAACCTGCTCCGCGTGTGTGTCTGTCTGAGCACAAGCATGTGGGCACACCATCACATCCGTCTCCTGTGACCCCGTCTGCCATCTGCTGACGGCTTCCTTGTTGTTTTGTTTATTTCACGTCGGAGTGTATTTGCTCCGTATGAATATGCATGAGCAGACACACACACACTAGTGTGGTTTTGTGCAACACCCTGGCACTACAGCAATGACACATTCCCCTCTGAGTGCCGTGGCAGCCGATTGGAAACTCAGACGCTCTCAGAAGTGAGCGTTCAAAGTCATTTCTGTTGGTAAACGCTGAAGGCAAATTGGCCACGGCTGCTTCTAAGAAAGCTGCATGTCAGAGCTGTTGGAGGGCTTCAGAATAAGAAAGCAGTTTAATCGAAAGTCTAATCTCCATTCTTATTACCTCCCGCTTCTCTCTCACTGTGTGTGTGTGTGTGTGTGTGTGTGTGTGTGTGTGTGTGTGTGTGTGTGTGTGTGTGTGTGTGTGTGTGTGTGTGAATCCTCCGGGAGGACTTCATCTCCAGGCTTGTCACACACTTACACGTATAACCTTATTTTCTACACACTATAATTTTCATACAATTGAAGTTAAGGTATTAGAATTATTATAGCCATTACTTGTACTTTTCATTTTTTTGTCAAGGCTTCCATATCCATGCCTTCTGATCTTCTGTATTGTCAACTATCGGTCCCATTGGAGTATAGTGTGCAGATTATTTTCTTTTTCTACAGTTTCTATAATTTGCAGTTGGAAATAAAGGCATCAAAGACTGCATTAAATCTTTTTGTATGCAGTCTGAAGGCTGTCAATTAGGACTGAGTCGACATTTTTTGGTTTTCAGTGTGTGCTAAGAAGTTTGAGATTGCTTTGAAGATAATTATGTTTTTTTTCCTGAGAAAGATAGAAATGTAAAATAAAGGACAGTGATACATCTGTTCAGTTTTCCTCAAACTGGGGACAAAAAGAGTGTATTTACGTGTCACACGTGCTGGGTTCTAACATGAAAATATGCTATCTTTGTCTAAATATGCTATTCACTATGAGTGTGACAGTATATATATATATATTAATCAGAAATGTAGTATGTGATACAGGGGTTTGGAAAGCACATGTCCCAACACCTAAACAGATGCAGGATGTTTATATGTGGAACCAAATGCAAAATCCAACATTCTGTAGCACAACTTTCAAGAGACCCCAAAACAAAAGCTATCACAAAACTCTATTTGGGAAGGTTGAGGTTCATCATGCAGCTACAGTGGAGAAAGAAAGGTGGACAGAACAAAAACATTGTCACCTTATGCGTTTTTCAACTGCAATTAGGTACGTAGCTCACTCTGAACTCATCTGAATTGCTCACCTGAACCAACATCAAGCTGAATGTAAACGTCACGACACTGGAGACAAAGCAGCTCAAGTCCAAATCCAGCTACCTGCAGCATTCAACCAGTCCAAAATGCTGCACAGTAAGTAAGATGCCACAACACACTGGTACCATTTTAGGATTCTCGCTGACCAGAGGGGACTTCCCAACAGTTAAGCTTTTACGGTTCATTCAAGTGCATCTCGTACACTGGATTGTTCAATTGTAAAAACAACTCTAAAGCACTTTGAACCTTTCTTAAATTCAAATAATCCTAAACAACATTGAAGATCAAGTGGTTTTACCCACCATACCAGCTTATGTTTTATTTGTTAAGAAGTCAAAACTGTACTGAACAGTGACTTTAAAACCAAGGTAATTTTCATGTACCATTAGACCCCTAGTAGTTACTCATATTTGTATTAGACAAAGTGGCACATTTATGTGGCACAAATCACAATAAAAATCAAGTAAAATCCTTGCTTCCCACAGGTTTTTAATTAAATCTATATGGCGTTGTCAAATTAAGATGTGGATGACCAATATTTCTCATGCTAAACCTCACCGACACTGGTAGTGTTTTGCATTTTACACGTCGGCCTCGTTTCATTCGGGTGCCAAAAAGGTTCAGAGGTCTGCTGAAGTTAAGAAGACTGTGAAGGAATTGTAAACACAAGCCCAAATCATGACCTTTCCATCACTGTGCTTTACTGCTTTGATGTCCTTGCTCTGATGCACAGTTTTTAAATGTGTGAAATGTAGTTCTTTTCATCATTTTCATAAAAAAGTTTGGAAACTAAGTCATGCTGCCATGTTCTCTTAGGAGATGGGAAGCTTTCTATGCACACTCAATTAGAAAAAAAACAAACAAACTGCAATGTTCTAAATCATCTCCTTGGGAAATCAAGAGAAGCATTGGATGTTTCCTTATAAATAATCGTTTATACCACAGATGGATTCATTACATACTTGGGAAATGGCCTTACAACCCTTCACAGATCCATTGACACGACATATTGATACGACGCACACTCACTGATGATTGGTTGACCAGCCTGTACAGCGTCTCTCTGCTTGCGAAACTGTGGGTTTTATTTTTCCAATGTGGTTCAATAACGACCCTCCATATTGCCTCACAGTATTTCCAGTGTTTTAAGGGATTTTTCAGTGCTTGCTTACTCTGTTGACATGAGCTCTTAATCTGACCCTGCAGTTTCACAGATATCAAAATTTAGCAGCTTCAGTTTGTGAAAACTGCTGCGGGGTAGAACAAAGGCGTGTGGTGTCAATGTCAGCACTGGGATCATATTTACATGCAAACAGTCAGCACAAACAGCCTAAAGGTGTTTTTTTTCTGAATATATATACTAGCTCTGCAAAGAATTCGTAGAGCAGCACTGAAAGCTTGGTTTCACAGACTTTAAGAAACTTTCCAGAGCTTCAGAGTTCATCAGGCGGCTCCGTTCTGAGGCCAATGCAGCATTGATTCCAGGGATGTTGGTGAAAGCAAGAGTTTTTGTGAACAAGAATAAGATTTCTGCATTCAAAATCTTCCAAATGGTCGTATTTATAAATTTAGAACATCTGCATATTTCACTACCCTAGGTTAGAAATGCCCCTCATATCACAGTTATCTCCTTATGCTTCTGGTGAAGCTTAAAGCTTCTAATTGTCACAAAGCTCCTTATTACACTGTTTGTTGTAAAGGTGCCAAACTCTGCACCTTTATTCCTGTTTCATTAACTGGCACGTCTTCCCCCCTCATGAGGGTTTACTCCACCTTCCCGTACAACCAAAGATGCTGTTAATGTTTAATTATTTGTACAGCCAGACACCATAAAGGGTCTGACAGGAGGTGTTGAATTATTCAAATAAAGCTCTCTGGCTAATCCTATTACATTGTTAATTTATCTGAGAAAGTTGTGTCCTGCTGCAAAACTTTGAAACCCTGAAAAGGTTTGAACGTGAGGATTCACTATTATGGCAGCAAAGAGTTCAGTGTTTTGTGATTAATGCTCAGAATGCAGTCTCATAATTTATCCAAAATGCACTTGAAGGAGCTCCACTGAGCAATCTTTATCAGATAAAAAGGGAGATTCTTGTATTTCTAAGACACAAAAAGGATTAACAATTAAAATATAGATGATAGATGAATATCAATCGATGTAATTATTAATTAACATACCTAAACAGTGATTAACCCAATTAAAAGAGCAGAATTAAATCCATAAATGTAAAAAGATTTTTATGAATAAGAAATGAATGTTAAAATTCTGTTGCTTAAAGGATTACAATCTAGGAATTATCAGAAGCCTGTGGCATTTCTTGACACCTTGAAAAGTTTCCAGCACTATGCATCTGTAGAAATGTATAATTATTTTTTTTTTTAATATTATAGGGTCTGTTAAACATCATCAAAAAGCAAAAGAATGCCACTTTTGGAAGGCTTGAAGGGTAGATGGAGGTGTCTCCTAAAAAGAAATGACTGCAGCTTGGACGTTACAAAAAAATGGTTATGGTTAAGATCATACGTGTATAAATAATTAGCTACTGTGTTCAATTGAAACTAATTAAAACTAATGTCAATCCATACTGGCTGACCAGAAAAAGGAAAACAGAGATTCAGAGAGCCTACAGAACTAGACTAAGAGACCGTTTAAAGGCCTTTGCAGGTGTTCTGAGTTAATTAGCCGATTAGAGTCTAGTACCAGGTGTCTTCAGCATTGGACCTTTTCACAACATTAAAATTTTCGGAGCTTCTGAATTTGGGTTTTTCATTAGTTGTCAGTTAGAATCATCAAAATTAAAAGAAATAAACACTTGAAATATATCAGTCTGTGTGTAATGAATGAATATAATATGAACGTTTGACTTTGTGAACGGAATTACTGAATAAAATCTACTTAATCTATTCTAATCATATGACCATGTATGTATTTATAAAAGGAGTACTTCATTGTTGCTAATTAAAAGCCAAATTAGTTACACGGCGTCCCTTTAAGTTTCCTTAAGGTATCATAAAATCCTTTCAAACTAGCTAGATTTTGGAAAATAACCAAATCCTATATCGATTAAACCATTATGATTATTTCAGGACTGACACGGTGCTGATAGTCAACCATTTTTAAGCATGGCTCACATTTAGTAGCATTTAGTACAACGCAACCATTGAACACATCTAAAGCCTGATCACTAATCACAAAAAAAACGTCTCCAAGATTTTCCAACTTCCTCACAAGGCCATCGGAGGGGACTTTGAAAGAAACGGTTAAAGTGGCATGAAAGCCCACATCAGTAAGCGTTTCCTGTAACAGTGACCACGCAGTGAGACACGCCCAGCTCTGGATGTGTCCGAGGCTGTCCAATTAAAGGCCCGAATCAGTGGCCTTGTCACGGTGCTGTGAAAGGTCGCGCATGTAAGCGTGCACACCCACTGCGTACACTACGATCATCTGCAGCAGCGAGGTCACGACCATCCATCAGGGTTTGCGTGGCGTCTTGTTGGATGTCAGTGAAGTCCGACCCGCTCACCTCCCACCAGCATGACTTTTTTAAAAGGCCCCTTAAAAGCAAAAGTGTTTCCCCTAAAAGGAAAAAAAAAGTGAGACACACACACTCAAAGGAGGGGGGAAGAGAGTGAGAGAGCAGAAGCCAGCAGACGGGGGTTAATAAATCAACTCAAGGCTGTGGCCTTCCTTTGTGAAGATGAGGCATGTGTGCAGCAGAGGTGGGAAGTTTTAAAGCATGGGGGTTGCTTGTCATCACTGGTCAGCCCGTCTCGTGAAGTCACTGCTGTTTGTAAGCGTACCAGAGGAGGCTCAGAGTGAAATTAAAATTAGTCACTCCCATAAGTGATCGCCAACATGTGAATAACGACAGACAACTGGGAGGAATCACTGATTTATTTGGCTGTCTTGGCTGCCTAAACTTTACTGTAATGATCAGATTATGATTACCTAATAATTTTCAATCTCTAACCTTAGATTTCATTGGCTTCCAGATGTTCTAGTTTAAGGTCTGATATTCAAACAATCGTAACTATCTCCTAAGTTTAAACTGTGGTAATCTTGCTGCTTTTTTCAATCTAAATATTCAGTATTATTTTACAGAAGCACTGTAAAACTGATTTTCCTTTCAGTCTTGACAATAAAATTTCTCTCCACCTTTTATATCAATAACATGATTTTGTTTTTCTTTTTTGAGCCGGAAAAGGGTAGAGTGCCTTCTCCGGGTTGGGGAGGATGTGCTACCCCAAGAGGAGGAGTTTAAGTATCTCGGGGTCTTGTTCACGAATGAGGGGAAGATGGAGCGGGAGACCGACAGGCGGATTGGTGCAGCTTCTGCTGTGAAGCGGGTGCTGTACCGATCCGTTGTGGTGAAGAGAGAGCTGAGCCAAAAGGCGAAGCTCTCGATTTACCGGTCGATCTACGTTCCTGCCCTCATCTATGGTCATGAGCTTTGGGTCGTGACCGAAAGAACGAGATCCCGGATTCAAGCGGCTGAAAGGAGTTTTCTCCGTAGTGTTTCTGGGCTCTCCCTTAGAGATAGGGTGAGGAGCTCAGTCATCCGGGGAGGACTCAGAGTAGAGCCGCTGCTCCTCCACGTCCAGAGGAGCCAGTTGAGGTGGCTCGGGCATCTGGTTAGGATGCCTCCTGGACGCCTCCCTGGTGAGGTGTTCCAAGCACGTCCCACCGGGAGGAGGCCCAGGACATGCTGAAGGGACTATGTTTCTCGGCTGGCTTGGGAACGCCTTGGGATTCCCCTGGAGGAGCTGGCCCAGGTGGCTGGGGAGAGGGACGTCTGGGCCTCCCTACTGAAGCTGCTGCCCCCGCGACCCGACCCCGGATAAGCGGAAGAAGATGGATGGATATTTTTCTTTTATGAGAATTGAATTGGTAACTACGTGGCTTGAAATGAGAATTCTTTTTGCTTAGTTTGAAAACAGTTAGATCTAGACGTCAGGAGATCCAACTTATTTGATTTTAAAAATGCTATTTATTTGAAATAAGTGTAGAATAATATAATGTAATTCCATTATTCAAATTTCCTGTGCGGATTGAGAATCAGTTGAACTGTGGTGTTTTTATACTGATATTCTGTGAAAAATAAATGCTTCCCCGGTTAATTTTACAGGCAAAGAATAACATCACTGGTATAGTTATCTTCATTATTTCCTGACGTCTGAAACGTGATTTTCTTTTGTTATTCAATATGAAAATTCAAAATTGATATTGAATGAACGTTTTTACTTTTGCATTTAGAACTGTTTAAAAATCACTTATCTTGTTTGTCTGTACATGAGTACAGGGTGTTTGTGTCCTGGAGCAAGTGCAAGTTCCCCGGTTCAAATCCCACAGACTGCCACTCTGAGCAAGACCCTTCTCCACAGAATGCTCCCCAGGTGCCGCACAGTGCCCCTGAGAAGGGATGGCTTAAATACAGAGGACAAGTGGAACATGTAGTATGTTGCAATGACAAATAAAGATGATAATGAAAAAAAGATTTTAAAAATCCAACAAAGGCATATTGTCGCAGACTTAGAAAGTCCGACAATTTACAGCAACTATGAGGAAAACGTTGAGATCTCCACAATAATGGGAATGATCAGCTGAAAAAAAATTAAATGTGCTAAAACTGTTGACAGTAAAGGCTGAAAACTTTTTACTCCAGCTTTGCAGTATTGGAAACAAATAATTTTTTATAATATCGTTTTTAAAAAAAATTCTTCTTGCTGATTATCTGTTTAATCTTGTTGTTGTTAAAGCCGTTTGAATTACCACGTGTATGAATGGTACTACATGATCCTGCATAGCTCGTGCTTTGTTGAAATTAAGAATTTGATTTAAAACTAAATCTGCTCCACCTTGCAGTTTAAAAAGTAAATTGTAAGGGTTATAAATAAGAAATCTCAACAGATAAAAAAATGAAAAATAATCCCTGCAGATTTTGTCCCCACTATTACGCCACATAGTTTGTAATATGCCTTTGTGTTGCCCTGAATTGGATATGGAAGTTCACACAGCAAGAAGTCACAGGAACTTACAATGTGTTATTTCCTTCAGCGTTTTGTGCAGCAAATCCTCCTCCATCTGAATCCCAAGATTGGTGCTAAAGGGAGGAGGAGGAGATCAAAAGAGATTAAAGAGAGTCGAACAGACAGCTAGAGAGATTTTAACAAAGTGAACGTTAGGAAGTCAGATATTGTATAATTAATCTGAGCTCTGAGAAGCTCTGTGTACGGGCCTCAGACCATGAAACATTGATGCACACACTAACAAACTTCCACTCTCTATTAGATAAGAAGCACAGGGCTTATGTCCAGCAGCGTTCACGTCTCTATTTCAGCTTCAAGGTTTGCTTTGCTCCACGGACAATTTAACAGCAATTTCAACATTCCAGTGATTAATAACAACGACCAGGGACACACGTTTGTGTGTGGGCTAAGAAAAGTGGAAGGCTTAGTCAAGGTTTTTGCTCATGAGGAATGACAATATCTTGTTTTGCTTGCTTGGCTGACTTACATTCATAATGCTGCAGAAACTGATAAATGCTCAGGGGGAAATGTTTTTAATTTATTACCTTACATAACTACTTCTTTTGATATTTTAGATGATTTTTAGATCCTACCTCAAGCTGCAGTGTTGGTTGTCTTGACTAGTTATCAACATGCTACAGGAAAACCACCTGTTTATTGCCCAAATAAGTACACTTGGATGTCATCATTAAACCCTAAGTCTTTGCTTTATTTACATTTTCTGACATACATTTACATTACATTTACTCCCTTAAAAAAACTAGCTGTTTGATAAAAAACAAAAGTCCCTGTAAGCATTTCTCGTTTTGAAAGTCATCTTAAGATTGAATGACCTAAAAGCTGTGAGAATGGATACCCAAACCTAGTCCTAGCAGCTGACTAGAGTTAGGCATTTTGGAAATATTTGATCTGAGCCATATAGATATCTTGGCAATGTATTTTACAACATGGCTTGAAAGGGTGACGCAACAATCGCAGAGCATTATGGGATATCTGGGCATCAGGAAACCGGGTTTTGCTTGTTTACATAGCTGTCATTCAAACGCTGTCTTTGTCTTCTGTTTTTTGGTTTAAAAAAAGCTTAAACGCATGGTGTGAACGTGCTGTGTCATTAAATGTCGCACTCATGCACATGATTGCTTCGGGAAAAACAACAATGAATTGAGATTTTTAAGTTTATCAGCATGGAATCAAAGCCCGGGAGCTCAGATCCCTGAACTAACAAATAGATGCTGAATGGACTCTGGATAGCAGGCGTCAGACGACCAAACCTCACTCCCAACGCCATATCCCGATACATGTGTGGTCAGGGCATTTTCAGGCTGGTAAGTTTGAATCAAAGTTTGTTGTGCTGTTTTACACGGAGCTTAGCAGGCTGCTAGTGCTGGTCTAGCCAGCTAAGGGTAGCAAAAAACAGTAAGAATAAAGGAGAGCCTCTATATTCATTTACACATTACATCATAAATTGTCCTCACTCCTTGGAGGTTATCTGTAATATTTCATTATAACTAAAGTCATTTTAAAAGTATTAATGGACATGTGTTTCTCAAAGCTTGTGTTGCTGTTTCAAACGGAGGTTTTAGCAGATTGCTAGCCTAGCCAGTTAATGCTAGAATAGCCATCTGAGGGCATGAGACAAAGTGAAAGTAAAAGAGGTCATTTATGAATATTATCTATTTCATAATTAAATTAACTGATAAGCCCCTATATATTTCCAAAATAAATGCACAGTTGCTTAAAATAATAAATGCCAGGCTTAAAATAATTTTAAATAAATTTGCCGAGTAGACACCGGAGAGGAGGAGGAGCATTGTGAGGTGAGGTGTGCCGTTTACGTACATTTGAAAAATAAGGTCTGTCTTTGAGATGCAAAAATCGATGATCCTGGACCCCTCTCAACGCTGCTTTGTCCAAAAACATTTCTGAATAATTTGCTGGTATAAAAACTAACTTCATTAACGAGATGGAGGCAAGCTCAGCTTCTGAGAATGGTGGAGAAGGGCAAGTCATGTGAATCCTTTGTCCATTTATCATGCTCATAAGCCAATCATGCAAAATCATGTGCCACATACCACCTGGCCAGTTGTTAGCATTTCAATGCTCGATTTGTTCATGTTTCTTCAAACTCGATGCGATGCGACACGGATAAGGGATCTATTACAGATAAACTCATAGAGCCTAATTCAAAGAAGAATCTAAGCAATCCCTTGAAAACATTTTGTTTGTATTTTGCTGCAACAAAATATCACACTGAATAATTTGGAAAAATTAAACCTTTGATTTGAGTTTATTTAGTAGGCAGAATCCTTTAAGTTCTGGCCTGTTGTGTATTCCTTAGTGACAAATAATGATAAATCACCAAAGTAATCTCATTGCCACCAAAATAGCTTTTGCACAATAGTGAGTAGATGTTGGTGGAAAATATGGAAAGGGGATCTGAACTCTGAAACACAAAAAGAAAACACTTATGTAACCTACATGATGGCAGATAAAACAGTATGATGCTGTGAGCTCCTCCAGTTAAAAAAGATTTGCACATAGTTTGCTAATGTGACCAACTCAGGCAGTTTTCTCTAACAAGCTCATGATGATCTCTGCTTACTCGCTTAAAAAGGAAAATCCTGCCTCAGGCAGCACTTCTACCATCTCTGTCTAACTTGTGCTTTTCCTTATGCCTTTCAGAGCAAAATCTGCTAGATTAAGTGAAAACGTAGCTGAGAAAAATAGGCTATTTGTTTTTTTATTGTATATATTAATGCCATAAATCATTTTGACCTCACAAAGCAAAAATACCACCACAAAGAATGTTTTGTGAGGACAAAAGAGGATAAAAGAATTGCACTCCTATCTCTGTGATGGACTGCCGAGCTGTCCAGGGTGTACCCCGCCTCGACCCCAATGACCGCTGGAGATGGGCACCAGCCTCTTGCAACCCTGCAAGGATAAGAGGGTGTTGAAAATAGATGGATGGATCTTTCAAAAAAGACAATAAAATGACACATCTTGCCTAATTTGCTTAAGAATGTTTATTTTGTTCCTTCCTTGTAACAGAAACAGTGTGTTCCTTTATAATCATTAACACTCAGTGTGTTGTGGACTGTAGACAAAAGTGCAGGTGAAGTGGGGTGGGCTCTCCTGTCTATTTTTAAGCTGCAACTATGAATAGGTGTTTTTGTCAAACTGTGCATTAAAATGTTTAGTGCCCAAAGCAAGATCCAAAATGATAGCATGATTTGCTGAGACACGGCAACAGCATGAAGCAGCTTTTTAAAAGCACTTTTGCTTTAAAGTGCATCCATGCAAAAAAAAAACAAAAAAAAAAACAGGTGAGCTCAGGGTGAAATAAACAGATGGCCTCAGCTACTAAAAACTAAAGTATTAGGTTTTGGGGAAGGAAACACCAAAAGCTGAGGGATGAGGACCAAACACAGCTCATGCCTCAGCTACTGCAGATGGCTATAGAGCAGTTAGTGACTGGACCACTGAGGCGACTGTGGTCGTTGTTTGTGAACTTAACGTCTATTGGGCAAGAACATGCTTTGTTTACCCAGTAATTAGTGGTAGCAAAAAAATATTTTACTCCGGGTCTCTAAGGCAAGGGAAGGGGAAGGAAATGCCATTTGTTTGGAGATGCTGAGTATTTTAACTTTGTCTCTATTCTTGACAAGCAGTCGTTCCCCAGTCTGTTTACAGGGAGATTGGGCTAACCACAGAGAACATTTAACTACCTGGATAAGGTGCCGATTTGCACGGTCCCCAAGCTACTGACATTTCTCTTGACTTCCTCCTCCTCCTTGCTGAATGAATGGAAAAAATCCCATTATGAACTACAATTAAAGCTGCAGACTTTGCTGTAGTTGCTTGGGTTGCCATTGAGTCGATCCCCGAGTTTGACATTCCAGATTTAATGTCCTTACCGTTTCGCTGCATTCTCAGCTGGTCTGTGCTTGATTTGTTTTCTTTACCTCTAATTACATATTTCTCGCCATTTTACATGGAGACTGTCCGCCAACAAATCTGAACACAACTAAAGTGGGAAACTTTAAAGACCTTGAAACGTAGTGATGGACTAAAATAACAGCTATATTTTCCATCTATAATATTCATTCTATCTTAATTAACAGGTTTAAGTCTGTAAGTATGCAAATAAATAAAAAAACACAATATAGAGAATCTACAATGCATACAAATATAACTCTCCACATTGCACAACTAAAAGGAATCTATTTAGACACAAACACTTAAACCAGTTCTTCCTTAGACTGACTAACAAAAACAACTCGCAGAAGAATTTTTGAATTTTTACATTGTTTGTTAAACCATCCAATCACTCTACAAAGTGAATGTCAATGTTTTTAAAAGCTGCTGTTGCAAACATCTGACTGTCACCCCCCTTTTGGGTATTTTAAGTAGGATTTCCATTGCATCATTATATGCAACATTCAATTCAATAAAATTTCATGAAACATGTCATCTCAAGGCACTTTCCAAAGTCAAATTCAATCAGATTATACAGATTGGTCAAAAAAGTTTCCTATCTAAGGAAACCCAGCAGATTGCGTCAAGAGCGTAGAGCCACAGGGAGAGTCGTCTGCATTGTTAATGGCTTTGCAGCAATCCCTCTTACTGAGCAAGCATGAAGCGACAGTGGAAAGAAAAACTCCCCTTTAACGGGAAGGAAAAACCTCCAGCAGAACCGGGCTCAGTATGAACGGTCATCTGCCTCGACCCACTGGGGGTTACAGAAGACAGAGAAGACACAGAAGGCACAGAAGCACACATTGATCCAGGAATCCTTTCTATGTTATACGGCAATAGCGGGAGATCTGTTTTCCCTGGATGATGTCACAGCTAACAGAACACCAGACCAGGTGCACCTACTATGAAGAATAAAATGACAGAGAACAAAAAGTTAAAAGCTGAAATGACAACAAGCAATGCAAATTGGAGAACAGTAGGAGAACCCAGCACAGTGAGAGAAATAGACATGCAACTTCTGCATCCTAAGATGTTTGTAAAATGACCACAGATGGGAAATATAGAGCTGTGTGCAATATGCTTTATATAAAGTCCCTTTTACTGGAGCTGAACAGAAGCTAGACTTACCTGCAATGGCACTTGTCTGAGCATAGAGATTCGTTTGATCAGTTTTAAAATGACGGAGATATCTGTACTTTTTCGTCAACCTCAAGAACCTTGTTGGACATTTTAAGCAAAAGAAATGTTGCCTTTTATCCTGCTTGGTCTTACTTTACACGTCAAAACAGCAGTTTTTAACAGAACTGCATTTTATGCTGTACTGCACACCATATTCAGCGCATTTATGAAGGGAACTGAAGACCACCAGGCCACCTGCATACATAAAGTGTTTTACCTAGTGTACATCCAGTGTTACAAGCTTTAGCTGCATGGACAGATCGCCAATATATAAATGAAATAAAACTGGATATTCCACCCTGTCTAACAGTGCTAACGCTGAAGGGGGCAGAAATACGGCTTCATTATTGAACCTGCACCTTCTGATGAGAGCTCCAGTGACAGGGAACCCTCATAATGTACACATGAACTCCCTGTGGCTTTAATCTGACAAAAACATGTCTGTGGTTCACTCAACCAAAAGCTACAGAAGCAGCAGTAAAACAAGAGGACTGTTCATTTGTGTAGAGGCAAAATTGTATCTGGTTCCTTAACTGTGTATTTACACACATAGCAGGTTCAGGCTTTGGTTGGACGCCGAAGCCAGGGAGGAGATATACTTTCTAATTGCATCAAACAGGATTCTTACAAGAACCCAAGATAAAATACTTCACTGCACACTTTTCCAGCTTTGCCTTTAATAAATAATACACAAAATTAAGTGCGGTAGTATGCCATGGATCATAAAACCAGGGAAACAGTGTGCTAAATAAGAAGCTAGCATTGAACTTAGGGCTGGACGATATAGAAAAAGAGCATATCGATAAAATAGAAATCATATTGATCGATATCGATAATTATGAACAAATTCAAAACATATTTTAAGTGCAGCCCTGGCCATTTTATGCTGTTGCTTAGCGACCTATTTTTATATACAGAACACATAAATACTAAATTCATACTAAACCCTTTATTCAACCAACATTTTACCAAAACTGCAAATTTTCAAACAATTAAAAAGAACACGTGCTCTCTGAACTCTGAATGGGGCGGAGTTTGGTGATGGAGCGTTCCTGGGTCTGCGTTGTGATTGGTTGGGAAGATGTAATGACTGTGATATTAACCTACATGATAGGCTAGAATGCAAATTGACCCTTTTTTTTCTATCATTGATATATATTGTTATTGAATTATCGTCCAGCCCTAAAAAGAACTGGCATTTTTTTTTTAATATTCTACATTAATGTTATCCAAACCACAAGCTTTATTATCAGGTAAGTTATGAATGGCGTTGTGTACCTCATGTCGTCATTCTTATAGGTTCACAGTTCTTGTCAGAATCATCCACATATAGTCCACTTTGATACAGTTTAATCATGTACTGTCATTCCTTCACCATGATGCTGCAATACCAGAAACTCCTTCAACAGCAGACATTAGAGATGTTTTATGGTTATTAAGAGCTTTCAATCCCCTTTCCAAAACAAATCTGTGACACTGTTACACAGCATTTTCCTGGCCAAGTTCTGAGAGCAATCTGCCCTCAGAACTTGTTGATTTTTGGATGCAAAATGAACAACATGCTTGTATCTGGCATTAACACGCTTTATTTCTGTACAAACTCTGGGCCTTGCTTGGGTCTTCCAGCCGTAGCTCAACGTTTATAAGCTACCCGGGCTTCGTCCTGATACGCGGCTACAGGTTCTTTCCAAGCAGCCCTGACATTGGGTTAAGAGTCAAAACAGTGGCAGGTTTTCACAGAAGTGTTCAACAGAAATCAGTAGAAGTTTTATTTTCTCAAAGTTCCTTTTTACTGAGCAAAATGTCCTTTCAAACTGAATTAAAAAAACTACCTTAAACGTACCCGGTGTAAAAGGACTTCAGCAAAAACGGACCAGTCCTTTCACGTCTCTCTATTGAAAGCATACGATGCTACAGCATTCATAGTCATGTTTTCAAAGAAAATCACCAGCTTTTATATATTCTATTCAGCCACATTTTTTTTGTCTAAAGTTAAACCTTTTGAAATGTACAGCCTGTACAATAGGCAACAAAAAAAGATATTAACAAGAAGGTGAAAGCAAGGGGGTTAAAAGGTGAGGATTCCTAAGTGAGACAGCTCTGCCTGAGTTTCTTTCTCTCACCATTTCACACCCCCGTCTCCGTCTTATTTTAGCCTCGCTCCATCCCGCAGGCTCAACACGTCCTGGCTTCCACGCTGCCTATCCTTTCCCTTTCCTTATGATGGCATTGAAGTTTGTTTATTTGGATCTCTCTTCCCCCTGTCTCGCCGTTTGACTCGGCTGTCTCTCTCAGATACCTAACAGGCTTTCTTGGAGCCGTCTGAAAGTCAAAGAGCTTCTTTTATGTCACGAGAGAGACAGAGGCGGCGATAAGGCAGACGAAAGGGGAACCGAGTGCCTCGCAGGAGTTTTTTGTAACAATTCTCAGAGTATCAAGAATCACTACTGAACGTAATGTTTTGAAAATCTGAGCTGAAAAGGTAAATCTGTCTGTGTTCAAAATGCAGCAGTTTGATGCAGGTGTAATTTATTATTTTATTTTTTTTGCTTTTCTAGAACGTTTCAGCTTTGCTTTTATTGAAGACAGTTTAATGGCAGTCACATTTTAAAAGCTTAAAAGACTTCATGAGCGCGGCACATTTCAGTATGTCCTTGAGTCTTGAAATGCCGTCTCCTCTTACCTGTTGACGTCCCGTCTCTTGGATCCCATTTCTGTTATCAAGATAATAATGTGATGTTTTAAAAGCCGGTCTAGCTCATTTGTTTTGCATATATTCATTTTCCGCGACGGGCTGTGAGGGTTTGTATTTCCTACTCAGTTTGTATGTGGAGTCTTAATGGATATGTGCATGCTTGCTCTTGTAAATCTATATGTAGCTGATTTAGAAATGCCTCCGGTAGCTAATTCAGCCGTTAATGGACAAAATAATGATTGCTGCAAATGGAGCTGCCGAATCTTGTTCTTGTGTGAGGAGGGGATAAGGGCCGCCGCTTTGTATGTGAATCATTCATTATGGAATGATGAATGTTTCATCTTTAGAAGAGCTGCATTTGTTCCAGCTTCATTTCCAGCCTACACAAAGGGTTCAGGTTGAATCCACTGAAGGTCACATCTTCAGAGCAGCCATTGTGTGAGTAAACAGAGCAGTCAGTGCCTCCTGGTGGACCGATCAAAAACAAAAGTTTTACACCACTTATTAAACGTCTCCTGGGATTCACAACACTGACGAAACATGATTTAACACTGTAAATAGTGATGTTAAACATTGTTTAAGACTGTTTAACTTAAATGGTTTTGAAGTTGGCATCTTTCTTGTCCTAACAACTGAGTTTGGATTTTTTTAAGCGAGGTGCTGTTTACTATTGCTAACTTAGAGTATCATTCACCTGAACTGTAGAGGTAGGAGGTAGTGGGCACCAACAGCTCCAGTAGCTGAGTTTCTATCAACGTTTTGCACATTGGTGCAATTGTTGCATTAGAAAGGGTGATGGAAATGGAAAAAAATTAAAAATAAATTCCTCAGTTTCGCAAGAAAGGTTTTTTTTATGATTGCTTGAGGCGTTTTCTGGATTTTGCAACAAACAGTTAATGCGCAAAGTCATATTTGCCGAATAAGTTCCGACGTAGCGAACATTTAATTCACATGACTGATCAGCTGTTTCCACTGTCGCTGTCTTCCCAGATATTCCCCTAACCTGCATAGAGCTGCATTCATCTCTCAACGTCTCCGGCCTGCACGTAACGTCGCCGATACTCGCTGACATGAAAGAGCAATTACAACTTGTCCGACAGCAATACATTCCTTAAAACCTCTCCATTTTTCTCATGCTAGTTTGCGACCTCTACTTCCTGTTTATTACACCCATGTGTAACGTCAACTTCTGACAAAGTTACACTTTACATAGCCTGGATAATTCGCTCCAAACCAGTAGATGGAAACATGCCTAATTTGCATTTTATTTTAAAGTTTGCTCAAAATTTGCGTGACGATTGGATGGAAACATGGCTAGTGTAAAACAAACTGAGAAGGGGACATGTAAAACATTTTATTCAGTATGAAATCAAAGTAAAGCATGCTATAAAGAAAAGATTATAGTGGCTTTATTAAAGGCTATTTCTTCAATAGTGAACAAAAGGCACTAAGACCTTAGAATGTAGCCATTAATACATAAGGTTTTACAACAATTTTACTGACTGTGAAAAATTGGTAGAATCCAAAGAAAAGATTGTTTTTGGCTTCTGGAAAGTACCTGAAATTGACTAATTGTTGCAAAGTAAGTATTTTTCTTAATCCCGTATTACCCTACCTAATCGGCAGGAGGAAAAGCACTTGAACTTCCAAACTCTCTTTTTAGCTTAAATGGAATCCCAACATTAGCCTAATTTTGCTTTTATAAAGAAAAGGTTTTGTGTAAAAAAAGGGAGAAGATTAAAAAAAAAGGACCTTGACGTAAAGAACATCGAGCCCCAGAAGTGGTTTACAGGAAAAAGATGGAATATGCAGTAATGAACTTATTTCTGTTGCTCAGAGTAAATTGATCTCTTAAGAGGTTTTATGGTCAGATCATTTGTTCAGTGCTGTATTTTAGATTTTCAGCCAATGGTCCGGCCCAGTGAGCCCCGGCATCGATTCATGTTGCCAAGGTTTTTCCTCAACATGTGAAAAGATTTACTCAGGTGAAGCATTGTACTGTATTTTTACCCCACCATGACAAATACACTGCCCCCATTCTTTCAATAATTCTGCTCCTCTGTTTTCCTTTCGCATTTGCTGGACAAAAAAGGGAGGCAAAGCAGAGGAAAACACAAAGGAAAGAGGCCGGAAAGCAGAGAGAGATCAGGAGAGAGAAGAGTGGCAGGAGGCAATAAAGCTGCAGGGTCAAAATAGCATTCGGCAGGGTAAGAATGCAACGGGTAGCTGCTTTTTATTTTTTTAGGTTCACATGTTTGAAAACACATTAGCAATTTTTTTATTTGTAGGTGAATAATAAATCTGGGAGGATCAGAAACAGGCACCACGTCTTCTCTGCATACATGCTACCTATAGATGTTTGGTAAGGACAACGCCATTAAAACCTTTAGTTGAATTAACTCCAAAGATCGTTTTTTATGTGCAAAAACAACTACAGAAATACAAATATTAGGGCAAAGATTAAAATGTTAGATCAATGGGATTTAAAAATGCAAGAATTGTAAAGTGAACACAAATCTTTAAACACATTTGGCAAATGAAATAAAAAAGTGAAGGAGACGTCGGCGATAATAAGCAACCAGAAAAGGGTCGACATCATTTTTTACCTGCTGTTGGATTAGCTAAATTAAAACCATCGATAATTTAAGTGACCTAATCCAACCTGGGAACCATTTATTAATATTTATTGAGCAAATGTTTTGAAATATATTACAAAAACAAATTAAAAAAAGGAAAACAAAACATTTAAAAAGTATTTACTACAATTCCAGGCATCTGAATCAACGGCGAAACAACATGGATGATTTGTGACGCAACGCCCCAGACACTAGTAAACATTATAGCACAAGAGATTTAAAACAGAGAAATAAAACAAAAAACAGAATATGTCAGTAAACAGCAATGAATAGAAAACAACCCAGGGCCAAATTGGCCACAATTGCGGAAAATTAAAAATTAAAGAAAAAGTTGGGTGCCCCCATCTCCTTCCTCATTTGCCATCTTTATTCCTTCAGTAAAAAAAACAAAAACAAATTAATATCAGACACCAACACGCACTTTATACAGTTTATGTATTTACTAAATAACTACTGAGTGAAGGAAAATCTGACTAACGGAAATCTTGCCTGAAGATCCACACATGCTAACTCTGCATAGTTAAAATTAACTAATCAGCTTTCTGATTCAGGATGTTTGCAAACTTCACTGGAGTTCTTTCCCACAAAAATGTTTCGAGTTGTTCTCTGTCAAGTGTTGTATTGAGTTGTTGTGCTTTTAGGATGGGTTGATCATCCATAACAATCCCAATTAACAGTGGTGACCCAAATATTACCATAGATGCAACCGTATCATCCGACAATAACCTTCAAACATTATTCACATTGCACGAAATAAGTCCAAAAAACTATTTTTTATGTATGGAGTTAAACTTTACAGTCAACATGAATGAGTCAATAGATTCTCCACCTACACAACTGAATGGATAAAATAATAACTAGGGGTAAAATCCAAAATTGGGGAGGAAATAAAGGGATGAAATACCGTCTCCACTGCAAAAAGGGAACTAAAAGTTAATTACTTTTTCTTGAAATCAGTGTATTTTTCCTTGATTAGAGCAGGTAAATAAGACTATTTGCCAATGGAATAATATTTTTGCACTTAAAATAGGAACAATTCATCTCCATCAAGTGTAGGATATCCAATTATTTTATTTTAGGGGTAAAAATACTCATTCCATTGGCAAATAGTCTTATTTAGCTCCTCAAATCAAGGAAAAATACACTAATTTCAAGAAATTTGTACTTACTTTTAGTTGGATTTTTGCAGTGTCCTTGGATAATCTGCACTTAAAAAAGTGAACCAGGGCAGTTGCCCAATGTAGGTTAACATTTAATTTCAAGTTAATGCATAAAACAGGTGTTAATTGAGTTAAACTGATTTGTATTCTAGTAAACCTTACACAATTGTTGGTTTTTAACCCAACAAACATATTTTTAACGAGTTAACTGTAGATGAAATGTTAACCTAAAGTGGACAACTGTCCTGGTTTACTTTTTTTGAGAGTCTGTTCAGATTCAACAACTTGGATGGCATCCTGTTAATCCAAGCGAGGCCTGCTGGATGTTCATACAGCAAGATCCTTTAAGCTTCCTTTAGCTTCTTCTTAGAAGGTAAGAGGGAGAGTGGGACCTGCCAGATGTGCAGACAGCAAGACCTTAAAAGTTTCTTAAGCTTCTTCTTCATAAGTCAAAGAGAGGGAAACGCCAGCGAGTTTGGACTTCCGCTCTGAGTTGAGATTCTTAAATGACCTCGGTCTGCCACACCAGAACCGCATTGAATGCTGGGAGGTGTGGTTTGTCAGTCTTTTTGGGTGAGATGGCCCAACAGTGTTGTTTTTACTACATTGTTACATCCTCCTACACATAAACAGCATGAATATATTAAAAATACGCACTTTCACACCACAGGCTGTTTCTTTCTTTCTGATCCATTCTAACAAACCATTATTTTTGTTTGGGTTTTGGTAAATACTTGTCTGAAGAGGATCTTCGCTACACTGTGATTGCAGAAAAAGGTCCCTAATGTTGCCGCAGCCAAAAGCATTAAAGAGCCATTCACCTAATGGTGCTCTAATTAATGCACTGATTCTGCCTTCCAAGTTTCTGCTCACAATGTTTTTCTCCATTTCTGTCTATTGATGCAAGTACATCCGTACCCGAAGGAAATTATTTTGCAAGCAACGCGTAGTGCTGAAACTGAAGGTAGAAAATCAGAAACAAACACATTATGAAACCATTTTTGAAATTTCAGTAATCACTGACTGAATTTCAAGCTATGACAGAGTGTTACAGCTGTTTTTACACAAAATAAAAACAATGTGGCCACGGTGGTCTACATTTTTGCCAAAATCTCTAGATAAATTTCACATATTTGTGAAGTTTTTAAAAAATATTCTCTGTCATAAAGTTGAAAGAAAAAAATATATTTTCCATAATTACAGGCATACATTGGCATTAAAACTAAGATCCTCTATGACATCACCTCAGACATTTGTAACAGAAAATGTCAGAAGTCCTCTGAGGTTGAAGTGTTAAATTTAGGACATGCACATCTGGACATTTTCCAAATAATAAGTGGTATATCTGGGCTCTTTCCCTGCATCAGAACATCTTCAGGGTGCAGACGCCATGCAGCCATGTTGAAGCTTTTCCCTCGCCGTCTCACGTGTCTATTCCGGATCCCGTTAAAAGGCGTTCATGGAGATGTTGTTCTGGAGTTTGTTTCCTCATTAAAAGTTTATTTATTTATTTATTTACAAATTTTTGACTTTACAATGTCAGAGAACATTCTCCTTTCAATATTTTTTTAAATGCATGGCTTTTACATTGGACATATTTTATGTTTTTTTTACTGCAAATGTACAACTCCAAGAATATCCAAGTTTTTTTCTTGTAAATATGCGAAATCTTACAATTTATTTTGTGTGGAAATTTACTTCTCCATTGCTGCATATTTTTTGTTTTTATCTTTCATCTACAATGGCTGTAATACTCTGTATCAGGCTGAGTTGAAATAGAGTGGTAGTATCTTTTTGTGAATTCATTTTATTAAAATGTTGTTCTATTACTGCTATTTTACACAGTAATAGAAAATAAAATGCTGAGTGAAAATGCAGCAGCTCTTATTGCATGGTTGTATCTCTCGTTCTGGTGTGAATTTAATAATTTTTCCCTATACGCTTGAAAGGAAATGCTGCATGAAAAAGGTTTCAGCTCTTGTCATTTCAACGGCATCTTCTCAGAGTCTGCATTACTAAATACTGGGGGCAGGTCATAAATATTATGCTGTGACACAGAGAAATCGCATCCTGATGACATTTTTATTTCTTTTTTTACTCAAACAAATAAAGAGCCATTGTGAATTGATATTCACCCTGATAAAGGAAGATGGAGCTTCTTCTTCAGATCTTGTAGATCTCTGTAGGCCAAAATCCCACCTTGTTTCAGTTTACAACCATCATAGTTCTGTCAAACCTGCATCAAGAAAGTTTCAGATAAAGTTGAGGAAACTCTAGACGGCCAATTGCACAACTCTTTCCTCTTTCATGGAAGAAATTTCATAATTACAGGCATACATTCATGGAATTTCATCTGTACATATATTCATAGTACATATTCACTTGTAAACTCTGTTATAATAACAACCATCTGTATATTATGCTATTGTACATATCTGTAAAAACTCTATTTATAGTAATATCCACCTGTATATTATATTCGGTACATATCCAGCTGTAAATTTAGTTCACAATACTAGTTATCTATTATTTATAATTATTTATTGTCCTATGAATATAATCTATATTATATTCATAGGACAAATCTATCAGTAAAATTCTGCTTATAATAGTATCCATCTCTATATTTATTCAGTAAAAACCCATGTCCTGTACTTATGGAACCATTGTTTATCCTGCACTTGCTGCTATTGCACTTCTGGTTAGACCTAAACTGCATTTCGTTGCCTTGTACCTGTACCTGTGTAATGACAATAAAGTTGAATCTAATCTAATCTAAATTGTACAAAATATTTGTTTTGACTTTTAAAACTCGACATAATTTTATTTGTTCAAGCTTCTTTTGTAAAATGCTGCTGCCTTATTGTTTTAAACAGTGCTTTTGATTTGGATAAGGTGTAGAAGAAAATGACAGTTCAGTATAGCTTTTTTAGGTTTTTCCTTTTTGTACAGGCTGTGTTTCAGATATTCTTTAGTATGGAACAACATACACAACATGCAAACGAACAACATAATTACTTTTCCGTTGTTTTGATGAATGGAATTGATGTCTCACCTGCACAAGCCTTGCTCAACGTCTTTGTTTGCTTTGATGACTGTTCAAAACCATGGCACCATTTTTTTATCAGCAGTTTTTAATTCATCTGTAAATTGATTTTGACACCAAAGTAAATAATTTTAAAATTGAAAACAAATCTCTTCTTTCTTTTGGAATTCAGTCAAAGGAATTTTTGCTGTAGTTTTATGATTAAACAAAGCAGAGAAATAAAAACACTAAAATGTACTGCCTTCAGGCCTTTGAATAGTCTTGAGGTGTTGGGTTTTGGTTTTCCTTTTGCGTGGATGTTTTCCTTTATGGTCTTTAGTTTTTGTCATATTCAGTGTTCTCAACTATTAGCTAGATGTTGCCTCATTGGTTAATTTCCTTCGTGTTTAGTCATCCAGTTAATTCATCTGTTATTTGTTCATTTTAGAAGCATTCCTGCTCATCTGTTCATCTCTCCCCTTTGATTCCGAGCTCAGCTCCATCTGTGCTAATTAGTCTCTCTCCCTCTGCTTCTCCGTTTCCATAATCATCACCCTCACGCCAATCAAGCTCATTCAGCCCACCTGTGCCTGCCATTTTGACTAATGCTAATCACCGGTTAACCTACTATTTAAGCTCCTGAATTCACACTGTTCTCTGCTCGATTCTTCAGTTTTTTCTGTGCTCTGGATTCCTTTTTTCATGCCTGTTACATCCCCTTGCTCCACACCTTTTCATCCATCCATGTTCATGTCCCCTCCCTGTGTTTTGCTGTTCGTCCAGTTCATGTGAATTTTGAGAGATTCCACACATTTGTGTGGACTTGTATAAGCATACCAGATTACAACAGGGAACAGACAAACAGCAGGACAGGATTCTTTTTGTGTAAATAAATGGTTACAACAAATGCAAGCCCTGCAGACCAACTCTCTGGTCATGATGCTAATTGCTCCGTGTTGATTTACATCGTCCAGTCGGTTAACAGGAAATTAAACTGATGAGGTGGCAGTTTGTCAGGAGGTATCAATGGTGATCTCATTTGCATTGGAACTAATGAGGCAAACCTTCAGACTCTTTGTTTGGATAAGTGGAGGCTGACAGGAAGACATAATGCAGCTCAAGCGACACAACAGATTTCTGACTGTAAAGAATGCTTTTAATCTGAGCAGGAAACGATCGCAACAAAAACTTTTTTTTCCAGATGAAAGAGATCGAAAAAGTCTTTGAAGTGATGTTGTTATTTTGACATATCTGTAGGGGTAAGCATTCAGCCTTATGATAGCATTTAATGAGGACACAATTTTACACAGAATAAAATGCAAATTTCACACTGTTCAAGAAAATTGATTTTTAGAAAAGGCCTTGTCTTTAACCATGTAAATATATAAAGCTCAAAATAAAAATATTTTAATCACAAAAAAATTCTGACAAGCACAAAACTTTTTCTTGCATCTCCTCCCTGTGCCTTTGCTGTCAAAACATTCCCCACCTGCCATAAAACTTCTGGAACAAGGAACTCGGAGGATAAAAATAAGCTGAAGGTCCTGGCCTGCAGACTCACTTGGATAAAAAGCTTTGATTTGAGATTTTAGGTTGCACATTTGCTAATGTCAATGGAAGCAACAGAATTTGGAAAATAGCTTCACTCATTAAAGTATAGCTAAAAGTGACACTGAGGTCTGGTGCTGAATATGCAATACACACATATGTGAACATGCTTCATCAGCCCAGTAGATCTGACTTTTAAGCTTTTCTTTCAGGTCATCTTTAAATTGAATGTATTATCTCAGAAATATCCTGAACACATCAGAATGTAAACTTGATACATCCTAATTTTTTTATTGGTGCAAAATGGATCTAGTCTGATGCATGGGGATGGTTTGCTGCCCATACTTATGCTTACTTGTATAACATTAAAAAAAAAATCTAAGTGATTTCCTGATTTAACTTGCATGCCAGCATCTTACTAAACGTTGTTGCTGATTCGTTGACAGCTAAGTGCTTCCAAAAACAATAATAATAATAATAAAAAAGTAGAACATCCCGGTTTCTTTTAATGTTAGCATAATTGTTTAGAAATATCTCAGTGTTGCACTTTTTCCTGTGACTTATCTCAGTCCTTTCAGAAAAGGCATGCAGTAATACCAAGTTCCCATTTTATTCTACATTAAGGCAAGGCAAGTTTATTTCTGTAGCACATTTCAGTAATAATTCAAAGTGCTGCACATGAACAGAACATAAGAAAAGAAAACATTACAGGGGAAAGCACCTTGCAGTGCAATAGTAGCAAGTCAAGACAAGTTGAACTACAAAATAAAACATTAGCATTTAAAGGCAACTCTAAACCAATAGTTTTGTAACCTTGATTTAAAGGAACTCAGGCTTTCAGCACTTTTAGAGTTTTCTGGAAGTTTGTTCCAGATAAGTGGAGCATAGGAACTAAATGCTGCTTCTCCATGTCTGGTTCTGGTTCTGGTTCTGGTTCTGCAGAACAGACTGGAGCCAGAAGACCTGAGTGGTCTGGAGGGTTGATGCACTGATAACAAGTCTGTGATGTATTTAGGTGCTAAGCCATTCAGGGATTTATAGACTAACAGAAGGATTTTAAAGTCTATTCTCTGAGATCCAGGGAGCCAGTGTAATGACTTTAGAACTGGGGTGATGTTCTCTACTTTCTTAGTCTTAGTGAGGACGCGGGCAGCAGCGTTCTGGATCAGCTGCAGCTGTCTGATCCACTTTTTAGGCAGACCTGTGAAAACACCGTTGCAGTAATCAATTCTACAAAAGATTAGTCTTTCCAGATCCTGCTGAGACATTAGACCTTTAATCCTGGAAATGTTCTTCAGGTGATAGAAAGCCGACCTTGTAATTGTCTTTAGATGCTTTTGGAGGATCAGGTCTGAGTCCATCACTACACCCAGATTTCAGGCCTGATCAGTGGTTTCTAGCTGAAGCAGCTTAAGCTGTGAGCTGACTGTTGATCTCTCCTCTATTGGTCCAAATATTATTACTTCAGTTTTGTTTTTATTCAACTGTAGAACATTTTGGCACATCCATGCATTGATTTCTTCTAAGTATTTACACAGCGCTTGAACTGGTTCATAGTCACCTGGTGACATGGTGATGTAGAGCTGTGTGTCGTCTGCATAGTTATGGTAGCTGATGTTGTTTTTTATGATCTGAGCTAGAGGGAGCATGTACAGGGGTTGGACAATGAAACTGCCAACACAGCGTCAATTCGTCTTGGGAATGACATATACAAGTCCTGCACAGTGGTCAGAGGGACTTTAAGCCATTCTTCTTGCAGGATAGTGGCCAGGTCACGACGTGATGCTGGTGGAGGAAAATGTTTCCTGACTCGCTCTTCCAAAACACCCCAAAGTGGCTCAATAATATTTAGATCTGGTGACTGTGCAGGCCATGGGAGATGTTCAACTTCACTTTCATGTTCATCAAACCAATCTGTCACCAGTCTTGCTGTGTGTATTGGTGCATTGTCATCCTGATACACGGCACCTCCTTCAGGATACAATGTTTGAACCATTGGATGCACATGGTCCTCCAGAATGGTTCGGTAGTCCTTGGCAGTGACGCGCCCATCTAGCACAAGTATGGGGCCAAGGGAATGGCATGATATGGCAGCCCAAACCATCACTGATCCACCCCCATGCTTCACTCTGGGCATGCAACAGTCTGGGTGGTACGCTTCTTTGGGGCTTCTCCACACCGTAACTCTCCCGGATGTGGGGAAAACAGTAAAGGTGGACTCATCAGAGAACAATACATGTTTCAAATTGTCCACAGCCCAAGATTTGTGCTCCTTGCACCATTGAAACCGACGTTTGGCATTGGCACGAGTGACCAAAGGTTTGGCTATAGCAGCCCGGCCGTGGATATTGACCCTGTGGAGCTCCCGACGGACAGTTTTGGTGGAAACAGGAGAGTTGAGGTGCACATTTAATTCTGCCGTGATTTGGGGAGCCGTGGTTTTATGTTTTTTGGATACAATCCGGGTTAGCACCCGGACATCCCTTTCAGACAGCTTCCTCTTGCGTCCACAGTTAATCCTGTTGGATGTGATTCGTCCTTCTTGGTGGTTTGCTGACATTACCCTGGATACCGTGGCTCTTGATACATAACAAAGACTTGCTGTCTTGGTCACAGATGCGCCAGCAAGACGTGCACCAACAATTTGTCCTCTTTTGAACTCTGGTATGTCACACATAATGTTGTGTGCATTGCAATATTTTGAGCAAAACTGTGCTCTTACCCTGCTAATTGGACCTTCACACTCTGCTCTTATTGGTTCAATGTGCGATTAATGAAGATTGGCCACCAGGCTGGTCCAATTTAGCCATGAAACCTCCCAGACTAAAATGAGAGGTGTTTCAGTTTCATTGTCCAACCCCTGTAGATATTGAATAGGAGGGGACCCAGGATGGACCCTTGGGGAACCACACATGTATTTTTGTCATCTCTAATGTAAAGTTACCTCCTGACAGAAAAAAGTCTCTGTCCTTAAGTAGGATTTAAACCAGTTGAGTGCTGTACCAGAAAGGCCGACCCAGTTTTCCAGGCGCTCTAACAGAATGGAGTGATCGACAGTATCGAATGCTGCACTGAGGTCAAATAGTACCAGCTCAGTGGTTCTTCCATCGTCAGAATTTGGATGTTATTAAACACCTTGAAAAAGATGGTCTCTGTATTGTTGTGAGCACGGAAACCTGACTGAAAAACGTTTAATTAATAAATTAATAAAATGGATATCATATATTTACTTGAATTTTGTTGTAGCTGGAGTGTCTGCAGGGGTGGCATCAATATTCTGCTCCAAACCATGGTCAAAGCTGTTATTTAATGTTCTGACAGTGTGTTTACCTAAAACGCATTGTTTTTTCTACAAATTCCTGTTTTCGTCATGCCGTTGAAGTTATCGCGCGGAGCAGTTTGCGGAAGTATTAGGCCAGGGGTCTGCAACCTTTACAATTCAAAGAGCCATTGTTGGCCTCAGTCGCGCTTAATAAAACTTTAGCAATGCAAATGTTACATGAACTTTGGAAAGCACTATTGGTTAGAGCAGGGCGGCAGAGTCCCGGAAAGCTGCAAGTCCCCAGGTTCAACTCCCACAGACTGCTATGGGTCCCTGAGTAAGAACTGTAGGGAATGCTCTTCGGGTACCTTGAAGTGGCAGCCCATTGCTCCCTTACCCCGTAATTCCACATCCTTTACTCCTGTAGGTGTCAGCTCCGTTCCAGACCGCCTCCTTGTGTCCGTGAAAAGCAAAGCCTGCTACATCTGCGGTTACTCCATCTATCTCCGCTCCGAAGTTCATTGAGCCCAAGGAGAACATGTGTGTTCATCGTCATTACAAGCAGAATGTAAATCTATTTGGAGAAGATTACCAGAGGATTCACAATAAATTTTGAAAAGACAAATCTGCTTCCTTGTTTGGTGCAAAAAGAGTTGTTTGCATCCAATATTTCAATGAAACAGGTAATATTATTGTCATTATAAAAAAGTATAAAATTTGTGGTTAACGATCTATATTTACATGTTTTAACTTTGATAAACCGGAGGTTGTTGGTATTCTCTCTCCTGTTTTCTATGAATGCAATTGTGGAGCTTGACCCAACCAGAGCCTGACGGACCAAAATTTTCATTTTTGAAGAACTCCGATTTTATGTATTTTTTTAGGTAATAAAATAAAGAGAAACAAAGGCTTATCCTCAATGGACTGTTTAGATTTGCCTAAATAGAGTCAAAAGAAGATTTTCATCCTAATAGCCAATGAAGAAAAATAGATATAAAAAAACATTACTGGTACTATTAGTGTGATTCTAATATGAAAATTCAATGCAATTAGTCAATGAAAAACTCTTGAAAGATTAATTTATTGTACCTGTATTTAAAAATCATTTTAGCCAACGTTATTAAGAGCCATTATGGGAGGTCCAAAGAGCCACTTGCGGCTCCGATGCTGCAGGATGCAGACCCCTGTGCTGGGCGGACATTTGCATGTGTAGTTTTGATACAACTCTTTAAAACATGGCTTATAATATAGTTCAATGCGGTTCAAGACAATTGTGCCTGAACAAAAGCTGATGTTCTGCTGCAGAAATTTAGCACTTTGCTTTTAATATAGCAAAATGTAACATCTTTTCTTTCAGCTGTCCAAGTATACCGCAGACAGGAAAATGCAGCACCCGACATGATCTCTCTTTCACTGTGAGTGTCACTGTAAACTGTGTTCATTTCGAGCCATGTTGATGAAAACACACAGGATTTTTCAAAACAGGCCACTCACAATGTGCCCTTATGGCACAATGGGAGTGGCTGACTGCCGCTGATATGAAATATTGGTACAACATTTGATTTACTCAGAGACTGTACGGATCTTACTAACAAGATAGTTAGATACTTCTGCTTAGTTGGACATATCATGCTTCACAACCAAAATACTTCTGTCTTGTAATAATTATCTTCTGAAATTAGATCTGTGATAAGATAGAAGTTTCCCTTTGTTTAAAAGATGCAACATTTATCTTTTGTTTTGCTTAGATTTCTAGCTTGCAGTTTAACTCTGCATCCGCCATCAAAAATCTTACTAACTTGGCCAATTAAATTTCAGACCTTTGCAGACCTCAAGCCTCTCTGGAAGTCAAAAATGTTTGTATGGACTGGCAGTCGCCTCAAGATCTTTTTTTTTTTTTTTTATATATGTTGATTTTAAAAGTTTTTTTTTTTTTCGTTTGAGGGAATAGAGGCAAAGTAATCCAGTTTACCAAAGGCCCCTTCATACGACAGGGACACATTTTTGCAATTTAAAGAAATTGAAGTAATATACATATGTTTTATTCAGTTAAAGCTTTAAAATTCTGAAAATTCTCAGGAAATTGTCATTGTTTTGCCAGCTTCTCTCTTGCCATTTATGTAACTTCTCTGCAAAAAGCCAAGTGTAATGTGACTTCTTGGGTTATTTGTACTTGTACATTTTACATGCTTATGAGGATGGAAAAAATGTTTAGAGGACACCGATGTACAACTAGAATCTATTATCTTATATATTAGACATGTAGTCATAGAATATGAGGTATGTTCATTGGGCACCAGTTCTTACAAAATATGATTTAAGTCAACATAAGATATCATCAGGCTGCTGTAAACAAGAATTATCTGAAGAAAAAGAGCCTTTTTGAGCGCACTCAGACCTGCAGTAGTTCTAAGGTTTCTAGTTATTTTAGATCTTAGGATCTGTAAAAGTGCTTATTAAAAAGCTGCTCTCATTGCTGCAGCACCGAGCCTCAGTCCTCAGTGCGTATCAGCAGATCCATGTTATTTTGACATCACTGCCAATCGGAGCTGGAGCAGATAAATGCTTGGACTCGGTGCCAGTTGAACCCTTTCCCACTACAGGAAAAAGGCCAGCCATTATTGGATGTTGGAGGGGTTTTTTTATTCACTTGAAAAGCTGCTTAGCGCACTCTTTTCCAGCCCAAAAGCTGTTTTCCAGTACCTCTCCAATTCATACGGCTGTGCAAAAGTCTTGAGCCATCCCTCGTTTGTGTATTTTGCTTCCAAGGAGCCCGATTTGCTTGTAATCTTTTGTTGAGGCCTTGATCAGTAAGGTTTGAAATTTTTCTGAAGGTGTCCTCAAAGCTTTTCACAAATTTTCAGGCCAGTACCTGAACATTTTCAGAGGACCTGGAATAATAATTCTTGCGCACTTGATTTGATTAATTGATTTTTGTTTATTGGACAGCGCATCATTTTTAAACGTGGTTAAAACCAGTATATGTGCCAGAATTAGCCATTAGTCTAGTTTTGTGCATGGTGCCTGGCAGTTTAATGGAATATTAAAATAGATGAAATGAACAATGCAATACATCAACAAATTACCAATAAACAATTGCAAACGCTGCAAAATGCACAATAAAACCAAAGACTGATGAATTAGAAGATGCACAGAGTTTGAAAACGATTAAGAATTTTGTGTTGTTTCTGAAAATGCTTAAAATGAGTCTTAACAATGCAGTATGACTATGAATCTCTTAAAGCTGAGGATAAATTGTTCTATTTATTTCTATCTTTTACAAATAGCACATCATCTCCAAATATTGTGTGTGTATTTGTGGTAGTTTAGTTCCCTGTAGTGGTGGCCCTTGTGTCTCCTTTGGCAGCGTTCACTAAAAAATACAGTTTAAAGCTTTGAAGATGAAATTTAAAGATGTTTGGTAACATTTTTCGATCATGGTCTTTGAAAGTTTATGTACCGTCCAGAATAATACCAAGGTACGAAAATTCACTTGAAATGATCAAGTTCATCGCCCCTGAGATACGCATGGGGATCCAGAATAAGTTCATTTTTTTTAGAAAACAAGTTACAGAGTGGATATTTAGTTAAAAAAGGAGATTTCAAAAGCGAATCCTTTCCTTGATTTAGAGCTGATGTATGAATCCAACATGCTCTCTGGATATTTCTCACACAAAATTCTGTGTTTTTATGTTTAAAAATGTAGAAGGATTTGATCTTGCCAACTCAGACGCTTTGCTTTTTGTTGGTTAAATTTAATTTCACCCAAAGAATTCCTAGTTCAAGAAAAGCTAAACTGTTGATTTAGATGAGACAAGAAATAATCAATTCAGCTCTCAACCCAGTAGGAGTTTAAACATATAAATCACTAAAGATCTAATTTATTATTTTTACGCATTAGTTTGCCAAGTAATCTTAAATGCTTTTAAATTATCCAACTATTTCTCTTTTACTGATAAAATGTTAATAAAGAATTCAGCATTTTTTTAAAATATATTTTTTTTACCTGCGACCTTTCATAAAGGAACACTTTGTTCCCATTTTTGTGTTGATGATTTGATAGAGTTGACTTTGTAAAGTGGCTTTAGATGACGTGTTGTGTACTGACACTGTATAAATAAAATTTAGTGGATTGAATGTTATTTATTTTTCTGATTCTGTTCTGACACAAACTTTTTTTTATCTTTTGCACGCTCTAATGTGAAAAAGACCTGTACACATATTTATTGTGTGTTATTGTCACTGCAGTAACACGCGGTGACAATAAAGAATCTTGAATCTTGAATAACACAATTTAGCATCAAAAAGGTGACTTTATAAGCAGCTACTATCTGCTATTTAAAAGTAGAAAAAGAAATTATCTCATTATCAAGACATTGCTTTCAACATATAGTTAAAGCGATGTAGAGATGGTTTTAAGCTCAAACTGCAAAGAAATGCTGTTATGGTCAGGTACGAGGAATGTACTGAAAAAAGCAATCAAAGTCCATAGAAAAACTTTGAAAAAGTTATATATATATATATAAAAAAAAACCTGGATCCTTGGAAACAATATCCAAGAAACTAGGGGGAAAACTTCAGGATTTTTTTTTTTTACAAATTATCATTTGTAGAAAAATGACACGTAGAAATGAGATGATGCTGTTCTGTCAGTACGCCTCTTTGGACGTGGGTTGGCTCTGCATCTTTGTAGACATTTCTGTAAAGTGGTAATTATGTTTTTCTAATAGAAGAACATAATTATTGAATCACATTATTTGATCACATTGTAGTTGTCGTAGCAATAAAGAACCAGGATCACTGGGCGAAATGAAAACTAGAGTTTTGAAATGGACACGAGCAGCTTTAGTACTGCCAAATAAACGGTCTCGCATCCACCCTTGGCAGTCTTCATCCGAATGCATTCTTGCTTTGGCCTTGTTGGGTTTGACTGTCAGTCACTGGAATAAATCGCAGCTTTGAGGAGCTGACACATGTTGACAGTAACTGAAGGGTTTCGGTTTGGCTTTTGTCCGAAGGCCAAAACATCCAAATAAAGTTGTAGGCGCCAAGAGGCATTTTATCTGAAACTGTGGCTGTCAGCGGTGTCTTTACAGCCGGGCTGTCTGAATGAGTGAAAGCCCAGTCATCTCAGCGGAAGGAAGCGTTCCAGATACATGCCTCATGGTGTTAAGATGTCCTAGACACCATAAGCTACATAAATTATAACACTTCCCCCAAATGCGTGTTGGAAATGGCTTCTGTACTCAGCCTGAAGTGCAGAGTTTTTTCTCCAGCTCCACTCTGACTTTCTTTTATAACAACACCTTAAAGACTCCTTACATCCTTAAAGTAATAAAGAAAATAGGCGTTAATTCATTTTTCAATGCTGTGTCTATGAAGTGATACTTTTTAAGGCTACTTCAGGCCGGTGTGTCAGCTGACTGTGTGTAATTGAGGTTTCATATCGGTCGGCTCTATTTAGGCTGCTGCTTCTCTGCTGCTGCCGCCTGAAACACGCTCACTGAAGTTTGATACGATAGCCATGCATCATCACTCCCAGCAGCACACAGGGAAAAACATTTACAACAGCACACGCCCACATTAATAATATTAATTAATTAATAAATAAATTTTCTTCAAAAAACCGGCCAGAGTTTTTCCTCTCAAACTTACAAAAACTCTTCTCCTCTCGGTCCTGCCTGTCGCTCTGGGAGACGTTTTCCTCTGTGCTCGCGCTGTCCGGAAGCAACGCCATTCACAAACCCATCTCTGCAGTCTCATATCTGCAAAGATGGGCACTTTGTAAGGTTGGCTTGTCACTAATTAAGCACAAATCAAGCCACCCATGTTTTCATAAATGAAGCTGGCATCATGGAACCACAGAGAGTTTAGCAGAGCCAAGCAAGGTTCATGTTGGGTGCTTTGTAAAAAAAAATTGATATTTCATATTTAAAAGGTGGGTGCATGAAAGGTGTATAAAATAATTTTGAAATTATAACAACTTGTACAACAATAGTCTGACTGCTCCATTAAGCAGACCCCTTCTCAGCTTTATTCCTAACAAATAGTATAAATATTGCCCTTTACATGGTTTAAAAAAAAAAAAAAAACCTGCTCTATAATGAGCCTCAAAAAGTGCAAAAACACACGCCACTGCCACCTAAAAAGTTCCACCTTGGGTTATATGACTGAAACATTTTTTCATACCCACCATTTTTAAGCATCTTTTTTAAACCATCCCTATTTCTGAGTTTGAACAGTAGAGCATAAAGTTATTCCTGCTTTCTCCTCCAGGTATAGCAGCCACTTTGACCCATTTAAATGCAGCCCTCCTTTTAGCACGCTGACCCTGCCATCCAGAGTGGACTTTTGTTATTTTTCCTTTAACTGAACCCACCTGGTCTTTCATTCTGTCTCTCCTTTCATTCCCCGCTCTCCCTCTGTGATGAGAAGCGACAGGTACGCAGACAGTCAGGGTAGATCGGGGGAGACATGGTGAAGATGGCAGAGCTGTGATGTGAGCCTCTTCCAGCAGCAGCAGTACAGTCTGTGCTGACAGCCCACCATCCTCCTGCAGACCCCCACCCCTCCGCCCCCGCCCTGCCTTCATCCACCTCTGCCATTTCCTGTCTACATCTCAACACTCTTCCTCCTGTTTTTCCCTTCGTCTCATTCCCCTCATCCGTTCTGATGTGCCAAAGGAAGCGGGAGGAGCCGCTGTGTATGCCGTGAATCCTCCTCACTCAGCTGAGCCAATAAGGAGGTCCAAGAAGAATGAGGAGCTGCCTCATGTCTGTTTTGTTTATGTTGAAATTCTGAAATCTTTATAGTGATATTAACAGGGCCTGACAAGATCCCAGATAAAGATGCATGGAGTTGTGTAAAAATTAGCCAGCTCTCTTATAGGGGACTTATTATGCAAAGCTCCCTTTTTGCATGTTTTTTTAGTATTTATTTTACTACCATTTGTATCGCTACTACTTCCAGAAACAGTCCAAGGGCTAAAAAATTACGTCTGGTCACCCTATAGAGTAGGGGTCACCAACACCAGGTAGCTCCCAAGGACCACATGTGGTGCCCTTCACCCTGTTCAAAAAAATAGCACTATTCTACAGGGAGCTGCATTTAAAATGTTATTTTATTCAGTTCCTCTTCCTTTTTAATCATACTTGCATTTACATAGATTTAGAACAGTACAGTAGAAGTCTTTTGGTAAATCCTGTCGTCTACCGTTGATCACTTTCAAAACAGTCCTTCGTGAAGCGATTCCCATGAACCATAATTTTCTTTGGCAAAGTGGCATCAAAATTAAAATGAAGCCGTGCAGCTTCCATTTATTTTATTTATAAAAGGGACAATGCATATTCATGAACATAGAGTAAATACTGGATGTGAGATTACAGCCTATGGCTAATGTTCATTTTTAGTCCCTTGGCTCCGTTCTCCGTGACTAGGAGGATTTGCATGGACATGTTTATTACTGCCAACAACAAAACATTTGTCCTTTCCTGCAGCATTTGTGCAGTGCATACAACAATACAACCTGCTGGTGAAAAATAAAGTGGAAGGAACTCCACTCTTGGTTGCTAGTTGAGGGGCATTGCCCACTGATGGTGACGTAATAATCTGAACCTTTTTTTTTCTTTTTCGAAACGCCTAATTTTCGACACACCAACAAAATATTTACTAAGTGCCAAAAAAAATGGCTGGATTTTTTTTTACCACTTGAAGTGTTTTAAGAAGCAGTAGAAACCCAAATGGAGGTGCAAAAAGGCAAATTTGCATAATAGGTCTCCTTTAACATTTGAAGGTGCTCAGACTGTGCAGAGTATTGAACTTTTATTCCCAAACGGTCCGGCAAGTCATCAGGTTTGTGAACCAAAAAAAGTGACTGTTTATTCACACTGCAGCAGATATTTACACATTGATCTCAATATAAAACGCTGAATGAAAGGCTTTACACATTTTAAAGGTGACTGGTCTTGATGTTTCAGAACGTGGGCTTTATTTCCTCACATTTAGATCAGATAAAACACATTTTTTAGAATCTTTCACCATGTTCTCTGGCCTGAGTATAGATGACAAGGGAGACACTGCTCAATTAATATACCTTGGGTGAGTATTAATGTATACATTAAATATTTAGGAAAAATTGACGTTTTGCACCAGAAAATACTTTGTGTAATAATTATAATAATTATCAGTTGTGACTAAGTGGAATTTAACACCAACTCCCAGCACTGGTAACCTTTCCCTCATCATCACACACAAACAAGCAGAGCTACAATTGGCTCGCTGACCTGGCCCCTCTCTAATTTTTGTTTTTAGTTGAGTTTACTGTTTGGACTGCGATTACTTTTTTTTACAGTGTCATTGTGATGCTGCAACACCTGAGAGTGTATACTTCTTAGTCAGTGAGGTTGAGCGACTTTTAAATGTTAGTAAAGTACTAGAAATCTTGGATTTAGGTGTGATGCCATTATTTCAACATTTTAAAACATCTCAATGCTGCAGTTCAAGTAATCCAAGGCTGAGAAAAAGAGTTACCAGCTACTTCATGTAGCGATAAGCACCCAGATACCTCCTGAGTCACATTGGTGAATAGATTATGACCAGGTAGTTTACCGGGGATGGTTGATGAGCATTGTATATTTGATTGCATATAATTTCTGTGCACTAACATGATATTTTAGATATTGTAAGACTATTATAGCATATTTCTGCCTCTCCACTGAAAACCCACTGATTAATGAGCAGGCACTGCGGTCCAACAGGGCTATAATTCATATTAATTCATAATTCACTGAATTGATTTTTGCAGGGGCTTTGTTTATGTATATTTGGCTGATGCTTGCTCTTTGCTGATGTTTACTTGTCACGGCTGACAGACTTGCTGAGAATGCTGCTCATGTGTGGACTCTGGACAGTCCCTCTAAATCCTCATCCCGGTTGGAGAGTTAGCCAAAAACGTAGAGAAGGAAAAGCCATTTTGGCTCTCTGGGTCGCATATTCCACACGTTTTTTTTTTCTCTTTCGTTTTTTACTTTACTGCCTGTTCCTTCTCACAAACGGTACCGCTTATTGGCTTCACCAGCCGACGAAAGGATTACAGGGGGTTACAAATAAGGACGCACAGGGAGAGTCCAGCTGAAGCTTGAACCTACAAGCACAGTTTGTTACAGACGGGACATTTTTGTGAGATCCTAATTGCAGAAAGGCTTCAATGGTCGATTGCTACAAGATTAATAGGCTGCAGTTAAACTGAGTTTCAATTTGATTTATCAGTTTGGAACAAGTTCATGCTTAAAACTTGAGTCATTGCATTAATAATGAGAGCAATATGAAGCCTTTGGCACTTCCATAATTTGTTGTCCACTGAATTTTATTACCAATAAATATAGATTATTTTTTTCTTCCTCTGTCTCTCAATTAAACTCACCAAGTAAAGCAAATACAACTGTGGTTAAATATCTCTGTAATAACAAAACTGCTATACACACGAGACCAGAGTCAGACAACTGAAGGAGCAAACAAAGTTAAAGTGGAAACACAGCGTGGTTTGTAGAGCTCCCAAGAAGTTTAATGTGATGCATTTTGTTAATGAGTTACATATGTGAGATATAGCAAACAGTTTAATAGAAGAATGACTCCCAGGACCATAACTTTAAATAAATAGTCCAAAAAGAAAGTAGAACGATGCAGCCAATAATCTGGACACTAGACATTAGCGTGCAAATCAAAGAGGAGACATAGTGAACTAAATGTTTAAAGAGTTTTGTCTACATGTTTGCATCAAGTACATGTAGAAAGTGTTAAACGTACAGTGGGAAAAACCACTAGCTAGCTACTGCTGTGGTGACCACAGCAGTAGCTAGCCACCAGCTCTGCAGACATGTCAGGAAGGATTTTGGAGAACTATGTAAAAACTGTTTACTCGAGAGGCAAATTTACATTTATATATATATATATATATATATATATATATATATATATATATATATATATATATATATATATATATATATATATATATATATATATTAGGGCTGTTTAACCAATTGACTATGTTAGACCGTCGACAATATGGTCCACACATAGTGTGGTGTTGCCAGTGGCCTTCAGGGGAGCTAAAACGTTTAAGTTACAGGTATAGAGCCCCTAGTGGGCAAATTTTACAGAGTGCTGTTATGAAAACAACATATGATCAAATTAAAACCATATTAAGATGTGCCTGATAGACAAAGACTGTGAGGAGTTGAGACGGAGTGCTGAGTGATAAAGCACAATGAAAGGAACTGATGTAAATCCATTATAGCTGCCAGTATGTACTTGTGTGAGCAAATAGGCAGGGTTTTGATTGTGAAGAAAGTAGATATACAGTACACGTGCTTGCATGTTGTGCAGGCCATGAGGTATCCATTTTTCTCCACCCGTGTGCTTTTCACTTGACTGAACTGCAGACAGTCCTGTTTGCACATTTAGATCAGAGAAGACACTAAAAGTCCTTCATGAAAAATAGAAAAGCGCATCTCGTTGCTGGTTCACAGCCTATCTTTAATTTATTTACTAATCTTTGAGGATCCACTGAATTAATCACACAGGCTAGACATACAGAGCATTGTCAGGAACACATAATGAAAGTACGTGGTGTCTCATTCTTTTTTCGCATTTGCTTCTTGCTCATTATGATGGTTATACCTGAGGTCCTGCCTGGCTTTCAGCCGACCACACTAAAAGAGAATGCATTTATGAAACTCAGTAGACTAAAGTGCAGTAGCTAGGTATTAAATAGAATAATGTTGAGTCACTGAATGGCCAGTCTTTAGTTGCAGAAGTGCATGAAGGTGAAAATATGAGCCAAATTGAATTTTTACATAACCCAGAGTTTTTATCATAACTTGAACCCTTAACCTTGAGAAGCGACTAAAGTACTGTAACATGTGCTGACAAAATACACGGCACCTCTGTTTGAAATAAAAGCTTTCCTTTTTTTTGTTGATATTATTTAACATGATAGAATGAGGTAAAATGACCCTGAGGCATTTTGTGTGTCAGCATTTAGAAAAGGATTGCATGTAGGCATAATAATTTAAGCATGTTAAAATGCTAATTTGCTGACATCTTTTCAGCATTATTGTCTACAATGGATTTCAGTCTAAACCAAAGATAATTTTTTTTATTACAACGAAGACATCAACAATTCTTTGCAGAAGAAAAATGCTAAATGAAGCTGAGGCGCAAGTTCAATCGAAGAACTCATCGCCTGCCTCCATTCAATCAGAGTCCGATACGCCTCTGATGTGAGCCAATCAGCTACGAACCGCACCTCCATGAAGCCAATCAGCATCCCGCGCTCATCTTAAAAGCAACTTCAAATCCACGTCTCAGCCTGCTAACCAGCAAGCGCAAACGGATTGCGTGTTGGATTTCGAATCAGATGTCCGATTCAAGACGATTACAACTTATCCTCAAATCCTGCTGCTCATAGGAACGCCATCTAGCCGCGCATCCATCCTCTGCAATCTCTGTATTCGCTCCAGCATATCTTAACCAGCACTGACCTGGATTCGCTCTCTTTGCTGGCCTTCTTCCGCTGTGGCATCTCATCCCGTCACCCAACCTCTGTTTTCATCAGCTCCGATTCCTGGCGCTATGAACTTGCAAATCCCCGCTTTTCACAAGCGACGTAGACGCCGTCCCAACTCTGACTCAGCTCCGGTCCTGCTCTGCTTCGTAGCCGAGAGCGGCTATCGTCCTGCACTACTTTCAGCCGGATCTCCTCTCATGCCCGCTCCTAGCAGCTCAAGGTAACATGTATCCACTCATGTTTTCATTCTTATTACATGCATTTCGCTCATCATGCTCCTGAACTCTCCGTCTGTTAGGCAGAAGTATCCCATCCATTCTGTTTGTTTTCGTTTTCTTCTTCTTCTGGTTTTGGCGGTTGGCAACAGGCTTGTAGTAGCATTACTGCCACCTACTGGTTGCAGTATGGTTCGTGATGGACTCCATTAATCTTCTCTTATTTCATAATTATGTCATTCTAATTCAACTCATTGTTCATATTTTCTACAGTAATTTCTTGTCCATAGTATGCTTCATTTTAAGTGTTAATTAAGTTTGTAAGTGAAATGTTAACCTTACCATTTTCCTCTTTTGTTTTTCCCATTCCTGTGTTCTCTTACTATCTTTGATATGGCAACGTTCTTCTCGTCTCCCCTTTATCATCAACCTGCAGGCTGTATTAGCAAATGTCTCAGCATTTTAAATCTCTGATTTCGTCATTTAAAGACTTACTATTGGCAATCCTTCCGCATTAAGTACCTTCAATGTCATTCACGTTCAGTTTAACCGGACAGTAGGGTTGAGTTGTTACTTAACCCATTTTATTTCAGAAGTGCATTTTAAATCCAGCGATTTATACCAATCGTCGTGCCCTTCACGAGCTCTGCTGCTCTGGCCAGGCGTTCATAAAGTATTCTGTCAAATTCTCTTCACCTACTTTCATCGTGCACTGCCACGTGCTACGTCGTGTGCCTTGTCTCGTGCCCTGTCTCGTACCCCGCTCGTACCTGTCTCATACCCCTGCCATGTGCCCTGCCATGTGCCCTGCCATGTGCCCTGCCATGTGCCCTGCCATGTGCCCTGCCATGTGCCTGCCATGTGCCCGGCCATGTGCCCGGCCATGTGCCCGCCATGTGCCCCGCCATGTGCCAGCCATGTGCCCGCCATGTGCCAGCCATGTGCCCGCCATGTGCCCTGCCATGCGCCCGTCTCCTACTCCTCATGTACTCTGTATGTGCCTGTTTCGTGTCCTTCATGTCATGAGCATTCATTCTTTCATGTCCCCATGCATCAGCCCCATGCATCAGCCCCATGCATCAGCCATGCAGCAAACCCGAGCACCGGCCGAGCCCCTCACCATTTATCTCACCTCATCTCACCATCCATCTCACCGTTCCCCTCACCTCACCTCACCATTCACCTCACCTTCATCTCCCATTCCACATCACTGTTTTGTAGGCCTTCGCAGCAAACGGCCCTGTTTTGTAGGCCTTCGCGGCAAACGGCCCTGTTTTGTAGGCCTTTGCGGCAAACGGCCCTGTTTTGGTAGGCCTTCGCGGCAAACGGCCCTGTTTTGGTAGGCCTTCGCGGCAAACGGCCCTGTTTTGGTAGGCCTTCGCGGCAAACGGCCCTATTTTGGTAGGCCTTCGCGGCAAACGGCCCTGTTTGGTAGGCCTTCGCGGCATGATGACACGAGGCGATGTAGAACTAACCTCGCGGCATTTGTGTGTTCACAAACACACAGAATCCATCTTGAACCACTCTGGCTTCAACCATTTGAGACCAAACCAGAAATGGTTCGGGCCAATCATGTTGCAGTATTGAGATTTAAGATGGGACATACCAGCTGTGACAAAAGCAGGAGTGGTTGAGCCCACAACTGAACCAAAATAAGCATGGCAGTGCAGAATGACGCATGTGTAGCTGCTGCTATCACATCTGTTTTGTAAGAAGCCACAATTTCTTCCTTGATAGTAAAACAGGAAGAATTGTCTTGACTAGCTTACCTTCTTGTGGTTTCTCATGACGCCTGCTGCTTACGTTTTAATTTGATACCGTGATTGGCTAAAACCAACCTTTGGTAGGCGGGCACTAGGTGTCGCTTCACCCAATCAGCTCAGAGAGTTCTGCTGAAATGCCCTCCTTTCCCCATACGGATTCAATGGGAGCAGGACCATCGTCATCAGACTGCAACAAAATAGGAAACTGTATAGAGATCGTTCTACATTAACCTGACCAGCCAGATTGATAATGTGCAGAACTAGAGTGATACACATTATCAATCTGGCTGGTCAGGTTAATGTAGAACGATCTCTATACAGTTTCCTATTTTGTTGCAGTCTGATGACGTTTGTCCATATTCTGCTGATTTTGAAGTCCAGATCCATCAAATTTTACTTTGATTTGGTAACAAAACAACGGCCGGTACATTATTATGGGACCGCGTCAGAGCAATTTTAGAATACAATGTCAAGAAAACAAGAACTCTCTTTGAAGCCTGCTGGAATATCCAACCATCCATCTATTTTCTAACACGTCTACTCGTTGTGGGGTCGCGAGGGTTGCTGGTGCCTATCTCCAGCTGTCAATGGGCGAGAGGCGGCGTACACACTGGACAGGTCACCTGCTGGAATATATAACATAGATATGTAACAAATCACAACAGGCCTGCAATGGTTTAATGGTATGACTGAAGCTTCTTAAAGTGGGATTAGATTCATCACTGCCTATTGGACAGCGTCTTATTTTGAAATATATTGGACAGTATTTTGAAAAATACTTTCCCTGCTGTTGTTGAACAATAGTGCAACCATTTTTTTTTGGTACATTTTTACAACTTGTTTGTAATATATTTCTACAAGGCTGCCATGTCCCTAATCCAATCGGCGAATTAAACAATTTAATTGCTGTATTGTGTCTTTATATGACAAACTGAGACAATGTTATATTGAACTTTGAGCTGATTAGTGTTAAAACCACCAAAAACAAACTGATAAAAATATACTCAAAAATATAAAGTGCTAATTCCTAACTATAGCGTAGGATTTGAACAACTTGACACAAAAAATGTGTAGCAGTGGTCCTGCTGTTTGTTTTGGGACTGTTTGATGGACAATAGCAGATAGTTCTTGTAAAGGGTGTGAAGAGTCTGAAAACCATCTGGGTTCTGAACGAGGTCCTGGACACAAAAATCTTCTCTGCTCCGATCACTAACTTCTGCAGGGACGTCTTTGTCCATCGTACTACACCTGAACTACCACGCTGAGTATCAGTACGTTAATGAACCCAACACAGTTCTGTAGGGTGCTAGGAGCGAGTCATGCTTGTTACACTTTATTTCCTGAGTGCAGTTTCTGCTGCGCTCATGATCGCAGTGGCGTTCAACAACCAGATGAGGTCTTCACAAAGCCAAACCGGTTTTGGATCAAAAAGCACTCCATGTTCTGTGCTGTGCCTTAGTTTTGCCCTACTTGAGTCAATGTACAGAAATCTGGGACAACACTGATGAATGCACAACAGTCATTATCCTTACAGTACACAAAAAAAAAACAATAAGTGGCTAGTAAGGCAGGTTATCTACAACACACCAACCTACTAATCATATATTCAAAACCACTAAAACTGGCGATATCAAACTGCTAGCAGTTAATACTGTTAAAAGCAAAACATAATTATCTACCAGAAAATACTCTAAACCTGTTTAAGAGCTGGGAAGGACTTTATGAAACCAGGGGGAATATATACGTTGTGAGTTAAGAACCACCAGAAAGTTTCTTGTGTTTCAGTTTATAGGTTAAAACCTTGGCACCGTCTGAATTTGGAGGTGACCACATCTCAAACCATCAAAAGGTTTAAGACATTTTTCAAAGAAATGTTATTAATATAATATAAGGTATAATGACCACTAATGTCTATAGTATAATTAATTCTAATGGGAATGATAACATTTGGGTATAGGGTACTATTATCGTTGATACTGTTAAAACTATGAAAGAGCAGACCTTATGTAAAGTATTCATATATGTACATATGAAAAGCTTATTACTTTTAGTATTATGAAATATTTTGTGAAAAGAGGATGTATTATTATTATAGTATGCAATAAAAAAATCCATAAAATATAAAGGAAGACTTTGAAAATGCATCAGATCTCAACTGAAAAACAAATCAGGCTGCATAAACATACTAATGTGGAATCCTTAATGTGTTAGGACCAACAAGATGCCACACCATTTGATGAAAATCAAAATAATCAACCCACGGAGGGCTTTATCTGAACTCACAGAAAGTGAAACTGAAAAACTGATGCAACAGGCTGGTCCAGTTTGCTGAAACGTCATTAAAGCAACTCAAAATGTTACTCTCTAGCTTCTATGGCCCCTGGAATGCTTGTATGCATACTTGACAACATCCTGAGGTATCTCCTCCCAGACCCTGACCAGGGTATTACTGAGCTGCTGGACAGTTCAACCTGGTGGCATCAGATGGACCTAAACGTGATGTCCTGAGATGTTCATTTGGATTTAGGTCAGGGTAGCCTGGAGGCTAGTCAGTGGTATCAATTCCTTAATCCTCCAGGAACTGCTGGCATACTCTTGTCATATACCTTGTCATATACCTCATGCACCTTTTCCTCCTTTTGGCACCTTCTTTTGATTATTGAGCCGATGTGACCCGTGAATTTCTCCACTGTGAGATCAATAAAGTCTGTCTTATCATATCTTATCTTATCGTATATGAGAATGGCCATTATCACGCATTAGGAGGAACCTCTGCACCAGAAAAGCATCAAACAGTGGGTCCAGGAACTTCATCAGGATGAGCAATGGCAGTCAGCGTGCCATCGTTTATCCTGTACAGGTTTGTATGTCCCTCCATGGCTATACCAACCCAGACCAATTCTGACCCACCATCAAACTGATCATGCAGAATAATGTTGCAGTCTGTCACATGAGCTCAGAGTGAACCTGCTCTCATCTATGAAAAGAACAGGGGGCCAGGGCCAAACAGCCAACAGAAATGTGAAAGCACTCTGCTTTCCATTATAATTACTCACTGTTAAAATTATTATATCTTCAAATGAACTCATGAATACATAAACATACGCACATTGCAGTCCTGCACTCCAAGGATTTCCATGCTCTCTACACAATCTGCTGGACAGTGGTTAACACCGAGGTTGTGACGTCCTGAAGATGTCGATCATATCCTTTTTGTCCAATGAGCACCAATTTGTCATAGCATAATGCCTCCGTCTATTTGACTTCCTTGCAAAGATAATGATCGGATTTTCCTCATGTTTGGATGCACATTCATTTGTTAACCCTGTTGAAAGTAATGTACTGAGGACACGACCAAACAGCACACCTTCATGGAGCTTCTCAGTCATGAACTTAACCCATAGAGAATATATCAGCCTGCTGTTCGACTTTTCTCTTTACCTTATGTGGTCCAGGATACCCTTCAAAGCTTTAAGAAAGAACAATGTATTCCTGAGATAGTGATCATAGTAAAATTCAGTATTTTAGTTGGCAGCTCTTCATCCAATTATGGGTGACAATACTCTTTGTTTCCTGCAATTCTGTAAATTGGAAAATATCTTCTACACACAATGAAGCTCTGGATCCCAAGACTTGAGTCAAATGTGTGAATTTTAACATCTTGTCACCTTAAGAGCAAGGTTGTGAATCACTTTTTTAGCACCTTATTGATACTTCTTGCTCACTGTTGGAACATAGGTTTAACCTTAGAGTCCAAAGTGACATAAATGTTGTCAAGAGTGATCTCTTGTTTCTTTGTTTCTGCCTTGTGTGGGACACTGTGTCACCTCCCTACTCTCTGGTGCTAAAAAGGTTGTAGATTACAACTTGTTTTCATGCTGCTCATATCTTTGTGTGCCAAGCTACACTGTGATAAAAACTGTAATTTGTACAGAAGGAAAACAAGGCACGGTCTGTCTTTATTGCCATGTTGTGACAGTTTTGCAGGTCTGAAACCATGTCTTTTTTCAGCCCCCCCCCCACCCCCCCATCAACTCCTGTCTGACTGCATGCCCGCGTGCTCGTCCGCCTGCTCTTCGCTGTCTCCATCGTTTTCTCTCTCAGGGTTTCTAAAAGCGACTTTGATCATTTTAACAGCCTTATAAAGCTGACAGGATCACCAGAGAAAATGTCCTTCTGCACCAGAGTGGATGTTGAAGTGACGTTGAAATGACCTGACATTTATGGGGTCACCAGGGACTGAGATGACAGCTGGAGGAAAATGTCTGAACACCGAAAAAAGAAGTTGAATCAGCCTGTAAAAACAACATGGAGGTGCCAGTCAGCTGACTAAGTAGCCGTTCCCTGTTCATCTCATTTGTGGGGGTTGTTGAATTTGAACTTTTTTCCGTGTGGAACTGAGATGCAGCAGAACTTTGGAAGAATGAAAGGATGGCAGGGAGCATCTGCACCAGTTAGATTTGTGAATGCCTTTCAAGCAAAGATTTTGACCCTTGACAGATTACAGGCATGGAAGCTAGATGATCAAGAGAACGGACATGGCGCCGATTTAGGGAAACGCTGGTCTTAAAGCCCAAAAACAGCCCATTTATGCAAGAACTGTGCAATGTAAATGGGCTATTAGAACCTATGTTGAGTTGAACTGTTGCCCCCTGACATTTAAGATTCTTGTACATAATGTTTAAAAGTAAAAAGACCCCTTTTTTTAAACCTGTATGGGATATGTCAATATTGTAAAAACATTGGAGGATGGTTGTTCAAACTATATGAAACACTCAATGTAAAGTAGAAATCAGATATATGCAGACACTGTCACGCCTGATAAAGGTCATATGAAACTAAAACTGAGATGTCTGGCCATGATAATCATTGTTAAATTTGATTAAAAAAGAGAGAAGGTTGCAAGCCTGAGAGGTCTATGCACACTATAAAGTATAGGTGTGGCTGCATCTTGTTAGGGGTGTTTTACTGCAGAATGGACCTGTCCATTACACAGAATGGATTACATGACGATGAGATAGCATTATTTGTAAATGCTGAAAACATTGGGAGGAAGGTAAAGTTTAGGGAAAGAAGAGTCTTCCAAATACACAATGGCCCTAAGCACACCACCAGATTATTCAGAAAGTTGCTGGGGGTCAGCGATTTTTCCGGAAGTTTCCCCAAGTCCCTTTTTAAATAACTGCGCATACGCAAGAACGTCTTACATTGCTCTTCCGCTCTTCAGGGGGAACATGTGAAAAAAATCTCTCAAATCCACTCTGGTCTTATTTATTTCTACTGGGGCCTTCCTCTTCTTCTTTTCCTTCTTCTTCTTCTCATAAACTTGTATGCAGTTTGCTTCTTGCATCTGTCAGCCATGTTCAAAGTCTACGATGAGAGCAGTGGAGCTAAAATTAACGGTTAACCACTAAGCTAACCGCTGTCGCTTCATGCTTGCTCAGTATGAGGGATTGCTGCAAAGCCATGGACAATGCAGACGACTCTCCCTGTAGCTCTACGCTTCTCCAGGAGTGAATGCTGCTTGTCGGGACTTTGATGCAATCAACTGGTTCCCTTATATAGGAAATTTTTGACCAATCTGTATAATATGATTGATTTGACTTAGTAAAGTGCCTTGAGATGACATGTTTCATGAATTGGTGCTATATGTTGTGCAATTATACACTGTTTAAAGTTATTTAATGTTTATTAAATAACCCTCTGTCTGTTAAGTATTGTCTGGTGATAATCAGCTGTTAAACTGATATCAAGACAATGGCTGAAAGGGATGAATTCGAGCACTAGCGATCTTTTAACAGCAAAACCTGCACACACATAGAATAAAGGAGTGACAACTTTTCAAGTTGAAGAATTTAATAACAGAAATAAAATGAACATCCAGAGAACATCACTATATAATGCTGTTTATATGAATTAACACAATATTTCGATTAACAAATCCTCTCTACTAGGCTAGTGAAACTTAACTAAACTACTAAGCAAAATGAAGATAAAAAGAAGCTAAGCTAAGGAACTATTTACATGCAAAAAAACAAACAAAAGACAAAACAAAAGTGGTTGATCATAATCAGAATAATTCAGTGAATCCTTGTTCACTACAGATCTGATTTCAAAAGCATGGAATGGAGTTAAAAACATTTGGCATGTGTTTCAATCCATTCACAATGCAAAGCCCAAGTTAAACAAAACATTATTTGATTAAATAATATTTTGTTTAAGTTAAAGAACCAAAGTTCACCTTAAAGAATGTGAATCGTGGTTAAATTAGCTTAACTAATTCACCATTAGTGCGCATGCGCGAAAAACAGCATGCTACAGTTACAGCGCTCTGTTTGCTTTTTAACTTCCTTACTTATATCTTTTTTTGATTGCTCTTGTTTTTTCATGGTAACTCTGTGAAGTATTGTCCTCACTAACGAGGTCGTTCTCAGAGAGTTTTCGTGCTTTTTCGTGTTTTTATCATGCCGCCCTCATCGGGACACGCTGCCTTTGTTCACTCCGGAGAACAGCTGATCGCACTAATGCCGACCAGCTGGAATACCACCTGAACTCTGGAGAAAAACACGGCAAGGTTGCAGAGGAGGAAAGCAACATCGGGGGAGGAAAGGAGGGTCGAGACGGGACGGGCTTATTGAAAGGAGAAGATTTAAGCGGTGTCTCCCCTCTGTCGTTATGGGAAATGTGCGGTCCCTTAGCAACAAGATGGACGAGCTAACGGCGCGAACGCGGAGCCAACCGGAGTACCGGGAGTGTAGTCTGATGTGTTTCACCGAGACATGGCTGCACAAGGACATTACGGACCAGATTGTCTCCGTGGATGGCTTTCACACCGTCCGGGCCGACCGGGACACTAAGACTGGTAAGCGGAAAGGAGGGGGGCTTGCCATTCTAGTAAACAGCAGATGGTGTTACCCGGGTCACATCACCATTAAAGAACATCTCTGTAGCCCGGATGTTGAAATGCTGGCCGTTGGACTCCGTCCTTACCAGTTGCCCAGAGAGATCCCACACGTCATCGCTGCTGTCCTGTACATCCCTCCCTCTGCAAACCCAACATCTGCCTGCAGCATCATACACACCACCATCTCCAAACTACAGACCCAACATCCTAATGCCCTCATCATCATGGAGACTTTAACCATGTCACCATGAACAAAGTTCTGCCGACCTTCAAACAGAATGTGTGCTGCCCTACCAGAGATTAGAGGACCCTGGACCCGATGTATGCTAACATTAAAGATGCATACATCTCCTCTTCTCTCCCCCTCTGGGCAGGTCAGATCACAACCTGGTTCACCTCAAACCCTGTTATGTGCCTCTGGTGAAGAGGCAGCCTACGACCACAAGAACTGTGAGGAGGTGGTCGGAGGAGGGTTATGAGGCACTGCAGGCCTTCTTTGAGGTGACTGACTGGCCTGCACTCTGTGAGCCCCACGGGGAGGACATTGATGGGCTCACAGAGTGCATCACGGACTATATCAACTTCTGTGTGGACTGCAATGTTCCAGCTCGGACTGTCACCTGTTACGCCAACAATAAACCATGGATCACCAAGGACATAAAGGCCATTCTGAATGAGAAGAAGAGGGCGTTCAGAGATGCCAACCGTGAGGAGGTGAGGAGACTGCAGGGGGTACTCAAACGTAAAATCAAGGAGGCTAAGGACAAATACAGGAGAAGGCTGGAGAATCAACTCCAGACCAACAACTTGAGGGATGTGTGGAGTGGGATGAGAGCCATCACAGGGTTCCAGAAGTCCACTGGCATGGGGTTGGAAGGTCGCGCTGACCGGGCCAATGAACTGAACCTATTTTTCAATGCGGTACCGCGCACGTGACGTCACGGCCTTAAGAGTAACGCCCCTTTTGCCGCACCGGTAGGGCAAACAGTCGTAGAACGCACATACAAACCAGCCATTACAAGCGCAACAGAACCAGCGATATGACCGACTTTGCAGCCATTAAACTTACCCAAGACGATGTCCCAGGCGCACGGTTTACTGGTCGCACTGTGGAAGAGCACACCAACCTTCAGCTGAAACGGTGGCTTGAGTGTCGAGGGCTCAAAAAAACCGGAAGACGGGCCGAGTTGATTCAACGGTAAGCTTTGTTTTTTTCCCTGCTCGGCGTTCATGCCTTTGTTATGATTTCCACCGTGCTCCGTTCACGTCGGCCTTTTTTGTTTGTTTGCAATCAACGTCCAGGAATCTGTATATCTTGCCAATAGGTAGCTACAAAACGATTGTTCACATCTCAGAATCTTTCGCTTAAGAGATTCAGGGCGTTTGTTTTTGAGTAAGCTATCCCGGTAGCAGGGTACCATGTTAGCGCCTGCTAACATGCTAGCCTATATGCTATCATCACCCTTTCCACCGACAAAATGCTTGCTACATATGTAGGTGAATTTGGTAACTTTTTCCGGGTTGAAATGTTGTGTAGGCCGCCCGCACAAGTGTACCCAACGCACACACTTCTCCTTGGCACTCTTGAGTTTCGGGAAATTAATGAAGAAAACATCCTTCATATGCGGCCGATCAGCGTACCTCGAGTCGCTGTTGCACGTCCCATAGCAACAATGTTTATAAACCATGGTCTTAGATGTTGGAAAAAGCAGTCGTTTACCGAGTAAAACCTAGGCTAACGCACGTCTCTTCCACAGCAAAACAGCGGCGGGTTTGGGAGTTTGCCCTACTGCGTACCACGCGATGTGACGTCATCGTGACGTTGTGTTTCTAAAAATAGCTTGCGCGCGGTACCGCATTGGTTTGATACTGCGGCCCATCCCCCACAACTCTCTGCTGCTGGCTTCCCTACAACGACCACTCCACCTCCCCCCACTCCTCCTCCTTACAGACCCCTGTCTGCTCCTCACCACCTCAATCCACATCCACCGACTCCACTCCTCCCCCTGCTTCACATCAGGTCCTCCACAACCTGAGGACCTCACCCCTCCCCCTACTGTTACCTCTACAGTGTCCTTCACTCCTGACCTGGTGAGAAGATAGCTAACCAGACTCCACTCCGGCAAAGCTGCAGGCCCCGATGGTGTATTCCCCAGGGTGTTCAAAGCTTGTGCCTACCAGCTGTGTGGAGTACTTAGCCTAGTCTTCAGCCTGAGCATGCTCCTCCAGAGAGTCCCCGTGCTGTGGAAGACGTCGTTCCTCGTTCCTGTGCCAAAGACGCCGCGTCCTAGCGGCCCTCAGGACTACAGACCGGTGGCACTGATGTCCCATATCATGAAGACCTTTGAGAGGCTAGTCCTGGAGCAGCTAAGACCCATGGTCAGGCCCTTCACCGATCCACTACAGTTCGCCTACCAGCCCCGCCTGGGAGTTGAGGACAGCATCATCTTCCTGCTGAACCGAGTCTACACTCATCTGGACAAGTCGGCGAGCACTGTGAGGATCATGTTCTTTGATTTCTCCAGTGCCTTCAACACCATCCGTCCGGCTCAACTGGGTGAGAAGATGATGGCGATGCAGGTGGAGGCCCCCATCGTGTCCTGGATTGTTGATTACCTGACAGGTAGACCACAGTATGTACGCCTACAGAACTGTGTGTCTGACAGGGTGGTCAGCAACACTGGGGCCCCTCAGGGGACTGTCCTCTCCCCCTTCCTCTTCACCCTTTTCACCTCAGACTTCAACTATTGCACTGAGTCCTGCCACCTTCAGAAGTTTTCTGATGACTCAGCAATTGTTGGCTGCATTGAAAAGGGTGATGAGAGTGAATATAGGACTGTGGTGGACAACTTTGTCACTTGGAGTGAGCTGAACCATCTGCAGCTCAACGTGACAAAGACTAAGGAGCTAATAGTGGTTCTGAGAAGGACAAAAACACCTGTGACCCCTGTTTCCATCCAGGGGTTCCTTGTTGACACTGTGGAGGAGTATAAGTACCTGGGAGTGTACTTTAACAACAAGATGGACTGGACTAGAAACACCGAGGCGGTCTAAAAAAAGGGCCAAAGCTGACTCTTTTTCCTGAGGAGGCTGAGGTCCTTTAACATCTGTGGGACGATGCTGAGGATGTCTTATGAGTCTGTTGTTGCCAGTACGATCTTCTTTGCTGTCTCATGCTGGGGCAGCGGGCTGAGGGTCGCGGACAACAACAGACTAAACAAACTGATCAGGAGGGCCGGTGATGTTGTGGGGGAGGAGCTGGACACTCTGACGACCGTGGCAGAGAGGAGGATGCTGTCCAGGCTCCAGTCCATCTTAGACAATGTCTCACACCCTCTTCATGACACACTGGCCCAGCAGAGGAGCTCCTTCAGCAGATGCACCACAGAGCGCCACAGGAAATCATTCCTGCCTGTGGTCATCAATCTTTACAACGCCTCCCTCAGTGATTCAGACACCCCCCTCTGTAACTGACATTTATGCATTCTTTGCACCGTTCTTACACAAGTCACTATCACTTTATTTCGATCTAGTTATATATATATATATATATATATATATATATATATATATATATATATATATATATATATATATATATATATATATATATATATATATATATATACATACATACATGTATATATATATATATATATATTGACTTATATATGTATATATTTATATTACTTTGTGTGGAATGTTGTAAATATATATATATATAAAAATGTTTGTAGATCTGGAGCGTGTAACAAAAGTAATTTCCCTCTGGGATTATTAAAGTATGTCTGATTCTGATTCTGATTCTGACATGTGTTTCAACCCATTCACAATGCAAAGCACAAGTTAAACAAAACATTATTTTAAATAAATAACATTCTGAGGACCGGTTTATCCTGTAAAATCATTTAATTCAGAATCGCTTGCCTTTGTTTAAGCCATTCTACCTCCGGGTGCTAGGGGTCGCTGTAGCGATCCTCGCTAACCTGGTTAAAGTCTATAGTTATCAAAATTTCCCTGAAACCCGGCATTAATATACCATATTAATGCGGGAATAAGGCTCATAACCCCATCGAAGGATGGCCGAGCAGAACGGTTAAGCGTTTATGCTTTAAAACTGCTCCTTTTGAATGTCCGGGACCGGATGTTAGCGAGATGATAGCATTTTGGCTAGCGGGCATTCAGCATCGTTGGTTTGTTGTTGGCGTGCAAGCGTTTAGCTCTGCAGCTATGAGCAAACAGCGTGGTCGGGCAGCTTGGCGACGCGTGGTATAGCTTGGAGGCCTCGACTGATGTCCATTTAATAGTCTGATCGCTCAGCTTGTCTGGTGAGGGAAGGCATCCACCGTTTTGCGTCTGCTTTCCTGCAACAGCTGACAAAAATGAACAAAGCTGTTTCGGCATCCCTTAGCTCTGTCCCAGCAGTTCCTCCGATGCCAGGGAGATCCTCCATGGAAGCCGGCAGACGCGTTTAGCAGACCCTGGGTCAAGCATGGCTGGTCCAGGCACCTTCCTTCAGCTGCTGGCTTGTGTATCGGTCATGGGCCTGTGCAGGGCCCATGGTCTGAGCAGCTTGGAGAGGAGAGCGAGTCTCAGAAGAGAAGAGCTGAAGAGAGGGTCTGAAGAGATGTGCTGTGACTTTTATCTGTAGAGAGTGGTCACAGCTGACCTCCTGCTGAGAGAGAGAGGCCATCCTTTCTGACTGTGTGTCCTTTGCAGGAGGAGTGGGATTCCTTTGTCAAACTCTTCCACTGTTCAGAATTCAGTCTGACCTCAATTTTTCATGGCGGTAATATAGCATAACATATATAAGTAAATTGAATTGAATTGAATTAAGCTAACCGGAAACATAAGCACTAGAAGTGTACAGCCAGCAAGCAGAAACTCAGAAGGAAAATGATCGGCATGTGGGACAACCAATAGATAAAGCGATACACCTGGAACTTGAGGGACTGAGGAGGGTGAGTATGTAACCTCTATGAGTGAGAGCAGGAACAAAACTCTTACAAGTCCCTGCCCTTCAGACCAAACCAGAAAGATTGGTCAGTTTTTACAGGCCTGCAGCTCCCACAGAGAATGATTTATTAACCTCCTTTTTGTGGATACATAATGTATTGACTACTTTCAGGACGGAAGGACAATTTTACCCAGTATAACAAAAAGTGTTTCTGAACAGGACTTCCAACTGTAGCTTTTAGAACAACAAAATCAAAGTTTTGGAGTTGCTTTCACAAAGCCCTGATCTCAGTCCCAGAGAAAATGACTGGACAGAGCTGGAAAGATGTGTGTGAGCAAGGTGGCCAACAAACCCGACTCAGTTACACCAGTTCTGTCAGGAGGTAAGGGCCAAACATCCTCAAACTATTGTGAGAAGCTTGCAGAAGGATGCCCAGAATGTTTGACCCAAGTCATACAGTATGAAATACTGAAATTCATGTAACCTTCTAAATTTGAATAAATCAAAAACAAAATAATGACCAGAAGCAGGAAAAGCTTAATGTGATTTAATTTCAGTGAGGGGAAAAAGTAGTTTTTACAAAGTGTATTTAAATATCTGGTTTCAACTCGATGGTGTCTTAGGCATGTATCATGAAAACGTGGAGGTCAGATCAAAATAATCTATGTTGGTGGATTCCTGCGGGCCAAGAGGATTATCGCCCTGTACTGAAAGAAAATGTATGTACCTTCAATAAATATGTGGATAAGACACATACTGTGCTGTGCTGGAAGGTCTGGAAAAGCAGAGGAGTTTGGCAAACTTTTAAACTTTGATGGCTTTGTTGACCAACAGACAGCAAAATGATCATTTCGATTTTTTCCAATCTTTTGTTTCTTTATTTTATAGTGTATAATGTGTTTGTTTTATAACTTGCTAGACAATCTTTTGCTTTGGGTTCACTGGTCAGATAATTATCCAACTGAAAAGCTCTTGAAATTTAACATTGGCTACGTTTACTTTCTTCTTCTTTTTTTTACCATATTCTATCAATTTTAATATTTTAATTTTCTGAAATTGATGTGGTTTCATTGTAAAATAAGGTTACAATTCATTAGAATTACCAAAACATGAAATCAACCCGTTTTAGCTGACATCTTCTTAAAATAAATACATAGAAATGTCAAAGGACACAACATATTTAATACCTAAAACTGGAATTGGTAAATGTAAAACTTAACAACCAGTAGGAACCCTGTATTGGTTTCATTTATTAATTCTCAGTTTGAACCATAACTGTGGATGGCAATAACAATTACATCGTAAGTAAAAATATAATGTTATTGCTTCCAAAATTGGCCTCTTTTTGATATTTATAATTACGTCTCAGCCCTGTGTCTGTTGTTTTTTTCTTACTTTTCCTTTTCTTTTGAAAAAGAAAAGTTTTGATTAAACTTTTTGTTTTGATTTCCTGACAGACTGAAAAAAATATTTCTACCACAAGATGCTAATTAGGTGAAATGATGATTAAAAAGCCTGTATCTGGTCAGAGGAGGCCGAGTGTTTGCTGTTCAGCGTCTGCACCGTCAGCCAATCATTCCCCCTCTTTGCCTTTTGTTTGAGTGACTGACAAAGTGTAACTGAGCAAGAGAGGAAATGCATGAGCAGCCAAGCGTCCCGTGGCTGTTCAGGGTGCATACATGTGTGTTCAGTTTCTGTATTTATTAGTGTGGATCAGGGGAAAAGGATGAACCCCAAGCTAAGCGAGAGCAGTGGGAAGTAAAAAGCTTACACATTGTAGGAAACATTTTTATTTAAATAATGTAGCTCCAGGCCAACAGAGTTAATGATGCCTTTTAGAACAACAAAGTGTTAACAGAAAACGGAGTCCCAGTGGGAACGGATCAGGCCATATTCAGCTTGATTCTTTGGATTCTGTGTTTGAAGTTGGCCTCTGGCTATTCTCAGCAGCTCCTCGGGGCATTCCCAAAGAATGAAAGCTGTCTCGGTTTCCTTCTACCTAAATGCCTTCAGAATCACAGACAGTGCCTCAGGTACCAAACTAACTCAACCAGCTGTGTCTGCTTGTATTTGCAGAGAAACAAGTGTAAAAAAAATGTCAGATTTTCTAGGGGGTAAAAAAAAGAAGTAAAATATCCACCTTGTGACCACGAAGCTAGAACCCAGTGGAAGTAATGACAGGCTTCATTCACAATACAAACCAGAAAACGTTACAAGCTGCTTCTGATCATAGTAATTATTCCTCTCATCCTGTGCTTTTAGTGTCACACCAACATCATTTATAGCAAAGTGCCACATTTTTCTGTGTTTAATGGCAAAGGATGGTGACATCTATTCAGTAGCTTTGGTGATTAGACTTTTTTTTATTTAAAAGACCAAACATTAGAAAAAAAATATTTTAGACATTCCTCAGATTTATGGCCATCACAGGTTTCTGCCAATGGTCAGCTTTCTACTCAATCTTTGCCTTATTGATGTGAATTTCCCCCTTGGGAATCAATAAAGTGTCTGTCTCTAAACCTTTATGTTTCTATGTCCATCTTTCCATGTGTGTATATACATTTCAACATTCTGTATATGTTTTTGCATATTGAAAATAATTAAAAGCAATCTCTCTCTGTCTAATCTAGCACACGTTGTGAGTCACAAAACTGTGCTTTCTACTTAAAGAATACAAAAAAATGTAATGCTGTGAATGACACAATGCTCTGATGTGAAGAAATTTGAACTTTTTTTGCCAACGTTTTGTTTATTTGCATAAATTCCTTCTGTAGAGGTCATAGGAAAGTCCACAGGGATATTTAGGCTTATTTTCACAATACATTTTCTGTTTAATTTTTTTTTATGTTGAAACATGAACAACATAGCAAACATATGAAGTAGTTGCTTTAAAAAAAAAAAGTCCATATTAATGTTCAGTAAGTTACACAATAATACACAAAGCTTGGTTGTCTTACAGAATGAGAATAAAATATTTAAATAGGCAGGAAAGAGGATTTTTTCCTTTCTTAAACTCAGCTCAGGAAGATAGGTTGAAAAACAATGTAATGTATTTTTCATTTTTTTCTTTAACATAAACTGGCCTATGCCTCTGGTCTTTTTCAAATATGTGCATTCTTGGATTGTGAACATTGTATGACTGGAAACAAAATTAGAGGTGTTTTAAATTACATTATTTCTTACACACTAAAACAACCTTAAAAAGAAACGCAGGAATCTATCTGTATATAGATTATATGGGGTGTTGTATTTAGCTTTTATTTTGCCATTATTTCCCAGAAAGCATTAGTGATTAGAAGAAGAAAATTACGTCTTTAACAGTGGAATCTTGTGGCATTCTGGATTTTACAAAAAAAAGAAAGAAATGGGGAGGTAAGCAACAAGTAATAAGACAGAGACGTGCCAAATTTGAAATCATGTATTATTGAAGCATTTCAGCTTTAAATGTACCAAATTTACCCAAATAGAGAGCCAGATTATACCAGGAGACGGGAAAATCAGAGGTTTCTTGCTGCATCATTTCAGGCTTTAGCCTTTCAGTGATTTAATTTCAGAGCAAAAAAAAGTCACAGTTTGAGGTTGTTATGATCGTGAATCAGGCAAACCCAGTATTCAAACCCAACAAGTGAGGTTAAGGCAAAAAACAGGATTTTAATAATGAAAACAGGAACAGGCGGGCTCAATAGTCAAAAGGGCAGTCCAAAATCCGGTACACAAAAAGCAGTCCAAAATAGGCAGAGGTACAGACAGGGCAAAGCAAGCTCGGATAACCATAGGACAGAAACTAGTCGGTAAACCGGTAAATCAGTCAGACAGGGCAGGAAAAACAGATCAGGGAACAGGCTGGCTCAGAATCAAAAAGGCTCTCGGGTTATCGTCAACAGGTCAATCAGAATAAAGAATGCTGGAACTAAACTCACCGTGGCTCGTTAATGATCTGGCAGATTGCAGAGGTTTGTGGCAGGACTATATAGGGGAGTGAACAGGTGAACAGGAGTGAAGACTAATTATAAGTGAGCAGGTGGATCTAATCAAGGCAAGAAAGCTGACAGATTGCTGAGGGGAGACCAAACAGAACTGATAAAGTGACAGGTGGAAAACAGGTAACCTAAACAGAACAACATGTCTAAAACAAAACCAAACAAGACCCCAAAAGCAGAAACTTAACTAATAAATCTGATAACATAAACCAAGACAAAACCCAAATCGTGACAGAACCCCCTCCTCAAGGCCGGATTCCAGACGGCCTCAGAAACAAAACAGACTAGCTCGGGTGGGTGGAGGGAGGTACAGGATGGAGGGCTAGAATCAAATAAATGTCCAAATAAAAACTCAAACAAAACAAGACGAGTCAAGTTCTCAGGCGGGCGTCCAGGAGGACGGCCCCGACGAGTCAGGTTCTCAGGCGGTCGTCCAGGAGGACGGCCCCGACGAGTCAGGTTCTCAGGCGGTCGTCCAGGAGGACGGCCCCGACGAGTCAGGTTCTCAGGCGGTCGTCCAGGAGGACGGCCCCGACGAGTCAGGTTCTCAGGCGGTCGTCCAGGAGGACGGCCCCGACGAGTCAGGTTGTCCGGCGGACGTCCCGAAGGACGGCCTCGGCGTGTCAGGTTGTTCGGCGGACGTCCCGAAGGACGGCCTCGGCGTGTCAGGTTCTCCGGCGGACGTCCCGAAGGACGGTCTCGGCGTGTCAGGTTCTCCGGCGGACGTCCTCGGCGTGTCAGGTTCTCCGGCGGACGTCCTCGGCGTGTCAGGTTCTCCGGCGGACGTCCTCGGCGTGTCAGGTTCTCCGGCGGACGTCCTAGGCGTGTCAGGTTCTCCGGCGGACGTCCTAGGCGTGTCAGGTTCTCCGGCGGACGTCCTAGGCGTGTCAGGTTCTCCGGCGGACGTCCTAGGCGTGTCAGGTTCTCCGGCGGACGACCTCTGTGAGACAGGTAATCCGGCGGGTGTCCTGAAGGACGGCCCCGGTTAGCAACGATGTCCGGCGGCCGGTGGCGGAGCAGGTCTCTCATAGACCGGCGGCGGAGCAGGTCTCTCATAGGCCGGCGGCCGAGCAGCAACCTCGGGGACCGTCGGTAGAACCGGACCCTCAGGAACCGACGTCTGGAGAGAGAAAGAACAGAACCTGCCGCCGGACTAAAGGCTGGAGACAACGCCGGACTAAGAGCTAGAAGAGAGGCCTGGTTAAAGAGTTCAGGAGGCGTCTGGCTACAGAGTTCAGGAGGCGCCTGGCTACAGAGTTCAGGAGGCGCTTGGCTACAGAGTTCAGGATCAGTCGGCCCCTGGCTACTGGCTTCAGGTTCAGTCGGCCCCTGGCTACTGGCTTCAGGTTCAGTCGGCCCCTGGCTACTGGCTTCAGGTTCAGTCGGCCCCTGGCTACTGGCTTCAGGTTCAGACGGGGCCTGGCTACAGGCTACAGGTTCAGACGGGGCCTGGCTACAGGCTACAGGTTCAGACGGGACCTGGCTACAGGCTACAGGTTCAGACGGGGCCTGGCTACAGGCTACAGGTTCAGACGGGGCCTGGCTACAGGCTACAGGTTCAGACGGGACCTGGCTACAGGCTACAGGTTCAGACGGGGCCTGGCTACAGGCTTCAGGTTCAGACGGGGCCTGGCTACAGGCTTCAGGTTCAGACGGGGCCTGGCTACAGGCTTCCGGTTCAGGAGACCCCGGGCTACAGGCTTCAGGTTCAGGAGGCCCCGGACCACAGACTTCAGATGCTCCCAGACCCTTTAACACCCAGAACCTCATCAATAACCCTTCCAGAACCTCCGACAAAGACAGTTTGGTCAGCCACTTGGGAAATTGGCTGTCAAGCCAAAGATGAGGGGGTAAGAGCTTCCGAAGAGGTCCAGGGGCCTCTAAGTCTCCATGGGGCTCTGGGTGCTTGTCTTCTCGGCGAGGCCCCCGACGGAGCTTGTCGTTCGGGCGAGGGCCACGACGCCGCTTGTCGTCTGGGCGAGGGCCACGGCGCCGCTTGTCGTCTGGGCGAGAGCCACGGCGCCGCTTGTCGTCTGGGCGAGAGCCACGGCGCCGCTTGTCGTCTGGGCGAGAGCCACGGCGCCGCTTGTCGTCTGGGCGAGGACCACGGCGCCCAGTGTCCCGATGAGCCCCCGAGTTGCGGCCTGAAAGAGGGCTCGTCTGAACCCCCTCATCGTGGCCCTGTGGTAGACCCTCCTGGGTTCCCACGTCGCATACTGGCGGCGGACCCTCCTGGGTTCCCACGTCGCAGACTGGCGGCGGACCCTCCTGGGTTCCCACGTCGCAGACTGGCGGCGGACCCTCCTGGGTTCCCACGTCGCAGACTGGCGGCGGACCCTCCTGGGTTCCCACGTCGCAGACTGGCGGCGGACCCTCCTGGGTTCCCACGTCGCAGACTGGCGGCGGACCCTCCTGGGTTCCCACGTCGCAGACTGGCGGCGGACCCTCCTGGGTTCCCACGTCGCAGACTGGCGGCGGACCCTCCTGGGTTCCCACGTCGCAGACTGGCGGCGGACCCTCCTGGGTTCCCACGTCGCGGGCCGGCGGCGGACCCCCCTGGGTTGCAGCGTCTCGGGCCGGCTGCGGACCCTCCTGGGTTGCAGCGTCTCGGGCCGGCTGCGGACCCTCCTGGGTTGCAGCGTCTCGGGCCGACTGCGGACCCTCCGGGGTTGCAGCGTCTCGGGCCGGCTGCGGAGCCTCCGGGGTTGCAGCGTCTCGGGCCGGCTGCGGAGCCTCCGGGGTTGCAGCGTCTTGGGCCGGCTGCGGAGCCTCCGGGGTTGCAGCGTCTTGGGCCGGCTGCGGACCCTCCGGGGTTGCAGCGTCTTGGGCCGGCTGCGCAGACAGTGCTGCCTTATAGCTGCCGGAGGCCGGCACTGGAGCTGAGGTAGGAGGCGGGTCCTCTGGGACAGGTGCAGGTGCCGGGGCGTCGGCTGGACCCTTGGGGACAGGATTGAGTCCACTATAGAACCCTTGGAGAGCCGCTCTATAGTGCCCCTCGACCTCCTTTAATTTTGCCTCCAGCTCCTCTGAATACTGGCAGAAAAGAGCCTCCCTAAGGTCTTTAATAATAGGGGCAAAAGCTCTTAACTGGTCCTCCAGAGCCAGATCCTCAGCATCACGGGCGCCAACAGGAGGCGCTGTGGGCTGCTCAGCTCTGGGAAGCACCGGACTCCGATCCACTGGGCAGGAAGTGGCAACGGACGGGCGCGGTACTGACTCGCCTGTCGGCCGAACAGAACGGGTGAAGGAGCGACCCACAGGTTTCCGTCCCCTCCTCCGACGGCGGGACGGCAGGACTTGCTGGAGGTTTGATCCTGTCGGTAGAGCCGGGATCGGTGGAGCCCACAGCGTTCCCTGCATCTCCTCCTCTGGAGGGAGAGAGAAAAAAAGATCCGGACGAAGATCCCGCACCACCTCCGCTTCGACCTCCATAAAACAAAGTTGGTTCTGGATAAAACCCATGGGCAGAGCCGACAGCGGTGTCGCTGGGTGAGTGATCCCTTCTATTCTGAGTTGAATCTGAATTTGTGACAAAGAGCCCTCCCAATCGTAAACTCGGAGCAGGCAGCGGGTTACTGCTGCTGCGGCTGCTGGAGAGATGGCGTCTGGGACCGATACCAGGGGGACAGAACGCCAATCTGGAACCCTCCCAAGCCATAGCGTGTGGAGGGGGAAAAAAAAAAAAAAACCTCTAAAAACTTGTTGGGCGATAGGTTTTAGTGGTCCAGATCATTCTGTTATGATCGTGAATCAGGCAAACCCAGTATTCAAACCCAACAAGTGAGGTTAAGGCAAAAAACAGGATTTTAATAATGAAAACAGGAACAGGCGGGCTCAATAGTCAAAAGGGCAGTCCAAAATCCGGTACACAAAAAGCAGTCCAAAATAGGCAGAGGTACAGACAGGGCAAAGCAAGCTCGGATAACCATAGGACAGAAACTAGTCGGTAAACCGGTAAATCAGTCAGACAGGGCAGGAAAAACAGATCAGGGAACAGGCTGGCTCAGAATCAAAAAGGCTCTCGGGTTATCGTCAACAGGTCAATCAGAATAAAGAATGCTGGAACTAAACTCACCGTGGCTCGTTAATGATCTGGCAGATTGCAGAGGTTTGTGGCAGGACTATATAGGGGAGTGAACAGGTGAACAGGAGTGAAGACTAATTATAAGTGAGCAGGTGGATCTAATCAAGGCAAGAAAGCTGACAGATTGCTGAGGGGAGACCAAACAGAACTGATAAAGTGACAGGTGGAAAACAGGTAACCTAAACAGAACAACATGTCTAAAACAAAACCAAACAAGACCCCAAAAGCAGAAACTTAACTAATAAATCTGATAACATAAACCAAGACAAAACCCAAATCGTGACAGAGGTCGCTGCGCAGTGACTCGATTATGTGTTAAACAGCTGAGCATGCAAACAAACACCTGCAGTCTTGTCTCCCTGCGCCTTATGTGGACCTATTTCACAAGTAACAACTTTCACAAAAAGTTTTTAAAGTTTATTTTTAAGCTTACATGGGTTCTGTCAGGTCCAAACAACAGATCTAATGGACTGCAGCAACATTTTATTCATGTCACTGTGTATTTACAGTTGAAAAGCTTCATTGTTATAAATATCTTTAAATATACATTTAGCGTAATTAATCATTTTGTTGAATTTTAAATGTTTAATTCATATAAATCCTAATCTGTGCATAACTTTTTAAAAATGTTTCCCCTAAACTGTTAATATTGCCACACATAGTTTGGTCTTTTGAGACTTTTAATGTGCTTTAAAAGACCCACCTCTACTCCTTGGCTTAAAAAGACCTTGATATCCTATTTTTACGTTTGTTATTTGGATTTTTTTTGGAAGTAATGAATTGTTTTATTCATGTTTTGTGTGTTTTGTCATTTTTTATCTTGTTGTGTTGTTTCAATTTGTCTTTATTCTATTTTCAGCCGGATTCTGTGTACTTACTTTCTACCCTGTTGCTGTTTATTTGGTGAAATGACCCAGTTTCCCTAGTTGGATTGTTGGATTTGTCATACATGTGATAGCTGAAGCAAAATGGGAAATTTATGCTTTTATAATATCTAGTTTCCTGGTGGCTCTGTGGCATTGTGTTGCAGTGCCCTCTGAAAAAGTATTTGCCCCCTGACCGATTTCTGTTTTTGCATTTTTGTTACACTCATGTCTCATATCGTCAAATAAGTCTTAATATCAGACAAAAATAGCATTAGCAAACACAAAATACTGTTTTCCAATAACATACATAAGAGGAAAAAGCAATCGAATTCAACACTGCCTAATGTGCAATAAGTAATCACTCTCTAAACCTCATGACTGGTTAGGCCACCCTTGGGAGCAACAACGATACTTGCAATGAGTCGTCTACGTCGCTGTGCTGGAATTTGCCCATGCTCAGATTTGCAAAATTGTTTTACTTCAGTCGCATCTTTGAATGTAAAAAGTCTGTTTAAGGGTAATGCAAAAGTTCAGCATTTCAATCAGATTCAAGTTCAACCTTTGACTGTTACTGTTAACATTTGTTTGATTCTAGCCATTCAGAGGGGGGACTACCTGGTGTGTTTTGGATCATTCTCCTACTGTGAAACTGATTTGATTTCTAGAGAACAGAATTGATAGAGCCATCATTCTGCTCTCCAGAAGTAAAGCTGTCCAGGAGGACAATTCTCAGTAGGATATTCTCTCAACACAAGATCCCGGTACATTTCAGACCCAACAGGACCCTCAGACAGAGGGTGGTCCATCCTAAGGACAAAACTCCCAAAGGTAAGACGAGCAGAGTGGTGTATGCGGTTCAGTGCAGGGAGGAATGTTCTGATGTTTTTATTGGAGAAACCAAACAACCTCTCCACAGACGCATGGCTCAACACAGGAGAGCTACCTCCTCAGGACAAGACTCTGCTGTCCACCTACACCTAAAGGACAAAGGACACTCTTTGGAGGACCAAAATGTTCACATTTTAGACAAAGACAGATGGTATGGAAGAGGGGTGAAGGAAGCCATTTACGTAAAGTGAGAAAAAAACTACTTTAAACAGAGGAGGACAACTCAGGTTTCAACTTTCAAAAACTTACAACACAGTTATAGGTTTGATTCCTGCCAAGTTTCACCCCAAGTCACACCTCCATGCATGTGATCACAACATTCCTCCTGTGAGCCAGTCAAACGATGAGCCTAACGACTCTCCATTGTTGGGGCGATCAGTTCCAGGTGAGATGCGAATCTAAGCTCTAACGAGGCCTCGCCTGCAGGTCTATAAAGCTTGGAACGCCTCACTACTCCAGACATTTTGAATTTAAAAAGCTTCCTGGACGGGAAACAAAACGTCTTCAGCTTCAGAATAGAAGTCCAGTTGTTGTATTTTTTTAAACTTTTTTTATTAAAATTGGAGGAGGATGATCTGTTATGGCTTATATCAGTTCAGATGTTTGCAGTGTGTCTGTGCGTGTGACTGGGAAGGTGAGTCGGCGTGTGTATATGTGTGTTCCTCGTTGTCTTGTCCACCTATAATCAATCTTTCCTGCTCTGTCATTTATCTGATGTTCTTCATGGTCCTTTATGTTAAAAGCTCTGGGTGAATTACAAAGCATTACTGACAGTACCACTGTTCACCCTCTCGACTTCCTCGCTCTCAGAAAACAAAAGGTGGATCAGATCTGTCAAACCCTTTTATTTACTCAGAAGTCCTTCTGCTGCTTCCATTCTCAGTTTTGATTTTCATACCACTTTTGTTTTTATTCTGCACTTTTTTTACTGTCTCAGCATGCCGCTCTCCTTCTAAAATCAATATCATTTAAGATTTTCCTTATTTTACTGTTAAAAACATATTCTTTGTGTTTTTTTGTTGTTGGATGATATCTACTCTTTATGCCCTCTCCTCGTGCCTGACCAATTTCAGAGCATTGTTTTGGTTGGAGTCCTTCAACTCAGATCAGACCAAAGCGTCACTGACAAATAAAAATGAGAAGAAGCTAAATAAGCCGTCTACATTGTGTTTCACATTAAAAACTCGCCGGACAGCGGAACACCAGTAGCAGGATCAAGCATACGTCTGAGGTCCTGTGTATATGTAGACCCAAATCTCTAATGTTTTTCCCCAAAGGTCCAAAACTTGTGACTCAGGAAAAAAATATTAGGTTTGATCTTATCAGATTTTGTATTAAATGTGTTGTCTCTGGGTAAAGTAGTAAACGTAGCTAGCTATTTTTAGTTCAATGTTTATATTAAACCAGTTTTTGTTTCTTAAGTAATGGTACTTAAATTTGGGTTTTCACTGTTGGTGATCCAATGTGATTCCTTTAATAAAGGAGTAATATGTGCCATTTAGTAGTAGTTATCGTAGATATAAGAAGATATAGATATAAGAAGTCAGTTCCTTATTATGCGTGACACCCAGTTTTAACCTAATTAACAAATTCATCCGACAAACTTCTTGGTCAGATTCCACAACATTTGAAACCAGCTTCAAGAGTGGAAAAGATTAGACTTTTTTTTTAAATGAAATTCGTTGGAGAATTTACATATGCAGCAATATAAGCTACATGAAATAGTTTATACAATGATCTCATGGTCCCTTTAACACACATGGGCTAACACAGACAACAACAATTGTCACGTTCTGTTCTGGTTTATGTTTATTTGGTTAGAGTAGCTTTTTTCGCCTTTGGATTTATTTCCGGTTTTGGATTCTAGTTTAGCCCCTTTATTGTTAGTTATCTGGTCCTTGTTTTAGCTCTGCTTTTAGTTCTGTGCTTGGTTTGTTCGGTTTTGTCTTAGGGTTATTTTCTAGTGTTCTGTCTGCTCCCTTAATCACTCCCACCTGTCCTTGATTAGTTTCCCTCCGCTCACCTGTTCTATCCGCCTATTTAAACCTGCCTTAGTTCTCTGCTCCCCGTCGGTTCATCACACTTCATGCCCACGCGTCTGTTCCTCCTCGTTTGTTGTGGTAAGAGCCCCAGCACCTTGATCCTGTTTTTGTTAACCTGCTTCTGTTTGTTCTGCCCAGTTCTGTTCCTGTCAAGTGTTTTTGGATGTCTGCCTTACCCCCTTTTTTGGATCTGGTTTTTTTGTTCATTTAAATAAAATCCAGCAAAGGAAAACATTGTTTTGGCTGAATTCCGGGTTCTACTCCACACCATTCATGACAGATGAACCGACCAAGAAATAAGAACCCATCACCAATTCATTTTTCTTTTGCTGGAGGAGCAGCGCTCTGCGAAGCCGGCACTTTGCCCAGCTCGCCGGCTCGCATTATTCGCTCACCGGATCTCATCCTGGGGACGGATGAAGAATCGACAATGGGATCTTCTTTCAAGGGAACGCGATTAGCGTTCTGTCCTCCCGGTGTCGGTCCCAGACGTCTCCCCCGCAGCAGCAGCAACGTTAACCAGCTTCCTGCTCGGAGCTTACGCTCGGGAGGGCTCATATTGGGTGATATGGTGTCCGCTCAGAAAATGGGGGAGAACTCACCAGAGTCCTCCGGTGATGAGTCCACTCGGAGGTTTTTCCCTGATCCGGATTTATTTGAGGAGGTTGAGGCAGACGTAATCGCTGACCTCCGTCCGGATCTTTTCCTCAACCCAGGTCTCTTTCCTGATTGTGTGGAGGAGGCGTGCCCGCCAGCGCGAGCCCGCGCTCTTCCTGTCCCTCCGGCAGATGCAGGCCCGCAGCGTGCCCGCGCAGGACGACGCCGTAGGCTCCGACACGGACCTGACCGGGTAATCCAAACTACTGTTCCCTCACCGCCACCCGCTTCCGACGTCCTGCTAACCGAGGGATTACCCGCTTCATCCATGATCGCGTGTCCGCCTTCCAGTGCGGCGGAACCAGGAGCTGAGCAGCCCATTGCGCCTCCTGGTGGCGTCCGTGACGCCGAGTATGAAACACTGGAGAATAAGATAAGAACTTTTGCCCCTTTAATTAAATGCCTCAGAGAGGACCTTTTCAGCCATTATTCAGTGGAGCTGGAGGTTAAATTAAAGGAGGTAGAGGGGTACTATAGATCAGCCCTCCAGGCTTTCTATAGTCGACCGGCCCCTATCCCCGGGGGGGCCCTGGAGGGTCCGCCTCTCCCCAGGTCTCCAGAGGGGGCCCTGGAGGGTGCACTTCTGCCCAAGTCTCACGAAGAGACCCAGGAGGGTTCGCCGCCAGCGGGCGTCGAGGAGACCCAGGAGGGTTCGCCGCCAGCGGGCGTCGAGGAGACCCAGGAGGGTCTGCCGCCAGCAGGCGACGAGGGGGTCCAGGAGGAACCGTTTCCGTCCAAGCCCCACCTGGAGGTCCAGGAGGACCTGCCTCCGCCCAAGCCCCACGAGGGGGTCCTGGAGGACCTGCTTCCGCCCAAGCCCCAAGAAAGGGCCCTGGAGGACCCGCCTTCTATGCCGGCTCCCCGCAGCTTTAAAGCAGAGCATCCAGTGCCGGCTCTCCGCAGCTTTAAAGTCCAGCCTCCAGTGCCGGCTCTCCGCAGCTTAAAGACTCGTAGCTTTAGCGCACTGTCTCCAGTGCCAGCTCCCCGTAGCTTTAGCGCACTGTCTCCAGTGCCAGCTCCCCGTAGCTTTAGCGCACTGTCTCCAGTGCCAGCTCCCCGTAGCTTTAGCGCACTGTCTCCAGTGCCAGCTCCCCGTAGCTTTAGCGCACTGTCTCCAGTGCCAGCTCCCCGTAGCTTTAGCGCACTGTCTCCAGTGCCAGCTCCCCGTAGCTTTAGCGCACTGTCTCCAGTGCCAGCTCCCCGTAGCTTCAAAGCACAGCCGCCCGAAGCCTGTAGTCAGGTCCAGCCCAAAGCCTGTAGCCAGGTCCAGCCCAAAGCCTGTAGTCAGGCCCAGCCGCCCGAAGCCTGTAGTCAGGCCCAGCCGCCCGAAGCCTGTAGTCAGGCCCAGCCGCCCGAAGCCTGTAGTCAGGCCCAGCCGCCCGAAGCCTGTAGTCAGGCCCAGCCGCCCGAAGCCTGTAGTCAGGCCCAGCCGCCCGAAGCCTGTAGTCAGGCCCAGCCGCCCGAAGCCTGTAGTCAGGCCCAGCCGCCCGAAGCCAGTAGTCAGGCCCAGCCGCCCGAAGCCATTAGCCAGGCTCCCCCTGTAGTAGCCTGTAGCCAGGCTCCCCCTGTAGTAGCCTGTAGCCAGGCTCCCCCTGTAGCAGCCTGTAGCCAGGCTCCGTCTGTAGCAGCCTGTAGCCAGGCTCCGTCTGTAGCAGCCTGTAGCCAGGCTCCGTCTGTAGCAGCCTGTAGCAAGGTGCCAGGTTCTGCTCTCTCCCTATCCAGGCGTCAAGCACCGAGGGCGCTGGTCCGCCGACGGTCTCCGAGGGCGCTGGTCCGTCGACGGCCTCCTGAGGCCCTGACACGCCGGGGCCGTGCTCCGGGACGTCCGCCGGAGAACCTGACACGCCGGGGCCGTGCTCCGGGACGTCCGCCGGAGAACCTGACACGCCGGGGCCGTGCTCCGGGACGTCCGCCGGAGAACCTGACACGCCGGGGCCGTGCTCCGGGTCGTCCGCCGGAGAACCTGACACGCCGGGGCCGTGCTCCGGGTCGTCCGCCGGAGAACCTGACACGCCGGGGCCGTGCTCCGGATCGTCCGCCGGAGAGCCCATCACGCCGGGGCCGCCCGCCGGAGAGCCCGTCACGCCGGGGCCGCCCGCCGGAGAGCCCGTCACGCCGGGGCCGCCCGCCGGAGAGCCCGTCACGCCGGGGCCGCCCGCCGGAGAGCCCGTCACGCCGGGGCCGCCCGCCGGAGAGCCCGTCACGCCGGGGCCGCCCGCCGGGACGTCCACCAGACTTTTGTACCTAGAGACTGTGTTTTTTCTTTTAGTTTCTGGTTCACCCTGTCTGGGTTGTTTTTGGTTCAGGTTTTGATTGGTCTTTTTTGGATTTTGTTTCATCTGTTCGCCGTGTCGGTTTGTTTTGTATGGACTGTGTCCCTCCGTCCTGTAACCCCCTCCACCCACCCGGTCTAATCTGTTTTATTTTCGGTTCGAAGGACGTCTGGAATCCGTCCTTGAGGGAGGGGCTCTGTCACGTTCTGTTCTGGTTTATGTTTATTTGGTTAGAGTAGCTTTTTTCGCCTTTGGATTTATTTCCGGTTTTGGATTCTAGTTTAGCCCCTTTATTGTTAGTTATCTGGTCCTTGTTTTAGCTCTGCTTTTAGTTCTGTGCTTGGTTTGTTCGGTTTTGTCTTAGGGTTATTTTCTAGTGTTCTGTCTGCTCCCTTAATCACTCCCACCTGTCCTTGATTAGTTTCCCTCCGCTCACCTGTTCTATCCGCCTATTTAAACCTGCCTTAGTTCTCTGCTCCCCGTCGGTTCATCACACTTCATGCCCACGCGTCTGTTCCTCCTCGTTTGTTGTGGTAAGAGCCCCAGCACCTTGATCCTGTTTTTGTTAACCTGCTTCTGTTTGTTCTGCCCAGTTCTGTTCCTGTCAAGTGTTTTTGGATGTCTGCCTTACCCCCTTTTTTGGATCTGGTTTTTTTGTTCATTTAAATAAAATCCAGCAAAGGAAAACATTGTTTTGGCTGAATTCCGGGTTCTACTCCACACCATTCATGACAACAATGGCAGACTTTGGAGTTGCAGTCATGTTTCAGACACTGTTTAATTTTTACACTAACACATTTTGCCCCCCACTGCATTTGTGTGAACCACCTTGTCGTCGGTCCACAAAAACAGCTATTTATCTCGAGAAGGATCCAGCAGCAGCTACTATAAAACCGATATCCCACTAAACATGCATTTCCCTGTCTCCTAACCCTAACCGTAAAGTCAGTGGGCGTATTTTGCAGGACAAGGGGTGTGTTTTGCAGTGTCCGCGGTTGCAGCTGGGTATAATTGGGCTCAATCTGACTACCCTAATAGAGTAAGAACTCTTCAGCCAAAGCGGAAGCAACAACGGCACTTTAGCCAAAGATGATGTAATCCAAACAATCCTCTGCAACTTTTTTCAAAAAAACTTCTGTAACAGAAACATTAACATTATTCTTTTTTGCATAATCAAGAGTCCCATTGTGTATAAAAAGATGGAAATCTGGGACATAAACCAGTAAAGGCCATTTTTGTACATATAGAATTTAGCATATCTTAATAAGGTCAAAATTAGCAATTCTGTGTACATTAAAAATGACGGACTATGTCATGATGATTAAAAATAGCACTGCTGTAGTGTTTTAATTTAAGAAAAGAGGGAATATTTTTAACTAAAAGGAAATGGATTTTTTTTTCTTGGATGTGGGTTTTGGAGATTGTACAGGACCACAAAAGTGTAGCACTCGAGGGGTGAAAGGCAAGAATTTCTTGACTTGATGTTTATGATAAATGATCTCATGGAAAACATAGCTTTTGGGGTACTCTTGCTCTTTTTATGGGCAACTTTTGGGGCTGCCTGTTGTTACACATATCAATGCCTTGTAAAATGAGATGGTTTGGGCCATTTGAAAAAAGAAACACAACAAACAAAAAAACGGAGCCAACATTGACTGAGCTCAACTATGAACCAACATTGTTACAGAATAGTTAAATATTCCACCCCTAATGTTAAATTGTTGCAGCATTATGGGAAAGGTGTATTTTATTTAGTCTATTTAATTTAACATCTGAATTGTGCACTAGACAGAAATTCATTAAAAATTAAGATTTATGAAATCATAACTCAGTTGGTAAAAGGCACGAAGAGAGCATTTTCAAAGTTTAATTAGCATTAGCACCATGTTAAATTTAGACCAGTGTACAAAAGAAAGAAAACAACTTACCTATATTTACCCTTTTGTTAAAATTCTTTCAAAGGGAAAGTTTTACTCTGGATGTCTTATCTGTAGATTGAATTTTTGCAACTGGGATGACTGAATCCACTCTGAAACCCCAAATTAAAACTGAACCATCTGGTTTCAGCAACTACTCTATTAGTCGATGCAACACTGATTTCTATAATCAATGTTTGCAGACATTGGTGTCTACCGTACTGATGCATTGTAATCCCAAAGCATTTTAGACTTAAAAATATATATTAGCCCTGAAGCTATTTTAAAATGCTTTTACAGTATGGGAATGGTGTGCTTTCAAGCTTTTTTGTTTTTGCTCACAGTGAAATAGAGAAAAAACGTCTTACGGATTAATATCCAGCCAGTTTTTGTGTAATTCCAACATCCTGAAACGTCACATTATGAAAATAGACCAGTTTGCTTCGTGCTGTCTGGAGAAACTAGTCATTTCTTCAAATATGTGCATTATTTGTCTTTTCTTCTCTTGCCTTTAGCTGTAAAAGAAGTTGATAAATGAATTTCACACACTGAGCATACCCCATGTCGGCCACGCACAGACTGGGCCCTGGTAATACCTGACATAATTAGCCATAAAGTTAAAGTGTGTCCCAATTAGCTCAGGGCTGTAGTGAAACTTGGTGATACACCGTGGTGACTCCCCCCTCATTAACCTTTAGAAAAGGACCTGACATGCATGCGTCCGCCGACTCGGACACAGAGGAAAAAAAACTTGGTACAGGCATCAACGCATGGCATGTACACATTAACTTCATCTCCTGAAATACACAAAGGGGTTGGGGACTCATTACTGCAAATCATTTGAATTACGATCTTAGCAGTGCCACTGTTTGGGCTTAATGTCAGAGAAAACAGTAAATAAAGTTGAACGTAGTGTAGGGTTTTTTTGGGAACATGTTTTTCAGACTCAAATTAACACCAATAACTAAAATAAAGAAACTAGTATAAAGAAAAAAGAACTGCAGCAAATAATAGGACAAAGGTTGCATTTAACACAGAAGACAATTGGAGGATAAAATGAATTTTTTCCATGCATGATCCGAAGTATCTATATGGGAACACTTAGATTAGCGACTAAGATTTAATCAGCTCCTGATACAATGATGTTGTCAGGCTTGCCTGCATTAGCGATCTGGGTTACTTCTTTGGTCATCACACCATTTTATGTATTGAAAGAAATAAACAAGCCTTCCAAATCTAACCTATTCTTCCTCACTGATGCACGTAATTAAAGTTAAAAAGCTATAAAGCTTTATATAGGTTAAAATAAAGAATCCAAGAACATGAAGTTGAGAACTAAATCTAAAGCAAACTAGGATACATTAATATTTATGGACTCAGTTCTCTTTCTACCACAGATTATCATCGTGCTTCTTTGGGGAGTGTGACAAGAGCTGAAAACGCATCAAGCTGGTTTGATTTTCACATAGACCGAAGATCTGAATCAGTGGAACTTGGAATGGATATAAATAGGCTCTGTGGGGAAAAAAATGCAACCCAACATTATTTGGAATCCAGTAAGACGAACTTGTGGCATCTTGTCTGATCCGTATGCATCCCTGACCTTTTAGTAGTTGATCTGTAAGAAGATATAAAAATCTGTCACACTTAGCTGCAGGTTCTTTTTTAGTAGAACTCCTGATCAATTTATATGTGACCCAATATAACTCATGAACGCATATTTTGAAGAGCTGACAGCTATAAACTAGGCAGGTGGAGGCATTGCTGTGCTAAATGAGTTGTTACTCAGTAGGGAGTTCAGTCATGATTACAATAATGAAGACTGGAGGAGATTAAAAAAAATAGTCGGCAAAGAAAAAAGAGGTGCTTGAATTGCGCCTTTAACTTGCAACACTGAAATAGCTGCGTGTTTTGTTGCTGAGCTAAGGCCTGAACAAACTTCACTGTGTCTGAACAGAAGCAGCTTCAACCACGTTGACACAACTGGACCTAAACCAAATACTACTATTAGCTCATATTGTGTCCTTACATATCTCCCTATGTTGAATTTCTTAACTACAAATGTCTTTGCTTTTATTCTTCAGCTCCTGGTCTGACCCCTCATTTTCTTTATCTGCTGAGCCTGGCCCACTCCAATGGGAGTTGTAGTGTCACTGCTGGTGGGCACCGACAATGTTGTCACAAAGATCTGGGCTCCAGGGACAGTGCCAGCAATCTGTCTAAATGCAGAAGCTTGAGAGAAATGCTATTGTGGTATTGCTAATGGTTCCGAGCACAATAATTATTCCCACTGGTTTTCCATGTTAGAAGAAGAATGCACTTGTTGTCATCTAAAGATTTGAGTTCTGACTTTGGCAAACTGAACAAAAATAACATCTTTAGCTAATCTTAATTTTGACTTTTCAGTGTGTCATGATTTATTTGCTCTGTTGTATGATATGGTGACAAAAAGTTATTATCTATTCTCCAGAATCAATATCATTTTGAATTTCACAGTACGATGTGCAATCTTTTTAAATGCGTGTCACTAAGCCCGTAAAGCATGCTGAATTTTCTTTTTTGTAATATGTTAATATGCATGATCTAAATTTAAATATCTTAATACTAATTGCAGAAAAACTCACAAGGCTTTGCAAGGGGTTATGTTATCAGCACTTTGATCATAGGACATTTCATCATTTCATCCACTCATTGCTTTTGTCACAGCGATCGTCTTTCCAATGACACTCCCCAACTCATAGTGGGTTATCCCAAGGTGTTCCCAAACCAAAACGGATGTGTAGTCTGGATTTCCCCTGGGAGCTCCTCCAAGTGGGACATGCCCAGAGAACCTCCAAAGGAAGGCGACCAGAAGGTATCCTGGTCAGATGGCCAAATTTCAGATAGACCTGAGTCCCTCACCACATCTCTAAGCTTGATCTCGAGATCATGTCGAATAAGTGGAGTGTCTGGTTTGGGAATATCCAGGGCTCATCTTTTTGCAGATGATGTTGGTGTCTTCACCTTAAATGTTTGCTAGGGTGGTTTGCAATCAAGTACAAAGTTACAAAGTAGAAAGTGGGTTTCTTGATATCTGAGGTCATGTTTCTTATGGGAAAAAATATTTTAATCTCTCTTGGTATGGTTGTCAGTCTCTGCCTCAAGGAGACGAGTTTGAGCGTCATGGTTTCTTGTTGATGAGAGATGGTAGGAGGGAGTAGGAAATGTCTGCAGTGAAACAGGTACTGTATGGGCTGGTTGTGGTAAATATGGAGCTAAGAAGCAGAAGTCTCCATTTACCAGTCCATCTACCTGGTGAAGCTCACCTGTTGTCATGATATGATGGATTGTGATTTATAGGTATAAACCCTCCCTTGGTGAAGCAAATATTTTTAGCATACCCACAGCAGCCAGAGCACCATTCTGTTTGCTATGAAGCTGGATCCATAGTTCTTTTTAGAGTCTCTTTTCAAAGTGCAACACTGTGTTAACAAGGACTCGCTGTCCATCCATCGTTGGACTGATCTCTCAGACCTTTCTGAAGTGAAAAGTCTTTCTGCTGCAGCAACAAATTGTGCAGTCTGACATCTTCCATCGTATGTTGTGACAGGAGTTACTTGTAAGCTCTTACAATGTCGAGCTCACGCAGTGTGAAAAGTTAAAGTCCTGTGTGGTCTTTTGAAATCATACGTTGTGCGGCAGCAAGGCAAAACGTAGAGATTTAAAATGGACGCAGTTATTTGCAGATCATCTTCATTAACAGATTCATTTTCTTGGCTTTTCCAATTAATATGTGCACATAATGTTCAAAAGCTGGATGAATAATTAAATAATGAAAATAATAAATTTTATTAAAAAAAAATTGCCTTTCAGAACACTCAAAGACACCATAGAGAACACTGATTGTTATTAAGGTTTAATTAAAATTAAACCTCAATAACAATCCAACGCTTTTGTGAGGTGACACATTTCTTTACCCTACACACAGGAATCCCAACATGCGGTTTCTTTGTATGCAGGCATGAGGAAAACACGGCCACTAAGATCAAGAAAATCTGCCATAAAATCTTCCCACTTTTCTTCTGCAAGCCCAGTCCCAAAAATACTTTTGGGACTGCCGACATAAAATCCTCCTTTTATCTTTCTTTCTGTCTTTTATTCTTGTAAAATGCCATTGTAACAAACACAATAAGATTCACTCGCTTTCCTTCTGTCTTTGTTACCCTCCTAATCACCATTGTACAGCAGACAATGCAGCAGCTGTCTCTGCTACACACAGATGGAATGGCCTACTGTCAACCCTTAAACCAACACACACAGGATGACAATGACATTTCATTTAGGGACTGAGAGTGTTTGTTGATGGGTTTCTACCACTCCGGCTCTTTCTAACTCTGCGAATTGAGCTCTTATGTTCTCTGTTTTATGATTATATAGCTCTGTGCACTGAATGTGGGGACATGTGTCTATTGCCTCCTGCTGCTCACTCACAGAGAAGCATGACACATTTTGCTCAGAGCTGCAGTCACAGCGGGGTTTTTTTCTCCTTATAATGAAACCAGGTAAAGAGATCCTGCATGCTATTTTGGTCAGAGTATAGTAGCAAAATAAAACATGCATATAGAACTGCTTTGAAGAACTACTGAGGCAAGTGCACTGGATCTGGGGAAAAGTTTTGGAAACTGTTTTCCTGTTGCTTTACCACAACACATCACTCTGAATAAAGTTAATAAATCTCTTGAAGAAAGGCAAAACAGTGCACAATTAATCCTGACATTTAAAGCATGCAACCAAAACTGCCTGATTCAGTGAATTCTTGCTTTTTAATGACATTGCGGGGGTGGTGGACTTGATGGAACGGCGTCGATTAACTCACTCATATGCGATGCAACATGACTGCATCTGTGTTTCAGACCTGGAGCTGAATTGTTTGCTTTTACCTAGTAAGCTAGAGGTGATGCTGGTATAAAAATGGCCACATAGAATAGAAATATCTTTTGTTGCACCACAGAGGGGAAATCTAGGCCTGCCAGCAGCAAAGTAAAATGCAAAGGGAAGCATGCAGATACACACAAAGGTAAAACATATAAAAACAACAAATACGAATAAGAGACTGTACAGTAAGGGCAGCTGGCAACCTAAGAAAACTGTATAGTTATTAGTTTCATAGATGGCATACACAAAAAAATTGACATGTGCCACTGAGTAAGGTGATTTAAAAACGTGCAAAATGTGTATGCAGAGGTGTCACGTAACAAAGTTTGTTACTTTACTCAAGTACACATTTTGATTATCTATACTTTACTGGAGTAATTGTTGTTTTAACCAACTTTTTACCTGTACTCCTTACATTTACATGCAATTATCTGTACGTTCTGCTGCTTACATTTTAAAAATAGCCTTGTTACTTCTATTTCATCTCAGCTTTTCTTCGTTTCGGCTTGCCAAAGAAAAAAGAAAAAAAAAAACCCAACAACAAACAAACAAAAAACTAATTATCCAGCCAAAAGCCATCTGGACAGAGGGAATTTGATTGTGGTTGGAAGAGGTATTGCAGTTGCTGTCTGCACCCGCCCGCCCAAAAAGACAATTTAAGAACAAGGAGAATACTTTAGAAAATGAAGTAGAACATAGCAGACGGATGTGGCTTAGCATGAAGATGTCTGTAGCCTGGACCGTACAGAGGTTGAGTGAAATGTGCCAAACAAGCACCAACGAGGAGGTTGATAGCCAAATAGAGCAGACTCTTATATGAGGGTAAATGTAAGCTATTTAGGAGAGAATATACAAAAAAGATGACTCAAATCCAGCTAAGTTGTAAACTACACGGTTTGACATGAAGCAAAAGAAAAAGTAGGAGAACAAAGCAAGGTAAATAAAATCCTAAATGGCACAAGAAGAAAAAACTAAAACTAAACTGTAAATAAAATCATAGGCATTAACTGTAAACATAAGAGTTTGAACAGCAACAGAATGGCAGCTAAAAGCAAAAAGCCACCATCTGGAAGCTTTCTACTCTGAGTGCTGCTAATGACTCATTATCACATTTGCACACTATTTTTGTGTTAAATTAAACTCAAGTAAATTGCACAAATCATTGAGCTACAGTAGTGATATGCTCTCAGGCAGTCTTTAGATTGTATTTTATCCCAACCGATCTATTACAGACTGGATCTCTTTCATGGGTCTCGGGTTGGGATAAGTTTTTGTATCCACAAGAAACCTGAGTCCAGTAAAACATATTCCTATCTGGCAACGGTATAGCGCTCAGAAGGAGGGATATGGGGCGTTTTTCAGAAAAGTGTGATGATAGTCAAGTCATAAAATAACACATTGTCTTCTAAAATGCTGAGAAGTAATAAAGGAACTGATGTGCTAAAAATATTTAGATGATACACTTTTGTAATTAAGGAAAACCCCAGCCAAGGTTACTGACTTGAAGGGAGGCTTGTTCAGTGAGATTGGTGGAAGGATTAGAGCGTTTTCTGAGTTCCCTGTTTCTGCTGTTTATTATTCCTGGATTTTTCATGTTGCTGATCTCTGCAAAGCCTGAGAGGAGTTATGAAGTAACGTTGTGGATGAAGAAAAATGTCAGATCACTGGTCCTCTTCTACACACACATAAACAGATTAAATCTTGTGCACTGCACAAGCAATTGTTCCCCACGACGTGCATTTAACAATCACATTTGGCCTTTCCGTCAGCTGTTCAAGGAGCCCTGTGTTGTAGTTATTTGTTTTATATCAACACACACAGCCATAAAGATGCCAGAGAAAAAAAATAATTTTTGAGATGAAGTAAACATTAAATTTAATCTAAACTAAGTCTCAGCTCTGAAAAGGTGCGTCATATTTATGTGTGTGCCTAACCTTTAATTGCTTGGGTGCTTAAAGACAGAAATTGAAGATCTGGAAATGATTTCTCACCAGTGTTCAATACATTGCAGACAACTGGAGGACAGGTTTTCCTTTTTAGGGATATTTATAGCTCAGATTTGCAAATCTTTATAACGTTACTACTGCGGTGATTAAAACTGTTACCATTTTGGTCAAACCCGAGTAGACTTAGTCCTTGTAGTTCTTGTTCTTTTTGTTTTTATTTTTATGAATGATGAATCCGCTTCTAAAAACGTATCTTTTCACCTTTTAGAGTCCCCTTACCTTTTATTCTTTCATTTGTTTAATAATAGGAATGCTGGAATGTGTGTTTCTTCTGAAGGTTGAGGTCATGATATTGTTGTCACACGTGGGTCCACAGAGTAGGGCAGAGGTGGGTAGAGTAGACAAAAACCGTACTCAAGTAAGAGTTGCGATACTTAATTTTACTCAAGTAAAAATCAGTCAACCAAGGAATTAATCAAAAGTAAAAAAGTATTTGGTAGGAAGAGTACTCAAGTACTGAGTAACTAATCATAACATCTGATTTAACAGTAGAGTAAAAAAATTTTTTTGGTTTCGAGTTGTGGGAGTATCTCCTTATCTATTGGTTGTCCCAAATGTCAGTCATTCTGAGGCGCTCATGTAACACCAGTGTCCGTGCTCTTTCCTTCCTAGTTTCCGCTTGCTGGCTGCACATGCGCACTTCTAGTGTTTATGTATCCGGTTAGCTTAGCGGCTAGGTTATTGGCTAGCTTAGCGGATAGCCATTCATTTAGCTCCGCTGCTCTCACCGTAGACTTTGAAAATGGCTGAGAGTTGCAAGAAGCAAACTGTCTAACAGGTTTATGAGAAGAAGACCAGAGTGGATTTGGGAGATTTTTTTTTCACGTGTGTCATGATTTGACTTAGATGAACCCGGACACAGCACGCACACACAGAGCTGGTTTTGAGAATTTATTGCAAACAGTGGGTAGTGGATGATGAGAACCAGGGTCAGTTACCGGACGGGAGTTGAAGGGTGCAGGAGCTGGCTGACTGGAACGGACCAGAGATACAGACAGGATCAGGAGGTGGACTGCTGAGAATCCCTGTGGCGCAGCAGCGAGTGAGTTCCTTGGACGACGAGGCAATAGATAATCCAAAACTGAACTTTAACAGAGTTCCTTGGGACTCAGATGCTGTAGTTAATCCCACAGGGCAGCAAAGTGAAATCCGGGAGGTGCTTGGTGTTAGTAATGACTGAAGACGAGCCAGCGTTCTCAGACGCTCTCTGTTTGCCTGCGTTTTTTAACGCTCCTTAGTTTTCTCTGCGTTTTCTACGCTATTTAGTTCCTCTGTTCTCTATTTTGTTTCGCCCTGTTTTTTGTTTGACCCTATCCCCCCATCCTGAGCCTCCCTCCGCCCACCCTGGTTGGTTCGTTTGAGTTTGTTTTAGGCCGTCCGGAGACCGACCTTGAGGGGGGGGTTATGTCATCGTTTAGTTTTGGTCTGGCTGTTTTCCCAGTTATTTTCCAGTACCTCCTCCTCTCACTCAGCTCACCCTCCACTCCCTCAGCAATCAGTCACACCTGTTAGGCACTAATTAGTCAGAACTCACTCACTCACCTGCCAGCCTCTCTATATAAGCTTCCCTCAGTCTTCTCCTTCTCACCGGCTCGTTTTCAGTCTCTACCAACACCACGCCTGTCTAGTCCGGTTCTCATCAGTCTCCACTCACTCCACGTCTGTCAGCCTTGTTTGCTCCTTGTGTAGCTGTTGGATTTCCTGCTACCACTGCGCTTCAAGTAAGGCCTCTGCTAGCTGCTGGATTTCCTGTTACCCTGTGCTCCAAGTTTGCTCTCTGCTCTGTCGCTGGATACACCTGCTTCCCCTGTACTACAGCAGTCCTGCATCCCAAGAACTGTCTCGCTCTGCATCTCTGATCGACTGCAGCCCTGCACCTCAAGAACTCTCTCCAGTCTCTTCCAGTCAGCCTGCTCCTGCACCCATCATCTCCAGTCCGGTTACTAACACTGGTCATCATCATCCAACTCATTACTTTCAATAAACTGCAAAAGAACAAGCTCTGTGTGTGCGTGCTCTGTCCGGGTTCACGAAGACAAATCATGACAACGTGATCCCCCTGGTGAACGCAAGAGCATGCGCAGTTATTCAAAAAGTGACTTGGGCGTTCCTTACCTACATTTCTAGAAAGATTGTCCACTATAGCTTTAATAAGTGATGTAATCAGACAGACAAAAACATAAAGTACAATTTGTGGTATTTTAAAGACAAAAATAGGAAAAAACACACAAAAGATAACTGTTACAAAATTACAAATTCAGACGGGAAAAACAGTTTTCTGAATGTTTTTTTTAGCGCCAATGAAACCAATACTTGATAGCAGTTAATGTACATAATGTTAGAACAGTGTAAAAATGCTTCCAATGACAATATCTACTGTTTAATGTATGGGTTCTTGACCTCTAAATGCCATATTGAAAATAATACTAAAAGCTTGTGTACAAACAAGAAGTTTCACTTCAACATAAACTGTAGGTGTGCCTCTCTGTTGTAATGTTGTTAAAAAAAAGTCTGTTCTTTATCCAAAGAAGTTACTCACGGTGGGCAGAGTAGCCAGAAATTTTACTCAAGTAAGAGTAGCGATATTTTTTAATATTACTCAAGTAAAGGGTACAGTGAAATGCCCTTACTAGTTACTACACACCTCTGCAGTCAGGGAAGAAATAACTCACCCATAGGGGACCTCTAGTCTGTGACAGATGTAGCTTTCAACATGAGGTAATAAAATAACAACAGACTGAGTTGATAAAGAGGCTTTCTACCTCTCCATGAAAGCAATGCAAGCTTCCAAAGCTGCCATTCCTGAGCTTCAAGACTCGCCTGCTAGGTTTTATTCAGCAGGTCGCAAACGTCCCAAACTTTCAGCTGATGCACCTGTAATACTGGGAAGTGAGAGGGGGCTCTATGCCATCTGTCCTGGGAATGCCTTGGGGTCCCCCAGAATCAGCTGGAGGCTGTTGCTGGGGAGCAGGACATCTGGGTTTCTCTCCTGGACCTGTTACCCCCATGACCTGATCTCGGATAAGCGTAAGACGAAGGATGGATGGGTGAATTTAAAGAACTTACCAAGTTAACAATTTCTCTTTTCTATCTTTTCTTTTATCTTTTTCCCAAGGGTCATGTTCTTTTTGGCTTTATACAAGTGTTAGTAGGGCAAGGTGATGGTAAAGGTGTCCGCTTAAACTGTGATGGCTGCTGACCCCCACACTGGACATGAAATAAGCCTCAGGTGCTTAAAATACTGCCACCTTTAATTTAATATTCTATTTCTATAAAATGAATCACTCTTCAGGTAATCATTATTTCATATTTTTAATTTTCTATTTACATAAATCTACATAACCTACTCTGTTAAAGTTTTACTATGGAAACATGGAGTTTTTTATACTAAAAATGGCTTGATTTTAGTTTTGTTTTCAGTTTGAAATAACAGGATAAACCTAAGATTTGTTTTGGTACTGTTTGTTCAGCGATCCCTGAATTGTGCCGCAGCATACTGCTGAGTTACTGTATCTTTTTTATTTGTAAAGAAAACACTCAATCCATTCATGAGTGCTGCAGTGAATACGGAGCGTCCTCGACAAGCTGTGATATTTGAGTCAGTCTGAGAGAAAATGAGGACAGGGCACAACAGTCATCATAACAACAGAACAAGCCCAGATAAACGCTCATGATTTACTGTTTCGCATCAGTTGCACTTTAAGGCACAATTGACATCCTTCAGAACTGTGTTACGAAAATTCTAATTCAGCTCCTCTGCCTGTTTCTGTGGAGGCAGACGAACAGCGGCAGCCATGATCGTAATAACAAAGCAGTGAATCAGGACTCTTAAATGCTAACCTGTGATAGTACAACTTGAGCATACCTGTTGGTTCATCCCCCTGGGAGCGTTGCTTTTCCCAGCGAAGTCGCCCTGACGCTCCAGGAGGCGTTAAAGTGCCGTTTTCCCACTTGCACCGAGTTATTCATTTGTGTAATCTACCTTTTATTAAATAACTCACTGGAAATGCAAACGTCTGAAATAGTATTTTAGTTCCTTGGAAAATCCTTCTTGGATTTCCAGATTTAAGTAGCTAATTTTAATAAATTTCTATAGCCTTCAAAATATCACATTTTAATGAATTTTCATGTTTTTTCCATAAATAATAGGATAAATGGAAAAAAGAATAGCTATGAGGGTTTGGATTTTCCTTCTTTTCTACTTTTCAGGATTGCTCTTTATTCACTGTAACTTCATCAGTTTTCTATAAATTCTGTAAACTCTGAGCAGCTTCGCCGTAGCTTGCTGAGTAAACACATCCCACAGCACAATGCTGCCACCTCAATGCTCCACCATGGACATGAGATGTTAATGTGCAGTCTTAATTTTCCACCACATTTATAGTTTTGCAGAGTTGCACAGAGGCTTTCACTATGTTTGCATAGTTAAGCCTTCTTTTGTATCTACAAAAGTTTTGGTATTCATGTTTTCATTAAGATAGGAAATATGATCTCGGTAGTAAGGGTTTTTCTGTTATAAATTAAGAAATGTTTATTATTTAAAAGTGCATAAATCTTTTTACTGCACTGTGGTTTGACTTTCCATGCAACCAAAGCAGCAGTAATCTTTAAGTAAAAGTATGTTTGCTCCATGTTCACATCTCCATTCCTGCAGTGGCTGTAAGCTGAAGCATTACGTGTGATTTTACTTAGATCGGCTAACATACCTGCTGTGTCACATGTCACAAATCAGATGTTTCAAAGGCTCTCTGTGCCTCCTGAGTGTTTGGAACTGACAGGCTGCATGTGAAGCTAATGGTAGAGACGAGGCTGCAAGATTTTACTTGAGATGACTGCTGGCATCACAGGACTCCAGTACACAACAGTTTTCACTGCTTATTAGTGTCAAAGCAGAAGAGACGAGAGGAGCGAGCTCAGACAGAAAGGTGGGAAGGAGAGGGTGCAAAACAAAGTGTGCAGAGATGAGCTGTACCGAAATAGTAAGGCGAGTGGTTTTCATTTTATTTACTCTCCGTGATCCTTTTTTTTTCCAGTGTGAATATTGCCAACATTTGTGCCAACACAAATTGAAACACTATGTTTTTGCTGTGTAGTTCAGTCCACTGTGGTAAAGTTGAGATGTAATGGATTCTGAACACATTTTTCTGAGCCTAAGGGAACTTGGTTGGTTCCCAAGAGTAACCAAGTACATATGTTGCTTAGCCCTTTTACTAAAAAAAAAAGTCTTCAAATTGTAACCATGAACTCTAGGTTTCTAGGGCTGTACAATTTCCGTGATGTTAAAAACACACATCACATTAAATTAATTTCAAAACGAAACATTGGAATTGGATATGAAAATTACCATCTAGCGACTGGGATTTACCTGACCAGTTTACTTTTTGTCCACTTCACAATAATGTTGCCTATCATGGAGAGCAGATTGGCTGAAGCATACTCTGTATTTTTACTCTTGTAATGTCTCATTCAAAGCGAAAAAGCTCAGCTGAATCTCTACATTCCTAAGAAAAAAAAAATACATTTTCAAAACCAAGTGTTACAGTTCATTTGAAATGGGGGAACTTTCTGTATACAATTTATCTGGAATTCAAGTAAAAATGTTAACATGCAGCAAATGGGTAAATTACCAAAGCTATATTGGCGTGTGCAAAATGTAGAGTCCATTTTTTTAATCAGAAATTGGGCGTAATGGTAGATCTCCTCCTAAAGTAGGACTATTGAATAAGTGGGTACTGGATTTGCCCACGTTTAAAGGAGTTATGTATCAATTTAAAAGAAAGCACACCAATATTTAGGTATACTTATTGAAATAGCAAATAAGAGTTGTATTCTCAAAGACCTGAGGTGTTTGTGTGAAAAATATACTGTTTCCTGAAATCTCTGGTATCTATGCATAGAGATAAAAAGGGGGAAAACTGACCTGTTCTGCAGCAAGTTTGCAAAAGGCAGAGCAGGGATGTCACAGAAGGTACAGATTACCCATGGAGGGGCATCTGAAATTTCAGCAAATATGTTCCAAACTGAAACGTTTTCCACATTGTTATTAAAATCCACTTATTGATTTATATTGTTTCTTTAATTGAAAAAAAAAACATATTTTTGAACAGTAAAACAGATGTGTTTTCACAAGTTAATAAACAGAGCTGACATTAATGCTGTAAGTAGGACCTTGGCTCATCTGTTGCACTGCGTTGGTGGTCACTGCGATATAAACTAAAGACCCTTCTTTCATTTATTAATTAAAACTAACACAATGTAATCATGCTTGTGTTTTTCATTTGTAATGGCTCCATGTAATTGTTTTACATGGAGACTATCTATATGTATATAATATAGAAATATAATATATATATATATATATATATATATATATATATATATATATATATATATATTATACTCAAAATAATGTTTTGTTTAACTTGTGCTTTGCATTGTGAATGGGTTGAAACACATGTCAGAATCAGAAATACTTTAATAATCCCAGAGGGAAATTACTTTTGTTACACGCTCCAGATCTACAAATATTTTTATATATATATATATATTTACAACATTCCACACAAAGTAATATAAATATATACATATATAAGTCAATATATATATATATATACATGTATATATATATATATATATATATATATATACATGTATGTATATATATATATATACATGTATGTATATATATATATACATACATGTATAATATATATATATATATATATATATATATATATACATGTATGTATATATATATATATATACATACATACATGTATATATATATATATATATATATATATATATATATATATATATATATATATATATATATATATATATATATATATATATATATATATATATAAAATTATTATTATTTTTTTTTTTTCTTTTATCCCAATCCTTTTTTATCTGCTGGATCTTTGAAGGGATTTATTTTAAACTTGTTAAAGATTTTTGCTATCCACTTTATTTTGAACAAAATGACAAATGAACAAAATTTTGACTGTGCAACACTTCTGCCTCAGCCACAAGGGCCTTCTTGTTTATGAGCAGTGATGCTTTCTGTCATTGTCTAAACACTTTGCAACCCAACCGCTGTCAGAAAAACTAATATCAACAGACATCTTGTGGAGAATCCGGAGAAAATTAAGCAGTATTTCATGGAAATTAAAACTATACAAGCTGAGCTTGTTTTCGTGGTCTTTTAAAATTTATCAACACAGCTTTAACTTTTTTTACTGGATGAGGTGGAAATAATGTAAATTATTAGCTTATCCACCCATTTTGCAGTAAATTAAATTTAGAAATTACTTGGAAAACAAATCAAAACCTTTTGTGTTTGACTTAAAATTTTCTTGCGCAGTTTCACAATCCTCCTGCTATCTGAGCTGCTTTGTTTTTTTTATTATTTCTTAATGTCACACAAGGATGCAATTTGTTTACCGTGACTTAAACTAAATCCACAGGTGTCCCTCTAGTTAACGTTCATGTTGGGAATTAAATCAGAATCGTACAAAGCCATGGCATCTTAATTGATATAAATTAATGACTTTGAGGAAAACAATAAAAAGATTCTCAAAAACTTCATTGCTGACCTAATAAATCAAAGAGTTAATTTAAATAATCATGTTTTTTATTTTTATGCATGTAAATATCTGTTTTCAACTATAAGGGCCATTTTGGAAAAGTGATAAATAATAAACAATTTGGCATATATGTCTTCATTGTTGCAATTGCTCAATTTTCTTTCTTGTCCCACTTGCTTTTCACTTCCTGCATTCACTGTTGCTTGGGCATAATTGCTACAGGTAATTGATGATGGATTAAAGTTTATCAGCCATGTGAGAAGATATTTAGGATGTGAGATGAGGCCTGCAAACTGAGAAATTCACTTAATTTCATAGCTCATTAACCTAATGCTGGCTCTGTACTCTTCCCTTTTCTCTAGCCTCTGCCTCAGATAATGATTTAATTTGTGGCCTTTGTAAAAAAACAGATCTACACTGTGAGATATCATATCCAGAGGAAAGGAAACAAATGAAATGATAGCTTTTGTATCATCCTATTGCTGTAATATAGCTGTGGATCCTTTACACTGACCATAAGGTACATCTTTGGATTAAACCTTCCTGGCATTTGACCCCATTTCTAACCTGTTTTATTTAATGGGAAACTAAACTTTGAATTTAACATTCATGTTAGAGATTGACATGGTAACGGTAAAAGCCAAACCTGGAGTATAAAGGGTAGTTGTAGAAAAACAATATATTTTATTGGTCCTGTTCTCCAAGAGAAGTCCTGGGTTTAACTTTAAGAAGCCATATCTCAAAATAATTAGTTACACTGAGCAGGAAAAATGCAACCTGCATCACCGTGAGACCAAAGGTGGGAAGTAACAAGGTACAAACATGACATTCTCCATCCATGATCTTATTTAAGAGAGCTTTATGTTCTATTGTCTCCAAGACTGTTACTGTGTGACTGTACACTGACCAACATAGGGGTTTGGTGCTGAGGTTGTTTTGGGTTTGATAGGAACAATAATATAGATAATCAAAATATGTTTCTCCTCCTTTGTTTCATTTGCATAATTGCAATCATTGGGTTCATCTTTAGTGGGGAGTTTAAATGTATGACAAACTAAATAAAGACATTTTTGTGGTGCTTTCAATATTTAGGGTGATCCTCATCTTAATTCCAAAACTGCCTCTCCTTCCCTATGTCCTGAAGGTGTCCTCACCATTTTCTCTTGCCATTGTGAAAACAAGGTGTAAAGTAAAGTTACTCATCACCTTTAGGATTGCAGCAATTGTAGGTTATTTGGGAAACATTAACAATTTGCCCGTATCAGGTGTGTGAAAACCGCTGACTGCACGTCTGGGAGAACTCCCTAGATCCCATTTAAATGTTAAGCAATGCATGCTCACACACATACACAGGTGAGGTCCCATACAAACGCTGCTAATAAGCAGCACTACTGGGAAAAAGATCCTATTTGTCAAACCCCGGGGCGCCCAGTGCCAGACAGCAAGTAACCTGCTGAGCTCACACTCCTGAAGTAGAGACACACACAAATGTGCGAACGCAGAAACATTCGGCCCATCTGTTTGTCTGTGGAGTGTGACAGAAGTTAAAATAGACCCCAGGTTTATAGAAACACACCTTTACTTACATTCACTCAATTATGCAGCCTTCTGCCCAGAAAAGCTTTAAATAATCCATCACTTATTCAAAACCAATGATACATCATGTGAAACTACACATAATTCTGAATTTAGGCACAGTTGAGGTCTAGCAGTGAACATAGAAAAAAAATCAGAACCACAATTTGTTTGTAAAATAACAATCATTAATGTTGAAAAGTGAACAAGTAAAAGCAACAACGCAAACATGTGGCAGGACACTGTTTATACATCCTGGGCTTCCTTAAAACATCATCGGTGGAATGATATTTCATGCAGAAAGAGCCCTAAACAAGTATTAAATGCATACACTATGCAGCGTGTGGAGTTTTCAGGTGGCCAACATTTGTGCATTAAAAATGCTTTTGCTGTTGGTCTCAGGTAATATTAAAATGATGGAGAATATGAATTTTTTTTGAGTGACTAATAAAATAGCCATAAATTAAGGGTTAACCTATAATTTTAAGTTTTCAGTTTCACATTTATCCTTGTAATCTTTGGTGACTGTGCAAAAAAAGTGTGAAACATTCAGGACTGTTATCACTGTGAAATAAGAATACTGCTGTGCAATAGCTGTCTTTCCCATTCATTGACTAAAGAAGCATTTAACACAACAGAATACCCTCAAATGATCCTAAAGCAATGAATCTTAAAGAAGAGAGTGTTGAACTTAAAGAAAAATCCTTTCCTCAAAATCCCTTGAGGAATCACATTGAGTTGAATACAAGTCACGTTTTGCAGCTGAATTCTCCAGGCTGCACTTACATCTTAACATGTTTACCTGCAACCAAAAGCAGAACTGGAAGCCCATTATAGCAGTAATTTTTCGTTTTTTAATTGTTCTTTGTTTAACATTCTTAGACAGCAGGTTTTATGGCAGGTAAAAATATCGTGCTCACCTATGCAAAAGAAAGCTTTGCTGAATAACCGTGCAGACGGGGCTGCTCTTGTTTGGTAACGTCCTAATTGATGAAAACACTGGCATCAGCAATCAGTCATCTCTGACTGCATAATCTGATATAATATGCTGCGGGAAAGGGTAGGCCTCTATTGAATTACATTGTCTATACCCTCATCGAACACGGACGCACGCACACACTGTCCTGACATTTAAATATCAGTCTAAGGTTAATGCCTCCCCTGCCAGATGGATAAAATGGCTTTTAACATCATCCTGGTTGGCACACAAAGCTCTTACCACATTTGCAATAATAGCTATTTAATAAACTAAGTGCTGTTGAAAATGCAGTCATAGAATAACAACAAACTATGTATAGTGATTTAGAATTCTTTACTGAAGTTCATTAAATTATTTTCTCATGAAAAACCCCTGGCTTTATAATTGGTTAAGAAGTCACATTTCTGAATGGGTTTCTTGGTAGTTTTAGGTGGTTACTGTTGACGATGCATTGATTGTATGACACTGATAGTCACGCTTACATTCAGTTTCCTGACCCACAGGATGAATCACTCTGAGGAGTCAGAATGGATATATAAAAAAATTATAAATCTGCACAACTGAAGGTAGTTCTGATCAGATGGTGTCTGGGAAAGAGAAGTAGTAGTAGAAGCGAATAGTTAAAGAAGTGAGAGGAATTTAAATAGCTTACTGTTTCAGAGAATGAAAGGAGTTGGGAGGAAATTGGAGATCCTGGCGGTGGGTTGTGAAGGGAGATTTCACAACATCTTGTGTTCCAGAAGGGATTCTAACAAGAGAAGAGCGGAGGGAGACATGATATCTGACACTAAACAGAGTGTTTTGGAGGTAGGCGACGGCTGGCGGAAACGGAGCTACAGTAGATGACCATGGACCATTACTAGAAGGATCTGGGGTTGGTGTGAACACAAGCTTCTACCTGGGGGTCAAAGAAACAGGAGGAGTCAGCAGAGCTGAAGTAAGCCAAAACATGCAAAATAATTTTCCACAAGGTGAGTAGATTAAGCCCAGGAAATGCAGGTAGAAAACGCATGGATGCTTGGGTCTACCACAAAGTCTGACCAATCAAAGCAGTTGTCCAGCAGCTCCATAAATCTCCAGCAGTACGAGGAAATAATTACAGACCGGTACAATAGACCAGCATCATCCTCCACCATAGATCTTCTGTTCAGAGAAAGATCACACACATGCAAAAAAATCTCACTCACACACCATGACCCTGACAGTATCCCCCCCCCCCCCCCCCCAAAGGCCACAACTTGGCTGCTTAGACGTACGAGCAGTTGTGACAAGAGAAGTGGGGCTGAGAACCATGTCAATCTCAGTTGGACCTCTATCCGTGGTTACAAAGCAAGCTTTGTGGTCTAGTGAGTACTGTGGAGCTGTAATTAGCTCGATGGTGGTTTAGTTCAGCTGTGCAATTGCGAGCAGCAATGGTGTTGTTGTAGGTCCGTTTACATCTGTAGAGACGTTGGACTGAGTTAGCATAAATGTAATTTTCATCAGATATAAAAAGTGGAGGTTGGTAGCCTAGAGGTAAATTGAGTGGGGAAAGACTGGTGTCAGAAGAGGCATGACTTTGATACACACTCAACTCAAGCCAAATGAGAGCTCCAAGTAGATGGGTTAAAAGAACAAAGGCAGTGGAGCGTAGCCTAAAGCTGCTGTGATCAGGAACCAAGTGCAACTTTTACTCCCTGGCGGTACTGAACTCTTTCCAAACTCAAGAAACAAAATAAAGGCCATGGTCAGACAAGATCTCGAGGGGAACACCATTAAGATAAAATAAGTTCGTAACTGGTATCAAAAGACATAGGAAGTTTATTCAATGTAACTCGGTGACAGGCTTTGGAGAATCAAGTGTTGATTTTCCAGAAAGCCATTAAACCTTTAGACACTGGCAAATTTTTCTCAAACTCCGAGGCGATGGGCCACCAGGGGCATTTGTGGATGGCCAGGGGTTCTAGAAATCCACATGGTGTGTGTTTACAGGTCTTATTTTGAGCAAAGACTTGGTAAGCTAGGAGATTTGACACCTTTACATCCTTGTAAAGGTAAGACCAACAGAAGGTGCGTCTGATGCAAGCAATTATACGACTAATGCGGAGTTGAGGTGGTTTGGTCATCTGATCAGGATGCCCCCTGGGCACCTCCCTTTGGAGGTTTTCCATGGATGTCCCACTGGTAGGAAACACCAGTTAAGACCCAGAACTCGCTGGTGGAACTATGTATCCCATCTGGCCTGGAAACGCCTTGGGATTCCTCAGAATGACATGGAGGATGTTGCTGGGGAGAGGGATGTCTGGGTTTCTCTTCTGAATCTCTTTGAGGTTTTGAGAAGTTATATAAGTGCCCAAAATGCCTAGGAGATCCAAGAGACGCTACAATGGTACAGTCATAGGATCTATGAGGTGGCAAAGATAGTGTTCTTCTTGCTAAATACCTGTTTAACATTATGGCTTTAACGCGGTACGTTGGACAGATTGGGTGGTGTTCCCACCTCATTTGAAATGTTGGAACTGGGTGTGATGAAAGCAGTCTGCTGACAGGAAGAGAGAAAACAAGCGCTCTAAGATCCCACCCTCTTTTCTTTCCAGTTCAAACGGGGGTTATTAAGAGAGCGACACACCAGGAATTAAACACCGACCCGCAGCAGTTCACTGAACAAAAATTAATTACTCATGTTCTTTAATGGTGCTTCAGCGGAAACACATTTGACAGACGACTTTTCAGTCGTAACATGTGACATTATTCCTAATTGCTGTGTGGCAAACGTGGAAACCTTTGGTGTGACTGTCTATGATCTCTGAGCGTCTGTGTCGACAGTGACTAATTCAAGCACTCGGTTCTGTATCTCTTTAAATATATATTTTTACTTTTCATCATTCTGTCTCTCCTAATGATGTTTGATACCAACTGATCCACAAGTACACTCACAAAGATGCTAAAAGTATCAATAATTAAAGAATGAATGAAAACAGTGGATTTGTTTTGGCTTCACATGAAGCTGCCATTTAGCAGAGATTTGAAATATGGCTGTCAGCTCCTCTCTAGAGAGGCTGGCCTTGTGGTATTTTAGTACAGATTAAGTGCGACATCACATTCTCTTCCCTCAAACATCCATCCTCCCACTTGGAGTAAAGGCAAACAATTATGACCTTGCTGCAGCTCGTTGATTGGGAAGATTAAATAGAGAAAACTTTGAAGAAGAGGAGCCAAAGTTTTGCAATCAGGAGCAACCTGATATGAAAGGACATGAAAGTATTTCAGCTCGTCACCACATCATGTTTAGTAGCTCGGTAATTCCTGGTTTTACTTTTAAACCATGTTAAAAGTCTTCCGCAAAATAAAAAAATAAAAACAACTGAGCTGTTGCTAAACACACACAAGCTGCTATAAAGTGTGATTGCATTATAAAGTACTTAGATATTATGAGTACAATATGCATGCTGTCCAAAGCTTCTCAATTCTTTTTATAGTGTCTGAAATACTATAAAAATGTTGCTTGCTCAAAGATCCCTATTATTAACTAAACATTTTTGTACCAAATTCCTACCTTGATCACCAAATTTCATAGAAATTCACATATTTTAAAGAGAAAGTGTCAAATGATACCAAAAATGGCTCTTTGAAGTAACAAAAGGTGAATTTATATTTGTAAATTCTAAGATAGAATTAGTTTTTGTAGGACAGATCACTTGTGGTTTTTTTTAAGTTTTTGCTTTTCAAGACAATTTCACAATCGTACGAACAAATGATTCCCGACAGACTTTAAACCCCTTGATCTCTTTCAAAATGACTGTCCTGTGCTGCCAAGCATGCTTTCAAGTATGAAATAGAAGGCACTGCCAAGGATGTATCCCCTTTTGTTTATACAGAGTCAAATCATGCTCTGAGGAGGGGTTTTTTTCCGGAAAAGGTATGTGTTTATGGTTTTAAGATAAAGTTGGCTCACTTAGCTTCTTGTGCTCTGTGCCTTAATGTGATTTAAAGGAGGTCATTTAGATATACTGAACAAATCAGCAAGACAAGTGTCTGCATTAAATTTGTAAAACTGAGGTTCAGGTTTTTGTGTGGTTGTGTGATTCTATTCGATCTATTGAATGAACCTACAGGCTGGCTGCTGTGACACAGTGACTTTAGTTTAAATCCAGAAAATGTAAATCTCTACATTATACCCTTGTTATATAACACTTAATTATGATCTTTTTTTGCATAGTTCTCTACATCCTAAATATTTGAACATATTCTAAACAAAACTTTAGCAAAAGAAACTCATTAAGGGGAGACTAGGCTATCAATTTCATGTATCTATACCAGACTATCACTGACGTCTGTGACCTGAAGTTTAGAGAGGTGATAATACAGCAAGAAAGTCAAAGTCTGTTCAACTGAAATTTGTTGAGTGGGGAAATTGGTTACTTCCTGCATTAAGTTAAAAAACACTGTGTGCATTCATACAAGACATTTGATACCCCACCCCACAGCTGCTCAGCATCCCACAGTTAGAAGCTGGTTGTCTGGTACGCCCCCACATATGTGCATTAATCTCACCAGCCCTTGTTGCTCTACATATTAAGATAAGACAAATGAACTAAGGTAATTTATAGCACAGTAAATCATTCCAGTTCTAAGAACAACTGCGGGAGAAACCATACTTCAAATACTCTGAAAGCTGTCAGTGGCAGGTTGTTTTTACCTGCCAGTCAATAATCAACCCATATTCCAAACTTTAATTTCAATGCAAGCAAAAACTACTCACCAGGACACAAAAAACTCTATGACGGTTTTTGTTCAGAGAGATTTCTAGAATAAACCTTCTCAAAGAAAAGAAAAAAGGCAACATTGCTTTGGTTTGCAATGTATGTATGATTTTAGAGCAATGTGATACATGAGCAAACCTGTAAAAATGCTTCATAGCAGCTGTGTAGCACAATGATGGTGGGCTGCTATCTTGGGTTTGCTTAGTAACTGCAGGAACTGAGCATTTCAGAGTTGTCCATGACCTATTGACTGGCATACAGGCATACTGCAGCTTGACTTAAATTAAGTCATTGCGATCCCAAGCACAGCAGCAAATCTACAAGAGAATGGCTGAAAACCAAAAAGAATGAAGGTGCTGCATTTGCTCTGTCAAAGTTCAGACCTCAAATTGACTGAGATGCTATGTTGGGACCTTAAAGTAATGTCCATAAATGTATCTCTGCAAACCTCAATGAACTGAAGAAACATTTTAGAGAAAAGTATTAAAAAAAATCCTTTGCAGTGATTTGAGAGCGTGATGAGGTCACACAGAAAGGGTTTAAAGAAGACCTACTGCAGGATTCTTACTTTTTCAGAACAAACTTTGCAATTTGGTTGAGATTTTACTACATGAATGTTTAGGTTAATGCACTATTATTCATCTATGCATGTAATTTGAAAATCTTGAGATGGCCAAAGTGCTTTTTATGTCTTGGCTAAACCTTAAAAATAAGAGGTATTGTCATCTCGCTCTAGAAGTACTGTAGCATGTATTCATCAGCATTCACAGGGCCATCAGGGAAAGGTGGGCACATTCCCACTAAAGCAGTAATGAACTGCAGCAGCTACTGTCGCTTTTTAAATAGAATCAATGAAGGTTGCCCGTCCCCTCAGGTTAGTGTAGCTAATTTCTGCCTTTCCTTCTCATTACAATCTCCTCGGGTCTGTATTTCTGTCACTCATTTGTCTTTTGGGTCACAATTACTTAATCACTCCCACTATATTTGAATCGTAGGTCAGCTACTAGAAAACCAGCTGAGAGGATTTACTGCAGTAGTCTACTGTTGTCCATGTTTATTGAAGTGTATTTGCCAAATTGTCCTGGGTGTCTACTTTATTTCTCTTTTGTCATCAGCCGTGTGCCTTCTCATATTGTGAGAGGATTGATGGACCTGTTCCTGCCAGCATGTTCAGCCTTCATGGGCTGATGAAACTAAAGCATCTGCACACTGGCTGGGATATTATTGGCGATGCACAATCAAGTATACAATAGTTTTATACACAAAGCCAAAATAGCATTCCATAAAGACATTTATTAATTGACTACTAATATCCTGAAATTTCAATGCCTGGCCGTATTGAACTGCTCTAAATATTCGATACATTTTCTAAAATCAGAAATTTGGATGATGGTCTCTGATGATAACACTATTGCCTACCTTGTATTAAGGGCTAGAAGATATTAGGAAAATACATAATATACGATAAGGGTGGTGAATGTTGGAATAACGGGATGACTTCCAATAAATTAGTTCACTCAACACTGCCGATGTCTTTCTGCTTTGGATTGACTGCATACATAGACCCTAGATAGTAATTATAGTATAATTAGTATTTGTCTACTTTATTTTGGCAAAATAAAATATTTTATCTAAACTATATGATTTTAACGAATAAGTTGCTTTGACTGATTTTCAAATATACTGCTATGGAAAGCCAATTTTATTTTGATTTGCCTGTTATATTTACTCGCTGTACTGGTCATTTTACTACTCCGTCTATTTGATATTAATATGCCCAGCATTTTACTGTGACTACCTACTTTTATAAAGTGGCAAAATGACCACTTAAAATAATAATAATAAAAAAAACAGGTCAAGAAAACCAAACTGGACAGAGGAGTAGTGCCTCTTGTGTACATGTTGCTGATGTCTAATGATGTTTACAGGTCTTACAATAAAAATATAAGGTAAAGAAAAATTGGAAGTATTAAAAAATCTAAAAAGGGGAAAAATTAGCCCTTGCTCTTCATCAGACTGGCATATGAAAGAACCACCAAGTGTAATTCCAGTAATAGCACTTAAATACAGATAAATATGTTCATTCTGTTTTTTAAAGGCTGCATCCGAAACGTTTAATTATAATTATATCTCCTAGCTCCTGTTCCTTGACCTTTCTTGAGTTGAACAGTAAGAACAGCCTGCAAACCATTGCCTTGCACGTGTAACTCATTAAATCATTTAATCTGCATACAACAAGATTAGTAAAGCCTTAATAAAAAGCTTTATCTTGTATCTGCCAGAACTGTGCTTTCAGCTCTGTTATGGAAAGTTTTACAAGATAAAGCACAACTTGTTGACTCGGTTTAATCATAAGACCATCTGTTTATTTTTGTGTAGAGTTCTGCAAAAAAAAAAAAAAAAACTGTCCATGCTTAAACTATGGAGCACTAATTACCACAGGTTTTAATGTACCAATAAACCAACAGATGTTTTTGTTCTTGGCTTGATGCTTGCTTTGACTACAAGCAAAAATTACTTCAATACAGAGGATGTCCGCTTTCATTTCTCCGCTAAAGATGATGTCACCCTTAGTAATAAAGGTTTTGCTACTTAATCACAGAAACCTGGAGTTGGTGCTATTGATTTAACTCAAGTGACTGAAAAGCGCACTTTCTAAGAAAGCTTTTTTTTGTGTGTGGCAATTTTAATGTCACTTCTCAGCTTGATTGGTACACCGCAGACTTCCTACTTTTTGAGCTGCCGGGCAAAGAAACGCCTAAAATTAGACCAGTTTATTACAGTAAGATAACATCACACACGTTTTTTGTAGAAAATTACAAGCTTTAATTTGAGCCTGTTTATAAATTTTTAAAACCCCAAAGTAAGGAAAGATCCACCACCTTAACTTTGTACTTAACAATGGACATGAGGTGCTTTTCCTCTTGTAATGTGTGTTATCTCAGTTTTACTATCCTCTGACCCCATCACACAGCTCTGCTTAAAGTCCCATCACACATTTAGCAAAGTCAATAGATTTAAATTTGTGAACCAAGAATAAAAATGAGTCTTTCTGGGCATGCCTCCCAAACAACTGGTTGGCATGTTGACATCCATTTATTGTTATAGAGAGTTGTTCATCCCAAGGTCCCACTCTTTCCTGCAGTTTGCTGAGCTGTAGAGGTTTTTTTCACCCCCTTACCATCCTTCTCATTCTTTTTGAATGGTCCTCGTCCAGCTTTGTTTCTCACAGCTGTTTTAAACATTTAAATTATTATTCCTACTGTAGATACGGGAAAGCTTCGGTCAGTTGCTCTTGTTCCCATTTCCTGACTTATGAGGATCAACACACATCTTGCTTACTTGAATGCAATGTTCTGCTGTTTTTCTCATTATGAAGAGTGACTATAAGCATTGGCCTCTGTGCCATGTCATATTTGTAGCTCATAGATATAGTAATTCTTTACAGTTAAAAAGGTCTGTAACATTCTTATCAAATTAAAAAAGCAAAATGTAAAATGAAAAAAAAAAGCTTGAAGTATATTTACTTTATAAGAAATGTAAAATTTGTCAAAAAGGGTCAGAAAGCTGATTTTTGTTAAAACAACTATTTTTCAACCCCCCCCCCCCCCCTTAATTGAACTAAAGGAGGAAATGTCTGATGATTTATTTTAAGGTTGCCAGTGCTTACAGATTGCGCCGTATCTCTATGGTAAACGTTTTGTAAACAATATACCATCCAGTAAGTACTGAATAGTATATTGTTTTTATCTTTTAAAAATCAAACCTAAATGATATATTCCTCGTAAGCAGAAATCCCCATTAATTATGAAAAGGAAACAGGAAGGCCAAAATATTTACATTATAATTATATAATTATAGTGTATTTTTTTACAGCATTATGGAAGGATTAATGCCAAAGTCAGGAGTTTCCCGTTCTCTTTTGTGTGACAGATTCAAAATATGAAGATATGCTTGCAGCTGGCTGTTGAGCCATGTATGGAGAAGTTCCCATTCCTTAGATCTTTTTTCTCTCCTTTTGTCCTTGCTGTGAAAACTGTCTGTTTGATGGATTATCTCCATCTTCTTTAGTTCCTCTATCTACCCCAGTCTGCATCTTTCTGAATCTAATTGAAAAAGTCAATTTCACCTCATGCACACATGCTGCTTTTCAACTTTCTCTTAGGTAGCTCTCTAACGCCACATTTTCAAAAGTTTTTTTTAGTTTTGTTTCATTCCACTGCATGTTTTCCTACATCTGACCCCATTACAAGTTCAGTCAGTTAAAACATTTACAGAAAAAAGTTTTACAGATAGTCAGTAAAGGTGTTCCTTTGTAAAGTTTAGATAAACTTGTGGCTAAATCAGTTTGAAAAACACACCTCCATGTTTTTGTTTACACATTTTGGAAAGCTATGTATTCTTTTCTTTCAATTTTATCATCGTGCACTACATTTTGCTGGTCTGACACATAAAATCTAATGTAAAAACATAATTGAAATACAGAGAAAATAGTGGTAACGGGACAAAATATAAAAAAGTTCAAAGGTTGTGAATACTTGTGAAAGGCACTATGTAATTCAATCTGTTTCTGTTTATTTATGTAGCGCCAAGTCAGAATCAATCTCATCTAAGGCAGTTGACACAAGATGAACAGATCTAATTCATAAATGAAATATTCATTCCAATCCCTTCATATGACAGACTAAAAGTCAGGCCTAGTAAAATGTTTTTCTAAGGAAACTCAGCCGGTTGTAGTAAACTGGCAGCAATCCCTCATACTGAGGAATTCATGCGAGGAAAGGTAGAAGTAAGACTTCCTTTTTAACGGGAATAAACCTTTTGTCGGTTGTGGGAGGCTAGCTTCCATGAACTGGATATGAGACGATAGAGCAGGCAAGCAAAACGTGAACAGTTAAGGGCAGCAGTAGCTCTTTTAGTGGCTTCCTTTAGGAGAGACCAACAGCTAAACACATGAGCCCTGAGGTAGCAGCAAAAAACATTGCATATAGTTATTTGCTGCAATAGCTTGTTCAATTTCTTCATCTAGAAGAGAGACAAGGTTAAACATACTCAAAGAGTTTCTAATCTCAAAGGTAAACATGTTACTGGAAACACAAAATTTTCCTTTACAGGTCACAGCTGCACCTGAACGTTTGCGTACCTGGTTCCGCCTCATGTTCATCCCAAGACACGCCCAGATTCAACCATAAATGGTCAATGCAAAGCACTCCCTGAATGTTAACGTGTGCTAAAAACGGGTCAGCTGATCCCTTTTTTTTTAAAACATGGTGACGTGTCAGCTACGGAGAAAATCCAAAGAGACTCTGGAAAATCTTCAAAGAGTTTATTAAAATGGGAAAATCAGAGGTAAATTGCCCATAAAAGAACTGGTTTAAAACTTAAACATGATAGCTGTATTCAGAAGTCAGATGAAAGCTGTACCCTGTGTTGAAATTCCTCTGAGGCTGTGCGCTCAGATCGACATTCAGAGGAAGGAGGGAGCCCAAGAGGAATGAGAGGTGATAAAGACACCCCCCCACCCCCAAACAAATAAATAAATAAAACTAAACACTGCAAAAAGCATTTTAGGTAGCCGATGGACGCTGAGTGCTGCTTGGGAATGAATGGTGCGCGCGCCTTCTCTGAGCTCTGGGGGTTGGAGAGTTGCTTTTCAGCACCTGAGAGGGAGCTACAGCCACTTTCCCCTGTAGGTTATAGCAAAATGCAATGAGTCTAAAGTGGCATATTGGCCAGTCATCATCACTGGCCAAGAAATATTTGATCCCTGAAACCACCAGGGTTTCCTAAGCCTCCAAGGTCTTCCAATAGTGCCAGTGCATCTACCGATTAGCTTAACGCATTAGTGTATTTGACCGTTTACAGCATATAACGTGATTGCCGCACACCTTGTCACAATCTTGTAATCTACAGCACACGTCACCCTGGTGATCATCGGGGAGAGGAATGTGATGGTGGAAAACCCGGAGAAAATGTTGTGTGGACCTTTATTTAAGATTTAAGTGGGCTTGTGGAAATTTTTTTATTGATTTGAAAGGTCCTTTTGCATAGTTATGTGTCATCAGCGTAAGCACGAATAGCACTGCGGTCTTGAATTCTTATGATAAAGTTGATTTATGATTAAAGTCTGAATAAATGAATGTCTCAGAGGAATCACCCGATAAGGTGTCTACATATATATGCCTGTGATTGAGTCAGTAAGGCCCAGTGGTGGTGCAAAATGAAAGGGGTTAAGTAACCCTAACCAAGTAGATCAGGTTATTCTTCGACCACGCTGAGCTGTCACTTCACTGCGAGACATTGCAGGACGAAGGTATAATAAAATCGAGCGTTCTAGAAGTTTACTGATGTTTACTGAGAAAATAATTTCTCACATACCAAACACATACACATACCAAATGTTGTTCTGATTTAGTTAAGCTAATTTAACCTCAATTTACATTCTTTAAGATGAACTTTGGTTATTTAACTCAGATCTGCAGTGAACCAGGATTCACTGAATTATTCTGATGATGCTGCTGATGATGATCAACCACTTTATTTTGTCCTTTGTTTCTTTTGTGTGTAAATAGTTCCTTAGCTTCTTTTTATCTTCATTTTGCTTAGTAGTTTTAATAAAATTTCACTAGCCTTGTAGAGAGGATTTGTTGATTGAAATATTGTGCTAATTCAGATGAACAGCATTCTATAGTGATGTTCTCTGGATGTTCATTTTATTTCTGTTAATAAATTCTTGAACTTGAAGAGAAGTTGTCACTCATTTATTCTATATGTGTGCAGAGTTTGCTGTTAAAAGAACACCAGTGCTTGAATCATCCCTTTGAACTATTGTCCTGATATCAGCTCTTGGGCTGATATCACCGGACAATACTTTACAGACAGAGAGTTATTTATTAAACATTAAATAACTTTAAAACAGTGTGTAATTGCACAACACAGGACAGAGTATTGAACTTTAGCGTCACCCCTTTCGTCTGTGGGGCATATGCTGCATAAAGCTTGACTGACTGTGGTGTGATGTAAAACTTTTTTTTTTTTTTTTTTTTTTACAAAGGATGTTTTGTTTAAAAGACCTCACTCATCTCATACATTTTTGGAGTGATAATGATGGCTTTCATGGTGCTAATGCTGGAGCACAGAGGCTGCAGGCATAATGTTTCCTCTGCTTTCTTTCTCTCCTTGCCTTTGTTCAATTTGCTGCACACATCCACACTAAAAGCTACTTCACAGAAACATAACTGATTTCAGCTATTTATGTCTTTTGACTGTATACTTCGGAACCACAAGATGCTTTGTTGTTTGAGATGCTTAACCCTCGGGGTCCTTTAATCTTGTGCTCCACCTTTGTCGTTTGGGGGCTTCGATGTGAATCAGTATTGAGAGTAACATTGATTCTGATCAATGATTAGATTAGATTAGATTCAACTTTATTGTCATTACACAGGTACAGGTACAAGGCAACGAAATGCAGTTTAGGTCTAACCAGAAGTGCAATATCAGCAAGTGCAGGATAAACAATGGTTCCATAAGTACAGGACATGGGTTTTTACTGAATAAATATAGAGATGGATACTATTATAAACAGAATTTTACTGATAGATTTGTCCTATGAATATAATATATAGATAACTAGTATGTGAACTAAATTTACAGCTGGATATGTACCGAATATAATATACAGGTGGATATTACTATAAATAGAGTTTTTACAGATATGTACAATAGCATAATATACAGATGGTTGTTATTATAACAGAGTTTACCAGTGAGTATGTACTATGAATATATGTACAGATGGCTATATAGGCAGAATTGTGAGCATGATATACAGGTGGCTATTATTTTAAAATGAATAAATAAAGTTCGGACAGAAGCTATCTAAATTAAAGTGCAGTGGAAGGTAATTGCATATTACAGTTAAAGTACGGTATTGCAAATGTATATGTAAACAATTGGTACTATGTATAAACAGTCGGCAGTGCAAATCAATATTCAGTCAATGTTGTTAAAAGGCCAGAACAACTGATTTTATTTTCATAATTTCTGTCCCATATATTCAAATTTGTAAATTTGCAGTGCATGGATTTTTTTTAATCATTAAAACATATAATTTAGATGGGATGTCAACATAAAGATATGAAACCATCAAATTGCAACAATAGAATGTTAAAAAAATATTTTTTAACAGGGAGGCACAAAAGACTAAATATTGCTTTATTTAGTTTTAAAGGTATTTTTTTAAAAAATAAGAAATTTACTGCAGATATGCAATTTGTTCTTCCATGCAGGGTTAGAGTTACTGAGAAACAGTAACAGATTATTTGTTAATCCCATGTCCTTGGTGTGATGTTGGGCTCTGGGTCGTTTTGACCCTTTTCCATGAGTTTTGCAGTTTTGGGTGTTTCATATCCGAAGTATACTAGATACTGTTTCCGTTAATTCATGAATCATTACTCAGTCTGCTCATTAGTTATTAATTGATGGAGTTTGGCATTTTACTCTTAGTTATTACTGTATCCTTTCAGTAGTATAGTTTTGGTGTAGGTGGAGAATGTATTGGCTCATTCACGTTACCTGTGAAGTGAACGGTTTTAGTTAATAAATACACACAGATATAAAGAATGGTTGTTTGTACTTATTTTGTGTAAAGCAATAGCTGTCTGAAGATCTCAGGCTTGGATCACCCCTGTTGGTTAACTTTCTGATAACATAGTTACAACTGGTTCTTGATATGGGTAGTAAGAAGACTTTAACTCACTAAGTCATTCACTGCCAATAGTTTTATCTGCATCCCATAATGTGATTCTTTTTTATGCAACACCACAGTCAGAAGAAATTGTTATTCAACAACTTCGAGTGAGACATAAAAACTGTATTTCAATCAATAATTTGTAAATCTATATTTCCAGATGCAGTAACCCTTCAGGATGTAGTCTGTTTCCTTAGCTGTGCAGACTTAGTCACCTTATCAGATCCATTTGCTTTTCAGATAAGCGGTTTATAAACTCGATCATCCTGTCGTCTGTAACTAAAGGTTCACTCATGTGCTCAAGTTACTGTCTGCAGTGTAGAACACGAGGAATGTGAACATGACATTTCCCTGAGGCCAATCTGTCCTCAACGACCACTGTTTCACTCCGGTCAGCAGATCAAGACCTGATCACTTTACATAGGGCTGTGCTGTAATCTCTGTGACTTCACACACACTCACCTATAGCAGAGCTCAGGTCAAAAGCAGATATGCGGGAGTCTGCTGCCCATCATAGCTGCATTGATTTCCTTTCTCCTACATCAGCCCAGCTTGTCAACAGACTCCTGTAGATGAATTATTCACAGTTCAGCTCCACCGGGGTCTGTAAATAAATACTTAACTAACATTGGCACGTGCAACCCTCTTTTTAGCTTTCAAAGAAGTGTGTATGGTGGATGTTTTTTAAAAAAAAGAAGGACAGCGAAACTAAAGCTGTTTTAAAGCTAGATATTAACTATGTTTGAGTCTTAAACTGCAAAAAGGACCCCCCCCCAACCCAGCCTAACTTCCCTAACATAGAAACCGACGAGTCACGATACAAAAGACATTCCCTCTCTACAGATCTGACACCTGAACCACTCTCAAACAAGACGTTAATGAACTTAAAGGGGCCTAGACACATACTATGACTTTACGAATTTCCACACCAGTCGCTCACTATGGTTGTATACAAAGATTTTCTGATGAAGAAATCATGTCCTGTTGGCTTATTATATTTTATTTTTGTTTTTTACACTTTGTTTTTGCTCAAGGTTTAGTAAATGAAGTGCTTTTGTGTATACTTACCATAACAAGATCACGTGATTGGGAGTACGATATTGCACATGAGTGCAAAGAGTAAACAAGGAAAACCACCGATGCCCACAGACATACGATATTATGAAGTTATAATGGATAAATACAATCAGAAGCACATGTTAATTCTTAACTGTGAAAGGTAATGACAGATCTGGTTTGTGCTGTGAACCAGTTGGTAAAATTCTACGCAGTGCAAGAACGAGGCATCTTTTCTCGCTTCACTCTGCCATTACCATAATGGCAGTGATGTCGACATGCTCTTCAATGCTTGATAAGGTGTCTACATATATATGCCTGTGATGGAGTCAGTAAGGCCCAGTGGTGGTGCAAACAGAAAGGGGTTCAGTAACCCTAACCAAGTAGATCAGGTTAGTCTTCGACCACGCTGAGCTGTCACTTCACTGTGAAACATTGCAGGATGCTCTACTGGCTCTTATAATAGCTGCGTCAATTGTCGGCATAGAGCTTTCTGATAGTCATGCGGTACTGCCGACAGAAAGCACAACAATGTCTGCTGATTGTGCCCGGTGAAGTTTTTTTCAGGCTCAAAAAGGACTAAGAAAGCACTATCAGGACAAACTCTTGGCATGTGTTATTCCATTTGAAGATGGACATATTTGTTATTGTTTTTCTTTTTATGGACAAAATACGTTACTAGGCCCCTTTAAGGATTTTAAAAATGCAGTCTCTGCCAGATTCTCTTGAGTCGCAACCTAATTACCAATAAGGAACCTTCATCACCAGCAGCCACCAACCATTGCTGTTGTAGAACCAATGACTTGCTGGTAGGAGAGTCCAACTGAAAGAAGATATTCACCAAGGAAAGGGAAGACTTGAGGTTCCAATGTCTCAAATATAGGACTAGTCTATTTCTGGCAAACTCAAATTTAAATACTTTTAAATAAAGTTGGGCGTGGAAGTTGCAGCGAGGCAGAGCATGTGACCCATGTTTGGAGACCCCGGTCCTTGACACAGCTGACTCAGGTTCGAGTCACGGCCTGAGGATTTTTGCTACATGCCACTTTTCTGTCAGCTAATTGTCAAAGGTCACTGGTACCAAAAAATTTGAAAAAAGACTTACTCTTCCTAAATTAAATGAACACAAAAGGGTTCTGGAGTTTTGTCTGATAAATAACCTGTGAGATGTTGGCCTTCAGCTCTCAGCAGTAATGCCTCTGGGGTGCTTTATATATAAAATTGATTCTATTGAAAATAACACCATTGGCATCCTCCCAAACATGATTACTTCATGGTCAGTAAGTGAGGTAGCATTGGAGGTAACTGCAGAACCTAATCCATGCTTGGACTGTTTTGATCTGGCCTGCCCATGTGGCTAGCTGATGTGGGCGGGTTCAGAGCTGGGTCCCCGGGCAGCTTGGGGTCTGCTCTAGCTTCAGGTGACTTTGCTGCCTGTGCACTGGGTGGGGGTTTGCTCCCTGGTGTCACTGGCCCAGTGGGTGGGCAAGAGGCCACGGTGGCTGGAGATTGGTGGACTTAGGGTGTGGGGGCATAGGTGGGAGAGAATAGAGTTTTGGGTTGGTTGGGATTTGGGTTATCTCTGGGTGACAGTGGGGTTTGGGAGGCTGGACACACCAGCTGAGACCTTCATGGTGCCTGTAGTTCTGGGCTGCTGGCAGTGGGCTCACTTTGCTTTACTAGCTGGGGCGCTTTCAGATTGCTCCCACATAGGTGTGGCTGCTCTTTGAGACTTCTCTCCTGGTGTCTCTGTGGTTCTCTTGGGTGTCCATGGCCTTGGTCGGTGCTGCATTGCTCTGGGTGCAGAGAGGAAGAGGGGACCAGCTGAGGAACTAGCCCCCAGGGGGGATTCATGCTGGTGACTTGGCACCCATCCCCTGTTTCCGAATCTAAGCAACACCACTCATCAGTAGAGTCTTTGATGTGTGGGACAATGGGTCTTGTGGGCAAGGGGGGAGCAGCATAGTCCACCTGCTTTTGCCCCAGCACGTGTGCTGTTTTAGTGGTGACTGGAGGTGTGGGGATGGCCTGAAAGTCTCTGACATCATGATGGAGGTCCCAGCAGGGGATTACCTCCTTTGGTAATGTGCTGTTTGTGTGAGGGTATTTGGGCAATGTCCAAGAGTGGCAGGCTCTGGTGGCCTATGGCTCCTGGGGATGTGTTTGGGCAGGCCATGGGGACTATGCTGGGCTCTGGTTGGCATTCCTCATCCTTAACCTCTTAGGGGCTAGCTCAGCAGTGGGGAACATAATGTTCCCTCCCTATCTTGATCCTTCCAAGTTCTCCCTGGCATTTTGGGGGACTCTGGGGTGGGTCTCCTGCCTGGTGATTGGCGACTTTGCTGCCATAGGTTGGTGCGTGCCCTGGGATGCCGTGGCAGTGGTTCCCTAGGCTTGGTCTGCCTGGCTGGGTACCTTGTACCTCTTTCTGCAAAGCAAATTGTGAATGATTTGAAGACCCCACGTCTTTATCTCAGCCAAACAGAGGCCAGGAGCATAGGTCATAAAGTGTGCAAAGTGGAAAAAAAAGATTAACAGTGTTTGATAGCCAGTATGACCTGCACCCGTGAAGACATACCACCCATCCAGTCGCCTGCTAGGGAACAAAGATCCTTCTAGTGTTTTAGTAATTTTAAATGGAGCAAAACTAAAATTTTTAGAGTGGTGTGCACCCAAGCTTTTGAAATGCAAGGCTCTTTGTCAAGACATCTTAATGGCATCTTAATTCTGTTAATGAATTAACAGGCTATCCGTCATGTCTACATCACATGCTCATGCCATGAAGACACCAAATCATTGTACAACTAGGCTGTTGTAGGGTTATGACCTCAGTAGGTGTAACAGAAGCATATTAATTTCAATCCCACTTGCCACCTTGGTCTTTTCGGACAAGACATAAAAATGACCAGAGGGTGTGTAACTTCCGGACGTTTGAGGTATTAGGAGTGTTTAGTGAAAGACATCGCAATAATTATCATACCCATATTTATTTATTATTTGTTGTGGGGTAAAATGCACTTTAATACGTGTGCACAAATTTTCTTTTCATGTTCTTGACGTGGAACCTGATATCAGTGAGCACATGGAGCAGCAAGCATGAAAATAAACCAAACAAAGAACCACAGATGTAATTTTTCCAATGGTGAAAGGCTGACAAACCGTTAATTATCTCGTCTTCGGTGAAGGATTTCTTATCAATACTTAGCTAGAGGCATTTTTGCAGCTAAATCAGGAAATAACATACAGCAAGAAAATGTCATTTGTTTGGCTGGGGAGTAGCTCTAATTACACTAATGGATAGACTGAAATGTATAGCTCCCTATTTTTAGGTAGATGAACAATAAAAGCCTCTGTGGGGCTCAAAGCAGAAAAAAATCAGCTTCTAGGAGCTTCACTCTAAAACCTCTAGATTCCTAAATCAAATCTAAAATAAGATCCACTAAGATACCCAAATGGCATACTAATTTCAAGATAGCGCCTGACCTCTGCTTGCACAGATAACGCTGTCCTTCATGCTCAGAGCTGTTGTTTAATGAAGCCTGTAGCTTGGCACACCAGAGCAAGCTGTGCTGCTGTTTGCACCAGTTGCTGTGTTACCAGTTCAGAGCCGCTACCTTTACAGGCAGCTTTTTGAAAAGGCCACCTGAGATGTCAACGCCCCATGATGTGTTTTTCATTCCCCCATCTTATTCACTAGAAAACATTTCTTTTTACCAATCTTCATGTGAATATGTAGGTTTTCACTTTTTTTAGAAGCCATTTAATGATCACTTATTTCCTAGTCTTTTTTTTTTTGTAAATCTTTTGTTCGTCAATAATGATGTAGTCCCTTTGGAAACTAAGATTCGTCTATATAGTCTGATGCACGCAACATCATTTGCTCCATTTTACTACAAATAAACCACCTATTTTCCTTTTTAAGCTCAAGAAAATCCTCAAACTTTTTCATAAAAGGGAATGAATACATATTTTTACGCTTTTTTTAAGAAGCACATAGTTTGCAACCTAAAGCCAAAGAAAATAACAGATATTCTTTACAATACTAGTGTGAAAAACTCAAACTAGCGTTTATTATTTATCATGACTAGTAAGCAACACGTTTCAAGTAGAATGAAGCCTTAAATTGACATCCTTGCTCCTCCTTATTTTAAATATGTCTAATAACTTGTACCATAAAGCATATAGTGAAATTCTAAAAAAGTTAAAAAACAAAACAACTGTACTTTTTTTCGAAGTTTGAAGACGTTTCGCTTCCTATCCAGAAAGCTTTCTCAATTCAAAATTTCTGGAGTAGTGTGGAGTTGCAAGCTTTATAGTACTGCCCAACAAAGGCCTTGTAATGGCTTAGATAACATGCAAATTGAACCGAAACAGGTCCACCCCTTTAGTAATGGTGAGTCATTAAGGTCATTGTTGGCCTGCAAATTAACCCAAAACTGGTCCACGCCTCTGCAGTGGGGAGTCGTTAGGGTTGTTATTGGCCTGGCTTAAAAATGTCTTCAAACTCTTTTTTACTTTTTTGGAATGACCATGACCTGGATGACTGAGAATCTTCACCAGCATATAGTGAAATATACAACACTAAAGGTAATTCATAGGTTAAGCTTCTGATTGACCAACTACCAAAAGAAAAAAAAAATGGGACACTGACTTTCTTCTAATGGAAGCACACAGGCATCAACACAGCAACATTAGACTAACAGGGAAAGCCTTTTCTGTAGACATGAACTGGGGTTTCCCCTCTTATCTTCTATTTGCATTTATGTTTTAAATGTTTTAAACTCTGAATCTTTGTCAGCTTTCTACTTCTCAAGTATTTTCTCTGTTTGGGGAGTCACAATGAGATAAAAAAATAGTAGCATGCAAACCAAGAGAAGAACAAAGGCTGAAGGGAATACGCACAGAGAAACACAAGAACAGACAACGATTGCTCTGGGGACTTGTATCCACATTCAACCACTGCTGGGGATATTGGTGACATCCACCTTATTGATCAATGCATTTAACACCTTCACACAGCCCTGCACACAAACACATCCATGTCGGGATGTTTCAATTTGAGCTCTCAGGCACATACCGTTTTAAACGCTGTTTTGCATGCTTTCCCTGTTTTTATATAATGTTGGATACATTTGATGATGGTCCTATAAGAGGTCCTACTAGAATTGTCAAGAATCTGCATTTTGTTATATTCAGCACTTGAATTTTTTTTGAACATCCTCATTTGCATCAAATCCAGCAAAGTCATTTTCATCTTTTCCTGGTCGGCACACAGTAGAGCTACAAAAGCTCATCCCCTCCGTTATTCAAATTCAGTTCAAAAATACTTTCTTTATGCCAAAGTGAAATTATAGCAGCTTACCCGAAGAAACGTTACCCTTTTTTTTCCTTTTATTTTTCGTGTCCTTTCTGACAGCCCAGCACTAAGAGTTGCTGTCTTAATGCCGAAGAAAGCCCAACAGATTTACTTTCACAAGTGGAGCATTACGGCTTTCGCTATAGTGCTCCACTTGATATCAATGCAAAAAAGAAAAAAAATGCTTTATTGGATATTATTTTGGGATTATTTCAAATTCAATGGACACATTAACATAAAGGTAAAAGTGAAAGAAAAGAAGAGAAGAGAGGAAGGTGAGGCAAATGTTAAAAGGGAGAAAAGATGACAAAAGTAGAACAGAGGAAAAACAGAGATAACATCCTTGGAGTCTGCTTCTACACCTGCAGATATATAAAAAAACAACAAAAACCAACAGAGAAATACGTATATCAGGTACAAACAACCAACGCTTTGATACCATCACTGAAGAATATACAGTATTGTTTAATATAATATATTTAGTACCTGTTAACTCAGGTACTTTGTGCTTGCTTTTGTTTCGTGATTTTTTTTTTTTTACATTTTTGTTAAACATGGATATACAACAACTATCATGAGTTACATATATGTAAGGATTTGGAAGGGAAAGTTGAAAGTTGGCCCTTACATATGGTCCTGTTGATTCACTTTTTTACACAGTTTCTTTTTCTTTCTTGTACTGCTGTATTTTTAGCCATAAAACAGTATGTTATCCATTCAATTACTTTCTTTTTTTAATTTTAAAGACTTTTTTATTGCTATGGTTCTAACTTACATTTTATGTACACTTTGGCTTATTACTCTGTGAAGCACTTTGTGATGTTTTTAATCTGTAAAAATGCTTTTAAAAATGTACTTATTTACTCAAACTGATTATATGTGTCCTTTAAAGCCAGAAGTTGTTTTAAGTGCTTTGCGATTCTCTTTCTGAAGAGCTAAAAAAACATAGATTGAGAAGCAGCAAAATTGATCTGCACCTCTGTCTGTGGAGTAGCGTGGATATGATTATTACACCTGATCCTAAACCATTTGGTCAGCTGTAAATTAATGGTGTGAGTCTGTAACGTGAGTAAGTTCGGGCTCATTCACACGACTCTCTGCTGCAGCTGAATTCATATTGATCAACCTGTCATTGAGACGTACAGACCTCTCATGCATTAGACATGCAGATGTCAGGGTCCACACAGACTGCCTCTTTCCCCTCTGCCTCCCTGGTTTGTTGAACCCTCCTTATGTATTAATGGCACATTGATAGAGAGCTCTCCCATTACACCCACACCCATCTTTAACCTTGATGCTGAGCGGTGTTTGTGTGTCTGCCCTCGGTCATAGCTCTTCTATTATTTACCACTCGTGTCTGTCTGGGAAGGGCTTGTGTGAGGCCAGCAATCGCCTCTAGGTAAACAACCACTGCCAATGACACAGCTGACCCTCATACCTCCTCTGACCACATCTCATTTCCGATCGATATGTTTTAAGCAAAGCCGCATCTGCTCAAAGCAAACTCTGCTTTGCTTGGCTGGTGTGTGTTTGTTTAATTTTACGGGGAGGTTGGAGGTGTCATTTTCAGGGTTAGTCCTTGTGCCCTAAAGCTTGTCTTGAAGTGAAAGGAAGAGACTTTTTATGAACCTATCTCTGCCACCTCACCCTCGCTGGAGTCGAAGGTTGGCATGTTCTTTATGATGAAATTCATTTCAAAGCACGGTGAACCCAGATTAACAGATCAATATAATGGGTTCCATCTACGCTCTTCACCTTGTCAATAACAGTCGATATTTTTCTTCCTGTAGTTGCCTCTGATCTACAAGGAAATGTTTCAGTTTTAAATAATTATATTTATTTGTCATTCCTATGAAATTGTGAGATTTGGACCCAGAACCAGAAGAGCCCAGCTTTCCAACCACTAGGCCACCACTTCCCTGAAAAGAATCTGGAAGCCAAATGAGCCATTCCTTTAGTCAGTTATCCCCAAAAGTACATCAGCTCGCTATTCATGCTCTGGTAATTTTTTAATTCTCCTGATGCCATTTCTTGACAAATTAGACAACAAACCGGCCATTTAAATATATGTATTTCCCTTTATCATTGCACAGAGAAATATGTCTCTGTATTTAACGCATCCCTTGGGGAGCTGTGGCTGCCACACTGAAGGGCACATGCGGGGCCCGCTGTAGTCAAGAGTCATGCTCAGGGACCCAGAGATACAGACTGAGTTTCAAACCGGCGACCTTTGCAGCTCGTCTCCCTTATCACCAGACCACCGCTCCTACTCAATATAGATACAGCTGTCCAGTCTGTGAGGAACTTGGTCATGTTTGATCAACCCATGTCTCCACACAATAACCAACTATTTTGAACAGATGGCTCAAACTGTTTCTTTCACTTGAGAAGTATTTCTTAAGTGAAATACATGAATCAGGTGAAAGAATATGAATTTTAGTTTATCATTCATGTCTTTGTTTTGTTTAAATTATTGCAGCGGACTTTTTTTTTTACCAGTCTTAACCAAAAAGTCAAAATTTTTATTAACCAGTGCAAACTAGGTAACAAGACTCCTGACAGGACCAAATTGGGCATGAATGATTCCCAACATTTTCTCACCTATACAGTAGTTACCAGTTATTTTCAGAGTGCACTTCATAAAACTGGCGTATAACATCTCAGACCTGTTTCAGTCTCACACGGGAATCTGGACCCTCAGGTCGGCCAATCAGAGGCGTTGGTTCTGTTTCAAAGCCCACAGAGTCCTTTCACAGTTACCTTATGGTTATGTTGGCAATGTTGATTACCTCGGTTTTTACAATGTAATTCTTCATTCTTTTTTTAAATTTCTGCTTATTTTATTTTTGTATTTTGTTTTTACTGTTAATATTTTGTTAAGCACTCAGTGTTTTTTCAACCTATGGAAGGTGTTCTGTACATAAACTGTACCGACTGATGTACTATTTGTGTTCCACCTGACATAAATATAAAGTCATTAAGGCTGACCTAAAAGGGGAATATGATGAAGATATATTTTTAAAAAATAGCAATAGATCTGTGATTTCATGGAGCACAGTCAAACTAAAGAATATAGACGAAATATGGCTTGTCAAACACTTTGATAGAAAACCATTAGGCTTTAAAAAATCTCCCCACTTTATCTGAATAGTAGCTTTTCCATTGCAGTATATTGTAGTATGTAAAAGTGTTGTTTTTTGACCATTTTCTTATATGTAAAAGGCTTACAAAGGCTAGATCTATCAATTTTTCTGTGTCTGGGACACCGAGTTTGGGTTAAAATCATCTTCAGTGAGTTTTAATTCAGCTTTTTGTTGTGTTATTTCATTGCATTATCACTGTAATTGCTAAAAATGTGGTCTGTCTCCAAAAGTTCTAACTTTTGCCTATTTAATTTCTTATTTAATTTCTTTTGGTTAATTATTCTTTCATTGTTCAGTCAACCTCTGCCGCTTTTAAATGTTCTGTGTAAACAATGGTGACTTTAATGCCAGAGGGGAAATCTACTGCAGACTAGATTATAAACTAATCAAAAGGATCATCTGTTTGAGAACAGCCGCTGTTTATTATAATGAGAACCGTGCATGATTTTTTTTTTCTTTTGGAGGAAATGAACAAGTTCATTACAGAACCATTAGTGTGCACAGTCTTGATAGAGCAGTTTACTTTAAAGGAGCATACATAAAAAAATCTCAGAATAAGCTTGCTTTAATATAAACAAGTTATTGTTCCAGCAGTTATTTGTTAGTATAGATTTATTTTAGGTTGTTCTATTTGCCAGCAGGCCTTTCTTTTTATTGGACAATTTTTTTATACAGACAAGTGTTTCTCTTCATCCTTTATACTTTATTATGCAAAGATTGACAATGATCGAATAAAAATATCCATTTTGTCTTGAAACACATTTTAAGACCTGTTTGCATTAAAAGATGTAAACATCTCAAATAGAAGCTTTCCATATAACTAAGCAGAGATGACCTCGGGCACAAATGAGCTAAGCCATTGGTTAGCGTGAAATCAGCAGGAGGCCTCTATAGGCCCGTTTACACTACACTTTTTTAACCGAGCCGAGACCAGTCCGAGCTCGGTAACCGAGATAACTCTTGTGTGTAAACGGTCAGCAGACTGAACCAGACCGCGCTAAACCTAACCGGACCGCGCTAACTGCAGACCAGCTCTTGGGTAGGTCTCGGCCTGGTTCTATTTTATCCCGGTTTCTGATAACGAAGAGCGCATGAGCAGAGGGCGTCATGCCCTTACAGTCAGCTGACTGTCAGCGGGTTTTCCGGCGTGTCTGGCTGCACGTCCCGATTCACACTCCATTCAGACAAATTTCAGACATTCATAATAATACTAGCTTCCTTACCGTGCCACACGGTTTCCAGAGATGATTCTGCTTAGCAGTGCAATGAACCTCAGCGTCTGTCATTGTTTCCTGCGTCTGTAAATCCTTATTAGACGTTCGTTTGTCTCATCCACTTCCCAAAAAAGCCAACTTTCTCAAGTAAATTCACCAATGGTTGCCTTCTTCCCCTGACTCTCTGCAAACACCGAAATATCACAATATCAACCATAACTTCCTGAATGTTACGGGCGCCGCGCTGGTTTGTTTTGCTGCTCCGCCTTCAATCCCAGAGAGCGGTAGTACCGCAGATCGCCACTAGGGGGCGAGGAGCAACCAAGGAACCGAGATAAGCTTTGTGTGTAAACGGGTCGGCTTGTCTTGGATAACTGAACCAAGCTCGGACTGGTCTCGGCATGGCTCGGTTTTTAGATGTAGTGTAAACGGGCCTTAAAAGGTCTTGGATGGTCATAGAAGTCAATCAAATAAACACAACACTAGATATATTTTGTGCAAATGCTCAAATATGAATGATTTGAAGGAGATAATTGCTGATCTGTGGTGAGGGGTGGACTTTAAATGTCCCCAAATCAAACTCTGGTTCAGGCCCTTTATAATATTAGGTTGGCTCTGCAAGTATCACGGTCAAATGAAACCAGGCTAATGAAAAATTGTGTTTTTACAACAGCTGTTTTGATGGTTGGTAGTTATTTTTTGACGCAGATTACTCTCTAAAATGATGGAAAATGATGATTGAATGCAGCCTGATTCTGCAGCCTTTCTCTTTACTGGAAAGTGCAAATTCACTGCCAATGAGACTGAGAATAAGATACAATAAGAGATAATAAAAAAATCCTTCATTGTCCCACACTCGGGAAATTTGGGCGTGACAGTGGCACAGACACAGAGTTACACAGCTTATAGTAGTGGAAAATCAAGCTAATCTGATCTAAAGTTAGTTTCAAAGCAACAGAGGATGAGCTTTATCAGAAATGCCCAAAATAAAAGTAAATGCCGGAGTAATATTGCACAATTATTGATGAAAAAGATGAAATATTCAGGTTAACAGTGGAAAAACCAAACAAAACACCAGCCTATTTACAGAACAATATGCAATAATATGCAATATGAATGATAGACCTTGTGCTGACATATGGCATTGATTGTGAAGAATTAACAGTATTTTCTCACAACCCTGTCCTATCTGATCATTTTTTAATAACATTTGAGTTTAATCTAACTGAGTTCTCCACCCCCAAAGGAGGGTTCCATTATAGTAGATCTTTATCGGACAATGCTGCATCAAACTTTAAAGAGTCTGTCCCCCTCTTAATATCGTCAGTATTGCAGAAATACCCTGCAGATTGCAGTAATGTTGTTTCTTCCCATTCACAAATATATGTCTTTGTTAACGGTATGACTTCGTCATTGCGTTCTGCATTAGACAATGTAGCTCCCTTGAAAAAGAAGGTGATTATTCACAGGAAGCTGGCTCCCTGGTTTAATTCAGAGCTGTGTTCCTTGAAGCACAATGTTAGGAAATTGGAGAGAAAATGGCGCTCTACACACCAAGAGGAATCCTACCTAATCTGGAGGGACAGTCTATTGTTGTATAACAAGACCCTTCGCAGAGTTAGAGCAGCATATTTTTCATCATTAATTTAGGAGAACAAAAATAATCCTAGATTTCTCTTCAGTACAGTTGCCAAACTTACTCAGAGTCACAGCTCTGTTGATCCATCCATTCCCTTAGCTCTTAGCAGTAATGACTTTATGGGATTCTTCATAAATAGAATTGATTCCATTAAAAATAAAATAATTGGCATCCTCCCAAACATGATTACCTCATCCTCAGTAAGTGAGGCAGCATTGGAGGAATCTTTAGAACCTGCGCTGTGTTTGACCTGTTTAGAAGGAGTAGAGCTTTCTGAGCTATCTAAAATATTAGCTTCATCTAAACCTTCTACCTGTATGTTAGACCCAATCCCAACCAAATTGTTTAAGGAGGTATTCCCTTTGATCAGTGGTCCTATTTTAGACATGATTAATCTATCCTTAGTAAATGGATTTGTACCACAGGCTTTTAAAGTAGCTGTTATTAAACCTTTACTTAAGAAACCATCTCCTGATCAAGATGAGTTAGTAAATTACAGACCTATATCTAATCTTCTTTTCTTATCTAAAATTCTTGAGAAAGTAGTTGCTAATCAACTTTGTGAACATTTACAAAGTAATGACCTACTTGAGGAGTTTCAGTCAGGCTTCAGAGCTAATCATAGCACTGAAAAGCCTCTGGTGAAGGTCACTAATGATATTCTCATGGCCTCAGATAATGGACTTGTGTCTGTACTTGTCCTGTTAGATCTCAGTGCTGCATTTGACACAGTTGATCACAATATTCTCCTACAAAGACTTGAGCATACAGTAGGGATTAAGGGGAAAGCATTAGGCTGGTTTAAATCTTATCTGTCGGACAGATTCCAGTTTGTTCATGTTAATAATAAATCTTCCTCAAACTCTAGAGTCACTTGTGGAGTACCACAGGGTTCAGTCCTTGGACCGATTCTCTTTACTATATATACAGGACTGTCTCAGAAAATTAGAATATCGTGAAAAAGTATACTAGTAGGCTATTCAACTAATCACTTGAATCGTCTAATTAACTCGAAACACCTGCAAGGGTTTCCTGAGCCTTGAAAAACACTCAGCTTGGTTCAGTAAACTAAATCACAAGTATGGGGAAGACTGCTGATCTGACTGCTGTCCAGAAGACCATCATTGACACCCTCCATCAGGAGGGTAAGACACAAAAAGAAATTTCTCAAAGAGCAGGCTGTTCACAGAGTGCAGTTTCAAAGCACATTCACAAAAAGTGTGTTGGAAGGGGGAAATGTGGCAGGAAACGCTGCACAACCAAGATCTGGCACCTGCCCACAGTGCCAAAACCACCAGTAACTGGTGTACTGACCATGGCATTACTGTCCTTGATTGGCCTGCCAATTCCCCTGACCTGAACCCCATCGAGAATTTGTGGGGTATTGTGAAGAAGAAGCTGAAAGACACCAGACCCAACAATGAAAATTAGCTAAAGGCCGTTATTGAAGCATCCTGGGCATCCATAACACCTCAGCAATGCCACAGGCTGATTGCCTCCATGCCACGCCGCATTGATGCAGTAATCTGTGCAAAAGGATTCCCAACCAAGTACTGAGTGCATTAATGGACAATTTCAAATGTTTGATTTTGTTTTGCTGTTATAATTTTTTTTTTACTTGGTCTGAGGAAATATTCTAATATTTTGAGATAGGATTTTTGAGTTTTCTTCAGCTGTACGCCATATCAGCGATATTAAAACAATAAAAGGCTTGCGATATTTCAGTTGATTTGTAATGAATCCAGAATGTATGACATTTCATGTTTTTTAATTGCATTACAGAAAATAAAGAACTTTATCACAATATTCTAATTTTCTGAGACAGTCCTGTATGCTTCCGATTGGCAAAATTATCAGACAGCATGGGATTAATTTCCACTGTTATGCTGATGACACTCAGCTATTTTTATCCATAAATCCTGATGAATCCAATCAATTACTTCGACTGCAGTCATGTCTTGATGACATCAAAAGCTGGATGACTTTAAATTTCCTGCACTTAAATTCTGACAAGACAGAAGTTGTAATCTTTGGACCAGAGTCCTCAAAAAAGAAACTTCTTAATCAATCACTTAATCTGGATGGCATTAACTTGTCCTCTGGTAATAAAGTAAAAAATCTTGGTGTTATTTTTGACCAAGACATGCCATTTAAATCCCATATTAAACAGGTTTCCATTGCATTGAAATGACTGTTGTCATTTCAGCTTTTAACTTTTTGCTCTCTCTCTTTTTTCTTCATAGAAGGTACACCTGGTCTGACGTTCTGTTAACTGTGACATCATCCAGAGAAGACAGATCACCATCTAATGTAGAACAGATTACTGGATCAATGTGTGCTTCTGTGCTTGTTTGTCTCTCTTGTTGTGTCTCTGCTCTGTCTTCTGTAACCCCCAGTCGGTCGAGGCAGATGACCGTTCATACTGAGCCCGGTTCTGCTGGAGGTTTTTCTTCCCGTTAATGGGGAGTTTTTCTTCCCGCTGTCGCTTCATGCTTGCTCAGTATGAGGGATTGCTGCAAAGCCATGGACAATGCAGACGACTCTCCCTGTGGCTCTACGCTTCTCCAGGAGTGAATGCTGCTTGTCAAGACTTTGAAGCAATCAACTGGTTCCCTTATATAGGAAATGTTTGACCAATCTGTATAATATGATTGAATTTGACTTTTTAAAGTGCCTCGATATGACATGTTTCATGAATTGGCGCTATATAAATAAAATTGAATTGAATTGAATTGAATAGTATAGCAACATCTTGGGTTAACTAAGGCGTGTTGTAACGCTTTGGGTTGTGTGGAAGGGAGGAGAGGAGGCACAGGCTCGTCAGGACGGTCAAAAACTCACAACCACACTAGTACTGGGAATTTCACAGTGCTGTCCTTTAATAAACACTCTCTTCACCAACCTTACAAAGCCCGGTTGAACGGCTGCTATGTTATCAAACATGAAATGAGCAGAGTCCAAACAACCCTTAAACGTCACCAAAAATTAGGGAGCTAACATGACCGTCTCAGTTTATGTATGCATATATAATATCTCCCGCGTTCTCTACAAAGAAAAACAGTGGCGCATACTTATAACATCATTAGTGATACTATAGTATCTTAAAGAGACACTACACAATTACGGCTGTTACAGTGTGCAAGTGGACCTTAGCATCTGAAGCACAGTGTAAATGATTCATGCTCAGATCAGAACCCGTGCAACCATTAGCACGATGCAAACAGCTATTGAGTCTGTTGTGAGGAGCAGAGATTATAAAGTCTAGCAGCATCTGGGATGAACGACATGTAGAGGCGCTCCTTAGAGCATCTGGGATCCAGCAGTCTGTCATTTAAAGTGGTGTGATTTTTCTGTCTCCCACCACTTCAAATGGGTCCAGGGGGACATCCCAGGACAGAGCTGACTCTCTTAATGAGTTCATCTGGCCACTTCCTCTCAGCTACAGATCAGCTGCTGCTCCAACAAAACACACCATAGGAGATGGCTGAGGCCACAACAGAGTTAAAGAAGGTCTTCAAGAGCGCCCCCTGCACTTTCAAAGACCTCAGCCTCCCTCCTCAGCTGGTAGAGTCTGCTCTGACCCTTCCTGTAGAGAGCCTCAGTATTATGACATCAGTCCAGTTTACTGTTCAGGTGAACACCCAGGTACCTCTGAGAGCCCCTCTCTGAACATCAACAACATCAATATCCTTTCTTTGTTATGATTGTAAAAATTCCGGTTTGCATTTTTTGGTGACCTGTTTGTACAAATCCAGTCTGAATTTCCAAACTGTTCACCCAGTCTGCATTCTGCAACTGCACTAGTAGATGGCCTGGACCAGAATGCTCATTTTTAACTGCATAGTTTTTAGATCTTTTATGTTTTGGTGTCTTTCTTCAGGTTTCCAAGATATGACATTGAAAAAAGTATTCACAGTAGTGAGAAGACTAGTGTAAAAACTAATTAAAAACCTCTTACAACTATCAAAGTTTGTATACATCCTTTAAGTCATGTGGTCCCTTGACCGTTATCTACATCTTCCACCTATTGTATCAATGTTCTCATTACTTCCTTGTCTTTATCTGGGGATTTGCAGCCATTTTAAGGGAAAGCACACAATAAGAAGAAGAGTTTCTTATGAGTTGGCAAAGGGAAACCAAACTGTATACCAATAATTAATTTAAAATATTCAGTAATATACATATAACCACCAACTCTTGCTGTTTTACAAGTTTATTCATACAAGCTTTCAAGACAAGCACATTTTGCAGTACTTTAAAATTATTTGAGTTATGCAGGAAATCGTTCCCATATGTCATGCTTCAAGCTTCTTTATTAGGCTTATTATCAATTATTACATCTCTATATATCCTTTTTTTATTTAGCAAGCAATAAGCTGTAGCCTGAGTTCTTCATATCACCAGAAGAGATTCAGCGTTCATTCTGTAATTGTTCTTGCTGTTCTGAGCCGCACCTAAAGCAGGATATAAAAAATTTGATCATAAGCAGATTCACAGGTTTTTTAACATACGTGAAGTAAATGGACTTAAACCTAATTATATAACTTGCTGTTCTATTTTTAATTTATTTATCTATTGATGAAAGGAACATACCTTGGTCTGGTTTGGTCTCTGTATGCTACATAGAGAAAAAAATATAGAAAATAAACAGCAGCTATTTGTGAGTTTTAGATTTTAATTTCTTAAGGTTTTACATGAGTATCACACCTGTAACAAAGAATTAGCACATTACTGTTGATGAATAATAAAATATTAACAAGACTTCTGTGTAGTCTATCATTGTTAGTCGTGGCAAGAAAACATTTATTCATATTTATTATTTGTTATTTGTTTAATTTTGGTTTAAGTACTGAACTTGTGTGTTTTTTTTTTATGGATCATTGATTTCTGTCAAAGTTACCACAAAATTCATATTTTACTTTTAATTTACCTTGATATCCTTGTCTGGCACCTCCATACACGGCCTTCGCCCCTCTCCATAAAGACCTGATAAAACAATCTCCTGGTTCGGCCATGAGGACGACCAAAGACAGGATGAGAAAGATCGCCACACACCTCATCCTGCAAAAAAAAAAAGAAAAAAGAAAAAAAAAGAAAAGATCATGCCCGAAATATAAAAAAATTGCTAGAAATAGTTGATTAAACTGATATAAAAGAAACAACTTAATATTTACCTTCCCAAAGATTATGTCAAAGTTGAATAACTGTCAAAAGCAAAATCTAAAGCTTCCTGGGATGCGTCTCCTTTTATACACGAGTCCCTTAGCGGGATGGACTGAAATCCCTCTGAATTCTTATCTAACATGCTACATTCTTAGCACGTAAAAAAGTTGCGGTTGTTTTTGAGATGGTGTTAAATAAAAGTTCATAGTTCACTATTCTAAGAGGAAGAGCATGTTGCAACATGTGGCCTTGTGGCCTCATGTTTTCATCATGTAAAAACACTTTGAATTGTCTTGTTACTGAAATGCGCTACACAACTAAACTTGCTTTGCCTTGTCTGTGGGTCATGTGGATCCAGGCTATGAACACATTTCAGTTGCATTTTATCCCTTGTCAGTGCATTTTCAAACTCCAGTAGATGTATTTTTCATGAAAGTCAACGTGGAAGATTTTGTCATGTCCAAATAGGCATGGCAAGTTTATTTATAAAGCACTTTTCTGTAATAAGATGATTCAAAGTGCTGTACATGAACAAAACAGAGACACATTACTGAGACAGAGGGAAAACATTGCAGAGGCAAGCACATTGCATTGGACAGATACAGTATTTAGATAGGGACACTGAAATGAGGCACTATGTTTCCATTTCCTGAAATCTAAAAACATACTGAAAAGTTGGTCTAATGATTAAAACAAATTTGGCAATTTTTTTAGATTTGATTCAGTTTAGCAAAATCATACATCTTTAAACTTTTATTCCTGGGAAAATACTTGAGCTTTTGCTGCCCCCGTTTTATTTTAATTGTGGATATCATTCCCAATAAACCTGGCTGCTGTCAGTGCAAACAGACCTCTTCCGAAAGACCCCAGAGACTGCACAAGAGGCATCACACCACGAAGCCCAAGGAGCTCTCCAAACAAGTCAGGGACAAAGTTGTTGAGAAGAATAAGTCAGAGTAGCTGTGAACCCCCCTAGACCAGGCCAAGAGGGCATTTATCAGAGAGGCAGCTCTGAAACCAAAGGTAACCCTGAAGAAGCTGCAGAGCTCCAGAGCAGAGACTGGATAATCTGTCCATAGGGCCACAATGAGTTGTAGGCTCCATAAAGCTGGGCTTTATGGAACAGTGGTCAGAAAAAAAAAAAAAAACGTGTTAAAATTAAAGTAGATTTTTTGATTTTGCCGAAAGGCACATGGGTGATCCTCAAATGTGTGGTGCTCTGGTCAGATGAGACTAGTTGGCCACCAAGGAAAATGCTATGTCTGGAGCAAACCCATCACATCCCATCCCAGTTTGTTTGGTTCACAGTTAAAAAAAAATCTTCAGATGTAGGCATGTTCTGTAAATGAAATTTAGCAATCTCGTAATCAATACATTTTAAATCCAGGTTGTGAGGCAACAAAACATGAAAAATGCCAAGGGACGTGATTGCTTTTGCAAGGTGCTGTAACTTAATGGGCTGGCAAAGGATCAAAGTTATTTAAGGTTTGTATAGTGCTACTGGCTTACGGTAAACTCTCTGAATGTCTTTCCTCTTTAACCTTGTTTCATTCTTGACTGTTTTAAACCTATTTTTTATTCCCCCTATTCTCATGCTTGCACAAGCCTGCACTGAACAGTTTCTGGTTGCATTGTGGATTGACATCCTCAGTTAGCTGAGAACTTGGCAGAACTTTTAAGAGGTCCAGCCTGACTAACAAAGACCCCTAAGTCACACATCATCTGTATCATTTTTCCTAACTTGGCTAAGTTGAAGGATGGGTAATCTTTCCAACGGACAGGTTTTTCACAGCTGACATTCTTAAATGTCAGCACAAAAATAGGCTAAAATACAAGTTTGAATAACACAGTTAATGATGGCTAAATGCCATCCGGCTACTTTGTTGTAGGGTCCTTGCAGTGCGCTTGCTTCGTCTGCTGTCACTACTTTAGCTTACAGCTTTCAAGTCATTCATTATGACAGCATCTGTTTTTAGTCCACCAAGTTTTCCTGTACCCTGTTGCCTGATGAGATGATTGTCTAGATGAGGCCCCATCGCAATGGGCTGATTTTTATCATCCCTCTTTACCTTTTTATTGTCTTTGAGGCAATCTGATTATTGGTATTTTTTTCTGCTTTGTCTTTTAGACACCAGGTCAAACTATTTGATGTGCCAGACTGAATATTATGATGCAAAATAATGACCTATTGATAGCATTTAGACCTTATTAAAATCCAATGGACCTTGCTTATAATGAAATTAAAACGTCAACACACTTTGTTACGCTGAGGTCTTCGGGAAGGCGGTTCCCAGTATGAGGGCCATGGTAAAAGAACGACTCCTTACCATAAGTTTTAGTTTAAATTTCTGGTATCAATAAAATAACTGATGGGTCTGGGGCTTTGTGAGAATAGAACATTTCAAGGCCTGGACTAAAACCAAAAGCCAATAAAACCACTTTAAAGTTGATTTTAAATAGGGCAAGTAGCCAGTGGAGAGCCTTTAAACACAGTTTGATGTAAGCTCTTTTTTTTTATTTGGTCTCTTTTTACAGCTGGATTTTGTCACAACTGTAGATCTATGCTCTTCTTAGGAAAACCAAAAAGAAGATAATTTGAGTAATTCATTTGGCATTTTATGAATATATCTATTACTTTCTTTACGGGTTGAGAAACAGCCTAACCGTGGCAATGTTCTTCCAGATGATAAAACTAATCTTAAGCAAGACTTTTAATTTGAATCTAATTTTGATAAAGAAGTTATTTTATTTGATCTGAAGTATTTTACTCCCAGTGTTTAGTTTTGTCGTTTTTTTTCTCTTGAAATGTCTGTCATAAATGAAACTTCCCTTTTGTCCTGATTGCACAACAATTCTCTGCCATCCATGATTCAAAATTAAATGTCCGTTTATGGTTACTGTTAAATGTGGAAGACTATGCAAAAGTAACAAATGACTGGATGCTGTTGGTAATCATGGGACGCAGGATAGCTCATGTGTGACCAGTCAAAGGAACGAAGATGATGAAAGAAATAGTGGATTTTCTCTATCCACATACAGGGGTACTTAAAGGCCGCACAGACCATCTCCATCTGCAGCAGTGTGTCCTTTTTTGAGACTGTACATCAGGATCTCCTCCTGTGTGTTGCCTTGTTAGCTTTTTCTTCTTAAACTTTCCTCTCAACTTGAAACTTTCTTCTGAGCACTACCGTCTAGCGGCTACGTTGCCTAACCACTATCATGACATAAAACACTGAAATGCACAAAGGCATGTAAAGTTCATCGTCCTAAATGCAGTTCGGGATTTTAACAGCTCAAGTGAGAAAGCTCTGTAGCAGTCTGCTGATTCTGCTTTGATGTTGTGGCATCATTTGCCTGATGGCAACAGCTCACAAAGTTCACGGAGAGTGTGTGAAGAGTCTCTGACAAACTTGAGAGTCTTGCAGCTGCTCTGAAACAGACACTTGAGAGAGGATAGGTGCACACCAAACTTCCTCTCGGCTACGCTCACTATGAAGTGCAGGGCGCTCATTCTACCAAACTGCAGCCGGAGCACCGAGCTGAGTTGCTGTAGGTCAACACACTCCAACGACAGTTCTGTTAAATGCTGTGAGGATGCTAGTACAGAGGGATGTTTAATTCACTAATTAAGCAGATCATACTATGATCATTCCCTGTAATTATGTTTAAATCAAGGATTCTTCAAAAAGTCAGGGGCTTGAATTAGGGGTGTGTGGTAATTTAGTGTGACAGAACTCTTTATAGAAGAACCAAGTTTACCTTTTCGTTCATTGCTGGACATTTAGCTGTAGTTTTTGGTTTATCTCTATGATAAGAAATCCAATAGGTCAGCACTGGTTACTAGCAAGATTGTCAAACTCACACAGTGGCAAGGCACGATGTGTGTCAGCGGTGAGTTACAATCTACCTCTGGTTAGTATTTACACAGGAACATTGAAAAAAATATAATACTGGGAAAAGGTTTCAAATTGTTTGTCACTTGTTTAAGAAAGTGACATTTATGATGAAACATTTCAAACCTTTATTTCTTGTAATTTTGATGATTATGGCTTCTAGATAAAGAAAACCCCAAACTAGGTGACTCGGGAAATTAGAATATCACATGAAGGATATTTTAAGCAGAAATGTCAGGTTTCTGAACGGAATGTTAAACTTGATGCAATCAATACTTGGATGGGCTTTCTTTTGTCTGAACTGCTGCGGCAATGAGGCGTGGCACTGAGGTGACCAGCCTGTGGTTCTGCTGAGGTGTAATTTAAGCGCAGGTTACTTTGACGGCAGCCTTTGGGTCGTCTGCATTGTTGGTTCTTTTGTCTCTTACTTTCTTCTTGACAAAACTCCACAGATCTTTGATGGAGTTCAGGTCGGGTCGGTTTGCTGGCCAATCAAGTCCAGTGATACCATGTTTGTTGAACCAGTACTGGTAACTTGGGCAATGGGGGACAGTACTATGTCCTGATAGAAAATTATTTCAGTATCTCTATAAAGACTGTCAGCGGTAGGAATCATGAAGTATGAGCATGCATGCTCAATATGAGGGATTGCTGCAAAGCCATCAACGATACTCCACTCATAAAAGAAAAGATCCAACTTCTTGCATCAGGTGGTGATGAAAATTTTAAAATCATCCATTATGCAGATTAAAACTGACCACAATGTTAAAAAAATATTTCCTGTACATTAAAAGAGTCTGCCCTCAAGGTCCATGCCTCAGTCCACCGCCGTCAACCTGGTTGTGGTTTCTTTTTCTGTTTTTAGTTTCTGCTGGAGAAGTCTCCAAAACATGTATCGCTGGATCCCTAAAATGCAACGCGGTCTTAAAAATTAAATTGAATTGAAATTCAATTGAAAGTGCTCTAAATGTCTGGGTAGATGGCCGCGTTGACTGTTGTCTTCCGAAAACCAAGTGCACCAACAACAGCAGATGACGGCACCTTAAATCATCACTGACTCTGGAAAGGTCACACCGGACTTCAAGCAGTGGATCCTGGGCCTCCAGACTCTGGGTCCTTAATTTCCAAATGAAATGCAGAATTTATTTTCATCTGAAAAAGCGACTCCTGAGCAACAGTCTAGTTCTTTGTCTCCTTAGCCAACGTAGGACGCTTCTGACGTCTCTGTTTCTGGTGTGCATTGACACAAGGAATCCTACATTTGTAGCCTGTGTGTAGGAATCTGTGGTGGCTTCTTGAATTAAATTTTCCTTGAAAATCTTTTCAAGGCTGCAGTTATCCCTGTTGCTGGTGGAGCTTTTCCTGCCACACGTTTTCCTGCCACTTAAAGTTCTACAAATATAGTTGGATTAATCACTTCTTTGGTGGATTTTTCTTCTTGTAGAGAAACACAAGTGCAATCAGCAACACCAGAAACACCTAAAGACAAAAACCCAACAGCAAAATTTAAACAGATCAATGTCCTGTTTCAGAATTCTTTTATTCTATTTTTGTTTTTAATTTGTGACTGGAAATAAAAATAAAAATCCAGCAATATTGAAGATAGCAATCATTAAATACAAGAAGACAAATATACAGCAAAGATGAATACATTTTAAATAAGATAGAATTGTCCTCTCGCAAAAGGAAGGTTTTGAGTTCAATTTCCCCTTTGCTCTGTTTCATGTTGAAGTGCCTAATCTGCTTGATCCTTTAGCGGATGCTGAAATGTGTTTCTTTATGAATTGGGTAATTTTAAGACATTAGAGCTGAAAAATGCTATATGTATGCAATCTATTCACATTAACTTAAATGTCAGATTCAATGATTGAAATGTTAAAAGTTCCCCAAATTTTTAAACCCAACTAGAACTAAAGTATTTTATTTATGTGCTTTATTTTATCTTGTTATGTTGATCACAAGTCCATTGGTTGGTGGGAGAGTTATAAATTGCACCCTTGCTTCTCAGTAAAACTGACCTAAGCTTGAGAAAATAGAGTTGAACTTAATCTGCAGTAAAATACATTTTACTGTCAACAAAACATTGTGAAAGCACGTTGTTGTGAAAACATGACTTGGTGTTTAAGTTGTTTGGGTGTGTCAGGACATTTATCAGAATTAACAGAGCAACACTGGTGACCAAAGTGAGAAAGATGCAAGAGAACATGCAGTTAGGACAGCATGTTCCTCATTAACTTTATTTAAAATTTATTTAAGAAATCCAAAAGCTTGTCCTATGTGTCTGTTTTGCCCATCGATGGACTGGTGACCTGTCCAGGGTCTACCCTGCTGATTGCTCAATGACCGCTGGAGATAGACAGCAAGCCTACACACACACACACACACACACACACACACACACACACACACACACACACACACACACACACACACACACACACACACACACACACACACACACACACACACACACACACACGCACGCACACACCGAAAACAGAGTGGGTCTTTCTTGTTTTAGCAACAATCCTTTCTGCTTTATGTTAGATCTACCAGTAGATGATACAGGGAAGAGTTGGACTTTTAGCACATGGTTTTGTAACATTTGTATTGCTCCATAAGTCATTGTTACTTTCATTTTATATCAATGTCAAAATCGTTGTTTTAAGAGTGGATGTTAAATACAGTTGCACAGTGGCGCAGTTGGTAACCCTGATGCCTTGCAGCAACAAGGTCCTGGATTCAAATCCTGGCCTGGGGTCTTCCTGCATTGACTTTACATGTTCTACCTGCACGGGTATGTCAGCTTCGTACCATAGTTAAGTTAATTGGTTTCTCCAAATTGCCCTTAGATATTTGTGTGCATCCCTCCCCCTTCTCATTGGGGTGTGACACCACATTTTGATCCGGTGTTCTGACAGTTCACAATATCCATTGGAACGGCATACCCTTGGTTAATGCGCATCATGGGCTGAAATGCAACCTGCATAGTTGTGAATGCATTAAATTCCATTAATCTTTTCAGCATACTTCCGATTACGAGTGGTTTGTGTATTATATTATATTAGACACACACGACTTAATTGTGTACCATGTAATAAATGTACACTGAAGCATTCTACAATTTTTTTTCAAACAAATGGAGCCGTTGTTTAAAGGTGTCATGACATCGGTGTATAAACCCTTTTATGTAGTTAATATTGCTGCACATGTAAATTCTCTGAAGAATCTCCTAAACAAAAATGACAGCTTGTTGTTTTGTCAGGCCAAATGTCCATCTTCATTAAATGGGTTGGGTGTGGTAATGATATACACTCTGATTGGATACAACCATATTTAGAAAACCGGTCAAATGTGGACCCCCACTCCCCTTCTCCTCTCCATCCACACCCCTCTTCTCGACTCAACACTCCGTTATAGATACATTATTATGATTATATGGCTGGTTGAAGTGTTTGTGTTGCAGGATGTCGGAAAGGCGAGGCCAAGCTGACCAAAGGCTTTAACCTGGCGCCGCGATTCAACACAGTGGGACCGAAATAGCCACAAATAGTCACAAATCACAAATAATCTATCTAGATTGTATTATCTAACAAGCACCAACAGCATACCGCTTCTGGCACGTATGCTGGTTTGATAAAATATCTACACTGACAGATGGAGATAAAAAAAAAAATCAACCGCAGGTATGCTATTCTAACAGAGTATGCCACTCCGAAAGAACATCGGTTTAGGTCAGTAGTTTGTCAATTAATAATTAATAAATGGATTCCTTAATTTTCAACAATTCTGTTGTAGATGCTCTATTTGGATTATTACCCTGCTTCACAACTTGTTTTGGACCAAGCATTGCTGTTGTACAGATGCCTGAAGCATTCAGCTCTATAACTCTTCTGTATACAGAGGCGCTCCATGGTACCCAGGTCCTTGGGTCGCAAAACAAGCCCAAGTCGTCACTCAACCATCACCATGTCTGACAAAATAAACTGTATCAGATGTTTGTGCTCAAATGCTGCTTTCTCCTAACATTGTGCTACACATTAGCTCTGAATATCTCAACTTTGAGTTCACATTGTTCAGGAAGTCTAGGTTTGGTTAGATACAATAGAAAATGCAAGCAATCCTATCGTATTCATTTTGGAGTAAAAAAAAAAAAGATTTATATTTTAACCCTTTCAACTCCAGAACGTTTTACCTGTGTCTTCTTCTAAAAGTCATGGCATGAACTTTAACATTTAATATTCTAAATTAAGCCTGTTGAGTCTGAGTAGATGTTGTGGAGTCTGGTGGTTTGGGTTGGTTTTGGTTGCATTTCCTCTGAGTATTGCGCGGTCTGATCTTGGAGTCCATTTGTTGAAGGTCTCTGCGACATCTAGTGGTTGAGTTCAGAGTTTGCTTGAACTGTAATTTCTGGCTGGCTTTTGATTATCTGTCTGTTACTGTCTGTGTAATAAACCCGCTCTGCTCCAGTTTGTTAAACTCTTTGGACTTCCTTCTGCCTTACTGATCTGCGGGCCACTCTGTCTTGTTTTATCTTTGGAGAAACAATCTAAAAAAGCACACATTTCAAAACCACAAATACATTCACAGAATTTTACCACAAAGTACAGTTGAGATTTTTTTGATTGACAATTTCATACTTCAGAAATGTCAAGTGAAAACCCGTTTACTGAACTTTCCATTAAAATTTCACACTCAAATATAAGTAAAAATGTAAAAGTCAATTGTACACCAAACAGAAATATGCTACCCACAAAATTAGTAACCGATAAACATAATGAAAGTTTGCTGGTAAGCTCCAATTGAAATTTGCTTAAATCCATCCACATTGTTGGTTAAAGGGGGAAATAGTCATGTTGAAATGAAAAAAAAAAAAAGATTCTTAATCCTGCAACTAACCAGTTAAAACATGGTCACAGGGTAGTATTTGGCTTTTTGAATTGCAAGTTTATTCACATAAAATGAACATGATCTCATGCTGCAACTTGGGTATGGTGAAATCAGATCCTTTAAGGTCATAGCCATAAGATTTTTTTATATAGTTTTATTTTAAGCTTAAGCATAAACATAAAGGTCCATCATCACATGATCATCATCACCAGTGATCTTTGGGTTTGAAGCAAATGTTGCGTCCTTAGTCTCAGACTATCGTCAGAGGATCCGTATTAGCCCAAATTTGCTTTCTAATTTGGCGGCGGATTTGGTTGATCTTGCATGTTCTGCATTCCCTTCTCATAGCTAGAAAAGGAAATAAGGAAAAAAGTCAACACCATGAAAACAAATGCTCACTGATGAATTAGAAAAAAAGGACAGTTAGACTTTTTCTTTCTTTGTAAATAGCAGAATTATGTCCTTTTGGTCTTGTTACCAAGCAGGGTTCCCCAGATAAGATTCAGCCTAAAAGCCCAAAAATAACCTTAATGCCTCAAAGCTGGCAATAAACATCTAGTGCTAATACCGTACCTTGCCACTTTTTCCTGTCTCCGCTGGTGTTGGTACGCTAAACACAGAAAAAAAAGTTATTAAAAAAATAATTGTCATTGTTAATCAGGGTATTTAACTCATTTGAAACTGTTACAGGACTGGTGCATCCCAAGTCAGGATCAGCAGAGCACAAGCTAGTAATAAAAAAGAAAAAGAAAATCCTATAGAAGTTGCAGTTAGTGGGTCAGAGCTAGGCATGGACTGGTTACCAAAAAATCTTCTTTCTAAACCACTAACAGTTTCTGAGAAATTACTCCTGCAGTTAAGATTATTGTAATGAGAAGCTGAAGTGGTCAGGATTCTCTCCAGTTGTCTGAAGCATAAAGTAATGCACCAATGGCCCTTTACCCCGCATGTTGCTGCACACTGCCTGAAAGAAGGCTACTGCAGTTTCCCTGGAGTTTTGAAAAAAAATGTTGGAAAGCTGAGGTAAGCTTCATATTTGTTAAAAAAAATGACTGCTGGTTTGCTGCCTAACCAGGCTGACATCATTATTTCCACAATTTTTTTCAGCTCTATGAATTAAACTATCTGTAAATAATTTCCAGATATTCTAAACATGTTAATGTGTTGTATGATTTTAGTGGCAGTAGAAATTATTATTGCATCGCTGTTTTTAGATCAACTGTTTTGCATAAACACTTTGTGTAAATACTACAATACCATAGTATTTTTATTAGAGATCCAACAAACTTTGACAGTCTTGCAGGGTAGTAGCTTGACTAATTAAATTATTAAATTAAATTATTAACTCTTTATATCGACCTAACCTTTGCATTTTGAAATTATTACTGAATGCATAATTAAACATGATTTACCTTTCCAGCTATCCTTGGCACCTTTAATCGAGGCTTTTATTCCTCCCCATAATGACTTAAAGACACATTCTCCAGGTTCGGCCATAAGGATGACCAGAGAAAGAACGAGAAACAGTGCCACAAACTTCATCCTGCAAATCAATAACAAGTAACAGCCTCTTTATTTAGTCATAATAATGGGTTTGTATATAATAAAAATAGATATGCTTTACCTCTCGGCAGGTCGGAACAATGCTTGCAATTGTGGTTGTTGGATTTTAACAGAGCTCTAAAGCTGGTGTGGATTTGTGTCATTAAATACTTTCCGATTTGTTGGATTTCGATAGAAGCCTGTTTCGTAATCTTAGTGTTGCATATAAGGTATGCCTTTTGCAATCATTCTTTGGTGATTCAGGTTTTGTTTTGTCAGACATTAGGAAGGTGATGATACAGAATCTAACTTTCACCATTTGTGGAGGATTACTTTGCAATCTCTGCCTAGAAAGGGAACAACAGTTATTAAAATGGTTCTGACCTACATGCACTGCCAAGTTGTGAAGGTTTTTCTTGAGTATACCAACATCTAATTGGCAAATAATTTAAATTGGTACAGTAAAACCATGTTAATGTGTTGAACTGATTAGTAAAAGAAAAGCCATCATACAAAGCCTTTCTTATTAAAGTCTAACAAAATAATCTATTGCTCACTAAGTGAAAAAAAGATTTTGTGCTGGAATTTAAAGAAGCATTGTGAAAATAACAGCAAACAGGCCTAAATTGGAGGCAACTGGACTTTTGTTGTCAATTCTGGTGGCTCGTATTTGAGTTTTCAGAAAGAACTGAGCGAATGTCCAGTTGCCTGCTGTTGCGATGACCTGGATAACTGAGAATTTACACAGACATGTGTAAATAACAGTTTCCATTGCCTTCCTTTACTTTATTCCAAGTGTAAACAAATTTCAGAGCTGAACTTTGTGATCTTGATTGGAAAATTTTAACTATTTTAGGTTTGCAGTGTGTAATTGTTTCAGTTACACACTCTCTCTATTTTCCTTGGAACAGTATTGACAGCCATTAATCCCTATAGGTTTCTTTACAACCATTTGGGTTTTTACAATAACCCAAATGCACAATTGTAAAGTGGAAAGAAAATAAGATTTTTAGAAACACTTTTTGTAAATAAAATCCTGAAGCATGTATCTTGCACTTGTTTAAAGGTTAATGATGTTGCTTTTACCATTTATTGTTTTTACCTGTACAGTGTCCTTGAGTGTTTTGAAAGGCGCTTGAAATAAAATGTATTATTATTATTATTATTAAAGATCAATTTACCCTGTTAAACCTATATAAAATCCAGTGCAGCATATTTCAAGAAGCGGTCCCCCATTTGCTAAGTCCTTCTTGATAAATAGAGTCCATCGGAGTGTAATTTATATCTTAGTATGAATACAGCTGTTGGATAACATTGATAAACATCATAATGGCCAAAGAAGATAGCAGACAGGTCTGGGATAACATTGTAGAGAGCTTTTACAATCAGAATGAGAATCAGTTTAGTCACTAAATTGCTTCATACAACCAGGAATTTGACTTTGGTTCCACTTTGCCCTTAACGAAGACATTTTAAGCACGATATACCAAAAAGCTAAAAATGATTTTTTTCCTGCGAATGTGAATATATAAATTTTGGCAAAAGACGATGGGATTGGTGCAGATTATCAATCTGGGCACCCTCTTAGGGGTTCATCAGAGAGACAGCCTGTAGGAAGGAACTGTGTCTGTGGCAGCAGGTTTTTGTAAATAACGCACTGTAGCACCAACATGACGATAAGGCTAAGGAGTTTGACAAGTGGGGTCTGCGGAGATGTTAGCTTCCCTTTTTCTGACCCTAGACCTGTACAGGTCCTCGATGGAGGGAAGGTCAGTCCTGATTTCCATCTGCGGAGATCTAACTATTTATTGTAGTCTGGACCTGTCCTGTTTTGTGGATAAGCCAAACCACATAGTGATGGATGAACAAAGGACAGACGGAATGATGCAGTCCCAACGCCACCTTGAACTTCTCTGTCACAACTACAGCTCTCTGTATTTTTCCATCAACATCCTCAAAGCAGATATTGCATCTGTAGTACTTTTTCTTGTCACAAAGCTGTTCTACTCATCACAAAAGCTCACTTCTGACCTCAGTCTGGCACTGTTTTTACCACCAGAACATTCCCAACAAACCTCTTCAAAATTACTACTGCACCATTTCTTTTAACATCCACACCATGGTAGAACATTCTTAACCCTGCTCCTAAGCTTCTGGCTTCCTTTCCACTTGGTCTCCTAAACACACAGTATGTCCACCTTTCTCCTCTGACCTAGACTCTTGCCTTTCCTCATTTGGTCTGCCTATGCATGCGTCTCGACAATAGATCTGACTGGGCAAGTATGTCACTTGGATGGGGAGCAGGATTGCACGGGACCTAAAATACAGTTCTTGAAATGAGTATTGGATCTGTCAAAGTTTTTCTCAGTTTTTACTTTTCTCGTGTGTCAAATATTAGATTCAGACAGATGTTGGCAACAACTCTAGTAATCCACACATACAAATATATCAAAGAAAATTAGTCAGCCAATGAAGATATGAGTAAAAATTTGATTGAAAAAGGGAATAAGTAAAGAAAATACTTATTGGAAGTTAGTAAATATGTTGTGGAAAAGCCTTTCTTTGTAGGGACAACTTCAAGATGTCTTCTGGGTGCAGATACTAGTGACGTTGAATGTTTGAGTGTGAGTTTGACCCCTTCTTCCACACAAACTGTATTCAAATGTTGATGGTTAAAAAGTCCCTACATTGCACTCTAGTCTTCATTTAATTTTCTTGACTTTCTACTGGAAAGAAGTCAGCTGATTGACTGGAGTGTTTCTTTGTTTGACACCAGTTAAGAGTTTCCTTGGCTTTGTGTTTAGGACTATTGTCTGCTAAAACCAAATGTATTTATTAGGGCTGGGCAAATTAACGCGTTCATTTCGCGTTAATTCATTTGACTATTAACGGCGATATTTATTTTATCGCGCATTAACGCATGTTGCTCACATGCTTTCAGTCAGTGTCAGTCAGCACGCGCGCTGACTGCAGCGCGCTGTGTCACGGCAGCACTCTGCTGCTCCCCCTCCCCTCTCGTACATGGCTCAGCGGCGCCAGCCAATCAGCACGCAGGCTCAGCCTGGCCCGCCCACTCAGCTCTCACACAAACTCAACACACAAACAATCGCGTTGCTGAGAGAGACCGCAGCAGCGGAAAAACATGAACAGGGGAAGTAGCACCGTTTGGCTTTATTTTAATACTGTAAATGAAATCAAGCTGTATGTTTTGTAAAAAGCCGGTTAATTTCAGTGGAAACACAACAAATGTATCTAAGCACGTGAAAAAACATGAGCAAGAAAACGTCGAGCCACAGAAACGGAGAGAGGAGACGAAACTTCTCTTATTGCCCCAACAGACCCATATGTGGCGTTTCAGTCCTCCATGGAACATCCAGGTAGATCAGTGGTCATCTTCAGCAGCAGTTCATGTTAACTTTCAAAGTAGATATTATCTATCATATGTTACTGGAGCCCACACAGAAAATGTAATTAAGACCTTGAAAGAACCCAGTACATATATTAAAAAGTGTTATTTAAGAGAAGATAACATTAGCTAATCCTTTTTTTATCCCACGACGGGGAAATTTATAGGATTAAAGCAACAGGCAGGTGCACACAACACAGACAAAATTAAATAAGGATTGAAAGATATAAGAGGTGGATTAGCGAAAAAACACTGAACATAACATTATTGTTATTATTATTATTATTATTATTATTATTATTATTATTTAATTGTAATAATAAAATCAAAACCCAAAAGGTCAACAGTTTCATGATACATCAAGCTTAGAGACTGGCTAATATACAGCAGGTCAAAAAAGGCCATATTTTGGCTGCAGTGCTGCTGTTCTCTGATGAAGAAAAGATCAACTAGTGCACTAAATTCAATAGATGGGTTGAAAATATCCAGTATAAAATACAGAGATTCCCAGGGCATAAAGTATACAGTTAAGTTGAGTTTTTTTGGTGTGTGTGTGTGTGTGTGTGTGTGTGTGTGTGTGTGTGTGTGTGTGTGTGTGTGTGTGTGTGTGTGTGTGTGAGTGTGGTGGCGGCAGGTGTAGAGGGGGGGCCCAAAAAGACTGCGTTGTCCCGGGCCCTAGCAAAGCTGTCGCCTGGTTGTAACCACTGCCAAGTTAAACTTTCTTATCACCGGAGCACCTTGAGCTTAACATATCACTTAAATGCCAAACACACTGTAGACATCACCAAACAATTCAATGAATCAGAGAAGCTAACAAATGTAATGGCGAAGTGGATAGCTACTGTAGACCTTTTTTTGTGCTTCACACTTTGGTATTGAACATAAAATGGTAATGCTGCTCCCTGCTGTTACCTCAGAAATTGCCTGTTTTTGGTAGGTTTTTCCCCATAAAGAGAATTTCCTGTCAGTGGCAATAAGCTTTAATTTATTATTATTGCTATTTTTTGTTTTACATGTTTAAGTTTTACACTAAATATGTATTACTGATAAGTGCTACAAATGTTACAACACTTTTGTTCATATGGCAGCAGAACATTAAAATAAAAGTGCTCTTTACACTACTTTTGAATTCATTCTTGGAGTTTGCGCATACAATGCGATTAATCATGATTAATCGGGCAAATTATGCGATTAATCGCGATTAAAGATTTTAATCGTTGCCCAGCCCTAGTATTTATATCTTCAGATGGCATCAAGAGTTTCCTGTACATTTCTCAGTTTAGCCTTACTTCAATATGAAGATTCCCAGTATCATATACTGTAGGACTTCACCTTTGCAGTTATTCTTTGTGGATGAAAAATGTAAAACTATTCTTCCTTGTTGGTTGCAAAGGAATACAAACAGTTCAGCTTTGCCTTCAGCTGACCAAACATTATTTCCCAATTATTTCACTGGCGTTTTCCTACCTTCAGAAGTCAATGTTACATTTGCTTCAACAAGCTTTTTCTTGAGCAGTGGACTCTTGTGCATTGCATGTGCTTACAGGCGAGTGCTGGTGAGTGCAGTACTTATTGTTTTTAAGTAAAAGACTGTACTTGCTTCTTCCTGGTTTCTGATGCTTTCTGTGAGTGGTCTTTAACTCTTGGAGAACTCTAATAATTCTTTTGACTCCTCTTTAAAACAATAATTTATGAGGGGCACGTGACCATGGCTAGTTTATGGTGAAACGGTTTTCTCCACTTCTGGATTACAACCCTAACCACATTCACAGGAACACTCAGATGTTCAGAAATGCAGCTTTAAATAAATAGGTCAACTACAGCAAGCAGCCTAAATGTACCCACACAGAAGAGGTTAATTATATGCATTACAACTTTATTCAAAAACTTTTTTTTTTTGCTGCATCATCTCATTGTGGAACTACTCATTGGCAGAAGATTGAAGCATATGCAAGGTGTGAGAAATACATAAATCCAGTATGTATCTTTTGGTCTTCCTTTCTAAAGGTCAAAGAAATAAAGAAAAATGCTCTAGCCAAGATTCTTCAAAATAGGGAAAGCTTATAAATCCGAGCATTCATGGTTGAACTGGTTCTAGATTCAAGCAAAATGTTGTATGCAGACATTATAGGCATAGCTTCAGAGGAGCAGTATCAGCGACGGTGTTCTGGTTCACTGTCTGGCTCTTCCTGGTTTTGTGTTTTCTGTTCATATCTAAACAAAGAAGACAATAAAACAATTAACTAAAAATGTAAAACAAAATTAAACAAAACAAAATAATCCAAAAAAATCTAAAATCATGCATTTGTTATAGTTTAGTTCAAATCTTATACAGTAACAGTTAAATTTTACTGCATAAAGCCCTTATTAGATGGACCAGCCAAACCTGGCGGGCCCAGGAAAGGTCAAAGGGGTTAGGCAGCTACAGAGTCTATCAGACTGCTATTAAAATGGAAACATGTATTTATTTCATTCAAATGAAACCTTTACACACATTTGTATGTTCCAAGTATCCACACACTTGTAATAAGGAAATTACTGCAAATTAAAATCAAATAAAAACATAAAAGTACCTTGCATTGACTGTTTTGCACTTTCATGCATCCATTCCCAATCAGACATTGTGGAACATTTTGAGAGACAGCTGAAAAATGTAGTAACTTCTGACTTTTTCAGAGAAATATTTTTTTTGGATTAGGCCATGATAAAATATATGTGTGCAAAACAGGAGATAATGAAACAGATGTAAGTAAGATGCCAAAGGATGGTCACAAATGATTAACTTCATGACATGCATACATATGTTTAAACTTAATTTTAGGGAGAAAAATATTATAAAGGAGCAATAATTAGTTGATTGGATGAACTTTCATAAGGGATATTTAGGCAGTGATCTGTGAACATGGATTAATCAATTTTAACATAACTGAACTGCATTTAAAGCGGGTTCTTGTTATGGATAACTGGCACAACGCTGTCGGTGACAATAACTTACCTTGCTATTTTCTCCAATCTCCGCTGGTGTCTGTATGCTAAAAAAAGTGAGAGGCAAAGTTACTCAAAATCAATTTTTGTTGTTTGTCAGGTCAGGGCACAATATAATGTGTTTAAAATTGTGGACTCAGATAAATAAGATTACATCTCTTCAGTTGTTCAGTCTGTGTACCAGGCTGAGGGGTCAGAGTTTCACTGGATGCATAATTAAAAGTTATTTACCCCTCAGGTTATCCCTGGCACCTCTAAATGTGGCCTTGGCCCCTCTCCAAAAAGACCTAATGAATCCCTCCCCAGGTTCGGCCATGAGGAGGACCAGAGACAGCACGAGAAAGATCATAACACACTTCATCCTGCGAAACAAAACCAATCAGTTAAATCCAACAGAAAGGGTTAAACCTTAAGAGTGAGAGTTTTAGCCATCCTAATTCTGTTGTAAAAGTTAAATCCCAAACTGCATTATTACCTCTCAGCAGGTTGTGACGGCGTCAAATGTTCTCAACGGGCGAAACTAATGCAAATCTAAATCCTATGTGTATTTTTTCAGCTTTTAAAGCTGTTTTTGGTGGGTTGGACTGAGGCTTGTTTCTCAATTTTAATGTTGCATATACTCCTATTGCAAACGTTGAGAAATTGGTCATAGAAGATCCATGTTTCATGTTTGATGGGGAAGATATGTAATCTCGTTAGATAAGAAGCAACAAACGTGGGAATGATCACATGAAGTGCCTTGCAAACGTGTCATACCCCTTGAACTTGTTCACATTTTGTCACGTTACAACCACAAACTTGACTGCACTTTAGCTGATCAGCACACAGTTGTACACAATTTTGAGGCAGAAAGACAATTATGTATTTCATTTCTTTCTAAATACAAAGGTGAAAAGTGTTTTTATAAATTTGTGTGCAGCTCTTCTGAATATATACTTTAAGGAACTAACTTTCACTGCAGCTGCAGATGCAGATTCAGATCTTATGGAGCGTTAAGATGCCTTAGTTTGCATTTCCAGAAACATATTTGTTTATTTCTTTGCAAAATGGCTAAATTGCAGTCAGATTGGATTGGGAAAATCTGTAAACATCCTATCATAGACTCAGACACAGATTTTGGTAATGACTTTAACTGGACCTTTCAAACCCATGAATATGTCTGCAGATGAGTGGAAACCACCGAATTCATAATGGTGGGACAGCGACAAGACGCAGACAGTCACACACATATTATTAGCAATAACAGCATTCATAACATTGCTGTGTTTGTGCTAGGTGGCCCGGATCTTTGGTGTGAGCCAGTCTTATCCATAGTGTGTTTTCAAGTTTAAAACCCACTGGGACGTCATGTTTAGAAAATAAATGTCACAGTTTTTCTGGTACTCAACATGGGGGATGACTACTGGTCTGGGTCTGGGTTTTGGGTCCTCCTTTTTACCTGGTGACTGGTTGGAGTCCTGTTCTGGTTCCTTGTCTGCTTTGAGGAAAGCCCAGTTGTGATAACCACATTAGAGGAACCCATGTAAAGAGTGATGTGATGTGAAAAGAAAGAGAAGGGAGCTGGAAAAAATACCTGCCACACTTTTCAGATGTATATGTATATATATATGTATATAAAAAATAATAATGTATAATTTTCCTTGCACTTCAGCATTGTTTGCTATTATGTGTTTGTGTCTGTCACTAAAATTCTTAGTGCAGTGAAGTTTATGAACACATTTTTAGGGGTATTAATTCTATGTGTCTCGTCACCTGTCTTGCATCTCGTCATGATCATTCGTTTATCTATGTGAAACATCCATGAAGAATTATCCGCAAGAATCATCCGCAAGAATCATTCGCATCAGCAAGAAATCATCATCATCAACATTCCTGAGCACCTCACCATTCACCTCATCATCATCATCTTCCCATTCATCTCACAGAACTTTTGGTAGACCTTTGCGGCACAGGCCCTGTTTTGGTAAGCCTTCGCTGCACTTCTCTTCTATTACTCATCTGGCTGTTCCCTGTTCTTAGTTATCAGTTCAAGTATCTCTGCTTTCTAAACATACAGACGCACTGGCCTCGACCTCTGCAATTTTTTGGGGGAAACATCCCTATTCTCATACACCTGCTTATGCATATTGAAGTATAATTCAGCGTGAATGTTTCCTGCCGAGGTCTGAGCGCCAAAGTCTTGAAATGTTGTATAAATAAAATTCTTCTAATTGTCTCTTCTTTCCGTGTGAGTTTTTCAGATTGAAATAATGTATAATTTTCCTTGCACTTCAGCATTGTTTGCTATTATGTGTTTGTGTCTGTCACTAAAAGTCTTAGTGCATTGAAGTTTATGAACACATTTTTAAGGGTATTAATTCTACGCTGTGCTTGCTTTGAAAGGAGATACGACATTGCCACTGACTCAAAATAGGCTGAAAGTGGTCACCTTGTTACACTTATGTCTGGATTGGTTAGGATTTTTTATTTTTTTTGGCATTTCTGCAAATGTCTTTGTTTAGGATTTCCCCAAAGAATGTTTCTTTTGCATGTTTTAGAGATGGGTGAAAGCTTTACAGCCTCTCTTTGTAGATTTCATCATAAACATGAAGTTGAGTTTTACGCCGTTCAGCCCTATGACAACGCTTTCTTTCACATCTCACTAATGGGGCATTTCTCCATGGAGATTTCTTCCTCCCAGAAACAGCCTTCACTTTAATGGAAGCAATGGAATCGATAATGTCTGAAATATTAGAATGGAAATTATCTACTAACTCATCTATTGTGTTATAGCATTGATTTGAGGTGGAGGAGTAGATTTGATTAAAGGTTTCAGCTGTGTTGTCTGTAAAAGAACGCTTTGTTACAATATATGTTTTGCTAAGTGAGTCGACGGAGTTTGTACTTTCAAAGATAACAGAGAAATTATCCAACAGGGCGACATCAATCACAGAGACGTTGAAAATATTTACACCCTTGCTGACAATCAGGTCCAGAATGTGTCCTCGATTGTGCGTTACTGGTTTTATATGTTGAGTCAAACCAAAGTTATCAAGTATATCATGCATACAGTGGTGTCTGTGATACTGACTACAGAAGTGGAAAGGAAATCAGGCTTCCTCATGTAACTGGAGAACAAATGGTGCTTTCATGGTGAAGTCACCAATAAAACAGAAAAAAAAGACGAGAAGTTGCTTTTTTGAAAATGAGTAAATCGGCGAAGCACAGGTCAGAAAAGTCGCTGGCAACAGCGTAGCTGTGACAGAGAGCGTTAGCCTCCTTTGAGAATGGGGGGGGGGGGGGGGGGGGGGGCATGTATTGTTTGTTATCAAGGGCAAACCGTACCTGTACCAACTCAAAGGGTAGCTATGTTTTTACCCTAAACAAATATTAGTTATTCAATAGGAAACATTTCTGTTCAAAATAAAATATTTCTATATGTTATATATCAAAATAATATTTCGAACTTTATTACCTCAGTAGGCATTACGCCTGTAAAAAAAACAAAAACCCATGAAGGCCTAAAGGTTGCTTTTTTTTCTCTTCTCCCATGCGCGTGTATGACACTGGCATTATTTCAACGTCAGCAAAACTCCTAGAACTTACGCAAGGCACCTTTAACTATCATATATTCCTACCAACAACCAGAAGAGCATATTAAGCAATCACAGTAGTGCAATTATTAATCACAGCGGTGCATTTAATAATAAATTACAAGTTTATTCAGGTAGACATTTTGCAGCATCAAATCATTTTTGCTTTTATATAAACAAATTTCAGTTTCACAGTTATCACAAAGTATGCCGTGCCTTGTTCTTCTCGAAGATAGCAATCTAGCCGTTTAAATCCTTTTTTCTTTTTGTACGAGCAAAAGCCATTTTCTTAAAGCTTATATATCATTAGATGAACTGAATCAACGCTTATATGGTGGTGGGGGACTTTCTGGTGCTTGCTGGTCCTGCATGTCCTGTTGAATGCTGGGTAGAGAAGGAAATACAATATTAGAGCTTTGGCATTTTCTCTACTTTTCAATGGACTAACGGACAGAAATTAATATAACAGTTTGGGGAAACATTTTAAAGATAATTATATACATTTTATTATAGCTCAATCTTTAAATCTATACAGGTAGGTTCATTGAAATATGAGTTCTCAATTACAATAGAGAGCTGTTAGCACATTTTAAAAAACACACAACATTTCAAGACTTACTAAAAACTTTGTTACATTCGTTAATGTCAACAAAGGCTCTATTTTAATACATAACGGGATTATTTTTAAATATTTGAGCATAATGCAAGGTTTTGTAGTCGTTAACGCACAAAAAGCAAACACTGCCACATGCATGATTAAACACAAGCTTGTTACGACCGTCAGTTAAAAAATGAAGGCAGACATCATTTATCCCATTGTGTACTTTTCATAATCAATTTAGGTTGTTTTAAAACAACTTGAAAACAGCTTTGAAAAAAATCTAATTCTGAAGGAGAGCCCTATAAATTCTTGAACTGCCTGAGTGTGATGCAGGGGGTACGGCACAACTTACTTCGGTTGTTGACTTTTGAATGCTGGGCAAGAAGGAAAAAAGTCAATTTAATTTATTCACATGGCAACAATTTATAGCATATGTCTCAAGGCAAAAGAAACAACAAACAAGTTAATTCATTCAAATCAAAGAGAATAAAAATCAATAAAGAAGATTCCAATTTACCATAGTTATTAAACATTGCAGTCAAGTTCTCATCATTGTTACATAGGTATTGTAAAGTTTGTCAGATATTAAAACAGCTTGAAAAATGCTTAAAAGTAGCACACCAATGATTCACCTGCAGCCCAGGTGAATGTAATCAAGTTGAAATTCTCTGACTTAACAAAACAAACAAAATGGCATCTTTTCAGCCTAAGCCTAATTTCCATTTTGTATGGCCTGAAGAGCTATTGCCTATTTTTGACCAAAATTACTTTCAATAATCGATTTCTAATTGTTTAATAGTTTTACTAACCTCTATATCCTTGCTTTGCACCTTTATATACGGCCTTGAAGCCTTTCCATAACTTCCTGAAAAAACAATCTCCTGGTTCGGCCATCAGGACGACCAGCGACAGAACAAGAAAGATAGCAACAAGCTTCATCCTTCAATAACAAAAATGAATGTCAGTGCAAGGTATAAAAATGCGTAATATAAATTGAATGAAGTAAACAAAATAGACGATTTTACCTGTTAAAGGTTGAAACAGAGTCCAACAACTGCTGCCAAAGAACTGAACAGGCTGAGACTTGAAGCTAGTCTGGATTTCTCTCTTTAAATACTTGCTTGTCTCCATGGGATGGTCTGAGGTTTAATGTTCTAGTTCCGTAAACTGACAAAGAAGTGAATATATATTTTACCTTCAGGTTGTAAACTTGGGTTGGATTGGGTGTCACAACGCAAAAGAAAATCATGGTAATCAAGATGCGAGCTTGGAGATAATCTGTGTGTGGCATGACAAAGCTGGCATGCTGCCATGTTGTGTTGTGCAACTTGGTCCACTGAGTTGGGTAAACTCAACCCAAAAGGATCCACCGCACGGAGGTGTGGCTTTCAGACAAAAACCACTCGTCACTGGGGCCTGCAGTGAACCCTAGATTCTGTAGTTGAGTTTTGAGGAGTAGAAGAAATTTTTTCCAAATAACAACCAGGTAATGATAACGTTTAACTGCAATGCTTTTTGCCTGACAGGCCGTGCCTTAGTCAGAACCGTACGTAGCTGGCAGTTTTGGTTTGAAACGGTCAAAATGATGCATGACGACGCACACATGGAGCCTCCATGATGTTCTTTTGCCTTCTTGCTCACTGTGCGACATTTTTCTATGTTCAGTTTGTACATTATGTGCTTCAGGATGCCGCATTGATTTTATTATGTTTTTATTATGTTACAGTTAACTTTAAACAGTATTGCTGGTGAAGATTCTGAGTCATCCAGGTCATAGTCATTCCAAAAAAGTTAAAAACAATACAATTGGACTTTTTCTCGATGTTTGAAGACGTTTCGCTTCCCATCCAGAAAGCTTTCTCAATTCAAATGTCTGGAGTAGTGTGGAGTTCCAAACTTTATAGTACTGCCGAACAAAGGCCTCACCTCCATGCACGTGAACAAAACATCGCTCTTGTAAGCCAGGCCAATAACGACCCTAACAACTCCCCATTACTAAGGGGTGGACCAGTTTCGGTTTAATTTGCATGTTATCTAAGCCATAACAAGGCCTTTGTTGGGCAATAATATTATTGCCCAACAAATAAGAATAACACAGATGATTTTTTTTTAACTTTTCTCAAAGTCAAAAGTTTACATATATCAATATTGCTCTACGCTGAAACAGTTCAGGTGGTGTCATTGTTGTGTGGCTTCTTATAGGTTAATTCATTACATCCAAGTTAATTAGAGACATGACCTGGATTTATTTGAAGTCAGCACTTCAGAAATCATGTGAAAGTCAAAATAAATCCCCCTTTCTGTGGTTTGCTGATGCTTGAAGGCTCTGTGTTTATCTGTAAAACAATTGGATGTCTAATACACTTAGCATCATAGTGTTCAGGAAGGAGACTGGTTCCATGTCCCGGCGTTTAACAGATTTCTGTGCAAATTCTCTTCATCTACATACATCAAAACAAAAGAGAGAAGCATTGAGATCCAGGCTTAAACTGGTAAGAGAGTCGTTATTAGATTAGATTAGATTCAATTTTATTGTCATTACACAGGTACAGGTACAAGGCAACGAAATGCAGTTTAGGTCTAACCAGAAGTGCAATAGCAGCAAGTGCAGGATAAACAATGGTTCCATAAGTACAGGACATGGGTTTTTACAGAATAAAAATAGAGATGGATACTATTATAAACAGAATTTTACTGATAGATTTGTCCTATGAATATGATATGTAGATAACTAGTATTGTGAACTAAATTTACAGCTGGATATGTACCGAATATAACATACAGATGGACATTACTATAAATAGAGTTTTTACAGATATGTACAATAGCATAATATACAGATGGTTGTTGTCAAGAACCAGAGACAGATGGACCCAGTATTCAACCAGACAAGCAGAGGTTAGGTTAAAGAACATTTATTTACAAAAATGCAAAAACAAAAACGGGTACCAGGCCAAAAAGGGGAAGAATGTGTCCAATAACAAAAAGCAGTCACAGATGAAACTATCTACAAAACAGAGGACAGGCTAACTCAAAAATCCAAAGATAAGTCTGATCAGGAAACAGGCGGTCAGAATAAACTCAAGCAGTGGTCAGTTAAACAGGCAAACAAACGTGGAACAGGGAATGCTGGACAAGACTCACCGATAGGGATTGGAAAGACAAACAATGATGTGGCAGATTGCAGGGGGCAGAGGCAGGTATAAGTAAGGGAGTGATCAGGTGAATGGAGTGAAACTAATTAGTTACATGGGTGGAGCTAATTGGGAACAGGGAAGTGCTTGGGAGTAAAACTGAAGCCGATTGGATGGTGACTGGTGAAGGGGAGTGACAGGAAGACAAAAGAATGCTGGCAGGTGAACTGAGTTTAGACTGGTGACAGAAATGGTCTGAGCAGACCGGATAAACTTATAACCTAAAACAAAATCAAACACTAAGACAGAACCAAAAATAGAAACTGAACTTAAGGCAGGAGAGTAAAGTAATTAATCAAATAACAAACAAAACCCATAACCAAACCCAAATCATGACAGAGCCCCTCCCTCAAGGGCGGATTCCAGACGACCTTAATGAAAAAGAAAACAGACTGGACCGGGCGGGTGGAGGGGGTTTCAGGTCGGAGGGACAGAATCAAACAAATGTCCAAACACAAACCAAGAACAAAAAAAACAACCCCCAACAGGGCGCACGGGTGAAAAACAAACCGAAAATGTTTAAAAAAAAAAAGTCTCTAGGAACAAAAAGTCTGGCGGACGTCCCGGAGGACGGCCCCGGCGTGTCAGGTTCTCCGGCGGACGTCCCGGAGCACGGCCCCGGCGTGTCAGGTTCTCCGGCGGACGTCCCGGAGCACGGCCCCGGCGTGTCAGGTTCTCCGGCGGACGTCCCGGAGCACGGCCCCGGCGTGTCAGGTTCTCCGGCGGACGTCCCGGAGCACGGCCCCGGCGTGTCAGGTTCTCCGGCGGACGTCCCGGAGCACGGCTCCGGCGTGTCAGGTCTTCAGGAGGCCGTTGGCGGACCAGGAACCTCAGAGCCCAACGCCTGGAGAGGGAGAAAACAGAAACTGGCGCCGGACTAAAGGTTGGGGACGGCGCCTGGCTACAGGCGACTAAAGGGGGCGCCTGGCTACAGGCGACTAAAGGGGGCGCCTGGCTACAGGCTTCGGGCTGGGCCTGGCTACAGGCTTCGGGCTGGGCCTGGCTACAGGCTTCGGGCTGGGCCTGGCTACAGGCTTCGGGCTGGGCCTGGCTACAGGCTTCGGGCAGGGCCTGGCTACAGGCTTCGGGCAGGGCCTGGCTACAGGCTTCGGGCAGGGCCTGGCTACAGGCTTCGGGCAGGGCCTGGCTACAGGCTTCGGGCAGGGCCTGGCTACAGGCTTCGGGCAGGGCCTGACTACAGGTTTCGGGCGACAGTGTTTTAAAGCTGCGAAGAGCTGGCACTGGAGACAGTGCGTTAAAGCTACGAGGAGCTGGCACTGGAGACAGTGCGTTAAAGCTACGAGGAGCTGGCACTGGAGACAGTGCGCTAAAGCTACGAGGAGCTGGCACTGGAGACAGTGCGCTAAAGCTACGAGGAGCTGGCACCGGACACTGAGTCCTTGAGCTGCGGGGAGCAGGCACCGGACACTGAGTCTTTGAGCTGCGGGGAGCAGGCACCGGACACTGAGTCTTTGAGCTGCGGGGAGCAGGCACCGGACACTGAGTCTTTGAGCTGCGGGGAGCAGGCACCGGGGCTGAGATTGAGGGCGGGTCCTCCAGGACCCCCTCACGGGACTCGATCGGAGGCGGACCTTCCAAATCTCCCTCCTCGTCGCCGAGCGGAGGCGGACCCTCCTGGGTCTTCACGTCGCCCGCTGGCGGCGACCCCTCAGGGACAGGAGCCGAGGAGTCAGCCAGAGCAACCGCTCGCCGGCGTTTGCGGCGGCGGTACGGCTGCGGCAGAGCGCTCCTCCCTTGGATGTGGCGTCTGGGACCAACACCAGGGGGACAAATCGCCAGCCTGGAACCCTCAAACGAGGCTCCCAAGACGACTTCAGGTAAGCGCCTGACATCCTCTCTTGTCCCAAACAAAGCCCAAGTGTCCATCATAATCTTAAGTCCAGATCGCAAACTCGGTGTCGGGTTCATGGTGGGAGAGAAAAAAGAAAAAGAGGAGAGGACAAAAAAAAACAAAAACAACGTACTTGTCTGGCGATGGGTCTGGTTATGGCCACATCATTCTGTCAAGAACCAGAGACAGATGGACCCAGTATTCAACCAGACAAGCAGAGGTTAGGTTAAAGAACATTTATTTACAAAAATGCAAAAACAAAAACGGGTACCAGGCCAAAAAGGGGAAGAATGTGTCCAATAACAAAAAGCAGTCACAGATGAAACTATCTACAAAACAGAGGACAGGCTAACTCAAAAATCTAGTGATGTTACGTTATGTGCCGAGGCTTCGAGGCGTGTGTCGAGTAATGGAGGGGGCGTTTCCGCAATGCGCGTATCGAGGCTTGCTTCATTTAGGGGAGGAGCCGAAAACGATGACGTCCGAAGCCTCGCTGGCCGGCTGTACCACGTGACTGCTTCGGGAAGTGGCTCAGATTGTTGCGCGGGGTTTGACGGCTTTAAAAAGTCCACAAGCTCCATTCAAAATGTGGGTTGTTGTAGGAGAGTTGCGGTCAGTTGAGAGAGTGGATAGAGTTTGGATAGTTTGGATAGTAGAGTTTGGATAGTGGTTATTTAGTTTGAGAAAGTTAGTTTGGTGTTTGGAGAGTTTAGGAAAGAGATACATAGGAGATTTAGGAGTGCGAGGACAGGATAGGACTAGGATGGAGCAGGCGAGAAAGAGGAGGATGTCCCCTATGTGGGAACATTTTGATTTGATAAGCCCTAACAAGGTAAGGTGAACTGAACATTTGCAGATGCATTAGGTTTGCTTATGAGGAACTGTATTTTTCACTGTTATTTTGTGTAAAGGTGAGGTGTTTATTGTGCTCCAAGGAGTTGGGGTACAATAACACCTCATCCATGCTAAGGCACTACCGTGCCTTGCATGAGAATAGGGATGAAACTGGAGCTTCACCCAGCCAAGGTATTTCATTACTATATTAAAAACACACTTTCACAATTTTTGCATGCTGATGTTTGCTTGTTGTGCAAATAAAGATAGGTAACAGACACTGTATTTATTCCCTTTTAACCAGCCACCAGAAAAGCAGAGCTGGATGGAGCTCTAGTCTCCATGATAGTGAAGGATACCCAGCCTTTCACTATTGTGGATGACGTTGGATTCAAGACATTTGTGTCTAAGCTGGATCCCAATTATGTTCTCCCTACAAGGCAGGTATGTGTGGGTCCATACATGAAACGAATGACTACATTATTGTATGTGTCACAATTCAGCAATATGTATGTATGTATGTATGTATGTATGTATGTATGTATGTATGTATAATCTCTTCCTTTAGGCTCTGAAGGCCATGGTGGAGGCCAAATATGAGTCTGCTAAGGCTAAAGTAGAGAAGGTGGCTGCTGTTAGCCTTACATCAGATATGTGGACATTCATCAACATGGATGCCTACCTGGCAGTGACATGCCACTTTGTGGAGGAGAATGAAAAGCTGAATTACTCTCAAGAATTCAGTGGAGGTAATCTTTTGTATTACATTTTGAGATTACTTATTCCTATTAAAACACTTACTAACCTGACCTGTGGTTTCCATTTAGGTAGCAGACTTTGGCAAAGCTTGGACACTAGTGTCATGGAGGCAAAGAGGACTCCAAATGTCTCAGCAGATGCCACCGTAGAGGTCCAGCGCTACCTCTCAGAGGCGAACATAAGCAGGCTGGAGAACCCCCTGGGGTACTGGGCTAATCATCGGTCACTGTACCCCAATCTGTACAAACTTGCACTTTATTTATGCACCCCGGCATCATCTGTGCCATGTGAGCGTGTCTTTTCAAAGGCTGGAGAAGTAGTATCAAAAAAGAGAAATCATTTGAAACCAAAAACTGTGGAGAAATTGTTGTTTCTTAATAAAAATGCATGAAATCATCCAAGTTACACAAGCATCAGCCTATTCATTACCCCCTGCCTAGTTCCATAAGCACTTTCACTGTCCTCTGCCTGATTAAGGCTATGCCATTTTTGTAGAGTCACAGAAAAACATTATTACACAACATGCCATATCACATGACATTCCTATTTTGGGAATAATTACACACAGAGAATACATTCAAACAATATTTTATTGTACACATGTGTTTACATAATTTATGTAGATAAATGATTTCGTCCTACACCTTCTGTGAAGTCATTCCCAAGAGCCATAATAGACAAAAATTAATGCATCACACGTGTTAAGATACAGCTGGCTGTGATTATACAACTTGCCAGTAGGTGGTGCTGTGTGCACATGAACCGTCAAGAAATGAACCTTTTCTCGAACCAGTTGGCTGAGTGGTTCAATGCCTCATGAGGCTTCATCTCGCCATCACTACAAAAATCCAAAGATAAGTCTGATCAGGAAACAGGCGGTCAGAATAAACTCAAGCAGTGGTCAGTTAAACAGGCAAACAAACGTGGAACAGGGAATGCTGGACAAGACTCACCGATAGGGATTGGAAAGACAAACAATGATGTGGCAGATTGCAGGGGGCAGAGGCAGGTATAAGTAAGGGAGTGATCAGGTGAATGGAGTGAAACTAATTAGTTACATGGGTGGAGCTAATTGGGAACAGGGAAGTGCTTGGGAGTAAAACTGAAGCCGATTGGATGGTGACTGGTGAAGGGGAGTGACAGGAAGACAAAAGAATGCTGGCAGGTGAACTGAGTTTAGACTGGTGACAGAAATGGTCTGAGCAGACCGGATAAACTTATAACCTAAAACAAAATCAAACACTAAGACAGAACCAAAAATAGAAACTGAACTTAAGGCAGGAGAGTAAAGTAATTAATCAAATAACAAACAAAACCCATAACCAAACCCAAATCATGACAGGTTGTTATTATAACAGAGTTTACAAGTGAGTATGTACTATGAATATACAGTATGTACAGATGGCTATTACTATAGGCAGAATTGTGAGCATGATATACAGGTGGCTATTACTACAAAATGAATAAATACATTTTGGACAGAAGCTATCTAAATTAAAGTGCAGTGGATGGTAATTGCATATTACAGTTAAAGTACGGTATTGCAAATGTATATGTAAACAATTGGTACTGTGAATAAACAGTCGGCAGTGCAACTCAATATGTTATCTGCAGTGAAAGCAGTTCTGTCCATCATGGGCTGAAAGACCAGTAAACGAGGAAGAAGCTGTAGTTTGAAAAGCAACATAAAACAGCAAATTACGGTTTACAACTGTGGCCGAGAACTAAGATATTTATTTGGTGACATGTGATGTGATTTAATAAATCTTATATCAAAGTGTTTGGTCCTAATGAACACCACATTTGGAGGATAAAGAGAGTAGATACTGAGACATCAACTGAAGACACTGGCCAGAAAGTTAGAGTTTAGACACCGGTAGGTCTTCCAAAAAGACAATGACTCAAAACACACAGCCAAATTAGTTACAAAGTGGCTTAAGGACAAGAACAGTCAATGTTCTGGAATAGGCATCACAAAGCCGTACTCTCAACAGCTGATTTTCTTAGCTGTGCTGGTTTTATCTTTTAAATTACACAAGGAAAGCTGAGTTCATGATAGATCCAAAGTGGAGTGGCCATCCCAAAAGGTGAGCAAGGCAGCCTACAAACCTTCCCCAGTCTATCAGGGGAAATGCTGAGAAGCAAGTGGAGGAATATAACAAGACATTTGACCCAAGTCACATAGTTTACCCCTACTAAGGAAGTGAAGGCATGTTTTCGTTTACCGGGAAAGAGCATGAAGCCCTTGACGATCTTGTAAATGACCATTGCAGGTGCATTATTCTCAGCAGCACTTTTTATGCAGGTGAACTTATTAAATATAGAGCAATGACGCCTGCACATTTTTCTGTCGAGCTATTACTAACACAAGAAGACACTGACATGCTTCTCTTTTAGAGCAATCAGTCTTTAGGCCAAAAAATACAGTGAACCTTTTGATGGTTAAGTAAAACATTAAGGCTAATAAATCTTTATCCAGCGAATACATGTGATTCCAATCAATAAGAAAACATTCAGTTATCACAAGTGAGAAGCCCGGACGTTTGCAACATACATGATTTTGTGACTGTAAAAACATTTGACTTTTCAGCATTGATGTACTTAAATTTCTAGACCTTATAGACTTTCTGACAAGGCCGGATAAAATGTACTTTTTTTAAAGTTGCCTTTTTATAACAGCTGCATGTATTAAATGTCAGGACAAAAAAAATTATAAAACCAGTTTGAACACAATTTGAGATGGCTAAATGTGATTCTGCTACCCAATTTTCTGGATTCATGCTGGCTTCCTGGTCATCGCGCTCTGAGAGATTACTGCTTGCAACAGACTTTCATGTCAAGTCATGCTCAGTCATTATTGCAATATCTGTTGTTTCACTTGTGTAACTCTTTACTTGCAGCATTTTAGTTTTTGAGTTGTTTGAATTGCACCTCTCATACAAATCAGTAAACTCAGTATCAGTACTATTAATGGCTTTTTGAGAACATCAAAATATTTTTTTCGGGGGTACAAGCAAAAAGGTTATTTGTAGTTAAAGAATCTCACATCTTTACCTTGCCTTCTTTATTTTTTTCTCTCATTTTCCCAACACTGCACTGCTTTGTGTTGATCTACCGCATACAATCCTGATTAAATAACTGAACCTTGACTATACACTTTATGTAACCTGCCATTAAATAGGCAAATATAGCTGGAATTTATATTGTGTAAAATTGTTTGCGGTGCCATATCCCGTTTTTATTATAGACTATAAGATGAAAATTAATTAAACAAGAAGTTTTTACAAGAGATTATTTCAAATGTCCAATATTGTACAGTACAACCATTTTTATGATTGTTAAAATTTAGGACGCTTCGTTTGATGTAGAGACCATGTCAGCTCAATGGACTAGAGCATTTAATTGCATTTGCTCATCTTTAATTCAAAATATACATAAACTTTAGAATAATTGACAAAGAATAGAATAATACTTTCTTTTTGCTTCTTGGAATTTGAAATCCTACATTATAAGATTTTACAAACTTGCCCCTTTAACAAATGAAACCTAATCTTGGATCGATGGTAGGATCACTGCGCTTCTTCAGCAAAAATTTATGTCTGCAACGGCATATTTATTTTAGAAGAATGCAGCTGAGAAAAAAAAAAAAAATTAAATCTACATCTGTGACATCCTCAAAAACGTTCTGAATGTTCCACCATGAGGACAACCATGGGAAACACGAATTGTACAGAATTGTAAAGTATGCTTCACCCTAATGAGAAAAGAGAAAATATATTTGGTGAATTAATCTACAATGAGGTTTAATTTTAGTCACTGAGTGGTTAAAATGTGTAACTTTTAACCACAACTGTTGCTTTCTGTAAATCAAAGTTTGCACTTTATCTGATGATGATTTCTTTATAGAAATGCCTATATTTAGAGTCATTGCTCAGTATTTGGCAAAATGACACAAAGGATGGCCGTTGTCCAATTACATCGAGCAATAATTTAGTCTTAACCCCAAAACCAAAGAGCACTCTCACACCTTGTTCTTCTCTCAGAACAATCAGTCAAATGACCTAATCATTCATAAAGACGATCAACAATTTCCACATTACTTGGTAAAAGTTATGATATAACCTTTGTGTTTAACATCTGTCTTAAAAACAGTCAAATCATTAACAGGACCTAAGATAGGTAGCGAAGGCCAGACATTATAACCTCAGAGCTAAACAAACTAAAATGTGTTGTTTCTACTTGCTAATCTACTTTCTATACAGACTAAAAAAATTATTATACCTGTTTGGAAATGTTTATAAAAAAAGTTAATAATTATATGGCTATATTATATTAACCTTTTTAAAATTTCAGTGTTGATGAATGTTGCTGACTACGATAGACTGACGACCCGTCCAGGGTGTACCCTGACAACTAGAGATAGGCACTAGCACCCCTTGCGACCCCAGTAGGGTTAAGCCTGTTAGAAAATGGATGGCTGTATGGATGGATCTTGCTGAGCATTAAGTTTTGGCTGTGTCCTCTTTATTTACTGGGAGTGCTAAAATACCCTTACCTGACTCCGCCAGATGGATTTGCTCCGCATATCCATCTGGAAACCTTCCGTTGAAGTAATTTTGGGAAGGGGCGAAAATACTGGTTAGCTGATTGGCCTATGTTGGTGATAGACGGGCCAAATAAACCAATCAGATCAACGAAGCATATGACGTACTCGTCAACATGCTTCGTCGTCGCTCTGTTACGAGCAACGAGGAAAACACAACCACAAGCCAAGCTACTCTTGCTGCTGCAGGTAAAGGCTCGTTAGCTCAGCAAAGAAATACTCTGTAATTCCGATAAAACTTGCTCGATAGCCACGCTAACGCTAGTTTCATCGGCTGAAGCCGCCGTGTTCTTTAGACTGAACTGTCGCGCTTCCCGTTGCGTCACACCTCAACCCGCCTCAAAGCCAACGCTGATTGGACGTTCGTTTGGTGAACGGCTCCAAATTTTCTTTAACGGAGAGTAGCCAGACTGATCTGCGAGTGAAACCTTGAAAGCTCGCGAGATCAGGATGGTCTCACGAGGCTAAAAATACCCTGGAGGCATGACAAAAGACCAGGGGCATCATGTACAAAGTGTGTCTAGACACAAAAATGATAATGTATAATGTTTCAAGCACAACTCAGGTATGAAAATGAGCAGTACGTGAAAGTGTGTAAAAATCCACACAAACTTTTGACCCCCATTGAAATGTGTGACAGCCACGTGTCGTGCGATTAGGCACTGTTTAAGTTATTTAATGTTTAATAAATAACTCTGTTTGTTAGGTATTGTGCAGTGAATATCAGCCCAAACAGCTGAAATTAGGACGATAGTTGAAAGGAATGATTCGAGCACTGACGTTCTTTTAACAGCAAACTCTGCACACATATAGAATAAATTCAAGTTTAAGATTTTATTAACAGAAATAAATGAACATCCAGAGAACATCACTATAGAATGCTGTTTATCTGAATTATATGGAAGTGTATTGCTGTCACCTTAGAAAATAAATTTTTGCTACTTATATTGTACAAACGTGATCATTATATTGTATAAACGTGATAATTAGATTGTATAAATGTAATCATTATATTGTATAAACTTGATAATTATATTGTATAAATGTGATAACTTTATCCAGATGGTGGCTCTAGTTTTAGTTTGACTCATTTAAGACGAAGAAGAAGAGGAGGAATAATAAGCACTAGAAGAAGTTGGCGTTTCAAGTAAAGTTTTGATTGAAGTGGAAAGGATGGCTAAAAAGGACAGCCCATTGTTGCGATTCCTGCGAAACCGTGGCGTACCAGAGGAGTGTCTCTAACACATGGAAGAACGCGTAATGTATTTGCCCTCCACTCATATTTCAGATATGTTACCTGTCCAGGGTTTACCCCGCCTCTTGCCCATTGACAGCTGGAGATAGGCACCAACACCCGTCGCCTTTTACAGTAAAATATAACTAATCAGGATATTTTTGACATGTAAACTTCAACGCTCAATCAATATCCTCGTGGATTATTCCCTCTGCATGTTCACAGGGGCTGCACAGATTCTTAAGATTTTGTCCATTTTATTTACCAACTTGATGGGTACAGTCTGGGAAATTATTGTAAAAATTCTAAGCCTCCTGATAACTCTTTCCACACGTATGTGGACATTTGCAATCCTCCTTGTGGCAGTTACATCCTCATCAGACAACTGTTCTCCTTTTATTAGATTAGATCAGATTAGATTAGATTCAACTTTATTGTCATTACACAGGTACAGGTACAAGGCAACGAAATGCAATTTAGGTCTAACCAGAAGTGCAATAGCAACAAGTGCAGGATAAACAATGGTTCCATAAGTACAGGACATGGGTTTTTACTGAATAAATATAGAGATGGATACTATTATAAACAGAATTTTACTGATAGATTTGTCCTTGAGTATAATATATAGATAACTAGTATTGTGAACTAAATTTACAGCTGGATATGTACCGAATATAATATACAGGTGGATATTACTATGAATAGAGTTTTACAGACATGTACAATAGCATAATATACAGATGATTGTTATTATAGCAGAGTTTACATGTACTATGAATATATGTAAAGATGGCTATTGCTATAGGTAGAATTGTGAGCATAATATACTGGTGGCTATTACTATAAAATGTATAAATAAAGTTTGGACAGAAGCTATTTAAATTAAAGTGCAGTGGAAGGTAATTGCATATTACAGTTAAAGTACGGTATTGCAAATGTATATGTAAACAGTTGGTACTGTGAATAAACAGTCGGCAGTGCAAATCAATATTCAGTCATAGTTAGTAGTGCAAGGTGCATGTAAACAGTTGTTACAATAGTAACAGTCAGGAGTGCAGGTGAACATTACAGTCTTGTAAATAACAGAATAACAAAATGGAGGTAGGTGTGAGGACGGAGAGGAGAGTCTATCAGTGAGGATTACTCATGCTTGCTCAGTATGAGGGATTGCAGCAAAGCCATGTACAATGCAGATGACTCTCCCTGTGGCTCTACGGTTCCCCAGGAGTGAATGCTGCTTGTCGGGACTTTGATGCAATCAACTGGTTTCCTTATATAGGACATTTTGACCAATCTGTATAATCTGACCCAATCTGTATAATATGATTGAACTTGATTTTGTAAAGTGCCTTGAGATGACATGTTTCATGATTTGGCGCTATATAAATAAAATTGAATTGAATTGAATTGATTAAAGTTCAATAAAGAGACAGCTCTGGGGAATAAGCTGTTCTTTAGTCTGCTGGTTCTGGTCCGGAGGCACCTGAAACGCCTGCCGGAGGGCAGGAGAGAAAACAGTCTGTGGGCTGGGTGAGATGAATCCTTAAGGATGCTGCGAGCTCGATGTAGGCAGCATTTCTTCTGGATGTGCTCAATGGTGGGTAGTGGAGTCCCAGTGATGTACTGGGTGGCTTTCACCACCCAGTACATCACTGGGTGGTGTGTTTTATGGGTAAATTCTGGTAGAACAAGGTTAAATCTCATCTCAAAAAGCAGATCTCCAATGGTAAAGCCTCTGTCTGCTGTCACTTTATTACCAAAACGAAGATATTCCAGGAAGCCAGTGTTTTCCCAGCCACATGCATTCTTCTTCTTTTATCCTAGGTGTGATCCATCACTACCTGTAGAGTCAGCATCTTTCTTCATAGGTGACTCTGACTATGGAGCGGTGCGGTCAGCCTCTGCATCACAGTGGCTGTCATCTGTCAAACACAAGACCGCACAAGACCACATTCAGTTTAGCAAACAGCATAAAATATAAAGACTACTTAAAACTACGCTAACACCAAGCTAAAAGAGCAACACCTATATCATTACTCATACTCATTCAAATAGTCATATCACACACATTACTTTCAGTTTTTACAAACAGCCTGTGCTAGTACCTGGGATGCCATTTGTAAGGTTACACAGTCAAAATCCAACAGCAATATTTTAGGTTCTTTACTGTCATAAGAGGAAAAAAATGGGTTTTCATTTTTAAAGTCAGATTTTCACCACATTATATATTTGCCACAGTTCCATCTAAATATTTAATTATAAAGCTAAATGTTTAGTTTGAAACTATATATGCAAACCAAACATTTAGTTTTCAAATTAAATATTTAACTCTAAATTAAATGTTTAGTTTACAAACTGTTTATTTTGGAGCTAAATAATAAGCTTGTTAATTAAGTATTTTACTTGGAACTGTGACTTATTTATAAATTTATGAATAACAAAAATATGAAAAATTAACTCTGCCTTTTATCGCTTATGACAGGCTAAACATATTTTGCTGTAAATCTTTCATTGTATAACTTTACAAATGGAACCCCATTGGCCTACCAGCAGGGATGAAACATATCCAGATAATAACTTCATTCCGGTGCCAAAGAAACCTCAAGTCACCTGTTTCAACGACTACCGGCCTGTTGCACTGACTCCCATCATGATGAAGTGCTTTGAAAGGCTGGTAAAGGAACACATCGTCTCCAGTCTCCCATCAACACTCGACCCGTTCCAGTTTGCCTACCGACGGAACCGCTCCACTGAGGACGCCATCTCCTCTGCTCTTCACCTGAGCCTGGCACACCTGGAGGAGAAGAACACGCACGTGCGGATGCTGTTCCTGGACTTCAGTTCAGCGTTCAACACCATCATCCCACAACATCTGGTGGGAAAACTGGAGCATCTGGGCTTCAACACACCCCTACGAAACTGGCTGCTAGACTTCCTCACCAACAGACCTCAGTCAGTCCGGGTCGGACAGAACACCTCTGATGTCATCACCCTCAGCACGGGCTCCCCTCAGGGCTGCGTCCTGAGCCCCCTGCTGTTCACCCTGATGACACACGACTGCGACCCCAGGTTCACCACCAATCACATCGTGAAGTTTGCAGACGACACAACGGTGGTGGGCCTGATCAGAGACGACAACGACCAGGACTACAGAGAGGAGGTGGAGCAGCTGGTGGGCTGGTGCAGAGACAACAGCCTGATCCTGAACGTGGAGAAGACGAAGGAGATCATCGTCGACTTCAGGAAAAACCGGCCTCACCACGCTCCACTGCTCATCAACAACTCAGCGGTGGAGGTGGTCAGCAGCATCAAGTTCCTGGGGGTGCACATCACGGACAACCTCACCTGGACTGTGAACACCACGTCACTGGTGAAGAGGGCACAGAAGCGACTGTACTTTCTGCGGAGGATGAGGAGAGCCCGCCTGCCCCCGCCCATCCTCACGACCTTCTACAGAAGCACCATAGAGAGTATTCTGACCAGCTGTCTCTCTGTGTGGTGTGGAAGCTGCAGTGCTTCCGACTGGAAGAACGTGAGGAGAGTGGTGAGGACAGCAGAAGGGATCATCGGGGCTCCTCTTCCCTCCATTAAAGACATTTCATCGCAGCGCTGTGTGTCTCGAGCCCGTAACATCATCAGGGACCCCTCACACCCCCACCATAGACTATTCTCCCTGCTGCCCTCTGGAAAGAGGTTCCGCAGCATCCGCTGCAGGTCCACTAGGTTCTGCAAAAGCTTTTTCCCTGCTGCCATCAGACTGTTGAACTGCTGAACTGCTGAACTGCTGAAGTATAAAAACAGACTGTGTACCACACTAGATTCGCTGATTTGCACATTTGCACATTGTATCGTATCCTGCAAAATTGCTGCTGCACCTTAACCGGAAACGTACTGCAAAACTGTGTACAATGCAACTGTCTACTTTTAAATCACTGCTGCACCTTACTGCATATTTGTTTACATTTGGTTTACAGTGTTTACATTTCAACTGCCTACTGTTCACTGCTGCACTTTATCCGGAAGTCAATTGAAATGTATCCTGTAAGTGACTGCGATTGATCACTGCACTTTATCCTGTACTGTAATTCACTGCAAGGTATCCTGTAGAGTTACTGCAATATTTCTGAGCTGTGGGAAAAACGAAATTTCGTTCTGTATGCACTCTGTGTATACAAAATGACAATAAAGAAAGTCTAAGTCTAAGTCTAAGTCTAACTTACAGAGAAAACAAAGCTAAAATACGGCTGGCTTCATGTGGAAGCATATGTTTTATCAAGATAGACAAAAACTAAGGAATTAGAGTTAAAGTTGGCTAACGTAAACATTCCTAAGCTTACCTGTGTCTGCTCTCCTCTTTGTCTCCTTGGAGATTTTAATGGAACTTCATAGCTCAGCCACTTTTCTGGTATCTGGTGGTCTTCTGTCTGTCTTTTGTCCACAAAATGAGAAGAACAAACATACGGTCACTTCGGTGGTTTCTTCAAATATAAATCTTTAACCACAGGCAATGGGATTTCTCATTCTTCGGCTAGGGGTGAAGGAAGTAGGGCGCCTCGCATCCGCACCTCTTGTACACAGTTGATGATTAAAAGGCTCCTGCTCCACCTAAACCTTTCTTTTACACCAGTTTTTATGACAGCCTATAACTGGACAAACGATCCCGGTCTTCCTCGAAGTCATAATGATGAGTAATTTGGTACGAAGTAGCTACATGAGTCGCTTTTCAGCTAGCTGGCCAGTGACAGGAAGTGACCGACCGGAAGTCTCACACAGAAAACCGTCAACTCAATGTCTCTGTATTTCCGTTGAAAATAAAGTGGATACCGAGCATAAAGTAAAACTTGATCAATTCCTGTAAATTTGCCATTTTACTTCCCGAGTAGATGATGCACATGCTTCTTCTTCGTCTTAAATCAGTCAGGCTAAAAGCATACTACCGCCACCACATGGATAAAGTTATCACGTTTATACAATATAGTTATACCGTTTACACAATATCATTATCACGTTTATACAATATACTATCATGTTTATACAATATACTATCACGTTTACAATATAATGTAAAATATAAGTAGGAACATTTTATTTTCTCAAGTGACAGCAATTTGCTTCAGTAGAATGAACACTATATTTCAATCGACCAATCATCTTTGCTAGGATAGTGAAACTTAACTATACTACTAAACAAAATTAAGATAAAAAGAAGCTAAGGAACTATGTAGGTTCTTCTTAGGATCTTAGCTGTTCCTAAGATTGTGCCCTTCTGGACTGAGACGTCTGATGTTTCTCCAGGTATCTGTTGGAGCCACTTGTCCAGAGTGGGGGTTACTGCCCCAAGTGCTCTGATGACCACGGGGACTACAGTAACCCTAATCAGTAGGGCTATATAAAGAGACTGTGGGAAACATGTATGTGAAAAAAATAAAAATAAAATAAATAAATATATATATATATATATATATATATATATATATATATAGATAGATAGATAGATAGATAGATAGATAGATAGATAGATAGATAGATAGATAGAGAGAGAGATAGCCAAAGGTATCTGTTCCCCTGCCTTGACTCGCACATGAGTTTACCGATGAAACGATTAATAATTTTAATTGTGATTAATCACATGTTTTATCTTTTTATTTTTGAAAGTGTAAAAGCCTATTTGGGAATTTTAATATGCAATTTTGCAATAAATAACACTTGTAAAAAACATGCTTGTACAAAAAAAAATTTTTTTTTTATTTTCAAGCACTTTTCAGAATTGGAATGATAACATCCTGGTGCCATAAAATGTTAAACTCTGGCCTATAATGGCTAAATCGCTAATCATAATGCCCTTATGTTTACACAGTGTGTAAACAAATATGTAAGTAAATCAATATTTCATGACAAAATATTTTTTTTCCCCTCTTAAACAAAGATAGACATGATATTAAGCATTTACATATAAAGTAATGCTAATTTTACATTTTAACAAAGTCACAAGTTTTATTAATTTTTTCACTCTCTCACACACATACTGTATCTAATTCTGAGCTTTCACACCAACAACAATAATTTCTTCATATATTTTTGCCTGCTGTTTATATCCACAGCCTTGAAAAGGGTTTGACATTTCTAGGTCATTCCAGAGTCTTAGAATCTCTGCTCAAAATAGTGATCTGCACCGTGTAATCTACTTTCAGCAGTTATCATCAGTTATTGCAAACGTAAACTGCAGAAAATATGGGTAGAGTTGCTCTTCCTGCCTTTACTCTCTTGGCTCCTATGTCAACCTAGAGGAAGATGCGCTCCAGCGCGACATGAGGCGGAGGGATATTTCAGCTGGTTATACTCACTGTGTCTGTAGTGCGGCAGCGTCACTTATTTTAGAGCCCAAATAAGCAACTTCACTTTCAGAAACAAACCCAAAAAAACTGAAACCCGCAACTCATGAAATTTACAAGCGACTTTAGAAACAATAAGCCCAAAGTTGCATGAAATAAACAGACTTAGCAACAGTGAGTGCGGGTCTCTTTTGCTACTGTCTCCAGAATTCTTGGAACTATGGAAAGCAAAAAAAAAACAACGCGATTAATGCGTGTAAAAAAAAAAATGTCGGCGTTATGGTCTAACAGTTAACAACTATTAATTAAGCAAACCAGCATTATTTAATACTGTTTTATTAATTAAGCAAACCGGCATTATGATAGTTCTGCGATACTGTCGGTAGATGGCGCCATGTTTGTTTATATCTGGTCATCGTGCTTGGTGCTGGGGCTATTTCATCCACAAAAAGGACCATCAAAACATTATCATGATGGAGCCTTGTATATAATTTCACTTTATCAAACGGGTTTTGGTCCTTCTTATAAGCATATATTGTAGCTATATACCTTTAAGTATCACCCCATTCTTAACCCATAGGGTTCAAGAAGACATTGGTCCACCCTTTGCCACAGAGTTTCCTTTTTTCACCTCCGGAATATCGCCAAAATTAGAAACATTCTGTCCAGGAGTGATGCTGAAAAACTAGTCCATGCATTTGTTACTTCAAGGCTGGACTGTTGTAATTCTTTACTATCAGGAAGTCCACAAAATGCAATTCAAAGTCTTCAGCTGATCCTAAATGCTGCAGCAAGAGTTCTGATGAAAATCAACAAGAGGGATCATATTTCTCCAATTTTAGCTTCCCTTCATTGGCTTCCTGTTAAATCAAGAATAGAATTTAAAATTCTTCTTCTAACGTATAAAGCCCTTAATAATCAAGCTCCATCATATATCAGAGCTCTGATTACTCCGTATGTTCCTAACAGAGCACTTCGCTCTCAGACTGCAGGTCTGCTGGTGGTTCCTAGAGTCTCTAAAAGTAGAATGGGAGGCAGATCCTTTAGCTATCAGGCTCCTCTCCTGTGGAACCAACTCCCAGTTTTGGTCCGTGAAGCAGACACCCTGTCTACTTTTAAGACTAATCTTAAAACCTTCCTTTTTGACAAAGCTTATAACTAGAGTGGCTCATGTTACTCTGAGCTACCTATATAGTTTTGCTGCTATAGGCTTAGGCTACTGGAGGACATCAGAGCCTATTTTTCTCACTCTACTGATTTCTACTGTTCTCCAGTCTACTGTTCTCCAGATTTGCATTGCATTACATTGAAATGACTGTTGTCATTTCAGCTTTTAACTTTTTGTTCTCTCTCTTTTTTCTTCATAGTAGGTACACCTGGTCTGACGTTCTGTTGACTGTGAAATCATCCAGGGAGGACAGATCACCGACTATTACCATCTAATGTAGAACAGATTACTAGATCAATGTGTGCTTCTGTGCTTTTTTTGTCTCTCTTGTTGTGTCTCTGCTCTGTCTTCTGTAACCCCAGTCGGTCGAGGCAGATGACCGTTCATACTGAGCCCGGTTCTGCCGGAGTTTTTTTTTTCCCGTTAATGGGTGGTTTTTCTTCCCACTGTCGCTTCATGCTTGCTCAGTATGAGGGATTGCAGCAAAGCCATGTACAATGCAGACGACTCTCCCTGTGGCTCTACGGTTCCCCAGGAGTGAATGCTGCTTGTTGGGACTTTGATGCAATCAACTGGTTTCCTTATATAGGACATTTTGACCAATCTGTATAATCTGACCCAATCTGTATAATATGATTGAACTTGATTTTGTAAAGTGCCCTGAGATGACATGTTTCATGATTTGGCGCTATATAAATAAAATTGAATTGAATTGGTTTTAGTGAGTTTGGTAATATGATTTTTTACCATTCTTCCAGAAGCAGCTGCTCAGAAATGGAAACCAAATGCACAAGGCTCTCTATTCTCTGCTCTTGAGCTAATCTGAAGGTCACATGAAGTTTGAAGGTCTGTTGCAATTGACTCTGCAGAAAGTTGGCGACCTCTTCAAATTATGAGCCTCAGTATCCTTTGCACCCGGTCAATTTATGTGGCCTCTCACTTTGTGGCAGAATTCCCAGTCACTTCCATTTTATTATAATACCACTGACAGTTGACTGCCGAATAGTTATGAGTGAGGGAATTTCTTGACTGGACTTGTTGCACAGGTGGCATCCTATCACAGTACCACGCTGGAACTCACTGAGCTCCTGAGAACGACCCATTAACTGGACCACCTGCTTTTAATTGTTTGTGTGCACAAATACAGGATGTATGCAATATAGTATATATACTGTCTATACCTTTTGCAATCTCCCACCAGATCTTGACCAGGGCATCACTTAGCTCCTGGACAGTCTCATAGAATATCTCCCCTGCTCTTGAGATTTTTTTGGGAGATACAGCAAACCTTCTGGCAATGGTAAGCATTGATATGCCATCCTTGCAGAATCTGACTGCTTGTACATCCTCTGTAGACTCCAAGAATCACCTCATGCAACCAGTGGTGACACTGACCCTGTTCTAATGTCCAACTACCGAAAACAGTCAAAAAGTTAGGAGGGAAAATGTCTGGCCTCATCCTACAAAACCATTCCTCTCTTGGGGTAATGTCCTAGTTGCCCCTTTAGTGCAACTGTTATTAATTTAATCAAAAGGTGACATTGATTGAAAAAAAACCCTGAGCTGACAAGATCAATATTCCAAAAGTTTAAGACTTCTTATACTCTGATTAGAAAAGGTTCCTTTACTTTTTTTGAGCTGTGTACACATTCACAAATTTCCTGCCAACCACCATCAGCATCTACAACAACTCATTGAAGAAATCCCTGTTATATGAGTTAAAACCACATTTAATTTGCCTTTGGGATTAATAAATGCATTTTTGTATTAAACTGAATTATTTTAATAGCTCCATTTAAATTATCTTCACATGACCTATGCATTCTTTCTCCTTATAGTGAATACTTTGTGGCAAATGCTTTGCTGCAGTTACAATATACATGACAGTCTTAACAAAGTGCCTGCAAAAGTATTCACCTACTTCGAATTTTCCTGTGTTGTTGCCTCACTATCTTAAATTAAATGGTGCAAACTTTCCAACAATGCATTTTAATTTGTGGAACATGCCCACAACTTTGAAGATGTGTGCCCTATTGTGAAACAAGCAATGTATACAGAACTGATACAATAACACAGGCAAGAAGATTGATGCTTGAAATACGTTTAGAAGCAGGAATTAAAAGCTTCTACAGAATCGCCTCTTGAGTCTAATCAAAATGACGATGTGCAGACTGGTATTTGAATGAACGTTTATCAATCTGCTGCTTGTCTTGCTGTTCCTGGTCCAGTTGCTGCTCATCCAGTTGCTGCTGGTCCAGTTGTTGCTGGTCCAGTTGCTGCTGGTCCAGATGCTGCTGATCAAGGAACTGCTGGTCCAGTTGTTTTTGGTCCAATTGCTGCTCATTCAGTTGCTGTTGGTCTGCTTGTTCCTCTGCAAGTTTCTCTTTCCCATGAATTAAGCTGACAGGGGAAATAAAAAAAAAAGTTCAAAGCACAATGTAACAAGGTAGCTGACTTTATGATTAACAAAATGTTTTCACAGATTGACTCATTACGCCAGCAGATTTGCAAATAACTGAGAGTTTTTACCGGTGAAAAAAACTACCAATTGAATGTATAATGTGTCCAATAAAGCATTCTCCAGGTTGAGCCATCAGGACAACCATGGACAAGACAAGGAAAACTGCAGTGGACTTCATTCTGTGATAAAAGACACAACACAGACATTAATCATTTATACAACATGGCAATGAAATATACTTTTTGGTGTTTTGTACATAAGGCTTAAGCTGACACTCTCTGCCTGGTATACCATGTAAAATTGTTCTGGCTTGTGTTTGTATGTTTGACAGAATATATCTTGTAAAAGTTACTTATAGCTTTGAGAAATCTGGATTAAATGGATTACAAACATGTTTGTTAATCACACTTTTTCTAAATGGTAAATATCCTGGGTTCTCAGATGAATGTGGCTAAAAAATAAGATTTAGTTCTTACCTTTTTACTGAGAGATCAAAATGCTGTTTACTGTGCTAGAAGACTCAAATGATAGTTATCTGCATCCTGGTAGAATGCAGCACCCCTGTATATATCTGCATGACTAAGATAATTATAAGATTGAGAAACACCTTGTGATTTTGCAAAAACGGGTAACCATGATGACTGGCATCTGGGCCACAGAGTATTTCACCTCAGTTTTAATTTTACCAACAGGGTAGGTATTTTAGTGTGGGATTATTGATAAGTCCCAGGTATCTTCAATTACGATGACCTGGTAGGAGCCCTTGGGGTCCACTCTTGGACCCTTCCTATTTTTACACATTACCTGTGCATGTCATTTGCAGGTACAGCATGGCTTTTTATATTACTATTCAGATGCCACCCATCTTTACATCTTTTAATTGTCCCAAATCACCAGGATTCAAGATCTAAATCCTGAGTTGCAATAAAGTTCCTGTTGTTAAACATGGACAAGAATGTGGCGATCTTTGTTTCAATGCATCAGACAGTAAGCATCGTCCGTCACTGACACTCGAGGTGGGCCAAACCATAAAAAATGTGACTTTAATAAATGATTGGCTAGGCAAGCCAAGTTTATTTATAAAGCACGTTTCAGTAATAAAACAATTGGAAGTGCTGTACATGAACAGAACAAAAAGCAGACATAGGAAAGAAAACATTACAGAGACAGGAAAACATTGCAGAGGCAAGCACATTGCATTGTAACAGCAGCAGGTCTGATAAAGTAAAAGAGAAGTTGGATGACAAACTTCAACATTAACAGATAAAGGCAACTCTAAACAAATTAGGTTTTAACCTTGATTTAAAGCAACTCAGGGTTTCAGCATTTTTACAGTCCTCTGGGAGTTTGTTCCAGATTAGTGAAGCATAAAAACTAAATGCTGCATTTCTGTGGTTGGTTCTGTTTCTCAATATATAGAGAGTGTAATTGAGCAAGAAGACCTGAGTGGTCTGGAGGGTTGATACACTGATAACAAGTCTGTGATGTATTTAGGTGCTAAGCCATTTAGGGATTTATAGACTAACAGAAGTATTTTAAAGTCTATTCTTTGAGATACAGGGAGCCAGTGTAAGGACTTTAGAACTGGGGTGATGTGCTCTACTTTCTTGGTCTTAGTGAGGACGCGGGCAGCAGCGTTCTGGATCAGCTGCAGCTGTCTGATCCACTTTTCAGGCAGACCTGTGAAAACACCGTTGAAGTAATCAATTTGACTAAAGATAAACACATGGATTAATTTTTCCAGATCCTGCTGAGAAATCAGCCCTTTAATCCTGGTAATGTTCTTCAGGTGATAGAAGGCTGACTTTGAAATTGTGTTTTGATGCTTTTGGAGCTTCAGGTCTGAGTCCATCACTACACCCAGATTTCAGGCCTGATCAGTGGTTCCTAGCTGAAGCTGTGTGCTAACTTTTGATCTCTTGTCTATTTATCCAACAATTATTACTACAGTTTTGTTTTTATTCAACTATACAAAATATTGGTACACCCATGCATTGATTTCTTCTAAACATTTACTCAGCTCTTAAACATAAACTTATACAACTTTATTGTCATCTTGTATGTACAGAGTGCATACAGAACGAAATTTCATTGCATACAGCTTACAACAGTGTAATGGGATTGCAGGTGGAATAAGGCAACATTACAATATAAAGTGCAGCAGTGATGTAACAATGCAGGAGAAAAACCGTGTGCAAAAAGCAGTGTGCAGAAGAAAGTTCAACATTTTTTTATGTGCAAAAATAATGGTGCAAAAAGGCAATTGTATGAAAAAGCTTGGGGCAGCGCAAAACTGTAATTTCCCTCTGGGATTATTAAAGTATTTCTGATTCTGAAAATAATATGTGCAAAAATGCAGTAAGCATTGAATTATGTACTATTTAAATGGATTATAAAAGTTCGGCAACGTTGATAGTGCCAAATAATGATGCAAATGTGGTGCAGAGTCCAGTTTATAGTTCAACAGTGAAACAGTCTGATGGCTGCGGGGAAAAAGCTGTTGCAGAACCTGGTGGACCTGCAGCGGATGCTGCGGAACCTCTTCCCAGAGGGCAGCAGGAAGAACAGTTCATGGTGGGGGTGTGAGGGGTCTCTGATGATGTTACGGGCTCGGGACACGCAGCGCGGTGATGAAGTGTCCTTAATGGGGGGAAAAGGAGCCCTGATGATCCTCTCTGCTGTCCTCACCACTCTCCTCACATCCTTCCAGTCGAAGGAGCTACAGCTTCCACACCACACAAAGAGACAGCTGGTCAGGATGCTCTCTATGGTGTTTCTGTAGAAAGTCTTGAGGATGGGCAGGGGCAGGTGGGCTCTCCTCATCTTCCGCAGGAAGTACAGGCGGTTCTGTGCCCTCTTCACCAGTGACGTGGTGTTCACAGACAAGGTGAGGTTGTCTGTGATGTGCACCCCCAGGAATTTGGTGCTGCTGATCACCTCCACAGCTGAGCTGTTGATGAGCAGTGGAGCGTGGCGACTTCAGTTCTTCCTGAAGTCAACGATCATCTCCTTTGTCTTCTCCACGTTCAGAATCAGGCTGTTGTCTCTGCACCAGCCCACCAGCAGCTCCACCTCCTCTCTGTAGTCCCGTCGATGTCGTCTCTGATCAGGCCCACCACCGCTGTGTCGTCTGCAAACTTCACGATGTGATTGGTGGTGAACCTGGGGATGCAGTCGTTTGTCATCAGAGTGAACAGCAGGGGGCTCAGGACGCAGCCCTGATGGGAGCCTGTGCTGAGGGTGATGACATCAGCGGTGTTCTGTCCGACCTGGACTGACTGAGGTCTTGGATGGGTCACCTGGTGACATGGTGATGTAGAGCTGTGTGTCATCTGCATAGATATGGTAACTGATGTTGTTTTTAATGATCTGAGCTAGGGGGAGCATGTAGATGTTGAATAGGAGGGGACCCAGGAAGGACCCTTGGGGAACCCCACATGTTATTTTTGTTGTCTGTGATGTAAAGTTACCACCTGACACAAACAATTGACTTTGGAAATGTATAGACCCTTAGGGATGATCAGGTCTAAAATATGTCCCTGTTTGTGTGTTGGCTGTTTAACATGTTGAGTTGGTGAAGATTCTCTGTCATTCAGGTCATGGTCATTCCAATAAAGTTAAAAAACAAATCAACTGGACTTTTTTCCGGAAAAATTTACTTTTGTACAGCTAATAAGTTCGATTCTCAAATACAATAAATTTGGTTCCACAATAGAACAGTTACACTGTGGCCCTAAAACATACAATTGTTATCTACTATTTTGGCCATCAAATCACTGTTAGCACAGTCTGCAGTATATTGCTATTATGGATGACGTAGCGATATTCAGATCAGATTATACTGTAACACTCTTCTAACTCTGCGTTATATCTTATAAAGAAGGATGACCTCGGGTAGAACGAGAATCTTTATTAGACGACTGTTGTGGCAGAGAAAGAGGAGGAGACCTGCTCAGCACATATAGCCTTTAACCTACATAACAGTAATTTTGCTATGATCGAAAGTCCTTAAAAAACGTCCTCGTTGTTCCAGCCATGACTGAGGAAAAATTATACTCATAAAGGTCTAAAGATCAGTATCATCTTCCCTCCACTTCTGTCCTACCCTTACACAACTGCGGTCCCTGGTGCTCAGGCAGAAAGAAGCTGTGCTTTATTTTTATTTATTTATTCCAACAGGAGCAGAATAGAGGTTAGGCTGGTGGTAAGAAATGGGGTTGGGGGCACTGTAAAAGTAGCTAAGGAGATGTAACGCCATCAGCTGCGCGTTGTCCATCCTGTTTCTCCGGAATCTGGATGAGTGGCAGGATATGGATACATCTCTGCATTTGTCTGTTTGACCGCTGTCTTCTTGCCGTCACTCGCTGGACCAGAGTGGTACTGCAGTTTTTCCTCACAACGCCCCATACATCATTGGGCCTGTTTTACATAAATGGCGCCTAGCAGATGAAAACACAAAACCCCAAAAGCCCTAGACTTCGGTTTACCCCGGGAAACCAAAGCCTAGGGCTTTAAATCCTAGGGCCTTTAATGGAAATGGGACTAATGTTGACTTGATGTCTTCAGTGCATTATACTCAGGTTTTCTGTATGGTTCACACTGTATTTTTAGTTAAATTTACTCAATTATGTGGTATTTGTGCCATGTCAGTTCAGACGTAATTGAAAATATTAGTACATTTACTAATTATTCATGTTTCAACAGATTTGAAAGTTTTAAAATCCAAGCATTTTTAGTTTTGCACTAATTTAATTAATATGCAAAAGTATCTTTTCAGAGTGAACCGTACATTTTGTATATAACCTCAAACTCAAGTTTGCATGTCAGCATGTTGTGATTTGTGAATCTTACGAGACTCCTTGAGGCCAGTTCAGTTTTATCCCATAAATATTTGGAGACAGTCATACTTGCTTTTATCTAGTGTCTTGGATGACTTGCTCGTAATGATATTCATCACGCCAAATTAACAGAGCACTGACAGTACCACTTTCTGACCTGAAAGCAAAGGATTGTTATGGTTGCCAGGTGCCATTGTGCCTCAATGGGGAACTTTGAACTTGGCAGCTCTGTACCCTTCTGTTTAAAGATAAAAAAACATCTTTTTGAAGTGGTTTATTCATTTCTTTTCTCATCAGAGAAGACATTATTTTTGTGTTGATCAACTGCTATTCTGACAAGCGAATATATATATATATATATATATATATATATATATATATATATATATATATATATTTTTTTTTTTTTTTTTTTTTTTTTTTTTTTCCAGGAAAGGTTTATCTAGGTAAATACTAAGAGATTTCAAAACAGCCTGTGTTCTACCTGCTTTAACTAATTAAAATGACAACGTGCAAATTTTTCTTTCAGTGAGCATTTTTCCAGCCGCTCTTTCTGCTGCTCATCCAACTGCTGCTGGTCCAATTTCTGGTCCAGTTTCTGATCCAGCTGCATCAAAGTCTGGTCTTGCTGCCTCTGGTCCAGTTGATTCAGGTCTGCTTGTTCTTTTGCATCCTTCCCATGAATTAAGCTGGCAAGAGAAGGAATGTTTCAACGAAACGAGTCATTTATAATTGAGGTAATTAAATGTTTTTGTACTAATAATATTGGGTGTGATAAAAAATCAAATTCAAATCTGATCAGGGCAATAGAAAGACGTTTGGTAGTTACCTAGCAATGGCACTAATGGCATGGCCAATAAGCGCTCAAATAATTCCCTCTCCAGGTTGAGCCATCAGGAAAACCATGGATAAGACAGGGAAAACTGCAGTGGACTTCATTCTGTAATAAAAGACAGTGCACACATTAATCATTTATACAACATAGCTATGAAATATCCACCCTGTGTCTTTCTGCATGGAGTTTGCATTTTATCCCTGTGCATGCGTGGGTTCTCTCTGGGTACTCCAGCTTCCTCCCACAGTTCAAAAACATGACTGTTAGGTTAACTGGGCTCTCTAAATTCTCCTTAGGTGTGAGTGTGTGTGAGAATGGTTGATTGTCCTGTCTATCTCTGTGTTGCCCTGCGACAGACTGGTGACCTGTCCAGGGTGTACCCCGCCTCTCGTCCATTAAATGCTGGAGATAGGCACCAGCACCCCTCGCGACCCCAACAGGGATAAGCGTGTCGGAAAATGGATGGATGGATGGATGGGCTATGAAATATACTTTTTGGTGTTCTGTACATAAGGTTTAAGCTGACACTCTCTGCCTGGTATCCCATGTAAAATTGTTCTGGCTTGTGTGTATGTTTGACAGAATATATCTTGTAAAAGTTACTGGCTTTGAGAAATCTGGATTAAATGGGTAACAAACATGTTTATCCTGCTGCATCCTGGTAGAATGCAGCACCCCTGTATATATGTGCATGACTAAGATAAACATTGAGAAACACCTTGTGATTTTGCAAAAACTGGTAACCATGATGACTGGCATCTGGGCCACAGAGTATTTCACCTCAGTTTTAATTTTACCAACAGGGAAGGTATTTTAGTGTGGCCATTGATAAGTCACAGGAATCTTCAATTACTATGACCTGTTAGGCCTAGGGGTCCGTTCTTGGACTTGGCAATGATGAGTCCAGCATGTGGGCCAGACAGTTAGCCATGTAACACGCAACCAAAGTTGGGTAAGACTGGTCTTCACTTGCTGAACCTCAACATTTCATATGATTTCAAGTGAATTTGTGATAAGACGTCACCATACGTACGGGCTATTTCACAGTATGGTCTTCACTGGATCTTTTCATCGTTTACATAGCTAAAAGGGGGCCCATTGGAGTATCCTGACACACTGTAACTTTAAAAAAGACCAGAGCCAACAGTCTGGATTGATGATGCAAAGCCTTGTGTTGAAATTAACCCTTCTCCAGTTGCTGCTTGGTGTCCAGTTCCTGCTCGTACATTTGCTGGTCTGCTTGTTCCTCCGCTTGTTTTATCCAGTCTGATTCTACCCCTAGGAGAAAAGGTGATCAAAAGAAAAGAAGTTGGAGAGTTAAAGAAACTTTATTATAATTAGTAGTTTTTCGTTCCCTCACTAATCTTAGTATAAAGTGCATTGATTCTAACAGCAGTGATGCTAACAACAGTAAACTCCCTGGGCAGGTAGAAGGGTCTGCAGTTAACAGTCAAAAGCTCCATGTCCGGAGAGCAGTAGCTGGCGACAGATCTAGCATTTTTACACTCATTGTTGTAGGATGTAAACACACAGCCCACGCCCTCGGCATTTACCGCTAAGTCCGCTGTTTCTGTTGGCACGGAAAATAGCGAGCCCTTTCAGGCTAACGCCGTTGTCCGGTATCGATGAGTTGAGCCATGTCTCCGGCAGAATGAGAGCGCAGCAGTTTCCAAGCTCCCTCTTTGAAGAGAGTTCAAGTTGTAGATGATCTATTTTGTTGTCCAGTGAGTGGACTTTGGAGAGCAAGATGGATGGAAGCGGCGGTTTGCAGGGGTTTGCTTTTAGCTTTACTGCTAGCCCACCTCGACAGCCGCGCTTCCGCCGCCGGTCACAGCGCCTTCGCTTGCTCCTACTCCGGCATGTGCTGCTCGGCGAGTCCGCTGCGTTGTGGGCCTCTGGGACTTGTGCCCGAAGTACTCCGGAGCCACGTAAACAATCTAGAATAGTTGTATTTATAAATCAAAAAACACTTGATGACCGTAACGGTCGTATACTAACCTACTGGATCGATGTATAGTTTGTAGTGTGCTAGGAGGCATATTTTTGTAGAAATGCTTGCAGGTTGTCGGGAGCTGTACATAGCCTCAGCCGTTACAGGGTGCCGCCATCTTGTTGTTATATTTTGATTTATATTTTTGAGTTTCATCCTCATCAGATACATTTAAGACGAAGCGACTCCTGACCAGAACTCTTTGTTCTCCTTACCCCAAACTACCGTCAAGTGCAATTTGATATCACTTGGTGTAATATGAACTAGTGGCTTTTGAAACTATTTCTCATCAATCAAGTTTTGCAGAGAGTAGTAATGATTTGTACAGCTGTGTTTCTGAACTTCTGAAGGTTCCAGTGAGCCTTTCGGACCCATAATCCAGAAGTAGAACATAATTTCACTATAACCCATATAGCTGCCCCCCATAAAATATCAGACAGAGGAGTCAAATGAAGATTCAAAAAAATTGCCCATAGGACCAAGGAGTACTTGCAGAGGGCTTCAGAAAGAAATGGAAATAGTAGGTTTTGGTTTCCCCATGAAAAAAAGTATTTTTGAAGTTTGCTGCCTAAGATTTGGACAGTCAATACTGGCAAAATATAATCTGGTCCATAGCTAAACCATTTTGATGTTATGGAATACATGTTTTGGAATATATATTCTTTGATTCCTAGCATGTCTTGTATCTTGTCAAATTAATTTTCTGGACTGCATGACTGATGAGATGACAACTCTTAAATTCACTGTGACTAAACAGCAGTTTATTTCTGCTAAGAGCATCATGCTCAGCCAGTGATCGTTCTCCTCTACACTGATGTTCAGGGTTACTTTTAGAAGATTTGTGAAGGCGGCTTTCCGATACGTCAAGGTGTCAGACATCATAATTACAACTCAAAAGGAGATTTTAGTATCATCATTTAACTTTACAATCAGGGGGTCGAGCAAAGGATTAGCTTTGACTTCAGTCTGTGGTAGCCACAACAACAGCAAATACAACTGGAGCTGTTATCTAGAGGGATTTTCCAATGAGGAGCAGTGGGTATCTCTTCTGGCAGTGATATTTAGCTCACCTGTGGAGTTTTTAAAAAAATCCTTTCTGAGGATGATTTTAGAGTTTTTTTCTGGTAGGCTTTTTTTAACAGGAAAAAATAACCCCAGCATTAAAGCCATAATAGCACACAACTCTGTGCATTACCGTTGCCTTGTTGTATCTTTGGTAGTTGTAAAATTAAGTGCCAGTGGAACAAAAAAATATTTTCCTGGTGAGACATTCGTCTCAAGTTCGTCTTTCCTTGCCCTTCTGAAAATTAGTCATTGTTCATTCTTTCCATTAATTTTTCCCTTTGTGTGTAACCTCTTTACTTTTTTACACTGAAGGTCCTGTAACTGTGTTCCATATTTCTGCATCTAATTAGCACCAGTAAAAGCTATTGGTCTTTGTTAAACAGTTATATATATATACAGACAAGCTGAAAACAGTCTATATTTAAAAGAATACATGAATCGCAAATTACAGGACAGGAATGATCACGAATGACACCACTTTTGCTTAAGCGCCTGGAGAAAGCACGAGTTGCCCGGATGTTCGGGAAAGCAGAGTACAAACTTAGAATAGCAACATCCTCGATATGTCATATCTTAAGAAGAGAGACTCTGAATGAGAGCAACCACGGAGACAGACAGTTAAAGAGTTTATTGACAGGCTGCGGTCTGAACTGAAACAGTGCTGGCTGGTTGGGGTTTCTGGGCTCTGCTGGGGAAGATGAGGAGACTGGTGAATAACAGGAAAGTGCTGATGAGAACTGTGCGGAGCGTTGGGACTCACTGAGAGGGAGGCTTGGTTTGATCTTGGGAGGGTGGTGTCCAAAGGTCTAGGCTGAAGGTACAGGTCCGGTTGGTTCTCTCCAGGTGGTGATGTTGGAGGGTGGACAGGTAGGTGAGCTCAGGCAGGAGGGCTAAACTATGAAACGATCCGAGGCTTTCACGGATTCTTGATAGGTTGGCTAGGAGTGTCTCAGACGAGGATCCAGAGTTATGTAGGTTTGGCGAGGTGTGTCTCAGACTTGGGTCCGCTGTTCTAGGAGGGAAGAAACAGAGACTAGGAGTTAGGTTCAGATTCACGAGGAGACAAGGTAAGGAAGTGAGTCAGTCTGTACCACGCAGAAGCGCTAAACAACTGACGCCCTACTCTTGGTTTCAGCTCCTTATGAAGAGCTGCAATTAGCGATGATGTGGTGCACCTGCCCGTCACGCCATGCTGGGGAGAGCGAGGAAGAAACCAGACCTGCACCTAGACCTAAGAGTATGACATGATACAAATGATTTTGGAATTTTCAAATCAGGAGACAGAAACGGATCAGATCACGGGCAGGCAGGCAGACAGAAAACGCTAGATAAGACTCAACAGAGGTTTGTAATGATCTGGCAAAGAAGAGCAGGCTGAGACGGGTATAAATAAGGGGATGAACAGGTGACCAGAGTTGAAAACTAATTAACTGCAACATGTGGAGCTGATCTAGAGGAGGGTGGTGGCTGGAAGTGGACTGAACTGATTGGTTGGTGGCTGGTGACAGAGGAGTGACAGGCTAAATGAAGAAAAGTCCAAAACTAAAACTAAACAAAACCCAAACTATGACAGGCAATGTGTAGATATCGATTGATCGATTGATTTATCGGACTCAAAGTCCATAAAAGAAAAGTAACAAAAAATATTCCACAACACACAACAACATAACACGACACACACAATAATAAAAGCTATAAAAGACAATTGTACCAATGCTTCCATAGAGCTGACTGGTAACGCACAGTACTGACACAGGGGCTCACAGAGACTCGATTAGGGTGTTCTTACTGTCATTTAGACGACACACAAACCTGTGCGTCAAACTTCGCATCAGCGCAGGGAATGAGTTCACATAGTATAAAGCGATGTACATTATGTCTGGAACAGTTTGATTTGTACTCTGTCTGTGCAACTGTGAAATTTCCTCGCCAGTGTTGCCGTGTGCATACAGACTGCGACCCTGCTGATTGATATCATCATCACCACAAAGCCTGTTTGTGATAAAGTGGCCCAACATACTTTGTTTCACCACAAACACTAAGTGTTTGCCCTGACAAATAAAGGTCTGGAAAACAGATATGAAATGGGGGTACAAACTGTGGAATTGGCAAAGCGATGGTTGTGTGTTCTTACCTGTAAAGTGTGAAAGTTAATTTATATAATTTTTTCAACATTACAAAAAGATACTTGCCTACTTTATTTGTAAAGCACTTCAAAACAACCAAAGAATAATGAAAAAAACAATTAAAAAAGAGTACAAATAAGAAGTCACATGGGGTGCCAAAGGATAAAAATAGTTTTAAAGGTGGACAGTAAAGGGGCATGTCTGATAACTAAAAGAAGAGCATTCCATAATATAGGAGCAGCAAAGCTATGTCCCTTCTGAGTTTCCTTTTAAACCTTGTGCCTCATGGAGCAGCTGATCAGCTGACCTGAGGCATCAAGCAGGAGAAAATGATGGAGCAGCTCAGAGAGGCAAGGCAAGGCAAGACAATGTCAACTTTTAAAAAGAAATAAGAGCATTTTAAAATGGACTCTGAAATCCAGAGGCAGCTGGTGGAGTTGAGTTGGTCCCTCTTAACGACTCTGGTCAAACCTCTCTGAAACTGGATTCTGGTTGAAAACCTGAGTATGATGTCAGGTTTAAAAAAACACAGTTTGGAAAAATTTCACGTAAAAAAGAAAAATTGCAAGACAGAAAAAGTAAAAAGTTCTGGCATTTCCAGAATGAGCTGAAAGTTGTGAAGCACTCAACGCCTGAATTAGCACAAAGTCTTTGGAAGAAACATAAAAAAACAAAACAAGAAGCATAATAGGAATGCTATATTTTGATTGCTTTGCAGCATTTAAAAAAAATATGTGCTAGAAAACATAACCATGACACATAAAGTATTTACATTTTTAATTCAGTAAGAGAGCCGATCTAACCTCTTAGATATAATGCTACCTGAACAATTATATGGTGTTTTACACACTTTGTACATAGCAAACACTGCTCTGGAGGGGCTTCATAGTAGTTTTAACAGATAGTCATCCTTCTGTGTATGAGAGATATAAAAAATTTCATTTTTTTTGTAATTAAAAAAAAGGTAACACTGGAGCAAAAGAAAGAAAAAGAAAACAGGAACCATCACTCGATGTTTTGAGCCATATACATCTGATATCCATATCTTTGTTATTAATTATATTTTTAAAAAAGACAGAAACACTTTGGTGTGTTGAATTTAGAATTTATTGAGTGACTCTGATGTGACCTGAAACAATACATACAAATTGTTAGATCACCAAAGGGTTAAAGTAAAATCTTTAGATGTGGTTGATCAAGCAAATGTTTTTATATGCTTCAAAACAAGAATCAAAGCATCCTCAGATGTGCCTCTAATCGAAACGTTGCCGCGCAAATTTGTGATGAAACGAACGCTTGTCAAGCTGCTGCTGGTCCACTTTCTCCTCTGCAAGGTTCCCTTTTCCATGTACGAGCCTAACCAAGACAAAGAAGGTTTAGGGTGTTACTATCAATATATGAATTTGAAAAACAAGGATGGTGGCCCACTTTAAAAAAAAATGATAATAGTTTGAGAACATTTTCTTTTTTCAAGATGTTCTTAACTACACCAAGAGTAGAAATGTCAATACTTACTGGGTTATACCATGAACTGCTTGAGTAATTCCATGGAAAAGTAATCCGAAAATTCCCTCTCCGGGTTGAGCCATCAGGACAACCATGGACAACACAAGAAAGACCCCCGTGCACTTCATCCTAGGAGAGAAAAGACAACAATGGACAACGTTTTGATTGCAGTTCGAGGCCCATAAAAGGGTGTAAACTTTACTCATGTTACATTGTTATTAAGGGTTAAATCTAATATAAGCTTATTCATCCATTTTACCACTTGTTGTCTGATTAAGATCAATTCCTCATTCACAGATTATGGATCTTTGATCATTAAAGCAGCAGACCTCTCATCTAAAAAGCTTTCTCTAGTTTTCTTGCTCAGATGAGAAATAAAACATCCCAAAAAGCCAACAAAGGGAGCCCTGGTGCCTTTTAATACAGCACATTGGCTTACTGTGATCTAGTCACACCATCCCATTTGGTATTTAAAATTAACATTTGCATAAAATTGTAACTAAAATATTTATTTCTTACCTTTAAAGTGTATCAAAGTAGAATGGTGGTTGTGTGACAGCGGTTAAATGACCAGAGGGTATGGAGAGATCTGAGTACCAGAGGGTGTTCACTTCTTTATATACTGGCCAAAACAGATGAACATCGTTATTGCGCAATACTTGGCAATGTTGCAAACTTGGGCATTAAGAGCTTACTGGCACATCAATAAATGTATCATCTCAACCATTTTTTTTCCAAAATTAGTTTTACTTCCTGTGTATTTCATGTTGCAGATTTGTTAAAATACTTTAAAATTCCTTAGAAGATACATTTTCACCTGTATTTATGTAAAAACCCCAGGTTTTGTAGCATGCTGCAATTATCATGACAGTAAGAATGATTTTGTGTTGTGCTGTTTCATTTCATTGTGCTTTTCATTGAAGGATAATCAAAACAGTTTCAGGGCTGAAAAACAACTAGATTTAACTGTTTTTCTATGACTTTTTTGGTTTTATGTTGGACTGTGTGCATAGGGTTGTATGCCTTATGTTGTATTGTGTATCGGACGTAAAGTGTGTAATGGAAGTGCAAAAGCATGCCTCATTGAGGTTAACAGCTTATTGCTGTTTTATTAGTTCCCCAAAATATGTGCTAATTAGATCTATTATTAGTCCAAAGACTCACCCAAAAGCTTCTAGATGGGTGTTTTTTTTCCTCTAACAAAATAAAAGCATCTTAAAGGAAAACTGTTTTTAAAACATTTTTTGGAGGTCCTACAGAAATGTTGACCCATTTTGATCAAAATAGAACAGGATTAAGGTACCAAACACTTTTTCTTTGGTTTTGTTTGAAGTTGTTCCTTGTTGCACTTGTGCCATTTTTGTGCTCCGTGCAACCGCTTTACTTTTTTACACTACAAGTGTGATCATCAGAGCACACAAACACAGAAGCCAAAGTGCTTTACAAATAAAAGCAAAATATAGATAACCCCAATAGAACCAATTAAATTCTAAATAAAATAAGGAAATACCTGGAATTTTATAAAACAACATAAGATAAACATAAAACCAACACTCTTCTAAGCATTGAAAGCCAGAGAGAAACGATGTGCTTTTAAAAGGGATATAAAAATGGCCAGGCACAACGTCTATCTAATTTTCAACAACAGGGCATTCTAGGGTTTAGGTTCGGCAACTGAGAAGGCCCGGTCCCTTCTGAACTTGGTTCTTACCGAGAACCAGAGTAGAGGAACAAGAGAGAACAAGGTAACATCCTTGGAGTCTGCTTCTACACCTGCAGAGAAAGATATAAAAAGAACAACAAAACCAACCGATTAAGTATTACAAGAACAAATAACCAATGCTTTGATAACATCACTGAAAAATATGTAGTATTGTTTAATACAAGATGTATAAAGTGACAGCCAAATGATAGGGTAATGATAGGGTTGTTCTGTATAGAATTTAATCTGTAAGCACCTAGATCCAAGCTCCTGTAGGTCTTTGCAAGAGTGCACTTGTATATGTAAAGTTTATCCATAAAAAGAATGCTCAATAGTGGTTGTGGGGAGCCAAAGACCCGCCCCCCAGAGCATCGAGGCAGACGCCAGGGGAACCAGAACTCCATACGCCCGATGGCGTTGTGATTGGACATTATGGATTATGGAAAGCCCTGTATACAGATCTGAAACTGACTGCAGTGTTCTCCAAACAACAATGCATACAACCAGATCCCTACCTCTGACCCACAGCAGTTAGTTCAAGCATTCAAATATTCTGCTCAGAAAATTAAAAGAACACTTAAAACACATCTGTTCTCATTTAGAAAAAAAAAATGGCTGTCCAAACTGATATGGAGTGGGAAATATGTTAGGAACGAAAGGATGCCACATCAGTTGATGAAAGGGAAGATTTTCGACCCTCCCACAGAGGGCTTAATCCTTGGTCATCGAGGAGGTGAAATAGAAAAACTGATGCAGCAGGCAAGAGAAATTTGCTAGAATGTCATTACAGCACCTCAGTTTGTATGCCCCATGGCATCACTTAGCTCCTGGATGGTAAATAAATTAGGTTTATTTATTAAGAGCCATTCACAGACAAAACCACCACACAACACTGTACAGAAAAACCAATACAATTTTAAAACTATTAAAATTAAGTTCCAACAGAAGGAAGATCAAATAACGCAATAAAACACACTATGAAAATAGTAAAAAGCCCATTTAAACTAGAAAGTTTTAACTGCATTGCAGAATCAACTAAACATAGCTGTAGAGGTCGGCTTTTCCCAGAACTCAATCCTCCTTGGTCTTTAGTCTTTTGTGTGTCTGAGGTGGAACCAGGTGAGGCACCTGGTGAACCTAAACATAATGGTTATTTAACAGAGGTTAAAGGATCAGGGGGTATGAAGAGATCTGAATTTCAGTGGTCATTTACCTCTTTATATGTCGGCAAAAATAGATGAAAATCATGCTTGCACAACATTTGGCGATTTTGCAAAGCTGTTCATCTATAAAATCTCACAGATCATCAGATAATTTCTTATCTCAACCATTTAACAAAGGTTTTAGAGATCATGTACATTTTATCCATGTTTCCATGCACGTTTTGGTTTTGTTGGACTGTGTGCAATAGGTTGTGGTCCTTATGTTGCTTATTGGATATAGACTGTAATGGAAGTGCAAAAACAGGCCTCATTGAGGTTAACAACTTATCTGCCGTTTCATTAGTTCCCCAAAATATGAGCTATTTAGATCTGTTAACAGTCCTAACACGAACCCAAAAGCTACCAGATGGGTAGTAGATCAATAAAAAATAGCAGGACAAAGAAAACATATTTGTATTTTTGCATGGGTTCTAATGGTTTTCTGAGGCCTTTCTATGTTAGTTGTTGCAGTAGGACAACAGCGAGTAAGCATGTAAATGTGAAAAGGTCACACAGTTATTTTTGCAAGTTTATCAAAATTCTGGTTTGATTTATGACCAAAAGGCAAGTTTCTATACAAGCCTTTTCTTCTGTCTGCTTCTTTATTTAAAAAAATACTAGTAAGATAGTGAAATCTATGTATGGTTGCTTTGCACAATAAAGGTTAAATTTAAATTATTTGTACCCTGGTAAATACCTGGGTTCTCAATCATAAAACAGTATCCAGATCTATACTAAAAGTTTGTGTATGGCTAAAAAATCGCGTAGGGCAAAGTAAGATCCTAATTTATAAAACCATGTGCACACACACCAGCTAGCAATCTCCCTTCATAAATACAAGGTAATTATAAACGAATTAGCTGATCACAACCACAACCAGCATTTTAGCTAGCCAATGGCACGCTCCACAGCATTAATGCTCTCCTCCTCTGCACTCTGCTGTTTGGAGAGATGTTAGAACCCAGAACATGGGGGGTAGTCACTGTGCCCTATAAGTTATAGCAGAATGCTCTGGAGTTTCTAAATAGCCGTTTTAGCCAGTCATCATCATGGGCCAGGAAATCTTTGATCCCCCTGAAACTACGTTCCCTCCTAATTCTCCCATTTGCAAGGTCTTCCAGCAGCGTTGCATCCATCGCACATCCATGTGCCTCCCCATGGCATTTAAATGTTTACAGTAATCAGTGTGATTGCCTCACGCCTTGTCACAAAGTATGTGTTAATCTGTGGCAGGCATCACCCTGGCGATCATCAGGGACAGGAATCTGATGGTAGAAAACTCCAATGAGATGTTGTGCGGAGTTGATTCAACTTGACTTACGGGCTTTTTTTTATCAGTTGGAAAGGTCCTTATGTATGGTTATGGCTCACCAGCCCAAGCATAAATAACACTGCAGTTTTGAATGCTTATGACAAAGTCAATCTAGTCTGACATAGAGTGAAATTTAACATCTGAGAGGAATCATGATGCAGTGTGGCTGCAGTACACCACTTTACCATCTGTATCACCAAGTTTTGACGTGGAAAGTGACTTGCGAGATTTAGGCCCCGTTTTGTGTGTATGCAAGCTTTATAAATGAGAGCTAGATCACTTGTGCCATCAAAAAATGCCTAAAGGGCTCTAGTTTCTTTTCACAATGAAGTATTTATTGATATGTAGATGGATGGCTGGATAGATGGGATAGAACTCATGATCTCTGCTTTCAAGCATATGTTATAACCCATTACGCTCTTCAGACAGATTCTGCCACTCACCAAGATGAGACAACAGGATGTTTTTTTTTCTGGTTACAATAAATTCGGTGATCCAACCAGCTACACATGGCTTTCATATTCAAGGCCTTGCATTATATGTTTGCGTGCAACTTCAAGCCAGATAACTGCCTTTTGAAAATATAATATGCCAGCGAGTGTCATTTGAGCAGCAGGTACTTGTTCATTTCTGAGAAACATTAATTGGAGTTTCAGATTTTTCTATTTTTTTTTCTTCTGGCCAGTAAATTGAAAATATATCCCAAAAAGTCTGTTAAAGGCTGGCCTTTTTTTTGCTGTCACTGCACAACGTAGATTTGATCAGCTACGTAAATTCTTGACTATTTGGACACAATTGCTCAAACTCTTTACATTTAATTAGTCTAAATTATAACTAGAGATATTAAATTATTATTGATCTCTACGCATATCTTTAACACTGACATTATCAGTATCCTTCTGTTGATGTCAAAACAAGGATATTTTCTCCTAAACTCTGAGTCCATTCAAGGAATAAATTAATCCAGACAGTCGTGTGCTATCAAGCTCCTTTATTGCCCTTTATTCTACCAAAATTAATGACCAAAAACTAATTAAAAGCTGCTCTATTGTATGTATATATATATATATATATATATATATATATATATATATATATATATATATATATATATATATATATATATATATATATATATATTATTTTTCCATGCAGATTTGGTCATGTTTATGCTTTAAATTTAAGAAGTTTCAACACAGTACTTTTACATTGAGAAGTAAAGATGTTATTCTAGCAGCTGGTCATTCTCCTGCTGGTCCAGTTGTTGCTGGTCTTCCTGCTGGTCCAGTTGTTGTTGGTCTTCCTGCTGGTCATCTTGTTGGTCTTCCTGCTGGTCTTCCTTTTCATCCAGTTGCTGCTGGTCTTCCTGCTGGTCCTTTTGGTCCTTTTGCTGCTCCAGTTGCCGCTCATATGCTTGAACCTTTGCACGTTTGCTGTTTCCACTGAAGATGCTGGAAGAGAAGCAGCTTATTCAGCACAAACCGAGAACACTTTCTGCAAATAATGAACATTTGCATTACTGGTTGTGAAAGAGCTGAAATGATCCAACAATTTATTTAAATGTTTTGGCGCTAAATCACGGATAAACATTTTTGAATTGCGCCACAATTTCATTTAATTAGTCTAAATTGGGCAACAATTGCAAGTGTTGCTCTTCTCCTTACCTGTGAATTGCTTTAATGCCAGACACGATATGGTGAATAAAGCCCTCTCCAGGTTGAGCCATCATGATCACCATTGAACACACCAGAAAAATCCCAACACACCTCATCCTGTGGAAATCATATTGTTGTTTTTAATGTACACAGATCTCTACAAGTTACGATCAGTTATAATTCAGTTTTATTTTTAGTGCCAATCAGCAGCGAACGTCTCAAAGCACTTAAGCCAACAAAAAATTGATATACGTTCTAATTAAATGATGAAAAGCATATTTAACACATTATTTAAATTTGTAAAAAAGTTTTTTGTCATTGAAAACCAAGCCAGTGACATCGAATCACTGACTTGCTTTGAATCACTGCAGCAATCAGTCCTCCCAAACAAGTTTTTAGTGACAGGCAACACAAATAAAATGTCATCTTCAAAGTTTCATTCATTCATTGTTGGTCATTTGTTTAATTTGCATTATCTTATTCAAGTTAAACACTACAGGAAAGAATTGATGCAAAATTATTGATCTGTACACATTTCTAGTCACAATTTTGTGCATTTAGGCTTAAATTTCAAAAGATGCACCGTAGTTTTTAAGGATTCTCCGGTTAATAGCAGACGTCATGCGAGGTGCTTCCATAAGGATTGACTGCTGGTCTGTACATTTGTTAGTTTTTGAAGCTTATTCAGTAAAAAAAAAATAAGAATCAAACTTCTTATGCTAAATGGTCTGCAAACTTTTGATGGCATGTAAAAGAAGAAATTACAGCCTAATTCTGTCTTATTTACAATACATGCCTAAAAACTTCCTAGTGTTCAAAATCCTCATTATATATTGATGCTCCTAACGTAAGATGTAAAATTACATTTCAGAGATATACAGATTATCCTTCTTTCATTTGCATACAAGTGTTTTAAAATATTTGGTTCTTACCTTTCCACTGCTTCTGGGACCGATGGCCGTTGATCAGAATAGAGCGAGTGCCACAAGTTACAGAAATGGGTGACGAGAAGTGTTCCGGTAGCTCTTTATATATTTGCAGAAGTAACATGATTTTAATATTGTGTAACAGCTTGCAAAAAGGCCACAGATCAGGTTTTACATGTGGACCAGATTTTTTTTTTATTTCATCCATACAAATAGCTTTGTCCAATCAGAGATTTATTTTCTTGTGCTTCCGTTTAGTTTAGGTAGCTCAATTGAAACACCATAAGGAAGCAAGGAGTTGTTTTTATTGTTTAAGGTGAGATTTTTCTTTTGCCATGCTTCAGATCCAATTTAAAGAACTTTTATGAAAATGGTCCTGATAAACATCAGGCTTAGTCAGTAATTGTTCATAGAATGATTTCTTAGTTTTTGTTTTCGAGAGGCTGAGAAACCCAAGCATTAAAATACATTTTCCGAAAACAAAGGAAATGCATCTAATACCTTCAGTTTTTTTTCTTCCAGATTATAAAAAAAACATAAACCAAAGAAATGATCACCGGAGTTGCTGTGGGAATATTCAACTTAGATGAGAATTGTATTGTTGAATGATTATTGCAACTTCATTAAATAAAAATAGCATGACACCAAAAAAAATGAATTCATCTCTCAGTCTTCACTTAGTCGGATTGTGTGCTGTGAGCATTTTGCAGAGATCGACTGATTTTGTGTGGCGATGACATTGCAAAATAAATGCTACATTATTGTTAATGTTTAGACTATTATCTGATAATTTCCTCAATATGTTTCAGTCTAGTCTATTTATGTGTTTCCAGTTCAGGACTCAATGAACTGCTTGCTGGAGTAATATAAAAGTAGGACTAGGACTTCAATTTAATGTAACTTAGTGTACAATTTAAGTGGACAGTAATTGTTATGTTATAAAAGAGTTAAACATAAATTCTCTACCTTTTTAAAATTTCTCTCAAAAAACATCTCAGAAATGATACAACAATGTCAAAGGAGAGCTATTTGGAAAGAACATATGTGTTTATTTACATTTTATTTATAATATAAAGTGGAACATTGTTTATACCCCTCTTAATAATAAATGGGAACATCTTTACTGGCAGTTCTGCATTTAAACCTTTTCGTATCAATGCTCATCTGTTTTTTGAATGCCTTCACTCATATTTTTGACACTTAAGTTTAGGTGATGACCTCTAAATCATTGATGTTGGAAGGCGTCCTTGCCACTATCCTTTGCTTCTTACACAGATTCAAGTTGGAATTTCAGCTGGGACACTCAAATACCTCAATGTCACTTCAACTTAGAAGAAAGATGTTGGAAAAATAAATGATTACTTCAATCCTGAATCTACTGGGGGTATGAATAGTTTAGGGTTTGACTGTATATATGTGAAAAGTACAATCCAAGCACTATACCCTGTGGAACTCCACAAACACCTCAGGTGATCCTGAGTTCAAAAGAACACAACTGTAACCTCATAGTTGAAGATATAAGGAGCTGTACATTGAGGTTGGGGTTTTACATTATAAGATATGCTCAAAGTCCACGCTAAGAATCTCTAAGCAAATATTTTTATGTGAAAGATGTAAACCTCTATAACTACTTACAAAAACTTTTGGTTGTTTCAACAAGTAGTACTAAAATGTCAAGGTGGATCTTTGATGTTCTGATAAAGAACATTTAATGCTAGTGTGGTAGAGAGTTTCTCGTGTTTAATTCAATTACATTAAATAAAATTTTTGTTATATAGCGCCAATTCATGAAACATGTCATCTCAAGGCACTTTACAAAGTCAAATTCAATCAGATTATACAGATTGGGTCAGATTATACAGATTGGTCTAAAAATTTCCTATATAAGGGAACCCAGTTGATTGTATCAAAGTCTTGACAAGCAGCATTCACTCCTGCAGAAGCGTAGAGCCACAGGGAGAGTCGTCTGCATTGTCCATGGCTTTGCAGCAATCCCTCATACTGAGCAAGCATGGAGCGACAGCGGAAAGAAAAACTCCCCATTAACGGGAAGGAAAACCTCCAGCAGAACCAGGCTCAGTATGAACGGTCATCTGCCTCGACCGACTGGGGGTTACAGAAGACAGAGCAGAGACACAACAAGAGAGACAAACAAGCACAGAAGCACACATTGATCCAGTAATCTGTTCTACATTAGATGGTAATAGCGGGTGAGCTGTCTTCACTGGATGATGTCACAGCTAACAGAATGCTAGACCAGGTGTACCTACTATGAAAAAAAAAAGAGAGAGAACAAAAAGTTAAAAGCTGAAATGACGACAAGCAATGCAAATTGGAGAACAGTAGAACTCAGTAGAGTAAGAAAAATAGGCCCTGAATGACTGATTTGCCTGTTTTGGAGATGCTCTAAGTACTTGATTGTTTCGTATGTTGTTGTTCCACATCTACATTTCAGCTGGCAACATTTTAAAACTAGTTGAGTTTTTTTTAGTTACTTTCAATATATACATTTAATGTCTGATTTCTATTCAAAGGCACACTGGGTCTCTTTCGGGCCTGTTAGATTACATATCTGCTTAGTTTCATAAATTAATTTGGTGGAAATACAGTATAAGACCCTAGTACAGGATCCTTCCCAATAATGGTTGGTTTGATTTCAACTTTTGTAGGCAAACTATTGGTCCTAAGTTTTATTGGTCTGACGTCATTGGTCCTGCGCAATATGCATGCTGCTATTTTTTGATGCTTGAGTTGAGCGTCAGGACGCGCTTCGTCTGTCCAAAGAGAAAAGCAGCATTTCTTGCTACATTACATACATATTTTATAAGCACTACACGCGAATTGGGACTTTTTTCGACTTTGATAAGGTTTGCATTTGAACTTACCAGCAGCAGAGACAGACGGAAAATACATGTATATTTAACCAAATATAGTCAAAATATGTCTGTTGTCTGTATAATTATCCTGTATTTTCTTGTGAAGATATAAAAATGTGCAGAGGTAAACCCCACCCTTATTGTTTTATCTAACACTGTCTCTGTATCATAAAACACAGCAAAAATAATACATTCAAGCGATTGCAAATAAATGTGTTGTCTTTACATCTGCACTGGAACTAGAAGTTTAACTGACACTGACAGCATTTAAAATATTAACTTCAGTATTTCAACAAATGTACAACTGGGCTGTAATAACTCTGTTGCCCATGTCATGTAATTTATCTTAACATTCCAAACACATTTCTTACAACATCTGAAGTGTAGATAACAGCTTCTAACTAATAATTTCCCTAACAATATTGAGTTGTCTATAATGTTTGAATGTGCAATAAATCTTAATACATAAGCGGCATGGTGGACCCAATACTGTACTTTGAGTAAGATGGGAGACACCAAGACTGAATTGTAACCTGAGTGGTTGTCCATTTCATCATTCAAATGAGAACATATTAATATACTTATGGTATATACTAGTATGACTATTAAAGAACAGCAGATTAAACTTTAAGATATGTAAAGGCCTATATTGAATTCATTTTGCGACCACATCAACAGATTGAATCATTTCTTACTTCTTTGGTGTACCAAATTACCCTCATAGTGATAAAATATTTTGTGGGCTGGTTTTAATTTACTACTGGACAGTGTGGAAATCTATGTACAATAAAACCAATTTAAATAGTGTTCCTCTGTTTTATTTGTCTTTATCCTAATTCTAGAAGTAGAAATAGTCAAATAAATAACACTATTATTATGTGAAACCCTAATTATGCTATTATAACTAAGCAAAAATCTAAATATAGCAGTTGTCTAGGTGCCATCTAGTGTTGTTATGCTGTATATCATGTAAAATAAATAACACCTGCTATTTATACCTGAACTGCCTCGAAGGTTCGACAAAAAATGAAAGCAATAATAGTAACGAAATATTGGTAAAAGGGAAACCCTCACCTTTTCTTTTTTCAGACGGCTGTGGCTAAGAATCAGAATTTTTAATACAGTCTTTGCTTTTCCATCTTTCCAGCCATCTTCAGAACTCCTGCCTGATCTGGTGTAGTTTTAGCCCTGTGTTGTTTTCTTAGGTTAAAAAAAAAAAAAAAAATACAATAAAATAAATGGCAATAATCTTAAATTGCATGTGCCAGATAATATACTGTATTTATCCACTCTACATAAGCCAACATTCTTTCAGGGTTCACTGGAACACATTGTTCACAGGCTAAAAAACTAAAAATGTCACAAAAATGAGTACTATTCTCAAGCTTTCTGTTTCAGAATAATTAAATAAATCATGAAATTAAATGTTTAGAAAAATATCTTTATGAGGAGCGCAGAAATTTACTTTTTTCTATAGTAAAGGCTACATGTATGTCTCCAAGTAGCTTGATATTCCTGGGACCTCAGTTGCCAAAATAATTATAAAGTATAAGGTTGAAATTACTGTGGCCAACCTCCCAGTACATAAATACATAGCAAATGAGTCCCCAAGCAAAGACCCAAGGTTTCTTGGATATTATCATTTGGACTGAGCTGACAAAACTGTATTTTGCCGATATATTGGTATAAAAATTATAAAACCATTACAATATATTCAATCTTTTGGATGTGATCTGTTTTTCAAAACTGTTGACTATAGTTTAGCAAGCACTAAATTTACATTTGTACATTTTTTAGAAATTGACATTCCATCATATTTCTAGTAAAACACTCTAGGGTTCACACTTGTTCAGAGCTTCATAATAAAAGAAAAGGGCTACAGTTTCAAGCAAATCAATTTTATTGACGGTCGGGCATCCTACCGAAACACTAAATAAAATGTGTTTGATAAGCAGAAACTCTTGTGAATATATTTTCAATCACTGGTTAAGCAATCTGCTTTTGAGCATTTTATATGCTTATAAACAAGACTTGAAAATGCTCTCAGATCCACTTTAGTTGAAACGATTTTGAGCGAGCTTGTGTTCAAGCAGAAGTTTGTCGAGCTGCTGCTGGTCCTGGTCCTCCTGCTCTTGGACTGCTTCGTCCACTCCATTTCTCCTTCTAATCATACTGATGAGGGAAAAAACAGGCACATTACCAAATGAAAGAGGGGAACGGCCACAATAAAGACTAATCCATGGTGTAATTTAATTGTATTTCAGAAATGTCAATAAATCTTCACATGAAGATTCCCAAAATGAATCCATCATTGATATCACTGTCAAGTATTCCCGCATTGTATTCTCAATGTTAGAAAATCATTAAACACAGAAATGGAAGTAACAAAATAACACTTTGAGTCCTTACTTAGAAACTCCATTAATGGCCTGACCAATTCCAGTTGCCAGACCAGTAATCAATCCAAATATACCCTCTGCAGGTTCAGCCATCATGACAACCAGGGATAACACAAGAAAGACTGCAGGACCCTTCATCCTGCCCAGAAAAGCACTGTTAAAAACTTCATAAATGTACATTTTCTTTTGTAAATGGTTTACACATCCTGAAATGTTTGCCAGTACTTGTTGTACCATTATTTAAAAACTTAGAATTTTTTTAAAAAAACTATTGATGAAGACCACTTAAAAGAATACAAGAAACAAAGTATTTATATGGTGTGAAGTGCTTTGAAATGGGTTTATCATAGTTTGAGTTATGTTTAGATCATGTGCACGCCTCTGGTCACGTTTGTGGTGTTTAGCCTTGGATTTCAAAAGATGCTTCATAGTATTTCAGGGTTGAGAACAGCAAACAGGCTTAAATTGGAGGCAAGCGCGTGTTGCGTATTTAAGGATTCTCTGGTAACAGCAGACACTATGCCAGATGCTTCAGCAGTGATGGTTGCTCTCTGCATTCGTTATTATGAAGGTTATTCAGGAAAGCATGAAACTTCTCACGCAAAATGTACTTCAAACGTAGGGCGACTTTTTTGATGGTATGTAAAAGAAGGAAGAAACAACGGTAGAAGAGGCGTTTATTCAAGTGCCTAGCCTAATTCTGGCCTATTTACAATACACTCCTAAACCTTACTGTTACTTTACTTTAAAATCTTATTATTTCGTACTGTTCCTAATGCAAGATGTAAAATTACATCTTAAAATATGCATGTTTTCCTTCTTTTATGTGCATGTAAATGTTTTAAAAGATTTGGTTCTTACCTCTCCACTTTTTCTGGGACTGATGGCTGTTGATCAGAATAGAACGAGCACCACAAGTTACAGAAAACAGTGGCCAGCAAGTGGCCCGGTACCTCTTTATATATTTGCAGAATTGACTTAATATATTATTATGCAACAGTTTGCAATGTCATAAAAAGGCTAGTGATCAGGTCTCACATGTGGGCCAGAGAATTTTTTCATCTCATCCATGCAAATAGCTTTGTCCAGTCAGAGATTTCCTTTCTTGTTTCAGTTTAGTTTAGGTCACTCAATTGAAACACAAAGCAGGAAGCCATTGTTTTTGTTGTTGTTTAATCTGAGGCCATTTTGATCTCATGAATCAAGCGATTTTTTTTTGCCATGCTTCACATCCGAATTCATAAACTTTGGTGTTGATAAACTTTGGGCAAAGTTCGTAATTTTTCAAGGAATAATTTTTTTTTTTTTTGAAAGGCTGAGAAATTAAAGCGTTGACAGACATTTTCAGGAGACGTTTAAGTTAATGGCTCATTCTAAGCAAGTTTACATATTACTTTTAATTTTTTCTGCAGATTTTTGTGACATAAAAAATATAAACCTCAAAAATGGTTACCAGCATTATTGTGGGAATATTCATCTTAGATGTTTAAGAAATAATGTTTATTCTATCTTCATTGAATAAAAGTAGCATGACAGAAAAATTCACCTTTTTTTCTATTTTCCCTTAGTACAATTGTGTGTTGTGAGCATTGTGCAAAGATCAGGTCTTTGTGTGGCAATGACTTTGCAAAATCCATGCTAGATTACCATTAACGTCTAGACAATTTCCTAATTTCCTCAAGGTATTTGACTAGTCTGTTTATGAAGTCCTAGTTCTGTCATGATTTGGGGTTTTGTTTGTGTTTTGGGTGCTGATTGATCCTTCCCGAGTCCATGCCCATCTCAGTCACTACACACTCTCCATAATCAGCTTCGCCTGCTGCCACTAATCACAGACCCGGCTGCAGGAAGAAATTAAAGGGGGGGCATTCCATTTTTTCAGGGGGGCACACTTTTTCATCAAACAAATCTAAAGAAAACTAACAAAAAACAATAGTGTAGTGCTGTGTCCATTCAAATAACTCAAAAGTCAATTGTAAAAAAGTGTAAACATAATCATTGTTGTCAGGCTGAACATTGACTGACGTAAACATTCATACTAGGATAGGCAACTACAGCAACTAGGGACCACAGGGATCAAAACAAAGCATTTTACCATTCTCCGTACATGTAATCCGTGTGTGTTTTTTAACTGTGGCGTTATATTTGTGCCTTTGACTTGAGAGCGCAGGAACCAATCTGAGCGCGCAGTAAGGCAGGTTTGCAGCGTTGAAACATCACATGCGAGCGCTCAACTCTGATAAACTCTTCTCAACCCACTGTCCTCACGGTCAGTTCCATCTCTGCTCGCACGGGACTTTGCTTGCGCACTCGACCTGCTCCTTCCACGTTCAACACCAGCTGTGCGCCTGCTCCGCTGCTTCTCCGCTCAGGACTTCAAAAACTGTCCACCTCACCAGCCAATCACAGACAATTTTCGTTTCATCCAATCAGAGTATTGCTTGCAAATTCTGCATTCAGATAGATTAAATCAAAATGCTGCATTTTTTGGCAGAAATTACTAAACCATAATGGTGGGATTAAAGAAAAAAATAAAAAGAAACAGTTGAATATTTTAGCCTAAAATATTTAGTCTAAAATATTTAGAGCTACTAAGGGAGGTGTGAAAAATGCTGTTGTCTCTTTTCTTTCCAGCTTCTGGGAGGTGATGCAAAAGTTTCTTGTGATCATAATCATCACCATCGACATCATTATTTAAAGAGCACTTTAACACGAGGTAAAACAAAGTGCCAAACATCAGAAATACATCAGATAAGAGATAATATCTAATAAAATGACTAGGCTAAACACTCAACAATGTAAAATAATAATAAGAAGAAGAAATTGATATCAAACATAATAGAACCAGCCGGCACAGCACAAATACAAGTACCAAGAAAAGTTGAGTAAGATAAAATCTCAGTAAGGTTGAAGGCCAATGAGTAAAAATAGGTTTTAAGACAGATTTTAAAACTGGACAGCAGAGGGGTCTGTCAAATGTACAAAGGTAAGTCGTTCTATAACTTAGGGGGACCCAATAGAGAAGGCCCTGTTCCCTCTAAGCTTCTGCTCAGAACTGTGAATGACCGTAAGCAGTTGGTCAGCAGACGTGAATGAGCAAGCAGTGGTGTAAAGGACTTTGCATGTGCCTTTTTATCTAGGTCTATACTGAAAAACCTACAGTGAAGTAATTAAATGTTTGTTCTGTATATAGTGCAGGAATTTCTTTAATATAAACTAAAGAAAAGTTTACATCACCAAGCTGGAAACAAATCTTTAAAAAACAGACAACAGCATTTTCTACACCTCACTTAATAGCTCAAGGAAATATTTTCGTCTAAATAGTTTAGACAAAATATTTTAGGTTAAAATATTAAATAAACTGTTTCTTTTTCTTTTTTCTTTACTCCCACCATTATGTTTAGTAATTTCTGCCAAAAACTGCAGCATTTTGATTTAATCCATCCGATTGCAATATTTGCAAGAAATGATGAAAAAAATCTGTGATTGGCTGGTGGAGTGGACAGTTTTTGAAGTCGCAAGTGGAGCAAACGAGCTCCGAGAGCTGCACAGCACAGCTGGTGTTGAGCGTGGAAGGAGCAGGACGCGCGCGAGCAGACACGGAACCGAGCACGCGCAGAGATGGTACCGAGCACGTGCTAAACCCCCCCACCCCCCGTAGTTTGATGTTGTTTTCAACAAATACATTTTTTCTGTGGTTTCGGGGGTATAATATGATCTGTTCTGTACTGATGATGCTGTGTGAATGTCATATTCTCCAATTAGAGCACACCATCAAACAAGCAGCCTTCCACTGCCCTCTCCTTCTCCCCTGCATCAGCTGTGCTGGAGGACAGATTTGGAGCATGTTTTAGGGTTTCTCCACGGTAAGGGGGCATGACCAATAAATATTTCCAGAACCTGCTAGACGTTGACTGTTGGTGTTTAAATTTGGAGCAGTAACAAACATTTATGTGATTTATGTTTTTTATTTTGCCAAGATAAACTTGTTTTTCTGTGTGAAGCAAAAATATCTCTTATCTTGAGAGGAAGTAGTGCCACACCATAGTTTTGGCTTTCTGCACTTGTCTGTTGTTACTATAGACTTGTGCTGTTTTTAATTTCAAATTTAAGAAAATCCAATGAGCTTATATTGCACGGTCTAATTCATATACTCTGTTTATCCACACTGCATGAACCAATATTCTTTCCAGATTCACAGGATCACACTTTTCATATACTGAAAGAGATAAAATGTCACAAAACAGTGTGCCAGAGCAAAATAGGGGTTAAAAACACATCAAACACTAAATCCTTTAATGTTTCCCAAACATACAATTGATTAATTGTAGCTAAAATGTGTGTGAAAAAGCTGATACACATAGTACACAGAGTGTTCATGTCAATAATAAACTGGACTGGACTCATAACACCGAAGCCCTGTACAAGAAGGGCCAGAGCCGCCTCCACCTCCTGAGGAGGCTGAGGTCCTTTGGAGTGAGCAGACCCCTGCTTAAAACCTTCTATGACTCTGTGGTGGCCTCAGCTCTCCTCTACGCTGTCGTCTGATGGGTTCCAGGCAGCGCAGAGCGGGACAGAAAGAGCCTGAATAAGCTGGTGAGAAGGGCCACTTCTGTCCTGGGCTGCACTCTGACCTCGGTGGAGGAAGTAGCGGAGAGGAGGGTGTTGTCCAAGCTCACATCAATCATGGACAACACCTTCCACCCCCTGCACCAGACTGTAGAGGAGCTGAGCAGCTCCTTTAGTAACAGACTTAGACATCCTGTCTGAAAAAAGGAGCGCTACCGCAGGTAATTCTTCCCTGCTGCCATCAGACTTTACAATGCTGCATTATAACTGCAATAACTTGTGCAATAACTAATGTGCAATTACTATTTAATAACTAATGTGCAATAACCGGTGCAATAATCCTGTTAAATAAGAGACTTCAGCTGTTATAGCTATCTCGCTACCTCACTGTTGTTCTTTACCTGGTACTTTAATGTAAAACGTCAAATCCATATGCATATAAGTCACCTTAAATGTACATAAGTCATCTTAAATCTCTGCTTATTTCTTTTTTTTCCCCTCGATCCACTGTATGTATGTGGACGCACTGTATACCTCATGCACCTCCTTTTGGCACTTTCTTTTGATTATTGAGCCGATATGACACGTGAATTTCTCCACTGTGAGATCAATAAAGTCTATCTTATCTTATCTTAGATAGGCAAATACATTGGTACCCTTACAACTCTTTAAAACTATGCTTTATTTCTACTGAAGTAACTTAATTAAAAGCATTAGCCTCATGTGTACCAGCATGCCCTCAGTTTGAGAGATTATTTAGATAAATTATTAAATTAAATTGTTCAATAAATAGCTTCATAAAGGGCTCAGAAGTTTACAGCAAAAGTCTACATGAATGTTTTTAAGCAGCGTGATGTTCCTGAGATCTCAGCTGCCAATATCATTAGAAAGTACAAGGTTCAAAGGCAAAAGACGTAAATACGATGGCAAATAAATATTTAGGCAGACGATGCTGTAATGCCTCTAGGATAATGTGATTTTGATAGAGAAGCCAAACTGTATTTTTCTAGCCAAAATTACTGGTATGAAAATTCTAAAAAACATTATTAATGTATTTAATAATTTTATCTATTAATGTTGTTATGTACTTTTTTTTACAGTAACTGCAAGCGTTTACATTTGTACAGTAAGCAAGAAGTTAACGTTGCACCATTGCCCTGAATACAATAACCTTGCCTGCAAGATGAATTCTCGCAGTATTTGTGTGTTCACAAATAAATGAGAATAATGTCCAGAACTTGAGTCCTACACATTGTCTGTGTGGCTGGCCAGGTTATAAATACAATAGTCACAGACTTTAATATCCTCAGATCTATACCTGTTCGTAAGTAAGTAAAATAAAACTTTATAATAAGAGAAAAAGACTAGTTTCAAACAAGTCACATTTATTCAGGTTCTTGCATCCTACCAACCACATTAAATGCAATTTGTCTTAGCAGAAATTCTTGTGAATATATTTTCATATATCTCATGTATTTGCATTTTTATATGCTTATAGGGCAAGATTTGAAAATCCTCTTGAATCCACTTTAGTTGACGCGATTTTGAGCGAACTTTTGTTGAGACAGAAGTTTGTCGAGCTGCTGCTGGTTCTGGTCCTGGTTCTGTTGCTCCTGGACTGCTTTGTCCACTCCATGTGTAATTTTGTGGCAAATGAGCCTGATGAAGGAAAAACACGATCCATTACCAAATGAAAAAGGAGAATCGCTGCTATTAAAAAAAAAGTGTATTCTAATACATGGTTAAGAAAATAATTCAGTCCTTACTTAGTGAAGCCATGAATGGCATGATGGATCAATCCAAATATACCCTCTGCAGGTTCAGCCATCATGACAACCAGGGACAACACAAGAAAGACTGCAGGACCCTTCATCCTGCCAAGACAACAAACAGTTAAAAACTTTATGAATATGCCTTTTATTTTATATAAATGGCTTGTACTAGCTTACGTTTTCGCTTGTACTAGTACCAATATTAGGTAATCGTGAAATCTCAAAGGAGAAATCTAACATTTACTTCTACAACTGGCTGATTTGCTTGTTTTAGAAGAGAAATAATTTTCAATTTAAGTTTTGATTTTTATTCTAAGACAGTCTGCACACTTAGTTAGGTCACATTTTTCCAAGTTTTATCAATGAATTAAAATACAGTATTTAAACCTTACCTTTCTGACTGTGAATCCTTCGAATGACATTCACTGCCAGCAAAGTGTTTAACCCGTCCTATAAAAGGGCCCACTTACTGGTGTTCTTGCTAATTTGTATATATGGGCAGGACTAAGCTGATTTCATAATTCAACAATGTTTCATGATAAAACATTTTGCAACATTTTGCGAAACGAGTTGAGTGTGGCATCTTATGCCAAGCCCAATATTGCAAAAAATATATCCTGATCAAGTTGTGAAGGATAAAAAAAATACACTGAAGGAAATGAAAAAATATTGATGACAACTACTTAAATAGATTAGTAATACTGTATACATATGGTGTCAAGTGCTTCAAAATGTCATTTTCTATTAAATGTGTACTGTATAGATGAACTGAAGCCAAATTCAATTTGAGACTGTCTTTAAAACAATCTTGCTGTTCTGGTCATTATTATTAAATGCTGACATTTATTTATTTGCTGTTTTTTGTGCATTTATTTTATGCTTATATATTTATTGAGCGTGTATTTATTTCTATATTTATGTTTTAACATGTCAGAGTCAGTCCTCCATACAAATGTTGCCCACAGTAAAATAACTTGTTAAAAAAGGTAAATTGTTGAGTTTTAATCTTTTAAACCCGAGGGTCTATTTTCAAAAAACAAATGTATACTCATACTTTATAAGGTATTTCTCAAGTTGTACAATGCCTAACCTACTAATCTTGTTATCAACTAACATAGAGGTCCTGAAGAATGATGTTGATTAGAAAATTTGAGAGTAAATAATTGTGGGCCTTAGTAATGGGAATTTAAATGCCCCATAAATAATTCTGCCTAAAAAGCAGATGTTTACATACAAAAATCCTTATTTTTGCTGTAAAGAAGGAAATAAACACAATAAATTGTAACTACAACATCTAGGTTACATCCGTAGCAAGATTGGTGTCCACATAACAAGCAATTGAGAAGGTATACATCCAGGCAGACCCTTGTTGCTTTTGTGCCAATTTGGCACAATCTTTGAAATTTGGAACTTATACTTGAAATTGAAAATGTGGGATCCTATTATATATTTGGTAGATACTTTTGTAGAGGAGTCTCAGATGAATTTCAAAAAAGTTAAAAAACAAAACAACTGGACTTTTTTCCGAAGTTTGAAGACGCTTCGCTACCTATCCAGAAAGCTTTCTCAGTTCAAAAAGTCTGGAGTAATGTGGAGCTCCAAGCTTTACAGCATTGCCCAAGAAAGGCCTTGTAATGGCTTAGATAACATGCAAATTGAACCGAAACAGGTCCACCCCCTTAGTAATGGGGAGTCGTTAAGGTCAATCTTCACCAGTCTCAGATGAAGATCTGGACATATGATAAGTGTGTGTCGGTCTCAGTTAGGCAGCTACAAGCGGTTATTGTTGCTCTTAAGCAACAACAAGTACATGATGAAACTCCTCTGAGGCTGTTGAAACTCCTCTGAGGCTGTGCGTTCACATCAACATTCTGAGGAGAGAGGGAGACCATGAGGAAGGACAGGTCTCCCACTAGATGATAAAGACCCCACACCAAACAAAAAACAAACAAAAAAATGTATATATAACATAGAATAAACGCAAATACTGTTTAGGAAGCTGATGGGATGCAGACGCTCAGCAGAGCGTGGACCTTCTCTGTACTCTGTTTGGACCCAGAAACTGGGAGGTGTAGCCACTGTCCCCTGTAGGTTGTAGTAGAATGCAATGCTCGGAGTCTAAAGCTTCCTTCCCGCTAATGGGTGGTTCTTCTTCCCACTGTCGCTTTATGCTTGCTCAGTATGAGGGATTGCTGCAAAGCCATGGACAATGCAGACGACTCTCCCTGTAGCTCTACGCTTCCCCAGGAGTGAATGCTGCTTGTCGGGACGTTGAAGCAATCAACTTTTTCCCTTATATAGGAAATCTTTGACCAATCTGTATAATCTGATTGATTTTGACTTTGTAAAGTGCCTCGAGATGACATGTTTCATGAATTGGCGCTATATAAATAAAATTGAATTGAATTGAATTAAAGCGGCATATTGGCCAGTCATCATTGGTCAGAAAACCTTTGATCGCTAAAACCGCGTCTTCTTCTAGGTCCTCCATTTGCAGGTCTTCCAGCAGTACCGCTGCATCCACCGAGCAGCATTACACACAAATGTATTTGACTGTTTACAGCAATTAAAGTAATTGCCAGTCACAGTTTATCCATTAATCTCACCCTGGTGACCATCAGGGAGAGGAACGGGATGGTAGAAAACCCAGATGAAATTTTGTGCAGACTTTTATTTCAGTGACAGCTTATAGGCATTCTTTTATTTATTTGAAGGGTGCTTATGTGTAGTTAGGTGTCACCAGCGCAAGCATGAATAGCACAGCAGTTCTCAATGCTTATGATGAAGTTGATCTATGATTAAAATCTGATATGTAGTGAAACTGAATGTCTGAGAGGAATCATGATATGATTTGACTGCAATTCACCACTTTACCATCTGCGTCGCCAATTTTCCCCGTCTCCAAAATGAGTGTATTCCTAGATCAGAGTTGCTGTTAAGACCACACATTTTCCCATCAAGTTTTTTTTTTTTTAAATAAATCCCAACTTTTGTGTGGAAAGTGGCGTACGCATGGTTCAAAAAGCGACCCCAAGTCATGTCCAGGAATCAGATAGCCAATGAGGTGGAAAATCCAGAGATGAGAAATTGGTTGAAAAAAAGGGAAGGCAGGCAAAGAATGCTGGAACATCTACTCGCTAAAGGGCTTTCAAATTGGTGACTGCTGAAGACAAGGGCAAGATAAGGGCAAGATTGCAGGTGAGAAGAAAGAAGGTAATTGGGGTAGAGACAGGTGTGGCTACTGCTTCTGCAAAGGAATGTACAATGCAGACGACTCTCCCTGTGGCTCTACGGTTCCCCAGGAGTGAATGCTGCTTGTCAAGACTTTGATGCAATCAACTGGTTTCCTTATATAGGACATTTTGACCAATCTGTATAATCTGACCCAATCTGTATAATATGATTGAACTTGATTTTGTAAAGTGCCTTGAGATGACATGTTTCATGATTTGGCGCTATATAAATAAAATTGAATTGAATTGAATTGAATAGAGCAGAGAGGATAGAGGCAACCAGCCAGCCAAACCAAAGGACAGATAATGGAGGAAAACACGGAAGACAGGGCAGAATCATAACACAAACTGAGATAAATAAGGTTAATTCTCATTGCTTTTACTGACTTATTTTATTTATTTATTCTGAAGTTGGTTCAGAATGGTACAGGACAAGTTGGTTATTCTTAAATATTAAGAAATTAGGGATGACTAATTCATTTTGCACAGTGGTGTTTTTATGCTTTGAAATGGTCACATTCAACTAGTGTTTCAATATTAAAAATACATTTCTTGGAACTACGCATAAATAGGTATGAGCAGATTGCTTCCAGAATCTGTCAGACTTAAATTTTCTATTATTTGTCTGCCTGAATGTAGAGATTCTGCATCAGTGAAAAAACTAGGGATCAAATACTTCTGCCACATTTACTCAATGAGTAAATGTGGCATCAATCACCAATGTTGACCGATCACCAATGTCACCTTCATGTACCAGCTAACCGGAAATGGCAATCACACGACCGTTTAAAATAGAAACTGGAACAATTGCGAAATACTTCCTGGACTTTATTTCGAAGTTGCAAGGACACAATAACACTAGACACCCTTAAGTTATCCTTTGCTTTGTTCTCAGCCAGATAATACAAAGACTATCAACATCCAGAGGAGCGCACTGCATTGGGATTGGAATACCATGGGTGAATTCTTATTTATCTATTTCATTTTTTACTGTGCAGATACTACTCCAAAGTCAATTCAAGCAAATCATCATGTTATTAAAAAGAGTCTAGGTTTTATAGGACTATAGCTAACCTCTCAGGATATGAACAAGTAAACATCGAAAGCAAATTGAGTCCCAATCGATTATTATCATTGGAATGTTTAGTCTTGCAATTTTCAATGCAGCTTAGCAAGCATTAGGTTTACATCAGAAAGCTATATTGGAAATTAACAATGCACAGTTGCTCTAAATAAAAATACTCTCATAGATCTCAATATCCTCAGCTTTATAAGAAGAGAAGACACTAATTTGAAGCAAATCACATTTATTGAATTTCTGGCATCATAATAAAAACTTTCATCAAATTTAAGAATATATGTTCAATCATTGGTCAACCATACTAGGTTGGTAAATTTTTATATGTACAGAGAAAAAGATCCACTTTAGCTGAAGAGGTTATGAAGAGTTTGTTGAGCTGGCGCTGGTACAGTTCCTCCTAGATTACTTGGTCCACTCCATGTTTCTTTTTTGTTTTTGATTAGGCTGTTGAAAGGAAAAACACAGGTCATTTACCAAAGAAAAAGAACAAAGGTAACAAAATACATTTATTTTAAAGATATATAGCCATGTTATATGCTTATAAAAAAGACCAGAAACCACTTGATCATGATAAGTAAAGTTATATCCACCAAGCCACCATCTTGATAATGTGTTGAAATTTAGTAATTTGACGTCGTTTGAGGAATACCCTATTAATAAAATAGTATTAAATACTGTCGGACCGAGCGTGACCCTCTGCAATGCCTTGCAGTAAAGCAGCAGCTCTAAGTTACCTATTCCTTATAGGTGTCAGAAATAAATGCATAAATGTTTTCAATATGATGTATTCCTGTAAGTTTTTTTCTCTGAGTTGTGAAGTTATGACAACCAGGGACAACACAAGAAAATCTGCAGTACTCTTCAACCTGTCAAGACAAAAAACACATCAAACATTTTTTATGAATATATCTTTTGTAAAGGGTTTGTACTTGATAGTACTTTAGTATTATTAAGTAATCAAGAAATGTAATAGTAGATTTTCAATGACTAGAACTGTCCCTTTTTTCTTAGCTTAATTTCACAAGAATTATTTTTTTTATTCAATTTGGATTTCTATACCAAGACACTGTGACTTTGGGCACTTAGTGCCGCTTTGGTCATCAACGCACTATGACCTACACCAAGGTTATAGTGCAAAAATTACAAATTCAAAAATTAAGATCCCTAAATAGGCATATATCTTGAAATTCCACACAGTAAGTAGCAGTAAGTACTACTTCTGTTTATGCCACAGAACTGGAATACCCTCCTAACCTTCACATCCAATGATCATCCAAGGCTACTGAAGGAATTATTATCACTTAATGTGATAGAAAAACAATGAAGCACGCAACACACTAATCAGTGTGGGATTGTTTAGCAGTAGCTCTAGAAAAAAGGTAAACATAAAGTTCATAAATGTAAGGTGATGAGTCAAGACACTGAAAACTGTGAAACTCCAGTAGCCAAACTAACATCATATCTGATTTTCTTTTACAAGCGGCAACACTGCTCCTTTGTACACCAAGCCAAAAAAAAAAAAGAAGATATTTCCTGATGCTTGTCAGGTACCAGACTGACAATTGAAAAAGAGGTAAACCTATCCGAACACTATACCCTGTGGAACTTGGCAAAAACCTATAAAAGTTATTCATACTGTTTGTGTGACAATTTTTTTATGACTTCAATATAAATATGCTTGTATCAATTTCGTTAGAGTTCCTTTAGTTCCAATATTTTTGTGTATTGTTATGGATCTATTCAAAGGTGATGCTGAGATTGTAAAAAGACAACTCTAACCTCATAACTGTGGATTTAAGGAGATCTTTGTTCATTGTGACTGCGGTCTTGCGTTGAATGATCTGCACAAAATCCACACTAATATTCTTTAAAGAAACATTTTTGTGTGAATGGTGAACAGTTTCTTTGCGAAACTGTCCTTGAGAATATTAAAGGAGAATGTTGGGTGTGGTCTGGAGATTATTTTTTTTCCCCATGTTCTGATAAAGCACAGTTAGTATTAATGTGTGTGAGAGAGTTGCTCATGTTTAAACCGGCATGACTGATTTGTTTGTATTGGAGGAGTTGTTATAAATCCTTGATTGTTTCGTATGTTGTTCCACATCTACATTTCAGCTGGTAACATTTTTTAACTAGCTGAGCTTTTTTGGATGTCTTTTGTTTCACAGTTAACGTTTGATTACTATTCAAAGACAATCTAGGACTCTAGTTTGTAAGACCACATGTTTTCTAAGATCCATAAATTAATTTGGTTAAAATAAAGTATATGACCCTAACCTTTCCGGTACAAGATACGTCCCAGTAATGTTCACTAACACAACAACATATCACCAGTTCTGGAAGTATCTATTTTTATTTTTTACTGAATTTGTTAATGGTTATTAATGTCCGTCCGTCCGTCCGTTGTCTTCCGCTTATCCGGGGTCGGGTCGCGGGGGTAGCAGCTTCAGTAGGGAGGCCCAGACGTCCCTCTCCCCAGCCACTTGGGCCAGCTCCTCAGGAGGAACCCCAAGGCGTTCCCAGGCCAGCCGGGAGACATAGTCCCTCCAGCGTGTCCTGGGTCTTCCCCTGGGCCTCCTCCCGGTGGGACGTGCCTGGAACACCTCTCCAGGGAGGCGTCCAGGAGGCATCCTGACCAGATGCCCGAGCCACCTCAACTGGCTCCTCTCGACGTGGAGGAGCAGCGGCTCTACTCTGAGTCCTCCCCGGATGACTGAGCTCCTCACCCTATCTCTAAGGGAGAGCCCAGACACACTACGGAGAAAACTCATTTCAGCCGCTTGTTATTAATGTATTTATTAATTTTATCTAATAGTCTTGTGTGGAAAATGTTTACGGTAACTTTACAAGCAATTACATGTGTACATTATTCAAGAAGTTAACATTGCACCATTACCCTAAAAAAACAAAAGAAAAAAACAAGAACAAAAGAGAAAGGAACTCCGGTTTCAAGCAAATCACATTTATTGAGGTTCTGGCATCCATATTTAAATCAAATTTGTCAAAGCAGAAACTCTTGTGTGTATATATACAAATGAATCACTGTTTAACCAAACTGGGTTTGAGCATTTTTATACGATTTGAAAATATTCTCAGATCCACTTTAAGTGAAGCGATGTTGAGCGAACTTTTGTTGAAACAGAAGTTTGTGGAGCTGCTGCTGGTTCTGGTTCTGGTCCTGTTGCTCCTGGACTGCTTCGTCCACTCCATGTCTCCTTTTTTTAACAAGGCTGATGAAAGAAAAAACAGGTACATTACCAAGTTTGTATGCATTACTGCATTCTTAATGTTGGAAAATTATTAAAAACACAAGTGGAAGCAACTAAATAACACTTTAAGTTCTTACTTGGAGATGCCATGAATGGCATGACCAATTCCAGTTGCCAGACCAGCAATCATTCCAAATATACCCTCTGCAGGTTCAGCCATCATGACAACCAGGGACAACACAAGAAAGCCTGCAGGACCCTTCATCCTGCCAAGACAACAAACAGTTAAAAACTTTATGAATATGCCTTTTATTCTATAAATGGTTTGTACTAGCTTAGGTTTTTGCTTGTACCATTATTAAGTTATCATGAGACTTCAAAGGAGATATTTACCTTTTACTGAAGCACATTCATTGCTATAACTGACTGAGTTGCTTGTTTGATTTTAGAAGACAACTTGCCTTCAAATTAGCGCTGGACTATTAATTGCATTTGCAATATAATTACGATTTAAAAAAACGCAATTACCAAATTGCGGAGGTCTGCAATTTTTGGCTATGTAACAATTAATGGATCAGACGCAACCTTTAGGTGTTGGTAATATGTTTAAGGTGGGTTTGCCTCCACATGAAAGGGAATAGAGTTGCAGCAGTGAGATAATCTAATTTATTATTTGTTTTAGAGTTTATATAATTATACTTTTTACCAAAACCTTTCAGGAATCTCACCGTAGCATTAAGTACCGGTCAAACTGTTAGTTGTCTTGCACTTTATGTTCAACAAGGACTGATGTCCAACTCAACAAGCTATTCTCTTGAATAATGATATTATGATTAATAAAAACTGTTACATTTCTTGTTTTAAATAGTCCTTGTTTACAAACATATTTATTTAGAGGCCATGTTTGTTGCTTTTGGTTAATGCAGAGAAAAGTCAAAATTAAATCGCAATCATTTAAATTTGACTTTGGAATGTGTTTTGAGATGACATGTTTCATCTCATGCTATATAAATACAATTGAATTGAATTGAAAATTGAATCACAATTATGGTTAAAATATATCGCAATTTTGACTTTTGGCAAAATCCTACAACCCTACTTCAGATTACCTTTGGATTTTTATTCTAAGACAATCTGCACACTTGGACTGTTGATTCCTCTTTTTCCAAGATCTATAAATTAATTAGGTCAAATAAAGTTTTTAAAGCTTACCTTTGTGTGAGCCCTTAAAATGATTTTCACTGACAGCAAAGTATTACCCGTCCCAAAACCGCCCATTTACTGAAGTTCTTGCTACTTTTTATATATGTGCAGAACTAAGCTGATTTCATAATTCTGAAAAGATTTGGCAACATATTAAAAGAAGTTGAACGTGACATCTCCCACCTAGTACAATACTGTAAAAAAATATATGTCCTAATCAAGTTGGGAAGGATGAAAAAAACAACAATACTAAAACAGATCAGAACTATTGATGGCAACCACTTCAATAGATAATTAATAATCTATACATATGGTGTAAAGTGCTTTGAAATGACATTTGCTATAAAATAGATATTATATAGATAAACTGAGACAAATAATTTAATAAATTTGAGACCTGAAACTTTGAAACTCTTAAGTATAAAATACTGCTCTGGATGTCTGTACACTTTGAACTATAACAAGGTAAGAACAGAAAACGTTCATGATGCTTGAGAAATGAAAATTCATAATCAGGCCTATATCTTTCTTTTTCTTTTTTTTTTTTAGAAATTTGTGTGGCACTAGTGGCCTTTAATAAAAGCATGCTGACAGAACCAGGGCTGAGAAAGGGAGGAACACATGTGGCAAAGGTCCAGGTGCTTGAGTCCAACCTGGGATGGCAGCATCTAAGAGTAAGGCCTCCATATATGGGTTGTGTGGTCTAACCATTCATCACTGTCATGTAGTAATAGTATGTGTACAGCAACTTCTAACTAGTCTCACATGCTGTGAGCAATATTACATCATTAATATGGAAGATTAAAGTCGATTTAATGGTGTTTTTTGTAACTTTAGGATTACCCCTCAGGCTAACGACTGATTGCTACAACACCCCCTAGCTTCTTGGAGGAATAACTGTATTAATAAAACCAAGGGTCCTAAAGATATTGAGTTTTAATGAGCAAATCATTCTTTAAAATGTTATTTTCTCTAATGTTTTGTTTAACTCAGGATTTGCATTGTGAATGGGTTGAAACACACCAAATGTTGTTCTAAATTAGTTAAACTAATTGAACCTCATCCACATTCTTTAAAATGAACTTTAGCTCTCTAACCTGGATCTGCAGTGAACCAGGATTCACTGAATCATTCTGATGCTGATTTGCAACTATTTTATTTGTCATTTTCTTTCTTTTGTGTGTAAATAGTTCCTTAGGTTCTTTTTATCTTCATTTTGCTCAGTATTTTAGTTAAGTTTTACTAGTCTCGTAGAGAGGATTTGTTGATTGAAATATAGCGTTAATTCAGATAAGCAGCATTATATAGTGATGTTCATTTTATTTCTGTTAATAAATTCTTAAACTTGAAGAGAAGTTGTCACACCTTTATTCTATATGTGTGGAGGGTTTGCTGTTAAAAGAACGCCAGTGCTCGAATCATTCTTTCAACTATTGTCCTAACATCAGCTCTTTGGGCTGATATTCATACCTAACATACCGAGGGTTATTTATTAAACATTAATGGGTAATGACATAACACTACTTTCAAGACTAGAATTAAAACTTTCCTTTTTGACAAAGCTTCTAGTTAGAGTGGCTTAGGTTACCCTGAGCTATCTCTGTAGTTATGCTGCTATAGGCTTAGGCTGCTGGAGGACATCAGGGTCTATTTTTCTCACTCTGCTGAGTTCTCCTACTGTTCTCCGATTTGCATTGTTTGGTGTTATTACAACTTTTAACTTTCTGTTCTCTGTCTATTTTCTCTTCATAGTAGGTACTCCTGGTCTGGCGTTCTGTTAGCTGTGACTTCATCCAGTGGAGACAGATCATCCGCTATTACCGTATAACATAGAAAGGATTCCTGGATCAATGTGTGCTTCTGTGCTTTCGTGTCTGTTCTCTGTCTTCCCTAACCCCCAGTCGGTCGAGGCAGATGGCCGTTCACACTGAGCCTGGTGCGGCAGGAGGTTTTCCTTCCCGTTAAGGAGGAGTTTTCCTCTCCACTGTCGCTTTATGCATGCTGACTAAATGCTGCTTGTCAAGACTCGATTCAATCTACTGGGTTTCCTTAGATAGGAAACTTTTTGACCAACCTGTCTTTATGATTTGATTGAATTTGACTTTGTGAAATGCCTTGAGATGAAATGTGTTGTGAATTTGCGCAATATAAATAAAATAAAATTTAAATTGAATGCTTACCTTAAAACATGCCGCTACATTATGCGGATCAGAACCATTGAAATGAATTGAATTGTGTCCATCATGGCTTATGTCTGAGTAACCTCAACCAAGAAGCTTAACAAAAAGTGAGAAAAAAAAGCTCAGAAATTTTTCAGGTACAAAAAAGAACCTGGAAAAAGCAATCCAAATAAAAATGTAAAAGGCCTCAAAGAATACCGAAGAAACATGCTCTCCCCTTAAAACAATAAATCATGTCTCATTTAAAAAAAATAAAGAAATGAGACATAACTAATACGTTTTACACAGTAGCATTTATGCTGTAATGTTTTCACATTCAGTTCTTGTTGCAATATTGAAAAGTATTTTTCAATAAATAAATAAACTTTGTCCTCAACATATATACAGATGTACAGGTCCACCAGTAGACAAATACTTCACTCAGATCTTAGTGACCAGCCTAATGACTCTGATTCAGTGAAAAGATAAGGATGGAAAACTATCAATAATCAGGCAGCAGAGTACATTGTAAGCAAGCCAAGAGCACGACCGAGCCTTTAATGGTAATTTCAAAAAGGAAAAATGTATTGTTATGAAACTTATCCTATTTTTGAAAAAGGATTAAGTCACATATCCAAATATGAAAACCTTCTGTGAGGAAACAATAAAACTTCACACCGTTAGGAGAGACAATGACCTCATTATTCATTATCATTATTACCATTATAAATGCAATGCTGCTTTAGCATAGAGACAACTAAGAGACCTGCCGCAGCTTCTCAGTCAGACAAACAAAAAAATCAACATGTACCGGGACCAAACTTTAACCAGAAGTTAAATTTTCTAATAGACATAAAACACAATTAGCATTTTATCAACACAAACAAACAAACAAACACTTTCAACAAATGACTTTGATGTGAAATAATAATAGTTGTCCATTTTCTGTATTTCTTGGCAGGATGAAGTGTACTGTTGTCTTTGTTCTGTTCTTCATGGTTATCCTAATGGCTGAACCTGTTTTGAGTTCTTAACAGTAATGACAGTGTAGCATGTCAATATGAATATGTTCTCTCGTAAGTTCCTCAAATCAAATGAAAAGTTTCTATGAAAACTAGACGATGCTATCTGAATCGTTGTACTGAGATGTTATGAGATGAAGAAACGGTAGCAGCAGTAGCTCTTCAAGTTGTTACAAAGTGTATCCTTGAGGGCGAGGATGAGGTCGAGGGTGAATGCTCACTCCTGGATGGACCATCAGGATAACCAATGACAGCATAAGAAAAACCACGGCACAGCTCATCCTGTCAAAGAATGACCACAAGTGGCAAAAAAGTTAGCTGCATAAAAATCTTTAATTTTAAGCAAAGATAGTTGTGAATCAGTCATTCTTTATAACAATGATTTTAATGAAGTTAAAACTACATTTTTTCTGATATGTTTACTGAACAGTTGTGAGTGACCTTTAGTTGCTTTGGCTGTTAAATGTCTGATGTTTGTCTGGTTGAGAACAACGTTGTGGTTTAAGTAACAAATATATAGAAGATATTTGGAGCAAGAGAGGCACACATTTATGTTAATTATAACATCATCACAGCAGTAAATTATTCATTGTAGCTCATAGATATGCGAGTTATCTCCAACAATTTGGACTTTTGTGTAAAAGTAATCACAACTTTTAAAAAAATTTAAAGTTTGTTTTTCTAAAAAAAAAAGAAATCTTATTAGTACAAAGTAATCTTTACCAACTTAATTTTAAATAGAATTAAAAAGTGTAGACTCTTCAGTTAATGTAAATTGTTGGTTAGTGTGGTTTTCTCCCCATATTCAATTCAATATTCTTCCCAACAAGTTCCTAGTCCTTACCTTTCTGACAATTCAGGATCACAGGTAAAAAAAAAGAACTGTTGGACTTTTTTATATACGTACAGAACAAAGTTGATTTCATTTTTGTGAATTTTTTTTTTTGCAGCATGGAGGCGATCAGCCTGTGGCACTGTTCAGGTTTAACTTAAGCCCAGATTGCTTTGGTAGCGGCCTTCGGGTCATTTTCATTTTCAGGTCTGGTGTCTCTAATCTTCCTATTTAAAAAAAACCATATATTCTTCATAAGGCACAGTTTGCTGCTTTCTGTACCAAAGTGTGGGTTGGTACCAAGTCCAACCAGAAAATAAGATCAGCATCCCCATAAAGCTTGCCAGCAGAGAAAAACATGGAGTGCTCTAAGATTTTCAGGTAGCATGTTGCACTGAATGTGGGTTTCATAAAACTTCTCTTCAAGTTTAAGAATTTATTAACAGAAATAAAATGAACATCACTATATAATGCTGCTTATCTGAATTAACGCTATATTTCAATCAACAAATCCTCTCTACGAGACTAGTAAAACTTAACAGATGAGATGGCTCCCCAAATTATCAGAGTGGGGAAACTTCCCACTGGACATTTTTAGATCTAGAGGAAGCCTATGATAGGATGCCAAGAGAAGAGCTGTGGTTTTGTATGAGGAAGACTGTAGTAGCAGAGAAGTTTGTTCCAGTGATGCAGGACATGAATGAGAGCTGTAAGACTGTGGTGAGGTGTGCTGTAGGTGTGACAGAGGAGTTCAAGGTGGAAGTGGGACTCCATCAAGGATCGGCTCTGAGCTCCTTCTTGTTTGCTGTGGTGATAGACAGGTTTACAGATGAGGTTAGACTGGCATCTCTATGGACTGTGATGTTTGGAGATGACATTAGTTATGTTTACATGGACAAGAATAATCAGAATAAAAACAAGCCAATCGGAATATGATGATCGGATTAAGCTCAGTCTGAATGAAATTGCAATCCATGAGAGGGGTGGTTTATATTGATTGATAATCCGATCAACGTGGATATAAACGCTTGTCAGGCTCAAGTTATTCCGAATGTGGCAAAGTGACCAGAGTGCGCCCGATGTAAACGTGACGTGTTTCTGTGTTGGTGTGCGGCAGAAATACATCAGGAAACAAAACTGTCGCTGCTCCCGATACAACTTTCTTTTCGGATAAAATAAAAGAGCTCAAAATTGTTGCTTTCTCAGTAACGTTTCAACTGTAATTAGAACATCGTGGCAGCCCAGCTTGGGTGCTCAGAAGATAAACAAACTTGTATAATACTGGTGTGTTTACTTTTTTTTTTTTTTTTTTGATTAGCAAATACCGAAGTACTTCTTCTGTGTTTTTAGGGGAATTTGATAACTGCGCATGTCAGAGTGGCTTTATTCTGGTGCATAGAAACACACATTATGATCGGTTTAATTGATTGTGTGCCCATATAAATGGTACAATCCAATTATTTAATCGGAATACATTTTGATCCAATCATGAGATTTTGTGTATGTAAACATAGCCATTGTGATCTGCGGTGAGAGCAGGAAACAGGTGGAGGAAAACCTAAAGAGAGAAAGAGAGAGAGAGGTTTGCCCTGGAAAGGAGAAAAAAGGTTAGTCAATGATACCGTGACGTTTCAGGGAGCAGAGATAAAGAAGTTGGAGGATATTAAGTGCTTAGGGTCAACAGTCCAGAGCTAGGGCGAGTGTGGAAAAAGTGAAGAAACAGGTCCAAGCAGGTTAGAATGGATGGAGAAAAGTGTCAGATTTGTTGTGTGATAAGAGTATCACCAAGAATGAAAGGAAAGGTGTAAAAGACGATGGTGAGAGGAGCGAGGTTGTACGTAGAGACAGTGGCACTGAGGAAGAGACAGGAGGCGGAGCTGGAGGCAGCAGAGATGAAGATGTTGAGGTTCTCTTTGGGAGTGATGGGGATGGAGAGGACCAGGAATGAGTTGCAGGAATTACGTCAAAGGGACAGCTCATGTTAGATGTTTTGTAGAAAAAGCCAGCAGCGAGGCCAGACTGAGATGGTTTAGACATGTACAGAGAAGGGATATTGAATATATCTGTAGAAGGATGCTGAGGCTGGAACTGCCAGGCAGGAGGCCTGGAGGAAGACCAGAGAGGAGATTTATGGATGAGGTGAAAAATGACATGAAGGTAGTTGGTGTGAGAGAAGATGATGCAAAAGACAATGTTATATGGAAACAACATCCTGTGGCGACCTCTGAAGGGGAAAAGCCAAAAAAAAGAAGAAGTGGTAACTTGTTGTTTGAAAATAACAGATCACACATAAAATGTAAATAGCCAAAGTAATACCATTGTACAAAAATTAGAGCAAATATTTTTCTGTTAAATCCTAACAAATCTCTCTGCTGCCACAATTTCTTGGATATTAAAACAATTATGTAACAAAGGCTGGATATATGTGTTGAAAAACGGAAATTCAGAATGGTTTATATTCAAATCAATAAACAACCGTTACCATCCTAGAAGCAATAGAAGACATAAAAATTGATATTGACAACAAAAAAATGTTCTGATATCAAAAATGTATTTGGCACAATCACAATTCACATTTTTAACAATAAACTTTAAATATATGGGATGGGGGGGGACCTGTTATCCAACTGAATGAAGGAAAAATAGAAAACAGTGCCTGACAATAAATGTATTGGTATTATTATTGATGACAAGCTCAGCTGTAAACCTCATATCAGATATTGCTAGAATTGTTACATAATTGATAAAATTTATTATGTAAAGTTTCTATATGAAAGGTTTATTTTTAGTATGAAATATTTTGTGAATAGGGAATAAATTACTATTGTAAATTGTATGTAATATATATCCAGTATATAGATCTGTATGTATAGGATAGGGTAATTATTAATATATTAAGGAGTGGGAACAACTAGGTTTTACTTGTGTAAAAAATACTCAGCTTTCTGTATCTCAACAAAATAACATAATGAACAACAAATATGGTTGTGGTAAAACGAAATAATATACAAACATACCTGACCATCTTTAACAACCTCTAAATTGTGTTTTGTATGGGATCTGTAAGTAATCTGATTCTATACCCACAACATATTGTTGAAAATCATCTATATTCAAAATGTAAATGTAGGGAAATCCAGGACATATTTCAACGCAGACACTGGATTATTATTAGAAATTGGTCGATGCCTTAAAAACAACACTAAGACATGGATATGTTTCCATATAGGCAACGCTAAAATAAAGTATACCCTGACATGATTAGCGTTTTTAAAAAAGCTTATTTACAGTTTAAAACCTCTAGAGCTCACAGGATACGTCCTCCCTCTTCATCATTAACGTAGGTAGTTGGCCTGACTCATCAGTTTTGCAAAAAAGCCGTGCTGAAATGTTTATGATTTCAAAGTGACAAAGAAACAAGTAACCAAATTCAATGCTTGAAGAAAATCTAGCTTCTTCTTGACGTTGCTTCGGGCACTTAAGGCTTTCCATAAGATAATGGCATCCATGTCAGTTAATTGTTTAAAAACAGTAATTTAATTTTCTTCATTTTTCAGGACGATTTTCTGACCCAAACACTAATTGTTTTTCCCTTGCTGTAAAATTAAGCATTTCACTCTAGGAGATACTTTTCACAACATATTAATCTCCTAGGAATAATAAAAACTGTTAAAGCTTCTCTTTAAATTGAATCTTGTGTGACAGCAACACACTCATCTCTACATCACGGTCATATTTTTTACAAACTTTGAATACTTTTTGATCTCGACAGCAACATTAATAGAACTGAAATGTCTATGAGAAAAAAAAGTTAAATAATTGGGTGTTTATTTTCCTGTCTACATGTAGAAGGTTAACATCTTGTCTTTGCGGTGGACTTCATGCAACTGAGGTAATGACTGTGCAAAAGTTTTCCTGTATCAGTGTGAACAGATGGATTACTATCTTATCAACTTCCCAGAACTCTCTTTCCTCTTTTTTGCCTTTTAGAGAAACAACTGTGTGAAACTTCAAACACAGTCAGCAAGTGTTGCAACATATGTCGCCAAACCATGTTTCGCAATGTTTAATGGTGCTAATATTTAGCATCTGTCTGTGTTGCGACAGCCATTAATGCATTTTTGAACTTTAAGTGCAGTAATTTGATCATTGGGTATTATCCGGATTGAACTAGGACGAAAATGTTTGACACTTGGCCTAAACAGAAAAACAAGCTGGATGCGACTTTTGCTTTGTTCCTTGTTTGCTCGTCTCACAGAGATTGGGTTTTTTGCATGTAAACCTCTGTCGACGTTCTTGTGTTTTACATCTGCATTTCCTTGCCTTTATGTCTCCATTTTTTTTTAGCAAGCATCCAATCAGGCTAAAACAGGAAAGCTCTTTGCGTAATATGAGACAAGTCCACTAACTACGTTTTCAGAATTTGATGCATTTGATTGTTTTTAAAGGGTCAAAGAAAGTCAAAATCTCCTTTTTTGCCTCCCTTGGGATAAATTTGGCTTTGGCAGAGATGTTACACTGCGTAGAAACATTGCATTCTTCCATAACATCAAAAAGATAATAAATACGTATATTTATAAAATCCTTATTTAAAAAAGCAGTAAGTCATTAAAATGCACATAAAAATGCATATAAAAGTTTCATTGAAAATTGCAAGTTAAACAACACCGTAATAAGGCACTTAAAAAACAGTGTCATCTTATGACTAGAAGACCTGAGGGAACTCATGTTAATTAATTACTTAGTTTATCACACAGGGATTAATTCAGTACAGCTTCATATGCTGCCAGCCTGACCAGGATTTTCAAAAAATACAACAGATTTAGTTGGTTCCACACTTAGGATGGTGAGATGTGTGTGTGCGTAACATGTAGACGGCCGAAGAGAAAAAACATTTCATGGGGATATCTGGTCACACCAGCAGACTAAAGGGAACCACATGTTGAGAGTTTGTGTTTGATCGTGGAGTAAGCCCCCCCACACACACACACACACCTGGTCTGTCCTTTTCCCTGCTGTTTACTTTTTCGCCTTTCCCTTTAATATCTGATTCTATCTTTAAATGTTTGTTTCCGTTTGAGCTGTGGATATAGTGGAATTCTAAAGAATAGCATAGTAAAAACTGAAATATTAAGCTTTTTGAAGTGCAACAAATTTAGTTTGGGTGACATATGTAAAAAATCCGATCCTTTTATTAAAGCTGAGAGAGAGAGAATATTATAATTGACAAAAAATGATAAGAACACTGAACTCTTTGGGATTTTTGTCTCGTTGCTACAATATCTTGTTTTCTAGGCAAGGGGGGGAGGGGGGTTATTAGATAGAACAACACAGTCCTGTTTAACTGTCAAGTGAACAAAAGGATTACCTTGTTATTTAAATAGTTTTACATAATAAAATATAAAGAGTGGGGTGCATTTGTATTCAGCCCCTTTTATTCTGACACCCCTAAAGGAACCAAGTACTTTCAGTTGGCTGCACTGATAAATACAGCATCTGTGTAGGATTTAATCTCTGTATAAATCCTGCAGTTTTATGAAGGCCTCAGAGGTTTGTTTGAGAGATTTGGTGAGCAAACAGCGTCATGAACAAAAAGGAACGCAGCAGACAGATCAGAGGGAAAGTTGTGGAGAAGTTTTTAAAAAACGATTAGCTTATTAAAAGACTTACTTAGGAAAGTGCTGTTCATCTGAAAATGGGAATAGTACGGCAAAGCATGCCGTGAAATGGACATCCACCTAAACTGACAGGTAGGGCAAGAGGTCATCGATCAGAAAAGCAGCCAACAAGACCAGAGCAAGTGCAGGTGGAAATATCTGATGGAATACCTTAGGTCATGCTGTGGTCAGAGTAAAGATGAAGGGAGCTAAATAAAATAAAGTCTTAGAAGAGGACCTGTAATAAGGTGCAAAAGTCTTGCCTGGGGCCGTTGTTCACCTTCGAGTTTGATGACAACCACAATCATACAGCCAGAGCTACAATTGAATGGTTCAGATCACAGCAAATGTGCATGTAAAATTGTTCAAGTCAAGAAGCAGACCTAAATCCAATAAACATGTGCGTTAAACCTTGAAAATTGCTGTTAAAAATCACCGTGCTTTATAACTGAGCCTGAACTGTTAGGCTGTTAGAAAAATGGGCATAAATTTCAGTCTCTAAGCTGGCTGAGACCCAGAAGACTTGCAGCTGTAATTGTAGTGAAAGGGAGGTTCTTTGAAGGGCTAAATGCAAAGTTTACATCAAACTCTTATTGGTAAAAAAAAATAAATTTTAATTTTCTTTCCACTTCGCAAGTTAGCACTACTTTGTGCTAGTCTATCACATAAAATCCCACTAGTCTCAATAAAAGATTCTGGCTGTAACATCAAAGAAAGTGAAAAATATAAAGTGGAATAAACTGTTTTGCAAGACCATGCGTGTAAAGAAATAAAGCTGCTGTTTTTTTTAGATAGAGTACACACAAAAACATTATGTACAAATGGGAACTTTTGCATTATAGTTAACCACTCTGACGTTGCTATTTGCAGTGTCACAAATCATCAGAGGTGTTATCATTATCAGGCTGTGCAGAAAACCTCACCGCTGAACCAGCATTATTTGGCATTTTTTTAGCATTTACATATAAAAAAAACAACAGAGGCTATTGAGCAATGACTTGAAAGAAAATAAGAGTTTTTCTTATGAAGAGTGGAGACATGTCAAGAATTGCCTTTTAGGGAGCTCCAATGTATTCTCATTAAGTAATTATCATATTTCAGTAGTGTATACCTCTACTCTTTTTAAAATTCACATATTTAAATGTATTAGAAAGCAGAGAGACTTATAAAACTTAAACACATCATGGTTTGGTTTTAGCTGTAAATGTTGGACAAATTGTAGTCAAATTTACTCCCTCTTTATATGATTTAGATGCAGAGGTTTATAAATGTACTAGACTAGATTTTTCTACAGGACTGTATCCCTTCTAGTGAGTCCATGGCGAGTAAATTCTTAGTTGTTACACGTTGTACGCAGTTATCTTACAAACTAAACCTTTCTGTTACCAAAACCTAACAAAATAAGGGTGAATGCAGAAGTGAGCAAATGTAAAAAACAAAGGTTTGCATCAGTCTCATGGAGTCTATGGGCTTTGGCGTCGCCGGCATCATCCGACGCCGTCAGGACTAGAACACGCTGGAACGACAGTAATTACATGGTGTTTTTTTTTCCATCACATGTCAGGAATGCTTTCAGTTTCCAGGTAAAAGTTTGTTTTTTCAAAGTGTATGAACCACCTGCTCTTCAAGGTTAGATTGCTGGCCCTTCCTAGAAAAGCCAGTGGGTGAAAATGTACTGTATAAAGCTGTTTTCATCTATACTCCACTACTGAGATCCAGTTAAAATGTTGATTACTCAAACTCTGGGTGACGCAGCACATATTCTGCCTGCTGTTCTACACCAAGCTGAAGAAATGTATCACAGTCCCAGGTTTCACAGAAGTTTCCGGTAGTTTTTCTATCTTAGTATTAAGAGTATACCAAAGTCATCAACACAGTCAGCACACAGTCTGCTGGTGGTATCGGTGCTCTGATGTTGAAACTATTGTCGATATAAATGCAGTAAATGATGCAGTTCTTTAATAGACCTGACGGATATTAACATTAACACAGCTTATATCTCCACCTAAATAAGATTGATTTTCCCCCAAATGTCCCAAATGTTCCAAAGCAGAACAGTATTCGACACACAATCTTTTCTTCCATTACTGATATGGTGTTCTCTGACTGCTTTGCTGGGTTTTCTGGCTCTCAGGGGTCTAGCGATTGAATAATGACCCAGAGTGACCTGGCTTTAGCCTAATCCCTACTTGAAAGCTATCCTTCCTCTGATTCAATCCGTCCTTAAACCCTCACTAGAGACAGAGGGGCGCATAACAAAACAGTCACACACCTGGATTAAAGCAGACAGACAGGAGGTTGAGTCCAGCAACAATGTCACATTTGGAACACAGATTCTACTTCTTACAGAGGTATTACACAGAGGACAAGTACTCTTTTAGAGTATGTGTAGCCTTGTGTGGTTTTTACTCCAGCAGATTCCTCAGTTAACAGATTACTGCGAGGATCATTAAATAGATGAAACTCAAATGCATAGAAACCTGCGTAATGGCCACAGCAGTCCGGCGTTTTTAAAATTTGAGGCAGAGATGTGCAGCATCTCTGGTTCTGATTTTGAAGTTGCGCTAGCGTTTGCCTGTTGGACGTAGTTTGGAAAGTGAAGGGAAAGGGTGTGAGGAGACTATGATAATGTTCAGACCCTAATGTTCTTGATGTGTTCCAAGCCCTTTCCAGGCCAGACAGGGTGTATAATCCCTCTAGCGAGTCCTGGGTCAGAACTCACAACTGTGCCCAGAAGACCCTCAAAGGAATGACTCGACTGAGTCCTTTCGATGCGGAGAAGCAGCGGCTCTGCTTTGAGCTTCCCACTGAGACAGAAGTTCTCACCCAATCTCTAAAGCTGAGCCAAGCCACCCTCCAGAGGAAGTTCCTTTTGGCCGCTTGTATCCAGGATCTCGTTCTGTCGGTCGCCTCCTGACCATAGGCGAGGGTCGGATTGTAGATGCAACGGTAAATTGAGAGCTTCACTCTTTGGCTCCGCTCTCTTCACCACAACAGATCAGAGCAGTGTCCACATTAATTACATTTTATTCATTTAGCTCCATTTCACAACAAGTCATCTCCAGGCACTTCGCAAAGTCCATCCATCCATCCATCCATCCATTTTCTGAACCGCTTTATCCCTCATGGGGTCGCGGGGGTTGCTGGTGCCTATTTCCAGCATTCTCTGGGCGAGAGGCGGGGTACACCCTGGACAGGTCCTTTGCAAAGTCAATTCAATCAAATCATACAGACAGACTGGTTAAAAAGATTCTGATCTAAGGAAACACAGTAGATTGCATCGAGTCATTGGCTTCCAGCATTCAGTCGTCACGAAAGAGCACATAGGGACGGTGGACAGTCTCTTATTATGTGTTGTTGATTTTGCAGCAATCCCTCATACAAAGTGTGCAGTACTGCAGATGAAGCCCCGGTCTGTCTGTCCATCTCTCGTTCCATCCTACCATCACTCATTAGCAAGACACAGCTTGAGACAGAGGCTCACCCCCGACCCAGATTGTGCAGTCCACCTTTTGTTCTGTCACATACTGAGTATTTCTGAAATATATATGTAGTGTGAGGTAAACTGGTTTTCTCCTGCCCCAAAAGCTCCTAAATATTGACTCTAAAGACATGTCAGGGCCTTATGTTGCCGAGACACTGAACCAATTAGCTGTGATGTCATTAATTTGTTGTTCATGTTAGTGCAGATGATGTTTTTATCCTCAGCACATCCTCACCCTTGTTAATCCAGAAGTGAAAGTTTAGTGCATAAGACTTGGATTGGGCGTGGAGCTGCAGCATCTAAGTAATATTAATGATTAAAATACATGCATAAAAAATATAGCAGATTTGAGCGTAAATGTGACTATGACATTAAAATACAGAGGATTTTTATGACTCATCCAACCTAATATGATGCCAAAAAAAGCATATATCCATGTTTTATAGCTCAGAGCACAGTGATCCAACACGGCCCTGTGTTGTGTCAGCCTCTCTAAAGGATAGACGGGACGGTGAGATATTCATAGAGACGTTAGAACTGGATAGAAATAGAAACAGGAAGATGCCCCTCTTACAAACTAACATGCGGAGGACACAGTAAAACAACCTAGCTCTTTCTTCTCTAATGGGTCTCTTTAGTTGCATATGTCTTATAGCTAAGATGGGATAAAGACATCCAACTCACAGGAAGTATTTGCTGTTATCTGTGAAAATCTGACGCTTTCTCTTTTCCCTCACTGACATGTAGGGCCAAGCGTGTAAACCTTTGGTGGCGTCTTTTAAAAATATCTGAGGCGTTCTTCTGCCATCAAACTTTATTTTCCTTCCTGACACGCGAACAGGTAGACGCGGGGGGGGGGGGGTTCCTTTGTTCTAAAATCTTTGACATCCGTATTTGATACATTATCAAAAGCTTTTGTGAAACATCAAGGGAGTACAAAACAGCTATATTCTTTTTTTTTATTTTTTTCACCGCAGTTACAGCAAATAAAATAAAAAATAAAAGTAACAGTTAGACCTAGTTTTATGGAAAACACAGTGAAGTTGCCCTTTGATGTGTTTTTTGTGAGTTAGGTATATCTTTATATACAGCAGTTACATACAGATCCATGTTGGCGGAGGTAGCTTGTGTCAAAGTGCTCTATTGTTTTGCTGCATTTAAGCTCCTCCAAGATGACAAGCTGCTTTTTACTTTACTGTGAATAAAGAACAGCCCGAATGTGGAAGTGGTTGTCCTGAAAACAGCAAAGTCATATACAACGGTTTAAAGTTCAATGTGTGTTGTTTTGTCGAACGGAATAAGGCTGAGAGGAAGAACAGTTGCTCTCAGAAGTGTACACGACTATGTTGAACTGTCAGAATGCTGTGATGAAAAACAAAGACCAGCATTAATCATTTCAAAACTTTTTCCAGGTAAAATGTAATTTTTTTTAGGATAAAAAGCTTCAATAACCTTTAGTGTGCACACTAAGACTTGGTTAAACAACCTTTTAACCATTTTTAGCATTCAGTCTACGCCTGCCATCATTTATTTTAAATCCAACACATCAGAATCCTTCAGCTAAAGCCAGAAAGCTTACTGATGACCTTATTTTACAGAGCACAAAACATCAACACCATAATAAATATGCTATAGTACCTTACTGAAAAGTTGAGAAAATATTAAATACAGTGCCCATAAAAAATGTTTTCAAGAAAAGACAAAATAGAAACTAGAGGCCAACAGTGTACTGATTGTTTACATGTCACTACTATATCCTTTATTTTCCATAACTCCCATAACTGAGGAGCAGGTTTTTAATCCAAAAGCCTTTTCTGGCTAATATATTTGAGTCTAAAGTTATTCATACCCCTACCAGATTTAGATTCAAAATAATTTTTATTCAACCAGGAAGCCCCTTTCTGATGGGAAAGAAAACTGGTATCACTTAAAAGATAAAACCGTCATCAATTTTGACAACATTCAATATTTATTAAAAAGGGGCTAATTGGAAATGATTTATCAATAAGAAAAATGATGTTTCTATAACTAATGGTAATATTCTTATTGGAATTATAGCACTCAAACCCTTTTTATAATTGCTGACCAGCTTTCTGCATGTTTCCAGAGGTTTTTGGACTTCTATTTGGCCATGAGCCCCAAGTCTTTGGCAGGCTCCTTACCATCACCCTAATCTTTACTATTACTTGATTATCTATCAGATTCAAGCCAGGACTCTAAATGTTGCTATAACTTCCAGTCAGAAGACAAATGCTGGTCAAATTAAAAGATGAGTTTAAACATGAATGATTTTGGGCTATACTGTAAAACATTCAAGCAGAGCTAAAATCTTGAGTTACCGTAGAACGTGTTATGGTGGATAAACCAAACTTATGTTTGGCACTAAAACAACTGCACTGCACATCAAAAGAACACTGTATGCACACTAAAACATGGTGGAGGCAGCGTCATGATCTGGGCTTACTTTTCCCCTTGAAAGGACTGGGTTTCCTTTATCTTTTGTTGGATGAAATGAATAAACCTTTAAAATACTAGTCTAGACACAACACTTAGCTTGTATAGTAGATAGCTTAAGATGAAGGATTTGATTTTTCACAATCACGGTTATACATCTTATCAAATGAATAGTTCCACCGAAAGAAAGTTTAATTTTTTAGATTCTAGAGTCCAATACTCAATGTGAAAGAAAAACCGTTGTCCTCTGAACAGCGCTGTGGGGACATCATGTCTCAGCAGTGTGACAGAGTGGGGAAAGATCCGCAGGTTAAATTGTTCGATGAAGACTGGCTGCTGCAATGAAACCTAAAGGAGCTTCAGCAAATTATTGGATTAAGGTTGTGCACACTAAGGAAATCAAGTAACTGCAGATTTTTTTATTCTTTAGACGTTCCCGTTCAAAATATTAGTTTGTTTTTAGCTGAATCATGCAGTATGCATGCAACACTGAAGGTGGAAAACAGATTTTAAGCTATTGATCATGGTCGCCCTTTGCGCACCACAAAAACCTGGTGTTAGTACACCCCATAACAGGGACTCATACAGGTCTTTTATATACACTGTATAAAAGAAAGCAGACCCACCTGGCAGATCTTTGTGCATTTGTTTTGTACTCTGGTAGACATTCGAGGGGTCAAAGCACAAAAACCTGCGTTGTGTAAAAACTAAACAGACTTCCCTTTTACTGAAGATGCATTCATCCTCAATTCTCATTTTCACTGATTGTTTTCTGAGTTTTTCTTGCCCCTATCATCACATTAGCGTGGTTTGTTTACATCTCTGTTGTCGCTCCACGACTCCAGAAATTCTGCAGAAAGTCTTTTAGTGATGACATTGGTGTCAAAGTCAGAGAATCATTTCTTGGAAACAGGGAGAGCTGAAATGATGTGGGAGGCAGGAGGAATGGATTCTCAACGCTGCCTCGCCAGAGCGCCGCCTGCTCCTTAGGCTTTGATATACAGCAGAAAACACTCACACACTCACGCATGGTGAAGCTCTACATCATCATCACTGCCACGGAGCATGGAAGATGAAAAACCCATGAGTGCACACATTTTGATTCTTAAATCAACAGCGTTTTGATTTTGGGTTTGCCACAGCAGAGCGTGAAGTAGCTTATTATCTGCTTCATTACCGGCAGGAGGCGAGTGTGTGTGTGTGTGTGTGTGTGTGCGTGTGTGTGTGTGTGTGTGTGTGTATGTGTCGTTTATAGTGGGAGTGTGTACACGCGGCCTAAAGTTAACCAAGCCTATCCCTTTGACTCGCACACTTTTCCATTCCTCAGCTCTTGATGTGGAAACATCTCTCATCAAGTAAACAAAGCAGGAGATTGAAGCAGAATCAGTTTGTGGCATCCACAGACAGAAATAAAATCTCAGCTTGAACGAAAAGATTCCTAAAGGATTGCTGCCACTTGGGAAATAACGTTTTCTTCTCATAAAGTACGGTCTTTGTGGTACAGCTCGAGACTTAAAAAAATGGTCCTGCTTTCTTTTTCACTTTAGCGTTGGTTTTCAAGACCTCAGCACCACGTTTGCTCCATTAGGCAGCAGACTTTAGCAATACTTTGTTTAAAGAACACGTTATTTAAAATGTAAAATCTACCAGGATGTGTTGGTAATGGCAGGACAATACTTTGTTTTGTAGTTGATTGTTAAAACTGTATACACAGACAATATTAGGTTTTATTGGCGGCTATTGAAGAGATGGATTGAGAACAGTAAAATAGGAAGGATGACCACAGTGTCGCAATTAACCTTTTATTAAAATCTTACTTTACGTTGCCATACTAAATGGTTGCTGTCAAGTTGTTTTTTTTTTTTTTGTTTTTGTTTTTTTATATTGTCAATCATGTCCCGCTTTGATGGAATGGAAATGTTTTACGGGAATTTAACTCACCTGTTTACGCCGAGATACAGTTTGGTTTTAGGGGCGATGTTAATTTATAAACTATCATTCAAACCGGGAAATATGGTTATTATTGCGTCCCCGGTAATTAATACAGCTTCTCTTGAGCGATACAACCGTGGATATGTTAGACATGAAATGCAGGAGCTGACTGGTGTTCTTCCTGATGCTGGTCTACAGTCATGCGAGGTAAAAAAGCAGCCGGGAACCCTTCACTGAGAGGCTTCGCATTTAGACTGGAGTGTTGCGGGTCTGCTGAGGCAGATAGGACCGCTGCTATTGTTTACATTACAACCCTAATTAGGCAGAGCATTGTGTGTGAGAAACCTGAGAGGCCGTCTCAGTGTGTGCGCAGATGGTTGTGCGAATTGCTTGTGTGTTGGCGGGATATTGAGAGTGACAGCTGAATGTCGCCACCAGCACGCTCCACTTCCCTCTTTGTTTCACTTTAGACTGGCTCTGTGAACTACTGGCGCAGCCAAATTGAAACATAAAAACATTTTCTGCATTTCTTGATGTTGTGCCGACAATGTCTGACGTACTGTAAGTCTATTTTATTCAAGCTTCAGCACTCAACATTAAAGGGAGCCTTCCGTAACTGTTCCCGCCTCCGATTTTAATCGTCATGTCGTCCATAAATCCCATGGGCAGTAAAAGGTGTAATATAAGGGTTTGTAACAAGGTTTTAAGCTAAAATACATTTCTTTGCAAAGGTTTTATACCACTTAAATGTTTTTACATGTTGTTACATACCAACTACAAACTAAAGTATTTTATTGCAGTATTTTTTGATGGACCCACACAATGTAATGCATAATTGCAAAATGGAAGGCAAATTCTGAACGGTTTTTAACATTTTTATGCAAACTAAAAACTGTGTGCCTTACGTTTGTATTCCCAGCCCTTTGCTCTGGATCCCCTAAATAAATTCCCCCACTTAGAGTCCAAACGTGTGCTATTTGTGACTAGGGAAAATGCAGCTGTTCTGTGGACTCAGAGGTTTGATAAAGAACATTGGTGAACAAACTAAGAGACACAGCAGAGCAGGTCAGGAAAAAAGCTGTGGGGAAGTGTAAATCCGAGTAAGGTTGTAAAGCTATATTCCAAGCTTAGAACCTCTCACACAGCGCTGTTCGATCCATCATTAGAAAATAGGTTATCTAACGGCTGCAAACTGGCCGTCCACCCAAACTAACAGGCCAGCAGGATGAAACTGCTATGTGTGACACGGTGACACGGCACATCACCCTGAAAATACCACCCATACAATGCAACACGATGGTGGTCACCTTTCAGCACACGGGTCTGCTACCTTTACAATCTAAAGAGGCATTTCTTGATCCAAAGAGGCATTTCAGCTAAATAAAACTTGCTTAGAGCTGCAATTGTTGCAAGAACTTCTAAAGAAGGGCAACGCCATTTTTGATAATGTCTACAAAACAAAATGTGTTGTAATTGTTAAGAAAAAAAAAACATGCCGTTTTTTTTCATTTTTTAGGTTTTAAAATAAATAAGAAACAGAAATCATTTGGGAAAAAAGAATATGGATGCATTTTCTTTTGTGGGACGTTGAGGAAAAAGATGTAAAAAAAACCCACATTTCCTAAGCTAATCACAAGAAAAATTACCTAAAAAAATTACTGGTACTTTTAGTGTCATTTTACTGTTTAACTTCAATAAATTTATGCGGCTCCAGAGCCGCGGGTTGCAAACCGCTGTTCAAGCAGGACAACGATCTCAAACATAGAGCCAGAGCGGCAAAGTGAAGCTTTAGGTCAGAACATATGGATATCCAGACCCAGATTCAGTGGCAAATCGGTTTTAGATACGCTAACCTGATGGTGACACAGGTGCTGCACTTCTCAGGACTGTTGGAATAAACGTGACATCTGTACAAATCTGTATATTCTGTTCTTTGTTAGAATTGTTAGAACAGCAGCGTCTAAGAAATTATTTAACATTTAACTTGAACTGTCAAGTCAACGTAACGTTTGCCTCTTGATGCCATCTAGTGTTCACGTTATTCACAACATTAGTTTATACAGGAGTGTGCAAAATTAACCTTGTTTTTGTGTATCAGGCCTGGCCACTGGCATTTCTGACAGCTTAAGATAAAAAAGGTGTTTGGAAAGTCTGTTCACTGGAATGACTTAGGATTTATAAATATCAAATAAATCAGCCTCAGTTATAAACTACAGTACTGGGATTGTGTAGAGACCATTTATTCCATGATAGTTCCTCATTAGAATCATTAAAAATCATACAAAACAATGTGGACCATCTTGGTTTCAGGTAAGGACGTCCCTTGGGAATAATTGTGTTACGTTTGGAAATAAACTGCGAAATAACCTTTTCAAAGGCAAGTCACAGCAGAAATAAACTGAGAGGGTGAAGATTTGTTTAATCCACACATTTGGATGTCTGATTGCGATTACAAACTGATAAGTTTCACCCTGTAAAAAGCCTCAGTGGATTTCTGAATAATGCGTTTTAAAGCTGGGCTTCAGAGACATGTTTTTTATGATTTCCCCTGTTATTCTAACCGCTGATTTCCTCCTGAATAGCAGCGAGTGTTAATCTATCTTTGACGTGGGACATAAATGAACAGAAATCACACAGGCATCTGCTCTGACCTAATGTCCACACAGTAAATTGAACAACCAGTAGGTTTCCTTTGGTGTTCTAACCTCCGGTTTTCCCGGTTCAGAGCAGGAGCATCAGTCTCCCTGGTGGTTTCTCCCACTGACTGCCTGTTGCCCTAACACAGTTCATGTCACAGCACTAAGTGTGTGTCGCCATGGCTCACTGAAAGTGTGACTAATGTGCTGTCTGTGACTTTCCTCAGTCCACCTTTGCCTTTACAAGCCTCTCTTTCTTTGTTGTGCAGACTCTGGTCTTCACTCATTTCCTCTTTGAGCCCCAGGCTCTACTGATTACTGCTTAATTTGTTTTATAGGATTTATCATGTTTACAGTTTGACCACGTACGGGCGTAATTGTGCTGCTCAGTCATATTTAGTCATGTTTTGTAAAAGGAGTATTTGAATATTATAGATGGATAAATACTTAACGAAATAGATAGAATGAGGGACGGAGGGATGTATACATATTTTTGATTGATTTATTTTTGTATGACAGGTCTTTCCTTCACTGTGTTTTCGTTTTACTCAGAAGTCTAATTCCTAAAGTGTCCTGTTGGAGGGCCTGATGGGAATACTCCCTTTGGTCTTTATGCTATTCCAGATGGCACATTAACTTCTACATATATTAGCAATGCTTTTTATTGTGTCACAAAATGGAATTCTAAAATTTCTCCTCCCTTTTGAAAAACAATGGACAGGCATAGATTGGTTTTTTATGTTTTATGTTTTCAATATTTCTTTCCAAGGTTTTCTGATTGTAAAACAAGATTATTTTTAAAACATGTATGTAAGTCTTTAATTATTATTGAGCGTACCAGAAGTATCCCATTGGTTTTCCTTCCTTAATTGGACAATTTCACTCTTTTAATAAAATCCCTTTAGTTTTGTTTGCATGTCCAGTAATTTTGAACATATTTTAGACACAATATTCTCATTAATTATGTCAAAGAAATTAACTTACTTATTCAGTTAATCTATTTAACATTGTATGTCAGTGACGAACATATCAGTCAATGTGGTATTGTTCCACTAGAAAGCACTTATTTGTCCTTTGCTATAAAGGATAGCTTCACATCATTCATCTTGATATTATTCAGAAGTTCAAACCAGGCTTTTCTTTCATGGGTTTCTTCTTTTTCTCCTGCCAAGGAACAGAAAATCGTTCTTTCTTTTCATGTGACTTAAAACTCTTAGTACAATGTTGCGAGCTGTAAATGCTTTCAGGTTTTCTTAGGTACCTTTGTAACTGTGATACAGTTCCAGACCCTCGAGCAATCATTTCATTATTGTTTCAGGTGGCTGTGCTGGCAGGTAACACATAGGATACAAAAAGCTAACAAATGTGACACAGTGGAGATACGAACACACATTTGATGGAGTGTATGATGACGTATCGAAAATCATGTTATGAAGGTCTAAACATGAGTAAATGGGTCAGATCAGTCCACGACCAGAGCCTTCCCTGTCGGCCAAACCCCAGAACCACTTCCCCCATCTTCCCTCCCCTGGGTTTGTTGAATCTGCGTCAATTGTGGAAAGTATAAACATGTAGCACATGAAACCCTGTCATTTCTTTGAAGTCTGTGTGCTGCATTTGCTCTCCCGTTCTGAATAGTGCATGCGTATTGGGATCAAGCGTGTGGAACATAGCAGGCCTATGTTACATTCATTGTGATCTCTCTATCTTGTTCTGTATAGTTTTTCACTTTTAGGGATTAACTAACCATCTGTGAATGAAATGTAAATGTTTTGACTGCCCCCTAGTGGTCAGATAATAAACCAAAGTTTTACGCTCAGTGTTGAGCCTCCAGAGAGCCAAGATGAGGGAATCTTCACCGGTGTTTAGGGTGGATAATGTTAATACCGTGCAGTGGCACACATGGTATACATAGTGTGTGCAAGCTGTGGTCCTCATGGTGGAGGTTTTAAATACATCCAAAATATCCATAGCACCCTGGTTTATCACAAAGCAGCACCCACAGCACATCAGTATTTGAAGTCAACGCCATTCCCTTAGTTCATGTTGACATGCGGCAGGGCGATGAGGCTGCAGTTAGATTAAAAACATTACAATTACAAGATTTCTCTTCCAGGTGGGCCACAGTCACCAGTTGTGAATTGCTGCAGTAACAAATGGATTTTCAGCCAATTCCAGAGCTTTATCTTCATTTGGCTCTGTGTCGTCCTATGTCCACTAAGTTTACATGAAAGAGTCAGATGGATAAAAAAGCACAACCATTTGTTGAGTACACAAAGAAAAAAAAATCTTCCCCTGTTCGAACCATTTTTCAGCTCTTAGTGCTTTAAATGATCATTGTCAATGAGGCCTCTATGGCGCCGTAGCTCAAATTTGAAAAGGGCACGTGTAACAGAAAATGCCAGGCACAGACATCCCCTCCGACATCCATCTGAGCATTGCCTGCACAAAGTCCCAGCCGGCGCAAAATTAACTGGACACAAATAAATTACAAACACTGAAAGGCGGCTGGAGCCCGTCGAGGAAAGCCGGTGCTTTATTATTTTCCTATTTGTACCGTGTTATATTGACCTACATAACAGTCAGGATTAATAAAGCAAAACAAAACACTGGCGGCGAGTAATGTTAGCATGTGAACTGGCTGGGCACACAGACACAAGCACACACTGCTGCCCTAGGAGACAGCTTGGAAACAGCTTGATTTAGGAGCTCGGCCACTGGAAAACAGTAGAGTTTACGAGAGAGGGAGAGAGACAGAGAGGAGGGGGGGAAAGCAAACAGCAAGGAGGGATGAAAAGGGGTGGAGGACAACACTACTGGTTCCATCTTTCACCCGGTTAAACGAACAAAGAACAGACACGGGACACAGGCTAATTTTAATCAATGCAGACTGGTAACTCTCAGGGGGCAGGCAGCAAATTAACACTCAGAACAATTAATCTGTTCCTGCTTGTGCTCTTTATCCCGGAGATAAAGACAAAACGAAGGAGGTTCATTCTGCACTCAATCAGGCCAGAACATTTGGTCTGTTCTTTCCTCTGGGCTGTGAATGTTTGAGTAATTATTAAAGACAGCGTCATTGATTATTGTTGTTGTAGAGACATGCCTGCTCGTCGATTAATTGCAGCGTTGACGACTTCATCCTCAGCTCTCACTGCTTGTGTATCAGTGTTTTTTTTTTTTTTCTGCAACGTAAACTCATCTACAAACTATGCCTCATTTGGTGTTTACATATTTATGAATATGCTGATCAGTTCCCACTTTGTTTTATGCTTTACCCGGCTTCTGTCAAACATGGTTAAATTCCTTGTTTACAATGTCAAGTTTTCATATTGGAGCCATTAAGCTGCATGTGTTTGAATCATGAAAAAAGGCATTTGGAGGAAAATGTGTATGTTGCCTGCTTACACTGGTGGTGTAGTTTATTTAATTGAAACTGTTAACACGAACCTTGAGCTTCACAACATCAAACTGATAAGAATGTGTTAGGATAAAAAAAGAACCTCTATCATTTAACAACTGACAATTTAGTTGCAAATTGAGAGAATTGGTTCTTAATCATCCCACTGAGGACGTTATAGAGGTTTGAGTCACCCATCAAGAAATAAATGTGAATCAATAGTAAGTCTATACCTACCCTTGATTACACAATGTTTCCGTTTAAGTTATTGTTGTTTACAATTATGTATTTGTTACACTGGCATATTTAGAGACTGAAAATGTCAATTTTATTTGCAATTTAACTCTTTGAAATGTAACTGTTATAACTGTGTAATTGGAAAGGAATGTTACAATCGCAGGGATTGACAGAGATACATGCAACCTTTAGCAATAAAAACCAAGCTAATCTAATTTAAAGTTAGTTCTAAAGAACTAGAGAATGATCTTAATCAGAAAGGCCAATATAAAATTAAAAATACATACCAGAGAAAGTATTATTATTAAGTATACAATTATTGACAATTTGGCATACGCAGGTAAAAAAGATGAACTATTCAAGCTAAACAGTGGACAAAAATCGGCATCCTATTTACAGAACGTTATGAGAAAAATGCAATGTGTATTATAGTACAGCAGCATCTCTGAGTAGCTATTGTATGCGCATCTGATAATCACATATAATATGAATGTAATATTATATAATATCGTTAAACACACAAAAACACAGGAGCTGATTTACCCAACAATGTGATGAAATTGCTGGGTAATAGATAGTATAGCCGCGTATAAAGAGCTGCATACACTCTTTGTTGCTCTTTTATCTGTAAAATCAACACATTTGAAGAACAGGTATTTATCTGTTCCTTTCACATTGCAACTATGCATAACCTGTTGTTTATAAATCAATAAATCATTATGTTGGCCTGTCTGCGTAAAATACATTGACAATTATGGCTGTAAGTGATTAACTGTACTGTAATATGAACTATAGTTTCCTAAAATGCTAAAAATATTAGCAAGGGTTTAAAGTAAGATGAAGTAAATAATATATAAAATAAACTTGGGATATCAGACTTATCTTTTATAAGAAATATGAAACTATCAACCACAACAACAAGGCCTCTCCTGGCTGGTAACCAGTACACCTAACCCTTATTACAGTTTATTTAAATAAATTAGACCAGTAAGATGTGACCACAAGGAAAGAAAGAGAGAAAAAAATACCATATTACATATTTTTATGTACACATATCTCAAAATGTACACATTTTCAAAGGGTGAGGTGAAGTATAAACTAAATTTATTCTCATATGGAACCAAGAGTGGAGAAAATACAAAAGTAACTTTATCAGTTTATTCACTCAATTTAAATAATTCCATGATTAATCCACAAACAGTATCTTACAACACTTACTGTACATGAGTGAAATAGGAGCAGGAGGAAGAAAAATCTTGGCTGTCATCCTCATGTTAATGTCAGTTCTTGGGTTTTTCAGACATAATATTTGGAATTTGTTGTCTTTAGGATTACTCAAAATTCATTCAGTTACCGTGCGATAAATGCCCGTCCCTCGTTTATAATTTAATAACGTCAGTACATTTACAGAGCAGGAACATTTCGCATTGTGTGGGACGTTGGATAAAGGCCTTCCTGATAGATTAGTTAACCAAGAAAATCAATCATTTTTCAGAAAACTAAATCTGTTCAGAAAGTAGACAGTCTTCATTTGTTTTGAAGTCACACAACCCTGACATCCAACACACACACATACACACACACACACACACACACACACACACACACACACACACACACACACACACACACACACACACACACACACACAAACACTGTCTTTCCATCAAAACTAAACACAGCCGCAGGCGTCGACATTAAAACTTGTCTCTTGAAATGAGAAAAGACCAAAGAGGGGGAGGTTTTGCTTTTTTTCGCCCTTTTTAATGTGGAACACAAAGACAGCAGGAGGGAGAAGAGTGACTTAAGGAACCAGCTTCAATTATGTATACCCAAACAACTTCAATTAAGTATTTGAACAGGAAAATCAATGTGGGAAAGGATGACGCCCCAGCCTTTTCATTCGTCACTGAGGCGCAGTTCTGTTGGCACGTGACAGAAACACACCAGGGCACATGCATATACTATAGAGAAATACAGGCTGAGCATAAATCATTAAACGCCATTAAACTTCAAAGATGATGGAGAATTTAATTTGAGCCTTAACCATTCCTATGACTAATGCTCTAAAGGTAGAAAAGTGTCAATAATGTCAACATAGACTGATGTGTTTAAAGAAAAGGGGATATGAGAATATGCAGTCATGTAAACAAAATTAGGACACCTTACAAAAGCCTGTTGTGTTTTCTAACATTGACGTGGATATTTTCAACTTGAAATAACTTAAATTTCAAGCAATATAAATAATAAAAACTGAAGATGAAGATCTTTTAAAATTCTCTATGAAATGTAATAAAACAAATCTGCCTCTGTTGTGGAATAATTTAGGACACACCCACATTTATTCAAACTTAAACTACCTCAAATTACAGTTGGGTTTGTCATATCATGTGCACATTGAGTCCCCGTGCTGTGGAAGACGTCGTGCCTTGTTCCTGTGCCAAAGACGCCGCGCCCTAGCGGCCCTCAGGACTACAGACCGGTGGCACTGACGTCCCATATCATGAAGACCTTTGAGAGGCTAGTCCTGGAGCAGCTAAGACCCATGGTCAGGCCCTTCACTGATCCACTACAGTTCGCCTACCAGCCCTGCCTGGGAGTTGAGGACAGCATCATCTTCCTGCTGAACAGAGTCTACACTCATCTGGACAAGCCGGCGAGCACTGTGAGAATCATGTTCTTTGATTTCTCCAGTGCTTTCAACACCATCCGTCCGGCTCTACTGGGTGAGAAGATGACGGCGATGCAGGTGGAGGCCCCCATCGTGTCCTGGATTGTTGATTACCTGACGGGTAGACCACAGTATGTACGCCTACAGAACTGTGTGTCTGACAGGTTGGTCAGCAACACTGGGGCCCCTCAGGGGACTGTCCTCTCTCCCTTCCTCTTCACCCTTTTCACCTCAGACTTCAACTATTGCACTATGAGTCCTGCCACCTTCAGACGTTTTCTGATGACTCAGCAATAGTTGGCTGCATTGAAAAGGGTGATGAGAGTGAATATAGGACAGTGGTGGGCAACTTTGTCACTTGGAGTGAGCTGAACCATCTGCAGCTCAACGTGACAAAGACTAAGGAGCTAATAATGGATCTGAGGAGGACAAAAACACCTGTGACCCCTGTTTCCATCCAGGGGCTCCTTGTTGACACTGTGGAGGAGTATAAGTACCTGGGAGTGTACTTTAACAACAAGCTGGACTGGACTAGAAACACAGAGGCGGTCTACAAAAAGGGCCAAAGCCGACTCTTTTTCCTGAGGAGGCTGAGGTCCTTTAACATCCGTGGGACGATGCTGAAGATGTTTTATGAGTCTGTTGTTGCCAGTACGATCTTCTTTGCTGTCTCATGCTGGGGCAGCGGGCTGAGGGTCGCTGACAACAACAGACTGAACAAACTGATCAGGAGGGCCGGTGATGTTGTGGGGGAGGAGCTGGACACTCTGACGACCGTGGCAGAGAGGAGGATGCTGTCCAGGCTTCAGTCCATCTTGGACAATGTCTCACACCCTCTCTACGACACACTGGCCCAGCAGAGGAGCTCCTTCAGCAGAAGAAGAAGTCTTGACCTAGGTCAAGACAAAGCCCAGATCATAACGTCAGGCCAGCTGACAGCTTTGCTAGGGCCCGGGACAACACAGTCTTTTTGGGCCCCCCCTCTAGACCTGCTGCCACCACACACACACACCAAAAAAAAGTCAACTTAACTGTATACTTCATGCCCTGGAAATCTCTGTATTTTATACTGGATATTTTCAACCCAGCTATTGAATTTAGTGCACTAGTTGATCTTGTCTTCATAAGAGAACAGCAAGCACTGCAGCAAAAATATGGCCTTTTTTGACCTGCTGTATATTAGCCAGTCCCTAAGCTTGATGTATCATGAAACTGTTGACCTTTCGGGTTTTGTGATTTTTATTTTATTATTACAATTAAATAATAATAGTAATAATGTTATGTTCATAGTGTTTTTTTCCTAATCCACCTCTTATATCTTTCAATCCTTATATAATTTTGTCTGTGTTGTGTGCACCTGTCTGTTGCTTTAATCCTATAAATTTCCCTGTCGTGGGATAAATAAAGGATTAGCTAATGTTATCTTATCTTAAATAACACTTTTTAATAGGATATACAGTATGTACTGGGTTCTTTCAAGGTCTTAATTAAATTTTCTGTGTGGGCTCCAGTAACATATGATAGATAATATCTACTTTGAAAGTTAACATGAACTGCTGCTGAAGATGACCACTCTTATCTACCTGGATGTTCTCTGGAGGACTGAAACGCCTCAGTCAGTGACGTCAGTCTGTGGGTCTGGTCTGTCGGGGCAATGAGAGAAGTTTCGTCTCCTCTCTCCGTTTCTGTCGCTCGACGTTTTCTTGCTCATGATTTTTCACGTGCTTAGATAAATTTGTTGTGTTTCCACTGAATTTAACCGGCTTTTTACAAAACATATAGCCTGATTTCATTTTAAAATAGAGCCAAACGGCGCTACCTTCCCTCTTCATGTTTTTCCGCTCCTGCGCTCTCTCTCTCTCTCCGAGTCTGAGCAGCAGCAGCGCAGTTGTTTGTGAGAGAGAGCTGAGTGGGCGGGCCAGGCTGAGCCTGTCTGCTGATTGGCTGGCGCCGCTGAGCCATGTACGAGAGGGGAGGGGGAGCAGCAAAGTGCCGTGAGACAGACTGGGAGAGTTTGGAGAAGCTGCTGCAGTCGCGCGCGCTGACTGACACTCTGACCATTTTAATGGTCAGTCAGAGTGTCAGTTTTGGGCCCCCCCTCTGTCCTGGGCCCGGGACAACTGACCTGTTTGTCCCCCCCTGTCAGCGGGTGTGCATGACGTCATTAAGCTGCTGACTTAAAAGATGGAACAAAACCATGCGTTTCCTTTTTCAAATAACTGTAAAGTGTACTTTTTATTTGAGTTTTAAATATGATTCCTGGAGCCTCAACAGTAGAAAATGAGTTTACCCTTTAGAACAGAACAGTTCATTGGTTGCGATAGTAAAGTATATAGTTTATGAACCTTCTTGCTATGTGTGTCTCTATGCTCCACCTCAACAATTCAGAATACAACAGAGGATAGATAAACCTTTTGCTATAAAGAGTTAATTTGAAATAACACAATGATTTGGCCCCAGCTTGCCTTTCTGGTTGTTGAAAAACATTTTATTTTACATTTATGTGTTGCTTGAGCATGTCACATGGCATAGAGTATAAACTTAGAATTTAGAAAAAAACATCTAATTTGACAGCTGTAATCAAAGTCAGCTAGAAAAAAACTTCCACGTGCAGTTTTAGATCACAGCAATAAAAGCTGCCAAAATATTGATGGACAACAATAATGTCTCCCAGTTTCTTATGAGCCACTCTTATATCAGTACATCCTAGAAGAAAATGGTACAGCTCTGCTGTGACTAAAGCAGCATTTTCCAAAGGCCTCAGAGGCCCAGATCCTCCTCCTCTACGTATTACAGAACATTCTGGTGCTGAGGACTTCCAGATTACTTCGCTGTGATACAGATCGGGCCCTGGCCGCACGTTTATCAGACATGACAGTTTCCAGCATCAGCCTGGGCCTTTTGCCGGAGATTATGGAATATCTGTGATGATACGTGGCAGAAAAAAGAAAAACATAAGGATAACAGGAACAAATACTTAATCATAAACTGTCAGATGAAACCTGTCACAGAGACATCATCAACCACTAGGTCATATAAACTGGGTTTATTAAACATTAGATCTCTGTCAGGAAAATCCTTTTTAATTAATGACTTCATTATTGACAATGATCTTGATGTACTGTTTTTAACAGAAACATGGTTACATGAATCTAATGAAACAGCTAACTTATTCTATTAGAGACGACACCTCCAAACTACAATTTTCTTTGTGAGAGCAGACAGTAAAGGAAAGGTGGAGGAGTGGCAACATTGTTCATTGATTCACTAAAGTGTAAAAAGGTGTTTTTGGGAAAATTCGACTCTTTTGAACATTTGGCTCTCCGGGTAAAGAGCCTGGTACGAACTATGTTTCTGAATGTTTACAGGCCTCCTAAGTCCACATCAAACTTTTTTAATGATTTTAATGACCTCCTGTCTGTGATATGTGTTGATTATGACTGTTTAATTATTGTGGGAGACTTCAACTTTCCCGTTGACAACCCTGAAGACAGAAGTGCAAAAGAACTGTGTGACACACTTAGAAACTTTGGTTTAACTCAGCATGTCAAACAGCCAACACACAAACAGGGACATATTTTAGACTTGATCATCACTAAAGGTCTAAAGATTTCTAAGGTCAATGTAACTGATGTTGCCTTATCCGATCACCTTTCTGTTACCTTTGAAAGCACAATTTCCAGTGACTCATTTAGCCAAAGGGACATCGTAAGAAAACGCACCTTTAAGGACAATGCCACGGAAACTTTTATTCAAGCTTACTCTGATACTTCAACCCTGGGCTGCAACTCAGTAGATGAGCTAGTAGATAACTTTCTGTCTAAAGTCTCAGACATCATTAACTGCATTGCTCCAGTCAAAGTGAAAGTTCTTTCCGGGAAGAAAAAATCTCCTTGGAGAAATGCTCCAGCAGTTAGAGGTGAAAAAAGGGAGTGTTGAAAAGCTGAACGCAGGTGGTGAAAGAACAGACTTCAGGTTCAATATGACATCTATAAAGAGAGACTTTACAGATATAACTTACAATTGAAAAATGCAAGAGAATCTTTTTTTATCTGAGATCATCAAGAAAAACATTAACAATGCTCGTGTCTTATTTGCCATAGTCGACAGGTTAACAAACCCTCCTGTGTCCGTGACTTCCGAACTCCACTCCACCAGGGCCTGCAATGAATTTGCAAACTTCTTTACTGAGAAAATCCTAAAGATTAGAAGATCAGTTTGTACATCCATATCAACGCCAGAACCAAAGCTGTATCCAGCAGGAACCTATCCTGACAAAATGTCCCAATTGAGGCAAATAAACCACAAAAGCTTAGAGGAGATAGTTCAGCAGCTAAGTTCCTCCTCCTGCTGCCTTGATGTTCTACCCACAGCTTTCTTTAAGAAAGTTCTGCCTGTCATAGCGTCTGAGTTGACTCAGATAATAAACACGTCCCTTCTGTCAGGTTTTTTCCCCCAGTCCCTAAAAACAGCAATTATCAAACCACTGCTGAAAAAGAACAATTTAGACAAACTACTACTCCAGAACTACAGGCCCATCTCAAACCTCCCCTTTATCAGTAAGATTATTGAAAAAGCTGTGTTTCAACAATTAAACACCTTCTTAACAACGACCAGCCGCTTTGACGTTTTCCAGTCTGGCTTCTGTGCTCACCACAGTACAGAGACCGCCCTTATCAAGGTGTTTAATGACATCCATATAAATACTGACTGTGGAAGAACCACTGTGCTGGTTCTATCGATACTGTCGATCACTCCATTCTGTTAGCACACCTGGAGAACTGGGTCGGCCTCTCTAGTACAGCTCTTAACTGGTTTAAATCCTACTTAAAGGACAGGGACTTTTTTGTATCAGTAGGTAATTTTACATCAGAAATGACAAAAATCACATGTGGGGTTCCCCAAGGGTCCATTCTGGGTCCCCTCCTCTTCAATATCTACATGCTCCCCTTAGCTCAGATCATAAAAAACAACAACATCAGCTACCATAACTATGCAGACGACACACAGCTCTACATCACCATGTCTCCAGGTGACTATGAACCAGTTCAGGCACTGAGTAAATGCCTAGAAGAAATCAATGCTTTGTGTGCCACAATTTTCTTCAATTGAATAAAAACAAAACAGAAGTAATAATATTTGGACCAATAGAGGAGAGATCAAAGGTTAGCACACAGCTTCAGTCGCTTCAGCTAGAAATCACTGATCCGGCCCGAAACCTGGGAGTATTGATGGACTCAGACCTGAACCTCCAAAAACATCTAAAGACAATTACAATATCGGCTTTCTATCACCTGAAGAACATTTCCAGGATTAAAGGACTAATGTCTCAAAAGGATCTGGAAAGACTAATCCATGCGTTTATTTTTAGTCGAATTGATTACTGCAACGGTGTTTTCACAGGTCTGCCTAAAAAGTGGATCAGACAGCTGCAGCTGATCCAGAACGCTGCTGCCCGCATCCTCACCAAGACTAAGAAAGTAGAGCACATCACCCCAGTTCTAAAGTCCTTACACTGGCTCCCTGTATCTCAGAGAATAGATTTTAAAATACTTCTGTTTGTCTATCAATCCCTGAATGGCTTAGCACCTAAATACATCACAGACTTGTTATCAGTGCATCAACCCTCCAGACCACTCAGGTCTTCTGGCTTCAGCCTGCTCTGCAGAAGCAGAAGCAGAACCAGAACCAGACATGGAGAAGCAGCATTTAGTTCCTACGCTCCACTTATCTGGAACAAACTTCCAGAAAACTGTAAAAGTGCTGAAAACCTGAGTTCTTTTAAATCAAGATTAAAAACACATTTGTTTAGGACTGTTTTTGACTGTTCTAGGTAAACCGTTCTACTGAAACAGCATTAGTTCAACTTTTTTAGTCCAACTGTTTATTGATGTTCTATTTTGTTTCTACATTTTATTTCTTCTTGCTTATATTCTGTTTTATTTTCCTGTATTTTAATCATGTAAAGCACTTCGCATTGTCTCTGTACTGAATTGTGCTATACAAATAAATTTGCCTTGCCTTGTCTTGCCTTAGCACTCATTGTTCATATTCTTTAGAGTCCGTTCTCTATATTTCCTAAAGTAACCTCCAGATGGATTACCTAAAATCAATAATAATTTTTGCTTTGGGTTTCATGCAATAAAGATTTTTCCAACTTAAGTTTAGAGATGTAGCGATCAAATTTTTCTGATCCATACCGATACGAATTGGCCGATATGATACCGATCCGATACTACTGTTGAATGAATGAACCGTGTACCTTGCTATGTGAGTGAAGTTATCAGGCTTGAAATAAACATTGTTAAAAAAACAGTTCTGCATGTTCTTTAGCATGGTGCTTCTGGAGGAGCTTTAAATAAGTTTGTGGTGTTGAATTTACCGACCTTATCATAGCATAGAAGTGACTAGGTCGCCATAACTGTGTTGCTGTGTATGATATTAATAAAAAACCAGAAATGACTGGATTGGCATCAATTATCCGATATTCGAACCAGCTAATTAGTCAATATTGGAGACGATATCTGATCCGAGTATTAGATCGATGCATCTCTACTTAAGTTCATCTTTAAACTTAACATAAACACCAATAGAATACATCTTGTATAATTCTGCTCTCCAGTTCTGTAAAAAGTGGTCCTGAAGTCTCTGGTCAACATTTCTGTTCAAGCCAAATGTGAGAAAGTCTAAATTCATTCCAAATCCCACAAATTTAAGTCCCATTACTTTTCAGTCCAAGTTAGTGGAGGTAAATTCTGTGACTTAATTATTTTTTGCTCATAAGCTGTTACCAATAATCAATCATTCTCTTTTTAGCAGTAATATAACTCTAAGACAATAACACCCAGATGTTAATGTTGACATTTTAACTGTTAAAATATACTAAATGAGTTTTATGTTAAATTTCTATAGAACTGTATGACGTCCTTTTTCCAACAGACAAATTTGTACGATCATACTACTCCAGATTTCCATTTAAAGTGAAATCAATTTACTCCCAAATCCAAACATCCCCTTATGTCCTTGTTTAAATAGCTCTCTTATAGTAACATTTTATTAATCTGTTATAATTAAGAACCAGATATTTATAATAATTCCCCTCCATTGAAAAAGATTTTATGATTTTTTTTATATCCCCTTTTTAGCCTACTCTAACTGTAACTTATTTGTATTGTTTTCCATCTAATTTCAACTGGTTAATTAATTCAACCAAACAATTCTTTTTATTACACTTTTTTTTTTTGAAAACCTCTCTCTGGTAAATTCTTGATTATCGTAAGGTCTGCATACAACAGAACCATGCATTTTATGTGACTTTCACTTTCCGTATCTTGATGAGTTGATTAGAAAAATCCAGTAATGTTCTGAGCGGACTGCCTCGTATCAAAGTCATCAGTATCTCTTGTATGAAATTACATCTCAGAGTGTGTTTGTGTCCTCTGCCTCTGGCAGTGCTGAATAATTCAGCAGCAGGAAGAAGACGTTACATCTGATTTTCTACCTGATCTTATTTAATGTTTTCTGACAACTCTGGAAATGTTGAGCATGTGTTCAGGTGAAGGGAGAGTCGCTCTGAAGACAGCTTTTTTCCATTTTTTTTGTCTCTTTCCCAGTTAGAGGCAGAGTGGGTGGGAGTTAAGTGGCGTCTTTTCAGAGGTATTGATTTCTGCCTGCACCGAGGATAACCTCACAAGTTTATTTTCCATCATGTGTGAATGTGAGTCGCGTGTGTCTCTGGTCATTAATGGACGCCTATGTATAGACTGCAGCCTGTCATGCAGAATGAAAGTGTGGAAATGCTGGTTTGACCACACGATTCAGTTTACCAGATGAATAATGGAAGAAGACATCCGAAAGTGTCAGCGCTGTCTCAGTCACCACGGCTGTCCGTGTTTCTTTCCCGTCAGCTTGCTAAAAATGTTTTTCTGTTCAGGCTAATTTGTACACATTGTGTAGTTAAAGGTGCTCCGTAACAAACAAGGTCGTTTTGACTGGTGGCTGCAGCTTTGGTTTCTAAAGCCTTCCATGTCCATGGTAGAAGATGGCAGAATGGATCTGTGCTGAGCTGAGCACAGCTGAAGGTCAAACATGTGGATCGGCTGAAGTGTGCAGCACTAAAAGTAATTTTACAAAGGGCTCAGTGAGACTTGATGCAACCTGCTGGAGGAAACCTTTTGACCAATCTACATAATCTGATTGAATTTGACTTTGGAAAGTTCATGAACTGGCGCTATATAAATAAAATTGAATTGAACTGAGTTGTAATCCGCAGTAGCAAAATACTATGTTGGTTGTAGTGGTTAAAGATAAGATGACTGATGGGTTTTATTGTTTGTAGGAATCGATGGTGGGAAGCTAAAACAGGAGCGATCTAAATCTGATCAGAACTCTTAATGCAGCATTTTGGATCAGTTTGGGGACATTTCCAACCACAAATGTAACATGCATGGAGCACATCACTCTGGAAGGAGCTCCAAGAAAATCCTCATGGGTAGATTTCTCTGTAATACTGCATTTTCATGAAAGGAAAAATAAGGAAAAATCTGAGGTAAGACGAAGGATTTACTGTTTTTTTTAACACACTCACCATCTCACTGATGCACTTCTACCTCGATGCTGGCCCACTGAAGCCTGAGGGGCCACAGGGAGGCTGTTAATGGTGTGTCACAGTACACACAAACACTCCTTAAGAGTGTGCGCGACTCATAAAGGTATTAGCCACTCCAGGATCAAGATGCCGGATAAGGGGCAGACTGAAACGACTGGAAGAAAACCAAAAAGAAAAACCTCACATCACATAAAAGTATATCATTAGGTGAAAGCATACATGAGGAACTGTTACCCGGTATCAACCCAAATGGCTTCAGCTTCAGCGTGAGCTGAGATGTATATCTTAAACATTCTGCTACCCTGAAAATGGCAGATTCAGGTTTTTTTTTATTTGGGAGCTTTTAAATTGTCATTTTAAATAAAGCATTTTTCTGTCATTGTTTGTCTGATCATACACCCACCGCCTCAGAGAACATCTGCTGATCACACTCACAGAAATACTCAGTGATTTGGGAAATGTCATTACCCACTGCACTCTGTGCAAATATAGATGTGACGCTCGCAGGGTTCTTATTTTATGACTTTGGAGGGATTTTTCTGTCTTCGGCTCTCCACACGAGCCGGGGAGGTGGGGGGATGTTGACCCTGGAAGGTCACGGCTGATTGGTTAACACCAAAAAGCTTTTACCTGTTTTGTGCAGTGATGTCAGCAAGAAGGCAACATCTCTTGTTCAGTCCACTCCGGATGAGATGTGAGACCTCTACATTCCTTTTAGATGTACCAAAGGCCAAATGGGCTCTTGTTAATGGGACATGCTGGCAGCTGCTCTGCCGGATTAAAGAAAAACAGTCAAACCCAAGGATTGGACGGGCATATTTGCCAAAACTTGACGGTATAAACCAATTACATCACTGAACTGGCAGCTTGCATTGATTACTATTACAAAATTGATGCTTATTTTCCAGAGCTGTTTTCTTAATATCAACATTGTGATACAGTAATCTGAGGCAAGTATTTTCCCACTTTGTGTCGATAATTAGAGTTTGTAAAGGCTACAAGCACAGTTGAGATGTGAACTAATTAATTCTTTTTAATTAACCCCCGTAAGCTGAGCACAAATTTCTGCATCTTATGTTGCATCACGCGTTGTAGTGAATTTCTCTAAAGAATGAAATCAAGTCATGCTTTTTTCATGCATTATTTCTTAAGACCTATGATCCGAGAAAGCTGAAACAAACGAATGTTCCCTATTCTCTTACAGCAGAAAAGGGGTTTGTCATTATTACCTGGGAGAATTGGTCCTCAGGGCAGCAGGATTCATTGCATGCATGGGATTTCTGTGGGGGTAAGACTACAAATAAATCATGACATGACCATACCCAACTAAAAAATAATCCTGGCGCTTGCTATTTCTTAAAACTACTATGCAGACTTACTCTTTAAAATCAGTCATATTTGCTTTATATATAGAAAAATATGCCATGATAATTTTTTATATATTTTTTTGATATTGTTGTAAATTTATTTTTAATCAAGATAAAATCTATCTTCCTGGAAACAGGCTTCCGCACAAATGTGCCTCCAGTGACAGTTATTTTGTATTTTTCTGTTGTTATCCTAATGTTTAATGAGAGAGTTTGAATACAAAGATGTGTAGAGCAGATTATGTTGGTGCAAATAAGCAGGGTATCAATGGTCCAAGCTTTCAACGAATATGATTTCTAAGACCCAACAATGTTTCCTGTAGAACTGCAACATCATCAGTAAATTCATTCACACAGACAGACCTAGAATGCGCCCAATCCCACCAATTGGCCCCACCATGCATAAACTTGCTGCCTATATCATCGCCATTGCTTGGCAGTGGGGGGAGGACTTGTTCTTATCAACTACAACGGTAAAATTCAGACTCTCTGGGCTCCTTTCCTAGCAAAAATGTAAAACTTTTTGGTGATACAAGCAGAGTACAACAGTTATTAATTTAATATGCACCAAAGCCAACATTAAGGACACATTTAAAGAAAAAAAATGGCAAGATTTGCACCAATTATACTAATTGGTCATGGTCAACGTTGTTTAAATAGCACATTTATAATATGCATTGACCAAATAGATTTACAGTAACTAGTAGAGATGCGTAACATAAAACAATCTGCATAAATTATTACAAAGAAAGCGTTCAAATTCACAACCAGACACTGTACATCGGGACTGGAGGTCAAACTCTATATCAGAGACCAGAACCCCTTGCAAATCAAACGCATTTCGAGGTCTGTCGAAAGCCACCCAATGTATCATCATGACTAAGACGCTTTAAACCAAGGTTAGCAGGATTTTTTTGGTTGTGCTTTTTTAGGGTTGAAACCATGCAGTAGCGTTTTAGCTAATTCTTTAGGTAACATACATTTAGACACCCTATGCCTGTAATGTTTTTGTTTCTGTGGTCTATGTTTTATAAGGAACCCAAATCAGAAGGACATCAACATTCTTTTATTTGTTTATTTATCGATAGCCATATCGTCAGAAGTTCACTCTACTCACTTCCATGGATCCCTCCCATTTTTGCATTTTTCAAAATGACCTGCCTGCATTGAAAAAAAAGCAAATTGACCAATTCTGCGATATTCATGTTTCATACTTTAAAAAAATTGTAGGGTTTTTGGTCTGAAAAAAATTTAAATAGCCATTCATTTCTAAATCACTTATCATGAAAGTGTTCTTAGTTTTTTAATTTTGTCAAGTACATGTATAATTATATTGTAATCAATATTAAGAAATATGTTTTTGTTCAAACCAACTTTATTGTGTTTCCCATACAGTCTGCACTTCCCGACTTTGTGACGGCTGCGCGGTTTCATCCTTTTGTGTAATGATGTGGCGGTGTGTATTTCTGAGAGTGCATTACTATTCTGATCCAGACCAGCCTACCACATTAAGCTTTAATGCCGGCCCAGAGACCTGTGTTTCAACTCAGCCCGAGCAGAGAACGCTCTCAGCTCTGATGTTTACGTACCCACTTACACACGGTGATAAATATGGAAATTTCCCTCTGTCTCAGTAATGCAGCAATGACAATGCAAAGGATTCGCCCCCAGACACACACACACACACACTGGAAGTAGAGGTGTTTCTGTGAAGCTCTGTCACATGTCTTCTGGTATTTAAATGGATCTTGACAGGAACAAACCTCTCTGGTATTTTCCCCTCCATGTAGTCTGGGGGTTACGAACTTTTGAAGCACCGCCTTTGGGACTTCTCGGCTCTCCGACCTCTGCCTGGTGTGCCCTCCACCAGACCTCAGAAGCTGCGGCTGTTGGAGTACAAACACTGGAAGAGCTCCCAGCAAATAACACACACATTCCCAGTTTCTATACATAGATCTGTTTGTTTTTGCTAGTTTTCACTCAGTTTTGGGTCTGAATAGATGTTCAGGAAGATGTTCTGGACAAAAAAATAAAATCAAAATCAAATGAAACTGATGCTACAGACCAATCAAGGGGAATTTTTGTAAACAAAATCCAATTTAGTCTATTTCATCTACCATCAATCTTTAAAAACTAAACCAACCCTAATCCTAGATTTTAATGTATTTCAAACATATTTAAACTCATGCTGCTCACAAGTGATTAAAATGTCATCTGATGCAAATGTGTTTTTATCAATCTGGGGGGAATGTTTGTAGTTACATGCAATTATTTAATTCCTTAAGTTTTTTTCATATCAGTGTTTTCCCAGTGTCTAATTGGTGCTGCACAGTATCAGCAAAAACGCATAATAACATTATTATCTGTGATTACATTATTATCTGTGAACATAATTGCCACTAATATCTATTTCACATGTGGGTCTTAATAGAGGTGAGAGTTCATATATTATTAGCATGCAAAGTGTGAAGGCACTTGAAACATAAGTTAAAAAAAACGTTACATGCAGGTAGTTCTTTTCTATTTTTATACTTCATTATATTGTGATGAGTAAAATTTGATGTATTGCGTGTTATTTATTATCACTGTAAATTAAATCCATCGTTTTTTTTTTTGGTTTACAAATTACTTGGTTAGGTTTAATAAAAAAGGTTGTGCTGGCTGGTAAAACCAAGAAAATAGTGGAGGTTTTAACATCAAAATCTGGTCTGGGCTGTCTCAGGTGGAGTTTATAAATAGAGCTTTAATCACTTTTTAACCAGCGTCTAACAGACTCAGAGCGGAAGTCAATATATTCCCTTCTTCAGCTCTGACCACAGCTCTCTTTATTGCCCTATTATGATTGATATTAGGTTGCATACCTTGTAATTCATGAAACAATTCATTAAAGTAGCTCAGAATATAATATATATATATATATATATATATATATATATATATATATATATATATATATATATATATATATATATATATTCCGAGTATTTCTGGGCATTTATGCACCTGTGCTTCAAAGAAATCTTTTTTTTAATGTAGTAAAGTGCTCTAAATTGTCCTGGTAGATGGCTGAGCAGGCTTTGGACTTGATAAAACACAGCGGACCCACATCAGCAAATGTCATGGCTCTCCAAATCATCACTGACTGTGGAAACGTCACACTGGACAATAAAAACAATCGGGTTATGTTCCTCGCTACATTTCTTCCAAACTCTGGAATCTTGATTTTTCAAAACAAATGCAAAATTTAGCTGAAAATGGGTAAATAGGACTTTTGGGCACTTGGCAACAGTTCAGTCCTCATCCATCTTACCCTGGTGTTGATTCTGGTTCAGTGGTGGCTTAACACAGGGGATGCAGCAGCTGTGGCTCATGTCCTCGGTACGTCTGTGTCTGGTGGTTCCTGAAGCGCTGATTGCAGCGGATATCCACACCTTGTGAATTTCCCCCAGCCTAGCAGTCTAGGATCCTTTTTCTACAGACCTTTTCCTTCCACTCAGCTTTTCATAAATATACTAGGATACAAATCTCTGAACAGACAGCTTCTTGAGTTCTAACTTTTTTTCAGGCTTTACCTTCTTTGTGTCTGGTGTGTGTGACTTTCTGCTGGACTATAAAGTTGAATCTTCCCAGGAATTATGTAGGCATAACATGACCATAATATAACATTTCTGTATTTAGAGTTATTGTTAGCACCAAATCATAATAATCAACAATTAAAATACATGGTTGAAATATATCATTGCTTGTGTCATAAATATCTGAGCTTTTTCCTTTTTAAAATGCAAAAATGCACTTTTCTGTCTTAAATAAATGTATGCCTTTAAATTTAATGAAGATGCCACTTGGGGACCTGTGAGGCGTCTGTTTCTCAAACTAGAGACTCTAATGTACTTATCTTCTTGCTCAGTTGTGCAACGCGGCCTCCCACTTCTTTTTCTACTCTGGTTAGAGCCTGTTTGTGCTGTCCTCTGAAGGGAGTAGTACACACCGTTGTAGGAAATCTTCCATTTCTTAGCAATTTCTCGCATGGAATAGCCTTCATTTCTAAGAACAAGAATAGACTGTCGAGTTTCAGATGAAAGTTCTCTTTTTCTGGCCATTTTGAGTGTTTTATTGACCCCACAAATGTGATGCTCCAGAAACTCAATCTGCTCAAAGGAAGGTCAGTTTTGTAGCTTCTGTAACGAGCTAAACTGTTTTCAGATGTGTGAACATGATTGCACAAGGGTTTTCTAATCATCAATTAGCCTTCTGAGCCAATGAGCAAACACATTGTACCATTAGAACACTGGAGTGATAGTTGCTGGAGATGGGGCTTTATACACATATGTAGATATTGCACCAAAAACCAGACATTTGCAGCTAGAATAGTCATTTACCACTTTAGCAATGTATAGAGTGTATTTCTTTAAAGTTAAGACTAGTTTAAAGTTATCTTCATTGAAAAGTACAGTGCTTTTCCTTCAAAAATAAGGACATTTCAATGTGACCCCAAACTTTTGAACGGTAGTGTATATATATATATATATATATATATATATATATATATATATATATATATATATATACATATTAGGGCTGGGCAACGATTAAAATATTTAATCGCGATTAATCGCATAATTTGCCTGATTAATCATGATTAATCACATTGTATTTACAAACTCCAAGAATTAATTCAAAAGTAGTGTAAAGAGCACTTTTATTTTAATGTTCTGCTGCCAATTCTATTTACTATATATATGCTTCCGGTTGGCAAAATTATCAGACAGCATGGGATTAATTTCCACTGTTATGCTGATGACACTCAGCTATATTTATCCATAAATCCTGATGAATCCAATCAGTTACTTCGACTGCAGTCATGTCTTGATGACATCAAAAGCTGGATGACTTTAAATTTCCTGCATTTAAATTCTGACAAGACAGAAGTTGTAATCTTTGGGCCAGAGTCCTCAAAAAATAAACTTCTTAATCAATCACTGAATCTGGATGGCATTAACTTGGCCTCTGGTAATAAAGTTAAAAATCTTGGTGTTGTTTTCGACCAAGACATGTCATTTAAATCCCATATTAAACAGGTTTCCAGAGTTTCCTTTTTTCACCTCCGGAATATCGCCAAAATTAGAAACATTCTGTCCAGGGGTGATGCTGAAAAACTAGTGCATGCATTTGTTACTTCAAGGCTGGACTATTGTAATTCTTTACTATCAGGAAGTCCACAAAATGCAGTTCGAAGTCTTCAGCTGATCCAAAATGCTGCGGCAAGAGTTCTGATGAAAATCAACAAGAGGGATCATATTTCTCCAATTTTAGCTTCCCTTCATTGGCTTCCTGTTAAATCAAGAATAGAATTTAAAATTCTTCTTCTAACGTATAAAGCCCTTAATAATCAAGCTCCATCATATATCAGAGCTCTGATTACCCCGTATGTTCCTAACAGAGCACTTCGCTCTCAGACTGCAGGTCTGCTGGTGGTTCCTAGAGTCTCTAAAAGTAGAATGGGAGGCAGATCCTTTAGCTATCAGGCTCCTCTCCTGTGGAACCAACTCCCAGTTTTGGTCCGTGAGGCAGACACCCTATCTATTTTTAAGACTAATCTTAAAACATTCCTTTTTGACAAAGCTTATAGTTAGAGTGGCTCATGTTACCCTGAGCTACCTCTATAGTTATGCTGCTATAGGCTTAGGCTACTGGAGGACATCAGGGTCTAATTTTCTCACTCTACTGATTTCTACTGTTCTTCATTCTACGGTTCACCAGTTTTGCATTGTATTACATTGAAATGACTGTCGTCATTTCAGCTTTTAACTTTTTGCTCTCTCTCTTTTTCTTCATAGTAGGTACACCTGGTCTGGCGTTCTGTTAACTTTGACATCATCCAGAGAAGACGGCTCACCCGTTACTACCATCTAATGTAGAACAGATTACTAGATCAATGTGTGCTTCTGTGCTTTTTTGTCTCTCTTGTTGTGTCTCTGCTCTGTCTTCTGTAACCCCAGTCGGTCGAGGCAGATGACCGTTCATACTGAGCCCGGTTCTGCCGGAGGTTTTTTTTCCCGTTAATGGGTGGTTTTTCTTCCCACTGTCGCTTCATGCTTGCTCAGTATGAGGGATTGCAGCAAAGCCATGTACAATGCAGACGACTCTCCCTGTGGCTCTACGGTTCCCCAGGAGTGAATGCTGCTTGTCGGGACTTTGATGCAATCAACTGGTTTCCTTATATAGGACATTTTGACCAATCTGTATAATCTGACCCAATCTGTATAATATGATTGAACTTGATTTTGTAAAGTGCCTTGAGATGACATGTTTCATGATTTGGCGCTATATAAATTAAATTGAATTGAATTGAATTGAATATGAACAAAAGTGTTGTAAAATTTGTAGCACTTATCAGTAATACATATTTAGTGTAAAACTTAAACATGTAAAACAAAAAATAGCAATAATAATAAATTAAAGCTTATTGCCACTGACAGGGAATTCTCTTTATGGGGAAAAAATCTACCAAAAACAGGCAATTTCTGAGGTAACAGCAGGGAGCAGCATTACCATTTTATGTTCAATACCAAAGTTTAACTTGGCAGTGGTTACAACTAACTTGTTTCTGTCATATTCGATGCTGGAAGAAATTTAAACTGAAATGCTTGCTAACTCGATGTGCTTGCATGTTTATTTGACGTTAACACGCGTTTTTTTGTTGTTGCTTTCTCGCGTGCATATAGTGATTGGCAGGGAAAAACAGGCAAAAACACATGGATACTTTGAAGCGAGAAGCGACTTCACCGACGGCGTCGATGCAGACCCCGCTCCGCACAAGAATTGTTCCGTTCGCCAACTCACCGCCTCGCCTAAGCAAAGTCCTGCGGGAAACACCGCCTTCCGCATGTCGGCTTTTTTTTTTCCGGCCAGCACCTTTCTTCCTCTTTGAATCCGAGGCTGGGCTGACAGCGAGGTTATTGGCGCATTATCGCCACCTACTGTTCTGATTCAAACCCCTACACTGCAGCAAAAGACCTTCACAAAATAAAAGCATGTGAGCAACATGCGTTAACCCGCGTTAAAGTAAATATCGCCGTTAATAGTCTAATGAATTAACGCGAAATTAACGCGTTAACTTGCCCAGCCCTAATATATATATATATATATATATATATATATATATATATATGTATGTATATATATAATGTATATATATTATATATATATGTATATATATATATAATGTGTATATATATAATGTATATAATATATTAAAACAGATTTGTCTTTTACTCCAGTAGCTAAATTAGACAATGAAAGTATTAGAACAATAAAATCTTTAATTTGGGTCGGAGAGAAATATCACTGTGTGATATATTTTTAAATTAACATTTTACAAGGTTGGAGAGTAGAGAGAGAAGGACTTTTGACCATAATTCCATTCATAATCTGTCTGGCCATTCAGTCCTTGGTGAAAATTCCTGCTATCCAAAGTGTTCAAGGTGCCATTAACTACACAAGGTTCTCAGCGCCTTTGGAAGAGAAACAGGCCCAGAGTACTTGGGTTTAAGGTGCTTTTCCACTTTTTTTTTTTTATATCGGACCCATCTGGATTGTTTGTTGCTTTCTCTGATTTCTTCTGACTAAAAAAGAAGATTTCGGTTACAATCCTTGCTAGGATTCAGGAAACTCCACACCTTTTCCTTTTTGATGGTAGGACAGAAAAATGTGTTTTTCCTCTCATACCTCCCAAACAACAGCTTGGAAAGTATGTAGCATCAAATGGTTGCTATGCAGATTTGGTGAGATGCCTTTCATGGCTGAAATTCTCTAACAGTCTTCAAAGTTTTTTTTAATTATCTGTTTCTCTTAGATTCTCCTCACCGAGCAAAGCAAGATGAACTTTGGTCTTGGTCCGGCTTGTTTCTTACAGCTCCAGTTATTGTGAAAACAAACGCGTTCCTTGTTTAAATGCAATGCGCTCATTGTCTTTCCCATTATGAAGAGTGGCTCAGAAAAATGCTTATATCCAAAGGAAACAAAAACAAACTATTTAGTAGTAAAGTAACATTTTATAGCTCACCCAATCATTTTAAAAAAGTATGTACTGTATGTTTTCTGCATATCAGGGTTAGACTCCAGGAGCCTGCCGTGTGGGGTACCAGACTAACGCCAAAAAACCAGGACAGTTTTATGATCTACCTTATCACTTCTTTGCTGATGATATTCAGCTCTACTGTTCTTTTAGGCCAACTGAATATTTAAAGTTGTCTTCCTTGATGAACGTTTTAGTGGCATCAAACAGTGGTGATGAAACCCTAATTATTTCCCTTGAGAACACAATAAACTGAAAACAAGAATTGCCTTGGTGAATTGACCTCTCCTGGCAGACCAAACCTCAGAAACCTTGGTATTATTTTGATTCTGCACTGGAGTACCGTTCTCATGAATGAATCAGCAGTGTCTTCGAGCCCAGGCCTTCTACAACCTTAAACCTCTCCCTGCAGTCTGAGATATTCCAGTCATGGGCTGTTAAGGGTTAAACAACACATTTTAAGATGAGGGGATAAATCTTTTACAACCCAGATTGTGGAATGCGTTACCTCCATCTTAATTGTGTTGATTCTCAAAAAGAAAATTAAAGGCTCATTTATTCAGACTGGCTTTTAACTAGTTTTGTGCTTTATGTTGTTGCATATGTATAGATTCTATCTTTTCTTCTATCTTTATCTTCAGTTTTTGTTTTTGGTTTTGTTTTTTGCTAGTTTTCATAGTAAAGTACTTTGGGGATTCTGACCTGTGAAAGCTACTATAAAAATAAAATGTACTTACTGTATAGGCATTTGTAGGGGTACTATTGTGGCTGAATAGATGTATATCTTTTTTCCTGAAAATTTCTGTGTGAAAATATACTTATTACCTGGGATCCCAAAGACTGTGTAACTGTAGCTCTATCAAATCCGATCCTTCAGGAAGTTTATCAGTGTATTGTTGCAACAGGCCTATGTATTTGCTGGCGCTTGATGTGCAAACAGTTATTTCTTTAAAAAAAACAAACAGCTGATTATCATCTCTTTGCCCCAAGCACCTGCATCACAAAGTTTTATGTTACGCGTGAAATTAGTTTGGATCTGATAACACCGCAGCCTTCACTCCCAGGATCCATTCCTGCTAATTAGCGGAGTATTGGATATACTTATCTTTGACACACGGATATCTGAATCTCCTTTTCTCACAGGGCTGCTGAGGGTGTTTGTTGCGGAGACTGTAAACAACAGATGGATACAGAGCTGCCAATTATTAACAATATATTGTTGTCTGCTTGTGACGAGAGCTCTCCAGCTGTATTACTCTCCGTGTGAAGAAATCTGCTGCGTGGATTCAGGCTTGTCTTCTGATATAAAAGCACCCATTTTTCACAGAGTAAACCGCATCTCGGGGTCTGCTCTGTATTGATCCGTCACTCCTGAAACTATTCGGTGTCTTCTACTGAGAAAACCATTTTACTTTACACTGAGCGTCACTTTAATTTTCAGCTAAAATGTGCTGAGTGATTCGCTGCAGGACATATTGATTTTTAATTCTGACTTCAAGCGCGGGGGCCAAGTCTGCCTGTCTCCTGTCTGATTCTCCGTAACTTTCCTGCTTAAGCCAGAGGAAAATACTTTTTGAGCAACACTCATTCAGTGACAAAAAGTTAAAGAAGTTTATGGTAAACTGGGGGGATTCGTGCAGAGAAAAGCTTCAATCGGATGCTGATCATCATAGTTTAAGTTAACCGATGCAAGGCCTGCAAAGTAAAATGACAATTGAAGGAATATGAAGAGATAATGGTGATTATGCAGCAGCTCTTAAGAAAGGACGCTGAAGACCAAAACTGAGCATATAAACAGAATTATAGTGCAACAAAGAGTGACTCTTTTTAGAGATTTCCTAAATCTAGTTTTAGAAAGCTGAATAATTGTTTTTATGAGTCAATCATACAACACTGCACAAACGAGGATTACTGAATCAGAAAATTGAGTTTCGAGAAGCCAGTTAGTCTGAGAGATGATGTTCAAATATCTGATTAAAACTCAGTGTCATTACAGTTACATCTAGCATTTATTTTCTGTTTCCGACTTTCTCTAAAAGAAGAGGATCAGCGAATTGATGCTGTGGGAAAGCTGAATATTTGAAGTATCGCCACGATTTCTTAAGTTGCCGTGGTTTAAGCAGCTATCTGTTCAGGACTCACACAAGCTTTGATGCACCATGTGTTTTCAGCTGGGATGTTTTTACTAGTAGACACATAAAGATGCATCTGGACATTTAAATGACCATCACCTCTTAAGTGATTGTTGGGAGGAGACTACAATCCAAGACCCTAAACAGGCTGTGTCTTAATCCAGTGTGGTGTAACAATACCCTCAGACAAATTAGAAATCTTCAGGCTCTTACATTCTTCCGGATCATTATTACACATAGTTTGTCTATTTGAGCTTTCTGAAGACTTTTACATACTTTGTGACTTACACAAGTCATAAACAGCAAACAATCACTGCTCAATAACTTTTGGCATGCATAAACTGAAAGAGATATTTCAAAAGATCTGATCTTCAAGTCATGTAAACATTTTGTGGAGTGATGCAGGCTAACAATGGTTTGTCAAATAAAAAGTAGTATCACAACAAACACAATAAAAGATGAATATAATAAATATGGCATTACAAATATAGCTTGTAGCATTACACCATAATAAAAAAATTGTAGTTTCCCTGTTGAATTTACACTGTTAGGTCACCACTCAAAAACAGAAGCCTGAGATTTATGCTTAAAGCATCCTTTTTTTTGATTAATATAATGTGATATTAAAATTTTCTGACATTGATTTTTGGGTTTTCTTAACCTGTAAGCCATTATCATCAAAATTACAAAAAGTTAAAAGCGTATTGTACTCCGTGTGTAATGAATCTCTATAAAATATGTTTCACTTTTTTGAAATATTGCACTTTTATGCAATATTCCAATTTTTTGTACTATACTTAGCAGATATTATAATTGGTGCTGATAAAAAGTCTACAGAAGTCTAGTTTTTTTTAATCCCTTCAAATGTTTTGACAGACCGCATTTCCTCTTTTAGATTCCTGAAATATTCCTTTATCCTTATATTTGATTTCAGTCCAATCCCTCTAATCTCCACAGTCACATCTATGGTCAATCATCATATTCACTGAAACCTGCCGTTAAAGAATTTCATTACTAGGACATCAGTATTGACTTAAACACTTATCGCCCTATTTTCCACAGGTCCACCATCAGATCAATAGCTTTCTGAAACAAAAATGAGTGAAGCCTTAACTCTCAGAACCATGCATGGACCATTCTCTTTTCATTTATTGGATTTATCAAGAGAAATGTGTTCCTTGCCACTGATGTTTGTCATAAAAGCTGTAGAGTGCTTCATTCGGCAAACTTTCTTACATCTACTGGGTGCATAACTAGCAGGTACAACCATTTCACTCTTTAAACAAACAAGCCGAGGAAGAGAGTTACTCATTAAATATGGGGGATTTGGGTTCCTGTTTATGTTGTGGAGCTAAGGAGGTGGGGTAACATGATATTTGATGCTCATTTTTTTTTTACTTTTAACAAGACTGATAACAAGCAGGTCCGTCAGGCTACGACCCTGTGTACAAACAGTGTGTTTTGGTTAAAATGGAAGTGTTTTGGTGCGTTTCTACTGTTTCTCTGCACCACAACAGTGCATATTTTCTCTGAAAATAGTCATGAGTCAAAAACAGATTCCATGGTTGGAGGATTCAAAAGCCTCCTAGTCTTCTTGTGTACAAAGGACTATATGGAATCCGCCTGTACGGGGAAGCCCCGGCACATCTGCAGTATTACTTCAGTCAGTATAATCATGATGTCTCAAACTCCAAAGAGCCTATGAGTGATTTTTTAGTTTTTATCAGTCTTGTCCTCTGTTGTCTTGACTTTTCCTGAAAGACTATTGATAGTCCAGAGATACTGAAAGATGCGATGCTAAACATAACCAAACTTATCTCCTTCAGCCCCATTTTGTTGCTCTCCTCACTTTTACTTGCAGCACAGTTGATTGCACACTTTCTAAACAGGTTTTTTTCATGTGTGCGTCTGTAGGTTCGACTACCAGGAGCTTCTTCACAACTCCAGTTTCTGCTTGGTGCCGCGGGGCCGACGTCTGGGATCCTTTCGCTTCCTGGAGGCCTTACAGGTGGGTTCCTTCCTGCTCAGATGGATTTAAGGGCACGTCCAACAGTTCATGACCAGGATGGCCAAATAGGAAAGCATTGCCTGAATGCACAAAATTAAACTGAAACGCTTACATTTTAATTCATTCAAGGTATCAAACAAAATGACTGATTCAACAAAAGGTATTGCAAACAATAGGCAAGCCAACATTTAGAATATACAGTGGGTTTAATTTGTTTTCTTTTATAATATATAAAATATGTACTAGCCAAGTAAGGCTCCAGCTGCTCTGAATATTTTAGTTATACCTTTCATTTAGTCTGTAGATAATCTGCATCTTCACAGGCTTGGATTCTCCAATAAAACCAAAGTGCCCTGCCAGTATGTGGCGATGATGTTAGCATTATTGCCATGAAAATCCTGAGAAGGGATAAAGCAATTTTTGGCTAAATATTCTCTTAGTCAAATATGTTTTCAAGTTACCTTTGAAGTTTAATAGCAACCAGGTCAAAGCAATACTATACTATAAAAGACAAAAAAATACAAAAAACAGTGCAACTGTTTTTGTGAGTTGGTAGCCACCAACTAGGCTGCTCCATCTCTGTATGTCCAGCCTACAAGGAAACAAGGATACAGTGCAGCTGGGACATTGTCTTCTATGTCAGAATATATTTCCAAATAAATACACAAATCAAAGCGTTTTCTGTTTCTTTCAGTAGTGTTGTTTCTTAGGGTTGGAAGAAAAAGATTGCCTCAAGACTCACTTTTCTGCAGAATAAAAAGTTGCACTAGCTATTTGGAAGACAAAAAAAAGAAATTGTCCCAACGTAGGTACAAAAAAGACATACAGCAACCAGTTATTTTCCTCACTGCATTCATATTATGTCATAATTAGTAGTAGATTATTGTCAGTAAATCTGTGAAGCTCCATCTGAGCTCCTCGACCAATCAAATGGCTTCCAGTCACCCTCTGACAGGACCAACGTTGAATTATATCAGTATTGACAACCTGTCTTCTCCCTGAAATAGAAAATGGCTGTTTCTGTAGATACACCACAGAGAGGACACATCGTCACACCACAGATCTGTTCATATTCCATTAACAAGTTGTTTCTCTCCTTTTCACTGTTTTGACATCATTTATCTGTCTGTGCGTTGTGGCTGAATTCAGCTGTCATGTTTTTCTGTGTGATTGCTCATCTGTTTTCAATGTTTTTTACATTTAATTGTCAGCAACATTTAGCTTTTTGCTCTTAATAGCTTTCCTTCATCTTGGCAAGGTTGTATTAAAGACGTATGGATGCTCAGTGCAGGCTGCCCTTCCTAAAAACTCTCCTATATAACTTGAGAGGGTCGGCTCCAGCTCTGAATGGGTCATGTGACCTAGAGCGCTGCTTTACGGCAACCTGTGCTCCCGTTAAACATGAAAGCTCTTACTTCTCTCATCCTCGAGTCAAGGTTTGTCATGGTTATTATTAAACATACAGTAAATATGTCATGCTTTTAAGGTGTTTGGCCCACATGCAGACACTGACGGAAACACAGAAACAGTTCTAAAAATGTTTATTTTAGGCTCACATGAAAAAGCACACAATATGTGCAACAGGCGAGGTCGGAACGTCAGAGCAGGAATGACTGCGGGAAAAAAAGAGGATAAATTAACACAAGTGGAACCAGGGGAAAACTCTCCAGAAGCTGCTCTGCTTACCGCTTGGTTGGGAGGATCTGGGGGGGATGAGTGGAAAAGGAGTTCAGTAACCGTAACTCCCTGATGGAAGGAGATGGCTGAATGACGGGAGGGCTGGCAGATGTAACACAGGCGGGGAGCCCGAACAGCACCACTGCGGCGGCAGGCAGGAGGAGCAGCTGGAAGAACCAGACGAACTAGATGAATCCAGGAAGGGGAATCTCTCGCCCGGCTTGGTAACACCAAGGGAGTGAGAGGGGAGACTCCAGAGCAAAATCTGAGCAGGCAGGGATTCAGGAAGCTGATCCTCAAAGCACAGAACCAACTCAGGTGAGTAAATCCAAAACACAACGAACTGGAGAGGACAGGAGACAAAATTAGATTCAAAAACAGAGTTTCCAAAAACTCACAGGTACGAAACACAGGAGACAGGTCTATGGCTTAGGCATACCACAACGGGGTAACACTCTGGCATCTTCGAGCTGTCTGTGCACTCCTTTTAAGCCAGAGATGAGAGTTCCAAATGAGCCGCAGGTGCAGGCCACGCCCACCCGTCAATTGCAGCCACCTGTGGAGCAGAATTAGAGAGCACGGAAAACAGAATTCTGACAAAATATAGTTCACAAACCTGCATGTCAGCTCTTCTCTGTTGAAGTTCTGGCAGCTTTTCATAATCAGATTGTTGAGACGGTTGTCTGCCCCGTCCTTCTCTCCCCTTCCCTCTCCCTTCTACCCTGGCTCTGCCTCATCCTCTCTCTGTTTCAATGGGAGACTGAGTATAATGTAGAGGGGGAATGTGACCTTGTCTTTAGAAGCAACTCAATGACTTCTCAATCTGCTGGTCCAAAGTGGCCTGCTATCAGATTCCAAAACACGGAGGGAGACTGTTTAATTTTGCAACAGTGCAGTGTTGCTGGTGCCCTTCAGCGGCACCAAAACTGAAAGTTACAGGTCTAGTGCCCCCTAGTGACCAAAAGTTACACGGGGTGGCTTTAATAGAGAGTTTGAGGATAATATTGCCAAATTCAAAGTAATGAAATCAATTCTGAGGCGAATTATTGATCACAAAGCCGACATTTGAGGGATCTAATTTAAGATCTCAATCTCAGCTGATCTCAGCTGGGGTTCTGGTGACACCAGTATCTGCTTTAGCACTCTGGGAGGCGTGTCACTATTGAGCATTTTTCTGAAGGATAAACCTTACATATACAAGTGCACTCTCACAAACACCTACAGGTGCTTTGATCCAGGTGCTTACAGATTTACTTCAATACAGATAAACCCTATAATAAGCTTTGGCTGTCACTAAATACATCTTATATTAAATAATACTGCATGTTTTTCAGTGATGTTATCAAAGGCGTTGGCTGTGTGCACCTGTGATACTTTTTTGATTGGTTTTGCTGTTCTTCTCTTTCTGAGGTGTAGAAGCAGACTCAGAGGATGTCATCTTGTACTCTCTGATCCATTTTTGTCACCTTTTCTCCCTTTTAATGTTTTGTCTCATCTTTTTCTCTTCCTTTCTTTCTCTTTTACCTTTGGGTGTCTAGGTCCATTGAACTTGAAATAATCCCAAAAATAACATCTAATAAAGTTTTTTGCATATATATCAAGCGGAGCAATGTAGAACACTTTCAACAAAAATATCAGACTTAGCTTTTTTATCTTACAGTCTTTCTGCCACTGTTCCATCTCAGACTTGAACACTGTTTGATTAAATAGTATAGTGTGTTATAAAAGTAAAGCAAGGAATGTCATGGATGGATATTGGATCAGAGGAAAATTTTAACAGAGTTTGAAATCTCTTGTCAGTCATCTCATCTCTAGTACATTGCAGTTGTGCATAAAAGGTCTGATCCGATTGATGGGATATATTTCAATCAATGTTTTAAGTCTATGGTCATTAAGAGACATGACTGTCATGAACTCAGGGTTCCAACATATTTTTCATCTGAATATTCTCGACTTTTGCAGACTTCAAGTACAAAATCTACCTGTCCTGGTTTGTATGTATAATTATGTTTCAAATGTTTTATGATCTTTCTTAACTTGTTAGGCTACAAATATGAAACATCCAGATGGATGGATGGATGGATGGAAAAGCAGATTGATGGAAAAAGGAGTGTATAGATGGATGAATGGATGGAAAAGTGGATGGATGGAAACATTGATAGATGGATGGGTGGATAAGTTTATGGAAAAAGGATGGATGGATAAACAGAAGTTTGGACAGATGGATACATATGGTTTTATGATGGGTGGGTGAATTGAGGAAAGGATTGTTGGAGGGTTAGAGGATGGACGGACACAGGATAGGATGGTTGGAAAAAGGATTGATGTATAGAAAAGGATGTATGGGAAAAGGATGGGTTGATAGGTGGGAGGAAACCTGGGAAGATGGATGAATGGAGAAAGGGGTGGAAAAATGGATGGATGGGGGGAAGGATGGATGGATTGGGGGTGTTGAAGTTCAGATTTACAAAATAAAACCCTGAACAACCTTAAACTTTCTTCCTATTATAAAACCAGTTTAGTACCATCAGCACTAAAGTAATAGCTTCCAAAGTTATCCTGATAAAAGCAACACTTATGATAAGAAGTGAGATGTCCATTAGTTTATTTATTGCCTGTTTTAATATTTTAGCCAAAAGAGTTTTCAGATGAGCCATGGACTATTTGAGAAAAAAAAGAAAACAACTGAATGTCCCTTTAAACGCAGTTTAACAATGCTGTAAATAGAACAATCTCTTTCCCATTAACAACACACGATGACGCCTTTTAAGAATCTCTTCATAAAATAAATGTAACCCTCAGCTGCGGAGAGAGCTATGAAACCTGCTCCTAATGAATTAAACCCCATAAATTGCTCTTCCAAATATCAAGGCTCACTGGAAAATGAATTAATGCAATTCATTTTGTCTTTAATCTTTCTGGCAACTCCATTTGTTTGAGGGAAACTTAGCTGAAATGCATTCAAAGTGTCTCATCAGAAGAAAGCAATCAAAGAGGATAAAAAAGCCCTCAGCACAGGAAAGAAAAACACTAAAAGCTGATCCCTCCCCGCGCTCCACTTTCAACCTCAGCTGCTCAGACTTTTATGTGTCACTGAAACCCGTTTCCTTCTCTCTGCTGTGAAATCATGTCAACAGTTTTAAAATAAAGTGATCGCCTCTCTATGTTTTTCTTTTCCTCAACGACAAAACGCTCCTCTGAAAGAAGAATTCATTACTGCTCCTCAGTTGACACCAATGGCTTAATAAACACAGTTACAAACAGCCCAAATATAGAGAAGGTTTTAGTTTTGATATCATTTAGATATTTTGGCTCAAGTGTGAAATATTTCTCAATTTCATGAGCAAATTAAGCAAAGATCATTTTTCTCTGCCTTTCAAATGCGTGATTTCCAGTCTTATTAAGACTATCTTTTTTGGTATTGCTTTTTTTTTACAGGCTGCCTGCATTCCAGTTATTCTGAGTAACGGCTGGGAGCTCCCATTCTCTGAAGTAATCGACTGGAGGAAAGCCGCCATTATTGGAGATGAGAGATTGCTGTTACAGGTACTCAGTTATAATGGAACAGAGATGATGAAAGTGTTTGGGTTTAGTGGCACAAACAGAAAGACAAAACGTGCTCAAAAGCAAATATTTAAATAAGAGAATCCGTCAATAAATCTACAGCAGACATAACGATGGAGGTGAGGGAAAAGTATATCCAAATAACCTCACCAAACAGGGCCATCTTTCACCAGAATGACCACCATCAGCAGGTTAAATGTGGCCCTTCAGCAGTGGCTAATTTAGAGAACTGCTTGCCACATCCCAGCTACAGAACCTCAGCTTCCAGATCTCCTGGAGGACCAGAGACATCCAGCTGGGCCTGATAAGGAAAACAGTTAAATCAGGAAAGCTGTGAAAGCAGATGCCAGGCCCTGAAATGCAGTAGCCTGCCACATGAGTTAGTTGTTTAAGTTCGGTTGAAGTAATTAGATTCAATCTAAAATGAAAAAGTCTGGGAGATGATGCACGCGTAAAATGGACATTTTCCGTCAGGATTTTCTGGTAGGCAGCAGAATGCACCCTCACATAAATTATGCTAAGTCGTCCAGGTCCTGGAGCATTAAAGCAGCCCCGTACCATCACACTACCACTACCAGGTTTGGTGTGATGTCCTTGTCCTCTGTGATTGTTTCCTCTCCGCGAGTCAACCCACAGCTGTTTCAACTGGCCCTCAACATCTGGCAGAGAAGCAGCAGGTCGGAGATGACCCGGGTAATGTTTAAATGCGTCTTATCCAATTGAAAGCATCAACTCCTGTCTGAGGAGTGTTAGGACAGAGTCGGAGGATGTCACTGACAAAATGGTTCCTTCAACTGCCACCAAAGTGGACCTGAAGTCAGAGGTCTTAACCAAGATGCCCAGGAGTAAAGCCGACTGTCAGCTGCCTCCCGTGAGATGCATTCGCTTGATACTGAACTTTTTCCTATCAGGGTTTTAGTACGCGTGTTTTTAACTACTTGACTTACTGGTATACACTACAACTAACTGGACATTCACTATCATGCTGTCATCTCTGAAAACAGCAGCATGTTCATGCACTTTTCATTCGACATTGGCTCAGGACCAATATATGTTTGAAGTTTAAAAATATCAGTCTCAGCATGATTTTGCTCACATTAAGACTGACAACATTTAAGATGAAATATTCAGGAGACTCTTGCTGTTGCATCTGATTTGTTGAATATTCCTTAAACCTTTTGAAACTCGGTGTTAACATCAAATTAGTAAAACAAACTGACAGGCATACAGTTACATATTTATGGCCAAGATACGTTTCTCAATCCAACTCACTGAAATCTAGACTGAGACCACAGCACATTGACGATCTAAGAGCCTAATTTTACACAAGCACTTTTACAGTTTGTGCTGACATCCCCAGCAAGCTTGGGAATTTATTTCAATGTAAAAATCCTTACCAGATCAGTAAGTGTAAGAAATCCATTGCTGCAGTGTGCAACATTTAAATATTACACACTAGAAATCTATATTTTACTCATAACTACTTTTTTTTACAAGCAAAATTCCAAACAAAAAAAGTGTAGACTGAGCAGTTGTCTTTTCTGTAAATATTGGGTAGAATTACTTTACAATGTTAAAGACATTAAGTTCCCCAAGCAGAGGGTAGCTAAATCTACTAAATCTGCTTCTGTTCATGTGGGTTTTATTAAACCTTCTTTTGTTCAGATATGGCACTTGTGATAATCAGTCATTTACACTCACACACACAGCTATTTATTACCCACGATGCATTTCTCTACAAATGGAACACCTTCTGTTCCCTTTAATAGCAGCTGCAGTGTGATATTTAGATTGTCTAATTACTCTCAGTGTTACTGCATGTAACCTGCACAACCTTTAGCACCATCTGGACAGCAAAACAGACATGTGCTTGTTTGTATTTTGGGAATTTCCAACTAAAAGTGTCTGCCTTTAATTAGAGCCTCTCAGGTTCCAGCTTTCGATCAATACTTCATGAGGTGAGATGTCTATTATATATATGGACTTTTCAGACATCAAGAATTACTAAAAGCCCCTACGTAACACTGCTTTCAGCAGTTTTGTTTTACATTCCCTTCAGTAAAAGACTTCCATAGAGTTCGCTAATTGTTGGTTAAGATGACGTGTGTGTAGTGAGAAGCGTGTTCTGACAGAGACTGAGAGAGGCACGTATAATTAAGTTTCAGAAAAACACTCATTCTTCCATTAATTCATGTGATGTGCGTGATGCAGAAATGTCAAGAATAAATGAAAATATAGGTGACGAGATAAAAGGAAAAAGCTTCTAAGAAAAAGAACCTGACATTTGCCAGTACACACAAATAAAAGGAAATTAAATGTGATCGCTGTGCTCTATTTGTTCGGGTTAAAGAATGCAGACACGCTAACAGATAATGGGAAATTTTGAACATTAATCAAAAGGTAGTTGAACTGCGTCTGTACAAGTTGCTTTTGGTTGTTCTTAAATTAAATTTGCAGGGGAAAAAAAAGTTATATTTCGCTTCTCCATCAATAGACCTGTGAAAATAAAAAAGAAATGATTCGAAAAAAGTAAACCAGCATGTTTTTGCTTGGTCTGTCTTGCCCACAGTAAATCTAGAAGAAGCTTACTTTTCTTCATAACATTGCTTCAGTTCGCTGACAAATGCATCTGTTTCTGCACAGCTCTCTGAAGGAGCCCCTCACAGCATTTCAGTCACGTTGAGATGGACATCAAGACTGGATCTTTGCAGCTTCTTCTCTCTTTTAGCCATTCTTCTGTAGATTCACCACTGTGTTTGGAACCATTATCCTTTTAATGACCTGATTTGGACCACGCCTATGCTGTTGGATAGATGACCTTACATGTGAATACTTTAGTATACAGAGGAGGTTACTGTCGACTCAGTGAAAGGTCCAACACACCTGAATCAAATAGCTGAATTATCTCCTCAGAATGCAGTCAAGTTCTCCAGAGTCCTGCTGATGACCTTTTAATTTGACTTAAAGGTGTATAGCCACATTATATGCTTATAAAAATAGAACAAAAACCATTTGATTATGATAAACTAAAGCTATATACACCAAGCCTCCATTGAGCAAAAGCAAAGTGTAAAACACAAAAATAACAACTAATACGCCAGCAGGACCTGATCATTTTTCAAAAAAAGTTTGGGAGCTACTGACGTATACATATTAAAAAGTCAAATAACGTGGCCATGCCACTTTAAGTGTGTAGAAGCATGGACACATTTAAAAGCTGCAGGACACCTGCCATGCCCTGGAGTTTTAGACCCCTAATTTAATGCATTGATCTAGCAAATAGCAACATTTTATTTTTAATCTAAATTTGATTCAAGAAGTCATGAAAAGAATGGAAAGGATATTTTTCTGCATGTCATTTAAAGAATGTGTATTGTCAGTTTTGTCAGGAGGTGTTTTCAAACAATTAATGACTTTATACAGAAAAAGGTCTTTGAAGAACTCTGGAAAAAAAACATCACCGCCATCCTCACACTGCCTGATGGTACAAAACCTTTTTATCTTCAGTCTCCTTTTGGAAGTCATGATCATTTTTGTAACGTTTTATAAACATCAGCCTAAAAGCTCGGTATCTTAAAAGATTACAAATGTATTCTTTAGAGGGTTTAGTTTTGGCTTCTGTATGGCAAATATTCCTGGGGGACTGTTGAATGTGTTTCTTTTAGTACAGGCACAACTGTAGTGCGGCAAAAAGAAAATCTGTTTCTATAAAAGTGGTAGACTTTGGGCTGTGAGCTTTTAGAAAAGATGTAGACATTCATTCTCAAAATAATTTGTAATTAAGGCATTTGTCAGGTCCTATGGTACACACTTTTAACATTCACACAGCCTCAACAGTGCACAACACATCATGTTATAACCCCAAATTTGTTGCCACGGTCCCTTTAACTGATCTCTGGGGATTTTAATAATGTCTCCACTCTCCCCACACAATAGTGTAACTTTGCATAGTTACCTGCCACTCCAGAGAAAAGGCTATGCTTAACCTACTGTATGCTGACACCAAGGAGGCATACAGCTCATCCACTCTCCTGGGGGTTCATCTCCACCATGTGTTTAACGCCCTTGTACACAGAGAACCAGCTGATTCATGGTAAAGAGAAGATCTGAGGAGACTGAAGAAGTCTGAGGGACTGTTTCAGCACGACTGTGTGGGAAGCGCTCTGTGCTCCTCATGGAGAGGACATTGAGAGCATCACAGAATGCATCAAAGGCTACATAAACTTCTGTGTGGATAGCATTGTTCCCCTCATGAAGGTTCCTTCAATAATAAGTCCTGGATCAACCCTAAAATATTCTCTTCTGAATGATAAGAAGAGAACGTTAGATCAGTAAACAAGGAGGAGCTCAGAGCTGTGCAGAAGGAACTGAAAAGGAAGATCAGAGATGGAAAAAAAAACATCTACATGAAGAAGATGGGGGACCAGCTGCAGCAGAACAACATCAGTGAGGTTTGGAAGAGTCTGAAGACAATTTCAGGTCACAAATCAAATTCCCAGGCTGGACGAGACTTAGAGTGGGTCAATCATCCTAACTGGTTTGATCAGTAACTCACCCATCTCTCAGCCCTGTATCCTCTGCTGAAAACCCCTTATCCTCAATGACTCCCTGTTTTCCTTCCCTAAACTTCACACTTCTCAGCCGTCAGCCATCACCTGCCCCCCTCATCATGCCCCCAGAACCATCATCTACCCGCACCGAGCTCTGGCCCACCTGGGTTAGGCTAGAAGCCCTCTAAGGATCAGGTTATTTGACTTCTCTGATGCTTTTAACACCATCCAACCACAACTTCAGAGGGAAAAGTAAGAGCTGTCAGGAGTGGACCACAACCTATCGCAGTGGATACTGCGGTGTACTTTGTTTGAACAGGTATTTTGTTGGAGCAAGAGCTTATCCACAGCTAGCTGAGAGGAAGTGGTTAAATAAGCTCATCAGTAAAGCCAGCACTGTCCAAGGATGCCCCCTCAACCCAGTGCAGGTGGTGGGAGACAGCAGGACTCTGACTAAAATCACATAACTGTTGGGCAGTGTTTCCCACCCCGTGCAAAAAGCTGTGGCAGAGCTGGAGAGCTTCTTCTGTTGCAGACTGCGGCATCCTAGGTGCACAAAGGAGCATTATCACAGATCTTTCCTCTTAGCAGCGGTTAGGCTTTATAACCATCACTGCTCCAAACAAACTTAATAGCTGTTCACATCCCAACTGTTATTTGCACAGTTTTTCAATTTATTGGAAATAGTCTGTTGTTGCTTTTTATGTACTAATTTACATGGACAAGTTGTACATTTTTAAATCATTCTACTAAGTTACAAAGTTCTTAGAATCTGAATATGCTATTTTTAATACCTGCACAGCATTTGTTTATTATGCTGTAAATTCTGACTTACCATACAGTCCCGTAGTCTTACTTAATGTTTTTATATTTTTGCCTTTGTTTGAATCTGCATGTTTGCCTGTTGGTTTGCAGCTGATACACCTGAATTTTCCCAATGAGGGACAATAAAGGATATTTCTTGTCTATTCTGTTTTTCTAGTTATCGATCATATCACATGTATAGCTTAGGCGCATTGCCACACAATCCTAACCTGGCTGACTCCAGCGAACTTGTGGAGATGATCAAATTTGTCATATAGATATTATAGTTAAGTAAAATTAGAAACTATGCACATAGCTTTCTTGTTTGAAAAAGAGTAGTTCATGGTTGCATAGAAATGTTTGAAACTGCTCATGGCATTGAACTGAAATTCCAATGAATTCAATGGGATTTTCTTCTCACGTCAATGAAAGCAAAGTTTGCAAGAGCTCCAAGGTCTTGCTAAGAAAACTCTTTGCTTTGAAAGCTGAGGGAACCAGTCAGTACAAACAGAAATGTAAGAATCTATGTAAAAGAAAACTTAATTTACCACAATATAGTAGATTTCTGCAGTTTTATCATGGAAGCGTCACAGAAGAAGACTTTCAGCAGATAGAAGGAAAGGGGAGCAGCATTCAGCAAAGTAGCTTGGTTTTATCTTTTTGAGCAATCAGCCTCTGTGTCTTAATTTGGATTGGATTTTTGATTTTTGATCCTGATTTTTGGACATCCAAGGGTCAAGGTAAGGACCAAAATTCTCAATGGCAGTTGTGCCCGACTACGTCGGGAGCTGAAATCCTGTGTTTTGAGATGCTTCCTTGCTCCAACACACATGAACCAAATGGCTGAATTCCCACATCATGAATCAGAATCAAAATCATAATCAAACTTTGCCAGTGCAAATTCTCAGTTATCTGAGTCATCACAACAGCAAACAGGCAACCAGACTTTCGTTCAGTTCTTTCTGAAAACATTTCGACACCTATCCAGGAGTCTTTGTCAGTTCTGGTGGCTCGCACTTCAGCAACCTGCAGCTGGAGCGCTGCTGTTTTTAAGGACATGGAGACCCATCCTCCTAGGCACATTCTCAGTCAGACGTAGATCAGTGACCCACCATCTCTGTCCTGGGTCGTTAGACACTATTGCTTGGTGTGAGTGGAGTACTTGGTCACCTGAATCATGATGAGTTGCTGATGTAATCTCTCTGGAACGTGTTGGAGGACCGAGCTGTAAACACTGGGGAGTTGGAGGCTCAATCCTCCCCTTTTGTTTAGTGATGGCTTTTCTCTTTTGACCAAGATGGCTTCTTTCACCCCTCTTTCAAACCATCTGTTCTCCCTTTCCAAAATCTGGACATCATTGTCATGAAAAGACTGCCCTTTGTTCTTGAGGTACAAGTGGACTGCTCAATCTTGCCCTGCGTTGCTGGCCCTCCTGTGCTGCTCCATGCGTTTATGTAGCTGTTGTTTAGTTTCTCCATTGTAGGAGTCTGAGCAGTCCTCGCTGCATTGGACTGCAGACACAACGCCGCTCAGCTGTGGTTTGGGTGTTTTGTCTTTGAGGTGAACCAGTTTTTGTCTGGCAGTGTTATGAGGTTTGAAATGTACTGGTATGTTGTGTTAGGAGTTCCTGAGAAACTCAGGAGAATTTTCTGCAGACACATTTGGAATGACAATGTTTTTGCATCTCTGTTTTCTCCTCTGTGTTCGGTGCTGTGCTTTTTTTTTTCTGCCAGCTTTGTCGGCTGATTTGACAAAGGCCCATTTTGGGTAACCACAAGCTTGCAGTGATTTCCTGACTTGCTTGAGTTCTTTTTCTTTCCTCTGTAGTGTTCATCAGAGACACAGCCTGAGAGTAGAAACTGGCTCTGCGTCGGCTTGTTTTGGCTATCAGCGCTATATAGTGCCAGTCTAAAGGCAAGAGTCTGAATAACCTGTGACCAGGATAAGTAGGCTCAACAACTACTTTAACAGTCCTTTTTTTGGCTCTATACCTGTACAGGTCATGAATGAATGGCAGGTTATTCCTGATGATCCTCTCTGCAGCGCTAATTGTTTGTTGCACTTTAGACCAGTCAAGTTTTGTGGATGAACTGAACCATACAGGGATGGATGAGCACAAGGCAGACTGAATGATGCTCGTGGAGAAGTTGATCAGTAGATCCCGTGGAAGGTTATACTTCTTGAGTTGATGCAGGAAGTACAGTCTCTGCAGGGACTTCTTATGGATGGTGTTAATGTGTGAGGACCATCTCAGGTCCTGAGAGAGGGTTGTTCCTAGAAGCAGGAAGTAATCCACAGTAGACACACTCTGCAGAGTTCTTGTAATGAGCCATTCATTTGATTCAAGTGTGTTGAAGAGGGATGCCTCCAAAAGTTGCAGGATAGTAGCTCTCAAGGACTGGACTGGGGCATCACAGCTTTAGGGAATACACGTGGAGACTGCTGCTTTAGTCCTATGAGCCACACTAACTGGACAACTGCTAACTACACAATGCACTTATATAAGACAATTTAACATGTCAATTGGGTCATTTTGTACACTGCAAGTCAAAGGTTTGGACTCACCTTTGTCATTCAATGGCTTTGCCTTATTCTTTCTACATTGCAGATAGATAGTGAAGACATCAAAACTCTGACTCCAACATATATAGAATTATGTATCAAACATAAAATTGTGAATTAACTCAAAACATTTAGTATATTTTAGGTTTTTCTAAAAGCCTAATCATGACAGTTTCTAAATTAAAATCAAAGGCAGGTCAGAACTTTACAACCAGAAATCCTACATACAATTTTGATCTGTGGATATTTTGTCATTAACATAATAAGTATGGAAATAACAAGGTTAAACAGATTTAAGGGATTATCTTAGTTTAATGACATCTGTGGTAGGCAACATTCTTGTTGGACTGCAGCTACCAACTTGAGAACTCAAATAGTCCAATGAGAATCATACAAATGTATTAGATTAGTTTATTACATCCGGAAAACTTTTCTGGTGACTAGGAGTTTTCCTCTCTGTGCGTTTAAATCCAGTGTCCACCAGGATCGGCTGCCCCACCTTCCAATTACAATTGCAAATATTAAAGCCTTCAAAACATTGATGTGTCAGTATTCTGAGGCACCAACCACTGAAAGACGAGAGAAGCTTTTTATTTAATGAATCACTAAGAACAACCAACCTTTAGTTGAATTGAAGTTTATTTTCAATAAACACAAAGTTTGATATAAATTGTTTTGGGTGCAAACACCCCCAGTTTTGGGTGCAAACACAGTCACAAAACAGCTTTCAGTCGAACAAAACTCCTATCCTCCAAGACTTGCCGAGAGAGTTGAATCTCATTACTTTCAATTACATCTCTGAGAGTTCCAGTATTGAACCGTTAATATGTAGAGAGTCGCTTGTCTCCCCCCCATGGAGACAAGACATGAAAAACCGACACCCAGGTACTCAGATGCACACAAAAGTCCGCCTGCTGAGAAACATAAACACTGTTAAAGTTAATGGAGGGAATGGAGCTGATTTCATTGGTGGTGTTTATACTTCCCCTCTGAGATCTGAGTAATCACAACTGTGCCATCAGCAGCAGCACAATCACACACTTTATACTGATTCCAATGTAAATGTTTATCTTTATTTGTCTTTAAGATGTATAATTTATAAAAAAAAATATTGTGGTCAATGAGAACATGTTAAAAAGTGAGAGTAGAGCCACTTAAAGATCAGCAGCAGTGTATTTTTTTAATGAAAATATATAATTTTTAGAATTAAATGGCATAGTCACCAATGCAGTTTCCGTTGAGTATTGACTTTCAGTTTTGTATGACTGCCAATATACCATAAAACAATTATTTGTTGAGACAAAGTCTTTTGTGAAGTGCAACACATTTCTTTCACAGTTTAAGAAGAAAGTGTGAGTGTCTCTCAGCTGTAAATCCGCTTGCTGAGGAATCATTAAAGAATCATTAAGGGCTGGTAGCCCTTAATTACAATAATCTGAAAAAATCTGTTGTTGCTTTCCTTTGACTAGAATAACATATTATAAATTAGAATATCCAATTATCATTATTAATAATATTCATAATCAAAGAGGTAAAATAGCACATGTTAGCTTCAGTGGTAGGCGTTCATTGCAGCTCCGCTGCTCTCACTGTAGACTTTGAACATGGCTGAGAGTCACAAGAAGCAAACCGTTTTATGTTAAGTTTATGAGAAGAAGAGGAAGGTCTTCGTAGAAAGAAAAAAGACTAGAGTGGATATGAGAGATTGTTTCATGTGATCCTCCTGAGGAGCGCAAGAGCAAGTAAGACGTTCTTATGCATGTGCAGATATTCAAAAAGGGACTTGAGGAAATCGAAAAATCACAGACTCTACCTTTAAGGCAGTTAAAAAATATTCCTAAATGTTGGCTCAGGACTGCTTTGTGGGTGGTAAAACATGAAGCGGAAGAATATACAGGGAGGACATAACCTTTCTAACTTCACAGTTTTATTATTTGTTACAAAAAATAAAACAGCAGTTATAAATTAATAAAAACAATTCTAATGGCTCAAGTCTGTGCAGTCATTAGTTTCTTGTCAAATTGATTTGTCAGCAATGCATGGAACATGTTATCGCATTATTACGAGATCAAAATTTCATAATTATGAGAAAATATCTCATAATTACAATATAAGAAGTTATGATTGCAAGAGAAACATCTCATAAGTACAAGATAAGATCTCAATACTATGAGAAAAAAATAATTATTAGTTCAGGATCTCATAATTATAAGAAAATCTCTCATAATTATGAGAAAAGCTAAGGATAGTCATCACTGATGTAGGTTAACACTTGATGTAGGTTAACACTGCAGGAAAAGTGAACACCTTCCCTCGTGGTCCCCAGCCAACCAACAGCAGTAAAAAAAGGTCTAATTTTCTCTACTAACGTTTCCCTTTTTTCTTCCTCTTCACATATGTATACAATCACTCATGACAGTTCTATGCAGGAGCCACAGAACTTCCTGCTCATCACAGTATTAATATTTCAGCATTGTGCAGGTATCTTTCAACAGTGGCCAGTAAATGGCACTTTTCCAGGTAACTTGTAATTATCCCACGGTCTGGGTGAATACTCGATTCTGATTGGCTGCAGGGTGTCCATTAAAAAGTGTTACAGGACACCTATAAAACAATTCCGGTCAAAAAGCCTGATTGTTCTAAATTATTACGCTGGATCAAACGTTAGCTGGTGATGGCAAGACAGTTGACCCTGGTTACCTTGGCAAGGCGTCACAACGACAAATATTAAATAGTTCTCTCAGCTTCTTCCTGTGAAAAACTTAACAATGAAGTTTAAACATTAAAGTATGAATAATTGATTTAATATTTATTTATTTCATAAGTGACCATGGTATAAGCTGGATAATGCCCTTCAAGGTGTCCTTTATCAGAAATGAATGGACTTCGCAGAAGCCTCCTTGTCATTCACTTTCTGATAATGGATACCTCGAAGGGCATTATCCCTTACTTATGAGACACGGATCTCATAATTATGACATCTTATCCTTTAATTGTGACATTTTTCTTGTTACTATGACATCTTCTCTCATAATTATTCTGATCTAATAATAATAATAATGAGATAAGGTGTCTATTTTTCTTTTCTTTGGTGAATGCAACGTGCCTTCTATAACAATGTCATCACACTAAAAAAAAAAATCTTTGTAGGACATAGCTGGCTAATTTCTGTCTAATGATGGCTAGAGGCAGCATAAAGAACACCACATCTTTGCTCTCATAATTTGCTATCATTTTGTAAAGAACGCCCTTCATTTCGTATATAAAGTAGCACTAAGTAATTTTCAAGTGGTGCTTCCTCTACAGGACCCTTTGAAAATAGCACTGTTGTAAGCACTGACTGCCCTCCGTGGGCCCCGCACCCCACGGCTGCAGCACATTGTCACTCTCAAAGCAGCTGGAAGATGTATATTACACCTAAAAGTCTAAAGATATATAGATATATAATGTAGATCACCTGTGAGTAGCACAGCAAGGGGCTTGTGACTATGCCTATGGCCGTACATCGGGCTGCCAAAAAGCTGTTCGTCTTACCACTGGAACAAGAACAGAGCCGTGAGACTGCCACTGGGTTGTGGCATAGAAAGTCACAAGTGGGGTTTTCCGGCCAAAGACATTAGGGGGAAATGGCACACCCCGTGATCAGCTCATAAACATTTAAATTGCCATCGCAGGGACCTAGAATACGACATATTAAGGTAATAATGTTATGTAGTGCTGCTTTAAATGTTAAGCATTTAGTTTTTTTAGAGAACTTATGGCGTTATCATGCGCATGAAACTAAATCAAGACAAATTGGCAAACCTCCAACTGCTTCCAGTCCCAATTTAGCTAAGGTGGTGTATGTATTCTATTAATGCTTGTTTATACATGTTCTAAACATGTAATATCACATTTTGCCACCATCAGAGTTATGTCTAATGAACAAATTTCCTTACTAAATACCCAACTTCACATATATTGAATGTGGTGTCTTAGAATTAACCATCTCTACTTAAATTAATATCAGTTGACAAAAATACAAATACATTTTTATATAATTGTAAATATTTACAAAAGGTTAACATTAAAGTCAGAAGGCTTTGCTTGGAAAAATAAAAATAATGGCTTTATGACAACACGGCCTTATGGTCTCTGTTGATCTGGGCGTAAAGTGTCTGCTGGTTTCATCACTCACCAGCTGCCCGTCAGTCTAAGGAAGCGACGACATCAAATGCCAGCCGTAAACCTTCTAAAACCTGGGCTCAGTTTGCCTGCCCTACTCACCATTCATCAGCTATTATCTCGGTCGCTCTGGTTCCACATCCTGCTGCCACAAAGCGTCTGGACTCTTCATGTTGAACATGATCCATGGCACCCCGCAATCAATGTCCACATTCATGATCTCCCTGGAAGGGAAAAAAACATTGGAGGCACCACAACTTCCTGCAACTGAACAGCTCTAAAACTGAAGCAATTTTAATTGGCACTTTTCATCAGCTCCCCTCAGTCCTTATAACCAACATCACTTCCTCTGCTCAGGACATACCATCTCTCTTGTCACCACCAGCCTCAATGTCCAGTTTGACCACCATCTCACTTATGAGTTTCACACCAAGCACTTCTGCAAGACCTCATTCTTCCACCTCAAAAATGGGTGTATGCATACTTTTCCAATGGTTGTGAACATGTGTGCTATGGGCTGTAGATATTAAGTGTGTGAATGTAGATGTGTGTAGGCACATGTTAATGTCTATAAATGTTTATATGTACCGTTTATTGATTTAATTGCTTAATTATTGGACTTTGAGTACTGTATTTTTTTGTACAATAAGGCGAACTTAATATCCTTAAATTTTTTCAAAAAATTATGGTGCGCCTTATAATCCGATGCGCCTTATATATGATTACAGTTGTGCTTACTGACTGATTTTATGTGGTACAATGCACTCAAAAATCTGTTAAAATGTGCAAGTATGACTTTGATTAGCAACAAAGCCGCTGAGTCCAAATGAAAACCATAACCAAATACCTCAAACCAGTGAAAAGAGCTTCAGTCTATTCAGAAGAGTGCTGCCAGAATCTAACCAAAACTTAAAAACATGGCAACGTTACTCCAGTCCTCTATTTCCTCATTTGGCTCCCAGTCTCTGTCTCATCTGTCAGTGTCTACACAGAAAGGCCCCAAGTTAGATCTACCCACTCTACACACTACAGCACCACACTTTCACTTTAACTGAATCATTTCTGATTTTTATTTATCTTACTTAGTTTTTCCAAACACTTTTGAGATTGGTATTGTAAAGTGCATTATCAATTAAATGTAGTTTTATAGTTATTGTTATTATTATTCTCATTGTTATTGTTTTATCAGTATTGGATATACTGTGAGCTAAATTTACTCTAAACTGAATTTTACATAATCCAAGATGAAAGTTTGATAATCTAAAAGAATCTAAAAAGATAGGGAAATTACAACAAACCTAAATGGGTAAAAAAAAGTATTGGCTTTGAAATTTGGTTCATGTTTTCGCTTTTTCTTGATGGCCTTTGTTTTTTCTGATTATTACAGGACAGAAGAAAGATGGCCTGCAATGTGCGACTCAAGACTTAGTTTGGGGGTTGCTTTTTAAAGGTTTTCTTGCTGCTTTTCCAACTTTGAAGGCTGCCGTTGATTTTCTGGGAGATTGAAAAATAAATTGTTTCTTTCAGTCACTCATGTCACAGTATGACACGAGTTAGAGGGGGAAAAAAATCAATGATATGTTCAGCAGGAACATTTGACAAATATCAGTCACAGGTTTTAAAAGAGGTTCGGTAAATAAGGATGTTGTTGTTCGTCAGATGAGATGATAACCAGATGTGCAGTTCCATCTAAACCCCCAGCTTTGAAAGCACTCCTTGATATTTACTGTAACCCTGAATACAGTACAAACTATCCCGAGGAGAAGCCGAATGATGGATGAAAGATGAAATTAGAGGAAGGACAATCCTGAGGGGGAAATTTCCTTTAATCTTTTCTGCTTTCCACTAAATTACTCATGCTTCCTCCACCTGTCTACCTGTCTGATCCCCCCCAACCCCCACCCTGCCAGATTTTCACCCTTCACTCAAAGTTGTTTAAACTCTAACTTAATCTATCCCACTGTCATCTGAACAGCCCTCCTGTGCTCTCGCTCCAGGTTCCCTCCATTACCCGATCCGTGGGCCGTGACAGGATCCTGGCTCTCCGCCAGCAGACTCAGTTCCTCTGGGACGCCTACTTCTCCTCTGTAGCCAAAATAGTCTTAACGACTCTGGAGGTAAGCTTGCAGAAAATGGTCTTAGAAGAGAGTTTGTGGATTTAGGTTGTCAGAAGGGCTTCATCTAATCAGCTCAGCTGCAACATCTTGTTCTGTACTGTACATCGCCGCTGGGTGTGCATCACCTTGGACAGGTGAACCTCAGAGGCACTTTCTCCAGGTGACAGTTATGTTTTTATCCAAAGGAGGAATTGTACTTTTCTGTTTTCTTGTTTGCAAACAAAAGCGGCTCTGATGTGCAGGAATCACAGAGCTTCTCTGTAATAACGGGATTAATGACTGGTCCTGTTTAAGGTTTGTTGGTTTTGAAGCATTAATGGCACCAGACAAACTGAAAAAGAGATGAATTCAGTTGGTTTCCTTTGTGTGCCCAATTGTATCTTATTTGATCAATTGACAGCACAACTTATTCAGGAAAGGAGAAAAGTTCTTTTAATTTAGTAATTCAGTTTAAAAGATGTAATTCACCAGTCAATCTGCACACAAAGTGTTTATTTATGTTACTTTTGAGCAATAAAAGGAGTTGTAACATAGAAATGTCAGGGTACTGAATAGTACATCCATTGTACTGAACAGCAGTAAAATGGATGTACTACTGTACTATGTACCGTTAATGCATAAATGCTGCATGGCATGGATGCAATCAGTGTTGGGACCTGCTGAGGTTTTATGGAAGCTTAGGCTGCTTTAATAGCTACCGTCTCATCTCGTCTGCATTCTGGTGTCAGATTCCTTTTATATTCCCCTTATTAACAATATTAATAAGATTGTTTGGTTACGCGTGCAAAACGGTTGCTGGAAGTGACAGTTTGGCAGTGCATCAGTACAAAAGTGGAACTGATTAAGAAATGAATCGACCCAGAGAACTTAAACCTTTTCTCAGTTGTAACTTCTGCCGCAATCATTATGTTTGCAAGCACAAATGTTAATAAATCACTCTGCTTTACTTATTCAAAATGCTGATGAATCCAAATCCGTACACAGTCTAGACCTGGCAGAGATGCATTATTATGGAAGCAGCTGCCTTAACAGATAAGTTATCTAAATGACTGTGCATGTAGGCAATGGGTTGTTACATCACTGGTACCTCGCTTTTGCACATAGCTAAATGTCAAACCTTGAGCTTTAAATTGAACGTTTTATCTCCGCATCCATGTTTTAAGTTTGTGTTGGTCTAAACCAGCTGCTAAATGCTCTGCCAAGTTTCCCCTGGTTGACTTACGCTGCTGAACATGTTGCTGTCCTGCTTGTCAAAATGTTTCGGCTGCCTGTTGTAAATGCAAACACCAGTTGTGTATAACAGAACAAAAATTTTGGATTTTATGAGAGTTCATTAGCACATTAAACACCAATCAACTTTATAGCTTTTATCAGTGTTTTTTTATCTTTACCACAAAAAGGCAAAATGGTCAACGCTCATGATTCAGTTGGAACGTTTTTATCTGGGTCTCAGAATCCCCAAATTATAATAAAACAGTTTGAAATGACTCAAAATAAGGCAATAATTTACCAATAAGTCCTGAAGCTGTAATTCTAACACTTATTTATAGTTTTGTTTTAGCAGAGTACGGTATCTGTTTGGACTAACACAGTCTGAATGTTTCTTTACCGGGTCAGTGAGGTTAGTGGGCCTTAACTAAATATAGTAATGAGTTGTACACATTTACTTAAATACGTTAATGGCATATTATTGTGTAAATACAGAACAAACCAATTATGCTGTAAGTGGCTCGCTTTTGAATAACGTAGCACTTCACTCTGTTGTCTGATGCAGGGGGTAAAATTTAGCCTTGTTTTAATTTAGTGGGGACTTTAAATTCCTTTAAGAGAAGCCCAAAATAGAAAAAAGCTGCCCACTCCTGACAGGAAGAAACTTCTATACGATTAAACTTTTACGTTTTAACATGTACAAAATGTTTTATAGAAATAAAACATTAACTCCAATAAGGTATCGGACAAATTTTGGGCCAGGAAATTACCTACAGTGTGAGAGTAAACCTTTGATCTTTTTTTAAATCCTGGAAGCATTTATGTTGGCTGATAAAGACAACTGCTTAATATTAATGCAGCTTACAGTAAAATTATTTAGTTTTTTCAAAAGTACCTAAATTATTTAATTGTTTTATTAATTCTATTATTATTATCCCCCAAATGGTATAAACACATTTAGATAGTGAAGCTAAACCAGAGTTCGTACTTATTTTCAAGTTCAAAACTTGCTTACCTTATCATATTCAAATTTCTATTTTTTTCCACCAACATTTTGGGCATTTGAGTAGAAAACAAATAAAGCTGAGCCCAACATTACTCATAACCCTGGCAGATGTATGTTTAAACTAATCTTTTAATTTTGTAAGCCTGCTACTTTTAACGGGGAGTAATGTTAAAGCTTTGGAGATGTCCAGTCAGAGTACCGAGTTGAATCTGATAAAGATTCTTTGGAGGGAGCTGTACGAATTTTTGTCCTTTTTGGGCCGATTCTTCAGTCATGCGAGAAATTTTTGGATCGGGCCGAGTTTAAGCTTGATCGTGCGTCATGTGTCGTGTCGTATACGGGGCCAACGAGGGGCGATTAGCCTCTCATGACCACCTCACGACCAGGAATCATACGGTCGGAGGAAAATCCAACATGTTTGAAATTCAGTCAGCCCTCGTGAGCGCCTCCTGCTGTTGAAGCAGAGCTACGAGCCAATTTCCCCCGACCTCGCGCACTGCGCATATGCAAACAAGGGAATTCTTCTTCTTCTTGTTCTCAGACGAAAACATAGGAGCAGAGAGAAGCATAGCAGCGGTACGTGTGACATGGAATCAAACTACGGAGGAGCAACTCATAGAATTGCCAAGGCAGCGCGGTTCGTTTTAGTGAGCCTAATTTTTAACAGTGAGCATCGACACTTCCATCTTTTTCTTCTTCTGCTGTTGACATTTGGCTTCCGGATAGACGAGTCCGAGTAGCGGCATCTCTCTACGGGGATGAGTCCGACGTGGTTTTTGAACGTACAGTGTGAGCAGTCAGGTCCCATCAGAGTATCGGGCCGCACAGTGTAAGAACATGGTGAGCCATGAACTTTTAAACCCTGCGGTTTTGTCGTACAATTTGAGCTGCATATGAGTAAAACGATTGAAAATATCGTACAGTGTATGCCCGGCTTAAAGATTAAAGGGATGCCAAGACAGTCTTCTAGCTTCTAGGACTTGGAGCTCCTCCACAAAGATAAATTACATAACTACCTGTGAAAACATGCAAAATGCTGGATGTCTGTTTGTTCCACAAATTATAAAAATGGCCTTTTTATAGGCTTTTGATCTAACATTGGTGCACACCATTCTGTATTAATCTTACAATTATATAAATTAATAAAGTATTGTTTTTCTTTTGCTATGAAACAGTTGTCAATGTAAGTAGATATTGTTAGGCGAAAGTTCAAGGTTACTTTATTGCTACCTATAGCATAAATATTTAGTTTTGGAGTTATTCAAGAATATTCATATATTCATACAAACTTCTTATCACTTAACTTTTTCAATGAATATAATGGTGAACTGCTTCACAAATCAAATAAAACCAGGACAAAAGGAGAGCAACTCTTCAAAATAGGATAAATATGCAGGAAATAAAATCTCTATAAAATCAGTAGGTTAAAACCATGAAACCAGACTTAATAAAATATGTTAAATCCATTCAAATCCATTTAGAGTGGCGCTATCATTTCAGCTTCTTAGGTTCAGTAACAGCAGTTGGAATAAGGCCATTTTAAAATGTCTGGTCCTCCATATTGGGACTACAAATCTTCTTCTGGAGGTAAGAACCTGAAAGCTGAAGAGGTGTTTAGCTTGTAAATTAAAACATTACTTTGCATTCTCCTGTACATAATTAATTACTCATTAATTACGTCTATATAATAAAGTTAGACATAATTGGCTGACCAGATTGTAGCAAAGTACTTTTGGATCCTTAGTATATAAAGAAAATGTGTTGTTAAAGATTACTAGCAGCTTTACATACGGCACCTTGGCTGGAGGTTTAAAGGTCCATTCACACCAAACATGAACAAGGGGAATTTTTCACGTTGATCGCCTGCCGTTGGTCGGTTGACATCTCGCCTCTCTCTCGCAAACAATTTGCGCTGTCAGGTGGACAACACGGTGAAATTTTACACATTCGCCTCACCGCGTCATCAAATAGGAGGAGCATCTCTGTTCAACTCTTTTCCTTTTGCCTTCAGTCAGTAAATCGATCAGTGCTCAGTAGAAATATAGCCTAATCGTACTGTCCAAATATGTAACGTGAAAAACATTTTCGCGCTTAAATACGTAAATGGATGAAGAAGACCCTTAATGTGACGCAAATTGACAGAAAAGTTCAGATTGTTGAACTAGTAAGAAATTTCGTTTTGCTGTAGTCACTTTGCTCTATTCGCACCATTGGTGTTGCTCAGAATGCGTTGTTGGCATTGGCGACCGCTGATTCGCTCCTGATCATGGCTTTACGTAAGGATCAATGGCGGCTCCTGACAAGTTTCTCAGGGGGAGCAAATGTTATAATGAATGCTAAGATGACATGTTTAATTGGTAAAATACTAATAAATACGAGTCAGCTTGCTAACTTTACACTGTTACACGGTAATGTTTAATTTGGCCTCTTGTTCAGCAACTAGATGGCAACAGAACACATGAATTACTCTACAGTACTTTTGTACAGAGTTAAATTCTCAAATACAATAAGTTTGGTTCCACAATAGAACAGTTACACTGTGGCCACAAAACATACAATTTTTATCTACTATTTTGGCCATAAGATCACTGTTAGCACAGTCTGCAATATATTTCTATTATGGATACCATAGCAATGTTCAGATCAGATTATACCAACGTGCGCGCGCTGTATGTATCGGCCAAGCATGCAACAGTGCGTGTGACGAAATCACGTTAGGTCAAGCCCTCCCAGAGCCCACAGAAATTAATTGCTGTGTCCAAAAATAAAAAAAAATAAAAAAACTCTTACCATGATTGTGTAGAGGAGTGCCTGGGGCGATTTTCAACTTGACTGAAATCGTCCCAATTGGCGGGGCTTCTGGTTGGAAGTGGCCGGCTGCTGAACGTCGCAGCGATATTCAGGCTGCTGATTGGACAATAATATTAAGACTCAGAATGGCAAAATAAACTAATTTCCCTCTCTTTTTTCATGTGGTTTAGGAAGGACGGTGCACTATGGGCCGGCTGCCCGTTAAGGATAACATGTAAATCACTCGTTCCATTCACCTTGTTCGCGTTCGGTGTGAACGCACCTCATAAAGAATTTGGGACAATACTCCACAAGGGGTTTTAAGAGTGATTTTATAGTTTGAGTGGAATCTGGACAAATTTAGATGAGGTCAATTTCAATTAGACTACATCAGTTCTATTACTGGACTATCCTCTATTAAATAAAGATTCTTAAGAAATCGTTTTACATATTTATCCAGAACTAAAAATATTAAAACGAACTCCCAGTGGAATCCTGCTAAATGCACTATTGCTTAGCAATTAAAAAATTTGTACATACAAAAAAAAGTTGTTTTCAAGGCGCTCCATCAGCTCTAACACCAGGTACGTTTATTCACTTGACATTTACTTTATCGACTGTTTCTTTAAGGACAGACTGTGAGAATAACAGATTTTGTGTTACGCTGCAAGGAGGAGAAAAGCCTCCCTTATGCCAACAAATGTACCAAGTTGCCGGATGACTGTTGTAGCCTGGCTCGGTGTCAACATAATGTTACAGATCACAACACTGTTCTGCCCGGAGATGCCTTTTGGTCGGCTTAGTATGATAAAACATTCTACAACAGTACCAAATTAACACTTGTCACTTTTGTGTGTGCCTGTGTGTGTGTGTGAAGGAGCATAAATGTCTCCTCGAGGCTTGAGAGCCACTAGACGCCTCATTGAATGACCTAACCAGCTGAAGTGAACAAGATGAGCTTGTTTCTTTGGGATGTTCTGTAAGAGCCTTCTTCTTATTGTATTCTTTTCTTATTACTCCATTGCAGCCTTGCTTGAGTCCACAGGGACCCTTTGCATCCCAGAACACATTAAACAATAATGCTCTTTATCCTCAGCATCCACAGAAGCATCATAGTTATTATAGCAGAAAGACCGGGGTGATCAGTCGTGCATGCTGCATTCTTTTTTTTATTTTTACAATTTCAAAATAAACAGAATTTACAATAAACCTGTCGATGGATGGATCTACTTTGGATTTCTGCAAAGTATTGTCCCTAACTTGAAATTCAGATTACCAAATGTAAAAGTGTACTAAAACCATCTAAAAACACTAATAAATCTATCTAAAAACTCAAAGTTAATTTGCGCATTTGTGATTTAAATATTAGCAACCAAAATTATTATGTCAGAATGTTGAATTCAGCAACTATGGTGCAATAAATACGTACCTGTAGCCAATTTAAGAAAAACTCTTCTTTTGTAATTTTATGACAAAGGTTCAAAAGGTTCTTCCTTTAAAAAGGACATTTGTGTTATGTTTTCTTGCCTATTTTAACTATTTGTGTTTTATATTTAAAACCAAAACTGACTTCTTGTTTAGCACTTCATTATTTCCTGGTGAATCAAATATGTATAAAAGGAGGGAAAGGTATAAAAACCACAATGTAAAATTAAGCATTGTTATTTTTAGTTTCAAAGTGTTTCAGTGCATACTGAAGGTCATGACTTGAGGATGCCAAGAGAACTGCATTGTCTGCAAAATGGACATACCCTTAGGTTACCACACCAGACTTACAACCTTTCCACGATCAAACCAGCTTGATTCCCTGTTGTTTGCTGTTAAATATTAATAATTCACAAATGTTGTGGTTTAATTAAATTGATCCAGGATTCAATTGAAATCAGTTTACAAAGCAACAGTTCATAAAAATAGTTCTCTCAGGACTTTTTATTTAAAGCAGACAGTGTTCAGGGATTTAAAAGCTGCAGGATAAGTAACATCTTCAAAATCATTCTGTTTTTTTAATCTCTCATTTGACAATGATTGTAATGTTGAGTTGAACACTCTTTATCAGTTTCAGGCAATCACCTTGGTGACTCATTGATGTATATATACTCAAACTTTTTACAAAAACTATAATTACAGTCAGAAACTGGAGTCAACCTCAACCTTTAAAGACCTAAAAGTAGAATGAGAACGTGTTTGACTATAGAGAAGTGTTAGAAAGTATGGAATGTCACTGTATGTGTTGGCAAGTATGTCTCTAAATCCATTTTTGCAATGTTTGCAGTGTGCCATCTGCCAGTGTCACTAACTGCATAGAAACAGTCAAAAAGGCTCTATTGATCCATGGTTTGGAGAACTTTTGATATTTGAGCAAATCAAACACCAAAGGTTATAGTGCGCACTCAGATTAATAAGGGGATTCTGAGATGGCAGCTTTTCTGTTACACAAACAAAGACCTTGGTGACTTCACCAAATGCCCGGCTCCAGCAGAGTATGAAATTAGACAGATGCCCACTGACAGTCATGTACTGCCGGCCAGATGTGCTAAGAACCCCAGAGCCAGCGTGCCACCAGGCTAAATGGGTGTAATGAAGCGTTGTTGATAACTTTAGTACCCCACATGCAGCAAGCCTGGCACTTAGTTTCAAACAGTGGGTGTGTTTCTATGTTTGTGTTTGATAGGCTGGTTTAAAGAGCCAGTTCTGCACAGAAAAGTAGAGACTGTGGAGTCAGACTTTAAATATAAATGAAAAAAAACTTCAACATTTTATTTTGAATGTCTCTGGTGGTTTACATGCAACTAAATTTAAATGCTCTATAAACACCCAATAATTTAGAAAATAGATCCATAATTGATAATTAAAGCCAGTATCATCATGTATATTACTTCTGTATATATATTGATTTTATTCAATTTTACTTTATTTTATTGTATTCTTATTTCTGTCTGCACCATCAACACCAAGTCAAATTCCTTGTATGTGCAAACCTACTTGGCGATTAAACTTGATTCTGATTCTGATTCTGATTCTGATTCAATCCACACTATAGTCTACACGCTCACAGTGTCTCCTGCTTGCGGTGGTCTAAAAGAAGATGATCCCATTTAACTTGTTAAGGCTGTGCCAGTGCTATACCCTGGTTCAAGAGTACCAACTAGGGTGTTTGATCATAAAGTCATCATAAGGGTTAATAAATTAACAACACAATCTGGCAAATCAACCAGAATCAGTTTGCTAGAAGAGACCCTAGCAGGGACAAAACTGTATCGGAGAAAACATCTTATGGGTTCATGGAAACCCCTAAATCCCTCAAACGGAGTTTATAAACTGTGTGTGATGACTGGCAAATTAGATCAATGATAAAAAGTGATTAGAATGAGATTCTTTAGAAGGAAGGATGAATTCCTGCTGAGCACTAAGGTAAGGACTGTGGATAACTGGGAAGTGCTGGGATTGGTCCCTCCACTGCATTGAAAAGGAGCCGGTTAAGGTCAGAATCTCTACTGGAAACATTCCTACGGATATGTTTTGGACATGTCCCTGTAGGAGGAGACTTCTGGTCAGAACCAGTACTTGGGGGAAATTATATCTCACAGCTGGTATGAAACAGCACAATGTTCCATAGATGGGGTGGAGGAGCCAGTCAGAGTAGAGATCTGGACATACACCATATTGCCAAAAGGATTTGCTCACCCCTCCAAGTAATCGATATTAAGTGTTCTGGTCACTTCTATTGCCACAGGTGTATAAATCACATGCAGACCGTTTCTACTAACATTTATGAAAGAATGTGTCAGTCTCAGGAGCTCAGATAACTCAAGTGTGGTTCGATGATAGGAATCTCCCCTGTGCAACAGGCCCAGTTGTGACATGTCCTCGCTCCTTAATATTCTAAAGTCAGCTGTCAGTGGTATAATAACAAAGTACAAGCGACTAGGATTGACAGCAATTTAGCCATGAAGTGGTTGGACATGTAAACTGATGCAGTGGGAGCAGCGGCACGAAAAGCAAGTTTTGCAAGTTTCTGTAGAATGTGTACATTCACCCATTCACACCCTGACAGCACTGAGCTATGTCCTGGGGCAGGCTGACAGAGGCGGCATTGGGCCCTCTGACCTCCGCCAGCAGGCAATGCAGGTGAAGTGTCTTGCCAAAGGACTCTACAACTGAAATGGTCAGAGTGGGGATTGAACCGGCATCGATCCCCCAGTGATGCCGGTTACACAACAAACTCCCTAACTCCTGTGCCACTGTCGCATCCACTCTGCGGATGAAAGACTTTGGTGTGGACGACCTTGACAGGCCAGAAAAGAGTCCTGACTTCAGCTCGATAGAACACCTTTGGGATGAATTAGAGTGGAAAGTTAAAGACTTTGGACTTCTCGTCCATCATCAGTGTCTGACCTCACAAATGCACTTCTGGAGGAATGGTCAGAAATTCCCATAAACATATCCTTGTGGACAGCCTTCCCAGAAGAGTCTTAAGTTGTTATGGCCTCAAAGGGTGAACCAACGTCATTCTGAACCCAATAGATTCAGAATGGCATGTCACTCAAGTTCATATGTATGTCAAGACAGGTGAACATATACTTTTGGGAATATAGCATATGTCTGCTGGACACCTTGATAAGGTTTGGTCCAACTGGGAGGAGCCTTTCGGTGGGAACCAAGCAGTGTTGGGCAAGCTACTTGTCCAGTGTAGTGAGCTAAGCTATCAGCTACTCAACAATAAATTAAGCTTCACTACACAAAAGCTACCACCTATAGAAATATAGCAAGCTAAGTTACACAAATGTGTTAAAAGTAGCTTAACTACATCAGAAGCTACTTAACATTGTACCAACCTAATGTCAGATCAATTTAAAATGAGTCTGATACACTGGTTAAAACATTTATTAAAGATCAGCCAATGACCTAACGCAGTGTAGACATTGCTTTATGAGCAGCATAATAAAATACAAACTGAAGTAATTACTGCTAGAAATAAAACGTGCGGTGGCGTTAATAACGTTTGGTGGCGTTTTTTGCATATTATATTATCAGGAGGTTGTCTTTTATGTGCTAAGCCACTAGATTTAAAGGTGTTTTACCCAATAAGAACACTGCAGCACCAGACACAACCAGGAGGTCCCTGACCGTTGGGGAAAGGCAGAAAGAAGATGCACCATAAGCTTTTTCATATTTCTTTTGTCATTTTAAACATGAAACTACCAAAGCATAAGCCAAGTAGTAGAACTAAATGTTGAAAAGAAATTAAAAGCTAAATAAAATAAACCAGGTCACTTAATAAAGCTGCATTTTCTGTATGCTTTGTATTTATATTCACATGATAATATTTTCAGAATTAATAATAACATTTCTGTTAAATATTTCATTTATCTTCTGCACCAAGGGCATAAGTAGGGAGAACAAGCAGAGTGAGTTTTGTGTAATATCAGACTTTATTATTGAACTAAGCAGGATTTAGACAGGATCAGAAAGGAAGGTGCATCTTCTTTCTGCCTTTCCCCAACGATCAGGGACCTCCTGGTTGTGTCTGGTGCTGCAGTGTTCTTATTGGGTAAAACACCTTTAAATTTAGTGGCTGAGCACATAAAAGACAACCTCCTGATAATATAATATGCAAAAAACGCCACAAAACGTTATTAACGCCACCGCACGTATTTTACGCAAGCGCACGTTTGTTACGTCACTGCGCGTTCTGGCTGGAAACGCGACGTAAGAAACGCGCGCTCGCGTAGAATACGGGTTGGAACTGCGCGTTATTGTACGGACGATAATTGGTCTCAACGGCTTGCCATAACCAGGGCCGGATTTAGGAGGATGGGGGCCCCTGGGCTGGAGTCAGGATGGGGGCCCCTGGGCTAAAGTCACATATATATATATATATATATATATATATATATATATATATATATATATATATATATATATATATATATATATATATATATATATGCCCTCTGAAGGATTTTTTACAGCCCCCGGTTCTCAATAAAAGCAGAGGTGGGGGCAAATTAACAATTTTCATCTTCTAAAAAATCTTCTTGAAAAATATGAATAACAAAATACAGATTTCCATTTATTAATGACACTTTTGCATTCAACTTCTTTGTAGGAACTCGAACCACAAACACGGCCTACATTTACTCAAACGCAAACCAAATAAGAAAACAATACTCAACCCTGAAAAGTTGTCTTATAAAGTCTTATAAAGCCTGTCTTATAATGCAGACATGCACAATCTTTGTTTTGTATCTACACTCATTTAAATTTTTACTTTCATTTAGCAGATAAACTTTAAAAAAGACCAAGTTTGTTTTCAAAATTATTTTACAGCCCCAAAGTTGTTTTAACATAATATTAACCCTCATGTCAAAAAATTTGGACACCACTGCCCTAACCAGTAACACCAAGCCCTTTCAGTAAAGAGTGAAAGGGTTATCAGACATTTAAGCCTTAGTCTGATATGAAATTTGAACAGTTGCCCACTTTTCTGGATTTTTTTGCTGGAGGTTTCCCTTGACGCTCCTCCTCCCCAATGCGGTCCAAAAGTGGACCAATAACAAGCAAGCATTCAAGATGGACGTTTGCCAGAACAAATGGCGTTCCGCGAGCGAGTTATTTTTAGAACGTGACGTCATATCACGTGGTACAGGTAGGGCAAATATGCGTTTTCCTCCACTCTTTCGCTGTACGTTACCCTTGGTTTTACTCAGTAAAACTACTGCTTTTTCTAAGTCTAAGATGTCTCCTAACCACGGTTTTTAAACATTGTTGTTATGGAACGTGCAACAGCGACTCGAGGTACGCTGATAGGCCGCATATGAAGGATGTTAAAGACACAAGCGGCGTCGATCGGCCCTCGCAGCCAAGCACCGCTGCGGTGCCGGCCGGCGGGGTTCCGCGCACCGCCGGCCGGCCGGGGTTTGCGGCCGGGGTTTGCGCAGCCAAGCGCCGCTGCGGTGCCGGCCGGCGGTGCGCAAACCCCGCCCGCCGGACGGCCGGCGGTGCGCGGGCACTATCCATTCACAAAAATAGAAAACATCCTTCGGGGCCCCCGAAATGCCGGGGCCCCGGGCTGCAGCCCCGGTAAGCCCCTGCTAAAATCCGGCCCAGGCCATAACAGACAGGAGAGGCAGAGTAGAAGCTCGCGCACGAACATGTCCAACCAACAACTCTGAATGTTGTTTCAAAATAGCAAACCTGGTTTCATTTCTTAGTTATGTCCTGGATTTTGTAGCGTTTGCGGACGCTACGTCGCTACTTGATCAAAAAAATAACGTCACTACAGGAAAGTTACTTGAGTCATAAAGCAGCGACGCTACGGTCAAGCTACTGGAAAATGTAGTTTAACTAATAGCTTCGCTACATGTAGCGGCGCTACTGCCCATCACTGGAACCAAGACAAAAAGATTAGACCTCACAGTAGGCATGGAAACACCTCAAAGGTGGAGGAAGCAAAGCAGACACTGACGATCACTGAGCCACCGCCATGCTTTAGTCTCAACACGGTGAATCTTTTCAGGGTCTGCTTCATCCTTCCTTTACCAGGCAAGAGAAGGATCTTTTCTCTGAAATGTTTGCCAACTTTATGGACTGTTAACACCCAGGTGTTTGAAGTGTTCTATCTCAGCAGACTCGATGCAACCAATACAGTCCTTTATTAGTTTCTAAAGCCACAGCTTATTTGCTTGAATAAATCATTTTATTTGTAATTTCTTATATTTTGGAGATGGCAGGAGTTAATTAAAAATAAGAAAATAGGATATTGTGTTAAACAAGGACAAACTGTATTATTAGTTTTATTTTTCACTATCTAAACAGTTCTGTTTAAATACGCACTATTTAAACATTTTGCCAATAAACCTAATTCGCAGTGGGGGTTGAATAATTTTATGTGCAGCTGCATAGTTACAGTAAAAAAAAAACATTGTAAGATATTTGTGAATCCAGTGCTTGGAGTAAACTGTGTCATTTATCTTCCTGTGAAGCCAGTAGAAGAGCTGGCTCTCAACATTTCGCCAAGTGTCCTGACCTTTGGTAACAAGCCAGATGGATGTTATTAGCTCTATAACAAATGAGCGGCTCCTGTTGGGATTAAACCGACACCATTCTGAAGGAGAAGAATTTCCCTCGCAGAGACATCCCAAAGCACCAGATGTCACCAAACAGCTGGTTGCCCTTAGTTCATATATTAAAACTTTGAGTTATTGACTATGATCTGATGGGTGGGTTATGTTTGCTCACATGAGATAATAAATGTCTTTCGCCTCATATGAGCTTGTTTCTGTTTCATTTCCAAATGAGCCATTTTGTAAGAACAATGCTGAGCTAATGCAACTTTTTTGTATTTTTTGGGAATTGTTTAGTTCTTTACTCTATCTGAACAATCGCTAACTTACGTTTTCTCCTCCCCCAGATTATCCGGGATCGAGTGGAGTCTCACGTGTCCAGAAATCACCTGCTGTGGAATTCCCTACCCGGTGGTCTCTTCGCGCTCCCACAGTTCTCAGCTGACCCTGCTCAGTTCCCTTTTTACTATGCCATCCTGGGTAAGTCCTGATCCTGTGACGGCATCTTCTTGCTTCAGAGTGGAATAGCCAACCACTTCAGTCCTCAAATGACATCTAAAATCTCAAGAGTAGTATTGATCAATAAAGTTTATCCGCATCAGTCAGTAAAATATGTTTCTTTGTAAAGAAAATTAGTTTCACTCCAGCAAATGGAGACAAAAAGTTTTTTTTTTTCTGCCCAGGAAACATTTAATTTAATCTTATGGTAGTTATAGTTTACATATGTGACTGCACTACAAATTATTTTAGAAAAATCCTGATTTTCTCATATTCTCAAGTGAATGAAGCGCATTCATAAAGCATTATTATCTCTGTGGCCTCTCTGGTGGCAGGTTACCTATAAATATACATGTTGTTTTGCTTTTGTCTACAATAGCATGTAATTAAGTAAAAGTCTGCGTCTCCTATGTGAAGTCATTCTGGTGACATTCCAGTAGGTACAACTCTGACACCTGCTGGCATAGGTTGTTGCCTGCAGAGCATCTTGAGATGTGAAATGTAAGTTGATAAAAGTTTTGGATAACTTACATCGAAAGTCACTCTGTCGTTTGTTCCACTGCTTTAAAGGCACGGCGAGACAAACACAAGGGTAAAAGTAGCTCCACAGCATGTGATCTGACAGCCGAGTGGTTTTCCATGCACACTTAAGAAAGCGTCACGCTGCAGTGTGCACCTGAATGCACGTTGTGTTCTGTATTGACTTTAACGTAACCTTCTATCATAACTGATAAAACAGTAGTTCTCTGAATTCAAACTGCCAAGACAGGCTGCGCTGGTGCACAATAACTGCATGAAATTTAGTGCAGCTTTAAGGCTGAAAATCCCATCTAAGAACAAAGTGATTAAGGCAGTAAATAAATAAATAGATAAGCATTAGGTACGCTTTAAAGTAATATTGTGGAACGACCACGTTGCTTATAAAGTTTGTTTTTGTTAAAAGTCAGCCTACCAGTATACAGTATATCAGGTCTGAATAGAGCAGGAGATCCGATCAAAGGTTTGCATGAAGTAAAGGAGAGTGTTATATTTTTGTAATCTCTATAAATCACAGAACCTCCACAATATCCAGCCAGGCCTTCTTTTTTCTATTCTTGCCTACCTCCACTACTGCTGTTTCTTTTTCACAATCGCAGTCAGCCTTACTTTGTCCTGGGATTTGGCTCACGCAGTGTCCCTGTCCCCCAAAACGAAGACTGCTTCAAGATGTGCATGAACTCAGAAGGAAACGCTTGTAACATTTTCATTTCAATGCATCACAGGCTCCTCCCAACATCCAGTCAGCAGTCACTTCAAGAAGAAGCTTGATGTGTTTCTCCATTTCTGTGTGTTTTCTGTGAGGACTGAGACAGTGGGGAGGGTTGAAGTCAACCCACCACTGTTATGACACTGAGTAAGCTAGTCGCTGCTCCATGACGCCTGCCTCGTGTAGAAGTGGGCCGAGCTCAGGGAAGTCATGCACAGGTGACTGGTGGTCTGTCCAATCAGCAGGTTGGACAAATTACAGCAAAAACACAGGCGAGTCGGTGCATTTCATCAGTAGCGATGTGGTAAAAAACTCAAAAGGTCTCTTATGCCATGGACATTTCTAACCCTTTAATCTTGGAGATGTCCAAGAATGATTTTCTGTATAATGATCTGTAAGGACAACGGGCCCTGTCACCGGCTTTGTTTACAAAAGCCAACATGGCCGACTTGATTTGTGTTTTCTAAGCACCCAGAGACAGCTGACACTGGGGCCCTGCTTTCCTAGTTTATGGTTGAACTGCTAAAAGATTCCCTGTTGTTTATCCTTTTTTCCCACATCAATTTAGTACTTTTATTATTAAAATGTTGCCTCATTTATTTCAATTTTAGCTTCTACTACTTCGCTCTTCTCGTGAATCTCTGACAGCAACCAGCCAAATTTCAGCGATTTGAATTCGGCAAAATATTCTTTTACAGAAGTTCTGTCAGGAAAAAACTGCTTTAATTTTTAATCCAACTAATAAAAGTGAACACATTATTGTATTTGGTATCATAAAAACTGATACAGCTAAAGAAAAGGATTGAGTGAAAGTTTACAGGAAGTACACCCTTCACACAAAAACAAATGTCAGATTATCGTTTTTTTTGGTAACACAGACATCATACCATTTGTATTTCTGAATATTTTTAGACTCCTGGTTATACCTCAATACCAACAAACCTCTTTTGCCCCCCATCAAGCTTGTGCAAAAACATGCCCCAGTTTATAGGACTATATTTCTTCAGAAAAAGCTGCTATACAAACAGGGGAAACCTGCTGCTGGAGCCAGAATGTCTACAGCACATTGTTCCATAAGCCTTTACTCTTGAAATTAGGACAACTTCAAAAAGTATCCAACTCCTGTCAGTGTGCTGTGTTTGTACAAAATGGAAAGCATTATAGCCTTGTTTAAGTCAACACTAGTATGCATGTCTTCATTGTGCATGTATTCAAGTGCGCTCAAAGGCACACTGCTGTTGCTTTTAGTTTAAATCTACATTCACAGGCCACTTTATTAGGCAAGAGGTTTCCTTTTGTCTTCAGAATTACCTTGATCCTTCCTTACATAGATTGAACAAGATGTGAAAGTCTTCCCTCAGAGATTTTGGTCCATATTGAGGAAACGGCATCACGTAGTTGGTGCAGCTTCGTAGGCTGCACATCCATGCTGCAAAGCGTGCCAAGAAAATGTCACCCACACCCTGACACTACCACCAGCAGCCTGACCCTGTGGACGCAAGATAGAGTGGATCCATGCCTTCGAGTTGTTGGTGAGAATTTCTGACCTCATTATCGGAAAGTGGCTGCTCCAACGCAAAGTCACCCAGTCAACATTTTTCAAATTGGTTATCGTCCAGTTGTGGTGAGCCTGTGGTGACTGTGGCCCCAGTCTCTTGTTCTTAGAAATGGTATTCTCTTTAACTTGGCTGTAATAAGTGCTCATTTCAGGAGTGCATTTTCATCCAGACGGCTGAGTACTTTCTCTCTTTGCACCACCAACAGCCGTTGCGCTCATTCTCAATTTCAGGACGTTCCCCTCACCCCATTGAGATACTTAAAGTGTGGCTCATGTGTGACTCAGTCACTGTTTGCGGTAAGCAGCTGTACGAATAACGTATAAAGATTTGCGTTGCATGAAACCGCGGCTTGTCAGTCGAGTCTTGGAGTGGGTCAGTGGAAGTGCGATTCTCTTGCGAGAAGAGAGGCCAAGAGTGTGATTTCACCTTGGGTAGCTCGTTGCACTCCATCTGGTCAAAGTCAATGTTTGCTGCATTGGCCAGGAAAACTACAGGAAGCCTAATGCACAGACGCTCACTCTTCTCAGGAAAGTCTGCACTCTGAGGGAAAGTAATGAAGCGTGGGCCGCCGGAGCCAGGAGGCACACCATGGTCCACCTCCACCGCCCACCAGTGGAGACAAACAAGCGGGAAAGGACCTTGGCATAAAATACCCATGCTCCTGCAAGCAAGTCTGAAGTCAAGGACTAATCGGTTGTTTATTTTGTTTAGTGCATGCAGTGAGACGCGAAGAAAGGAGGAAAAGTGAACAATCTGCTTGTGGATGTATTCAACCTCGATACGGCCTTTCAGTATCCCCAGGTTACTGATTTAAGGTTATTCCAATTCTATAGGGCAACCGCAAACACATCATAGATTATGAGTTGGAAAGAAAGCAGCAAAATCCTGACAGCATATTTCAGTGAAAGTTACAGCCAGGCAGTCATGGTCAGATTTGTTTCCTAACAGAAGCATCTATATTAATGTATGCTGACTATTTATGTGAAATCCCCTTATTTATGTACAACAAAGCATCTCTCACATATACTGGACATGTCAGAAGCATATCTGGCAGTTGAAAAAAATAAAACGTCTTAATGTTTTGTAATATGAATTTGAATTGCGTCAGACGGTAGCGGGGCTTAGAAACATTAAGCTGCAGGCGGCGTATGTACGGCCGCGTGGGTTTGGGTGTGTGTCGACCACAGCAATTCCCCCTGGAGTGAGACCGTAACTCAGATCGATGTTTGTCTTCCTCGCTGGAATTGTGGACACTTGGGCTCGGAGGTGGAGAGGAGGGAGGGACAGAGCGAGAGATGGAGCAGTTTTGTTTATGCCTCTGCAGTAAATCACCATTTCTGCTGCTGTCGCTGCGGCTCGGGGAATAAGTCGCCGTCAGTGCCGCGTGTTCACCCGTCTCCCTCTGCTACCTTTGCATAACTTGTGATGGCAAAGCAGTTGCAACTTGAGCCGTGCACTTTGAAAAAGTTTGACTTGCTGCTCAGACATATTGGCATGAGGATCCGCCAGTGCACTAAACTGGTTAGTTACAGTTAAATGTTAGAAAGCGAAAATACTTTGTTTTTTATGTTAATTTTATTCTGATGATGCCAGCAATGTCGTTGTTACCCCTAAATGTCAAAATCACCTTGTTGACGATTAAGCATGGAGCAGAGACTTGGAAATTAGGAGACAGACGCCTTGCTGTTGAATGAGAATTTAGCAAAGTCATGGCTTCATATGCCAGTCCAGTCACATTCTGATCGTCCATTTTGGTTATAGAGCTCCGTCAGGTGTTTTGAATCCACTCACATTGTTTGATAAAGAATTCATTGCAATTTAACACATTTATTTGAAGACTAAAGAGGGTAAGTGAAATTTAGACACTTGTGTTTTCAAACTGTTTGGCCAGGTAACATCTAAGTATGTGTAATATTTGTTTCAACTTGTTTGAGGACTTTTAAAATACTTGTGATGTGTTTATATAACCATGGTAAAGTGCAGAAACTTGAACTTGAACTTGAAAATGACTGAATTGAAAGAGTTATTTCTGGTCTTGGATATTTGTCTGTACAACGTTGCAGAGAAACCAGATACTTTGTGTCAACCACCGATGTCCAGCCACCACCCTGGATCAATATCTGACCTCTTATCAGAAGTGATGGAGGTGATTTGATGTGCTTGGTTTCCCGGCTGGGCCCTTGTTTCAAGCAGGGCCTAAAAATCTTTATTTGTATGGAGGTCAGGTCCATTTCAGAAGCTTAATGTTTGCCCTCTTTATGCTTTGTCCAGCGTAATTGTGTCAAGTTGCAAGGATCTAACAGTTGAAAGAGGAAGGTAGTTAAGATTTGTCATTGTTAGGATAATGCTGCCACAACTATCCTGGACACGGTTCCGTGTTCTCAGTTTGGAAAGTCTCCAAACATTTTCTTGACATTATGGCCAAGTAGATCAATCTTTATCCTGTCTGACCTTTAAAACATTAAAGCTTGTCCGTGTTGGGCGGGGGGTCTAGTAAAGTTCAAAACAAAAGTCCTCCAAAGCTGGAAAAGAAAGAAACGGGATGTGGCAAACATTTCTAAAACTTCAGATGCCATTTTGTTTAAATTGGAAGGGAATGGTGCCGTGCCATCCATCTTTTAGTACAGTCTATGAGGCTGATGCAGTTCGGTGGCCTCTTAATACTGCTAAATAAATCTGAAACACAAATTTTATTTTGTTCCATTTGTATAAGGATTAACTCAAATATACAAAAACCTACCAGTTAGTGATGTCGTAATATTTAATTTGTTGTCAAGTCACAGAAAGCTGAATAAGTCCAAGTAGTTTGAAGTGCACTCCAATTACAAATATGAAGTTCAAGCTTTATATCATTGGTTATTGGAGATTAATGCATTGCTAATCTTAGTCGATAATAAAATATAAGTCCATGAATTTTTCAGATTTCTTTGAAAGCTATTTATTCAATTAGTGTCAGATCTGATCAGTCAGAGAGGATGATCGGTCAAAACTCCTCAATGAATCCCTTTTTAAACGTTTCTCTTGCATAAATTTGAGCCATTAAAAAGTATCTACTTTTTTTCTTTTCCCATCAATGTTTTTTTTTCCAATGATGGTCAAAAGATATTTAGTTGCAATCTTATGGTCGAGATGATAAGTGCTAAAGAATATCACCTAGTCCGCTGTCTGACCCAAAAACAGCGAAGAGCACTAAAATGAATCCGTGTCTTAGTATCTGTACAGAGAAAGAAAACTCTCAGCAGGATAAAAGGAAAATCCTGCACACTCCTGCAGATTTTAGTCGTCAATGTTTTTTTATTTTGAAATTATTACACTCTTTTGCCAAAATTAAAATCTAATTTAAATCAAGTTGTGTTTTTGAATTATGGAAAGACCTTGTCAATTCTGATTGTGGAGTGCAATTTATTTTCATATTCATTGCTAAAGAAATTTGACATGAAAGAGTAGGAGCCGTTGCACGTTTCTGCTTTTTCACTGCACCGCTTCTTTGTCTTTGTCTTTGAAGCCAACTTGGGTAACTCCAGTGGTGTATTTTCAGAAATATTTCTTTTAGTGTCTTTTAGCGGTTTGTTGGATATTATCTCAAAGCCAATATCAGGTATTTTAAAACTACTTATTCTGATTAAAATAAAACAGTATCATATAAAAAGAAGCCAGAGCCAGTTAATATTAATCAGAGCAGTCTTGGTCTTTCCAGGAAAACCAAAAATCCTGAGCCCATTTGTGTGACCCCCACAAGGGCAGAGCTCCTGCTTCCATAAATACCACCAAGCCCACCTGAGATGGCTGATCGGAGGGCCCAGTGTCAGAGAGATGGATAGAGCTACACTAAAGAGCACTCCGGCTCCACTTATCCATGAGGATGTGTACTCCCCTGCTCCCAAACGCAGGCAGCACTTGAATTTCCATGTGCCTGCAGTCCTGGCATTCTTTGGTTGCTCTGAATATTAAGTCTGTGTATAATCCCACATCTTCCTCCATCTATCTTTTATAGATTTCTATATGTGTTGTTAGATGCACACATAGGCAATCTGTCTTTCTTAAAATGACTTATAGGACCTTCCACTCGGGTCGGACTGGGACGCAGACCTGGTCCAGGTGGCTCACCATGGTGCTTCACACATGATCCCTGGAGATGATTCTCAGAAACATGTGTGCATACACTGATTTCAAGATGGTAAACTGTTTTACAAAAACAGTTTTCTCGCTCTTTATGTACATTCTTTATGAAGTAAAAATGTCAATTCTTAAAAACTAACCAAAATGTAAATTTTTCATATTGGCAAAGCTAGGGGAAAAACATACTAATTGTTTAGTTTCAACAAACAGCTGATTACATTATTTGGTGCCCCCAACTAAACTGATTTAAAGATGTCTCTCTCTAGACTCTGTTTCCCTGCTTCCCCTCCGTCATGTTGCTGTTTAACGTCCGTTGTTGCAGAAGCCAAAGCTACAGCAAATAATCCTCTCCAAGATGCTGGAGAGGATTGTTCATCAGTCGCGTTATTTCTTGGATAAGAACAAGCTTTTTGAGCTTCTCCAGTCCGCTTTGAAACCTTTCCAGAGAACCGATGGTTTTTAATGCCGTCCTTTTAGCCACAGAGGCTGGTAGCTGTATTGTTCTGGTTCTGTTGGATCTCACAGCTGCCTCCAGTACAGTGGAACACCAGCTCCTCCTTTCCCCATCTAGAAATCTTGGTTGGCATTCAGGTTGTTGCTCTGGATTGGCTCGGGTCCTGTTTAACAGGGAGAGGTTGTTGTGTTTGTGTCCCATGTAGCACGTCTCTCAAGCAAAGTGCCTCTCCTCTCTCTTTACCTACTCCTATTGGGATGAATACTTAGAAAACACTGTATAGACTTCCATATTTTATGTGCATGCAGTTAGGTTCTATTTCACTAAAAAAAAGGAAATTAGTCCAAACCAACTACTTTAAAGCGTTGCATAAATCAAGTGATGGATGTGTATAAATTTCTCATATGTGGGTCGTGTTGTTTGGGCCCATTAATGTCTTTAACAACAATGTTTCCCTTGGTCCTTTAAGTCCAAGGGAAAGGTTGGACAGCGATCTTAACTTTGCTGCTCAGATTAAATCTGTGGGCAGGTCCTGTTTTGTTTCGTTTAACAGAGTCAGCTGACCAGATTAAAATCATTCTTTTCGCTGCATCGTTTTGAGATTTCTATTTCTGCTTTTAGTTCAACTTGTTAAGATCACTTCCATGCACCTTATGCAGGTCTCGACTGCAGATGGTCCGAAACGCTGCTGCTTGTAATTTAACTAGTACCAAAAAAACCAGAGCACATTTCTCCTGTCTTAGTAGTTGGCACTTGTTCACTTTCAGACTGACTTTCAAATTGTTTTAATTGCTTTTAAATGTCTTCATGGCCTTGCCCCTAAGTATCTGTGAGAGCTGCTTCATCTGCAGGCTCCTCTATCGTCCACTCAGGTCAGCAGATCAGTTTTTATTAGTCGTTCCGAAGACAAAGAGAGCGTGTGGAGGTGATTCTCTGTCATCGCACCAAATCTATGGAATGAATTACCTTTACATATCAGGCAGACCAACTCAGTTTTTATGTTTTCTCTTAAAATGGTTTTTCTCTCTCTCTTTGTTTGCTTTTATTTTATTTTTTTATTATTTAACCTTGATTTAACCAGGGAAGTCCCATTGAGATTACTAATCTGGCCAAGACAGTGGCACAGATCACAACAATTCAGTACATTACAGACAATTTGTTAACAATTTCACAAGACTATTTAGAAACATTTACAAACCATGGATTTCATTCCCAAACCTTTGAGCAAGAGTTTAAACTGGCCTGTCTGGAACCAGTTCCTTTAATTTCCAGTCTTTTTGTATATTGTTCCATGTTGTGGGGGCAGAATACTGAAATACCACCTTACCAGCTCCTGTGCGGACATTTGGTACAGACAGCAGCAGTGAGTCTTGTGAGCATAAAGAATACAGTCCAGCCACTTTTGGTCGAATGTATTCACACATACGAGTGGAGCAGACGTAGAATATCCTTATAAATGAACATATACCATTGAGTGAGTCTACCATTCTCTAATGTTGACCAGCCCACACGTGTGTAAAGTTCACAGTGGTGTGTGAGTCCAGTAGTCTCAATACTTGAGTTGGAGCATTCATATAAACCATAATCCAGAATGGGGGTAGATGTTTCAGCTACAAGTTTGGTTTTTGCATTGAAAGAAAAAACAACCTATTTCTGAAGTAAAAGCCAATTTTCAGTCTCAGTTTACTAACCAAATGTTCAACATGTTCTTTAAAACTAAGATTGTCCTCAATTAAAATACCTAGATATTTAAAAGATTTAATTCTTTCGATTTCTGCCCCTTGAAAATTGACAAGTGGAAGACTTATCTGCAGATTGCTCTTTGTTCTTGAGAATAACATCAACTTGCTCTTATTTGCATTTAAAGTAAGATCCAGTTGTAGAAACATGTTCTGAACTATGTTAAAAGCTTTTTGTAATGTAGAGACACTGGCACTAAGAGTTTTTGCAAAGCTGTAGATAACCATATCATCAGCATAAAAATGCTAATTGGTTTCCATAAGATCCTGGCCAACATTGCTCACATAGATGGCAAATAAGAGTGGCCCCAAATCAGGGCACTCCTTTAGTTAATGACAGAATATTAGACCAAATGCATCTGCTCTTTGTTTTACTTTTTTATTGTTGTTGTTTTATCTTTAATAATTAACTTTCTTAATATTTCAAACATTTTGACCAACCAAGTCGTATCTTAAAGTGCTTTATAAATAAAGCTGAATTCAGTTGCACCACCCTTTCTCTTTGAGCTTCCCATGCTGCTTCCACCCCCCTAAGGTGGATTTATGCCTTCACTTAGCAGCGATAAATGTCCGAAACGCTGTGCCGACGGTGTTAATGTCACTATGTCAACACACAGATTGTGACTTGATCAAATTAAAAGATCAGAATTCTCACTAAGCTTGAAATACATAGCTCCTGGAAATCATTAATTTTTTTCAAACTCTTTTAAGCTTTAAAAAGTATTCAGGAAGTAAAATGCCGTTGTAGAAATATTTACTCATCAATCAATGTGATGACTTTCTTTTACTCAATGTATTGCAGAGGGGTTGTGACAAAGCAGGTAGACTCGATTCACTAAAGAGACCTAAAGCGGGAGAGGGGGCAGGGAAATATATGATGACAGTAGCAGAGTGCAGGGTTATGTTCAGTTAACTATGTTGGAGTTTTTAAGATCTCCATTGGACATTCTGCTGTACTGTTTGTGTTTGTGTGCAGGTAAGAGCCCATCGCAGCAGTTTACAGCCGTGATCCATACAGTAACTCCTCTGCAGTCCCAGGTCTCCCCTGTGGTGAAGCTCATCATCGCTGTGGCCAAGTCCAAGTTCTGTGCACAGGTGGGAAAATGAGTTTAAATTGTACTATGATACAGCATTGCTGCCGCTTAACAAAAAATGACAATTTTTAAAGCATTTGTTGTGAGAATCATGTTAATGCTCTTGTGTCTGACCAGGTCATGCTCATTTTAGATCCGGGGGAGTTTGAAAACACTGTTAAAGACCACATTATATTTCATTCAATCCCACTGTGGTCTTATTCTGTTTTAAATTTGAATTCAGCATTTATCTATGTTCCACTTTTCTGTGGGATATTTTTGCTATTATTATGGTTAACTACATTTTAATGTTTACTTGCCATGCAAAAGTTTTCATACCTCCTGGACATTCACTAAATAAACCCCAAACTGGGATATCTAATCTATCTTTGGGTTTATTGTGACAGATCAACACCAATAACACATAATTGTAAAGGAGAAGGACATTAGAAAAATAGTGAATGGTGTGGCTCACATTTGTATTCAATGCCCCGAGTCAATAATTTCTAAAAACAACTTCTGCTACCAGCTTTGATCATTCATACACAGAAATGTTTGTACATTGTTTTTGCGGAATTACTCAAGGTCAGTCTGATTGGATGAAAAGCATCTGTGAACATCAATGTCTGAGCCACTCAGGTGAATATAGTTCTGGACTTTAACTGGGCACTTTGAACTAAGCCCTGTAATTCAATTCAGTTTATTAATGCAGCGCCAATTCGCAACACATTTTCTCAAGGCACTACACAAAATGAATGATGGAGTAAAAAAGTTTAGGGCAGGAGGAGGAGGAGGTGGAGCTGCGTGAAATGGAAGGACCATTTCATTCAGTATAACTAAAACTGTTTCTGGACAGGATTACCAACTACAGCTTTAAGCTATTTCTTTTTCAAAGGTTCTGTTCCAAAGATGACAACTTCTGTCTGGTCTGGATTTAAAAGCAGAAAAGTTGAAGTCAGGTTTTCGTTCCTTCAAGATGTGCCTGTAGTCTCCATAACTGATTGGATTCATCAGGATTTATAGTTGGGAGGTAAAACTCTGCCCTGTTCTCAAATCTTCTGTAGCCTCCAGCAGGTTTTCTTCTAGGAGTTCCCTGTATTTAGCTCCATCTATACTGTCACACCAACTCTGATAATCTTCTATGTTCCTGTTGGAAAAATGAGCATCCCCACATCATGACGCTGCCACCACCAAACTTCACTCTAGGGATGATGTGCAGTTTTTAAGTGGTCTGCCGCACGTGTCCCAAAATGTAAAAAAATTGTCTCTTTCTGACCAGACCCATGTTTACTGTCCTGTGGTCTACATGGCCTCTAGAACAAGATATTCTTCTGGCTTTCTTCTAGCCACTCATCTCTAAAGGCAAGTCCATAAAGGAGCAAAGAATTAAAACTTGCTGTGTTGCCAGATTATCTGACTCAAGTCATGGACCTCAGGATCTCCTCCAGAGTTACTCTGGACCTTTTATCCGCTTCGCTGACTCACGCCTTCCTCACCTGGCCTGTTAGCTCAGGTGGATGGCCACGTTTTGAAGTTGCACCTTTCCACTGAGGGGAACCGTGTCCTTTGAGATATTTAAAGCTCGGGATATTGTTTTATGGTCTAAACTTGCTTTAAACAACTTTCTCCCTTCTTTGGCCCTTGGTTTTCGTGATGCCGTTCGTTCTCTAATTATTTTTTTTATTCAGGGAAAAAACATTAGATAACAATATGAATACTTTAGCAAGGCACTGTACATGCATTTCTAAACAGGGCACAATGGTTAAATAGATACATTTATATAAATGTGAATACACTGTATTCTTTCCCTTTGAAACAAAAGCTGCTAAATGGACATATTTAATAATTTATAAGTTATAACAGTAAAATAGGGAACTCTCCTGAAATGAAGACTTTCTTAAAAGCATCCGTTTTTAAAACTCTGTATAATTTTATACTTTTTTACATGCAGCCTTTTAGATCCCAAGCTCAGAAAATAATAGACAGATATCCTGATAGCAGTATATTAACCAGCCCCCCTTTCTTTTTCTTAGGTTGTGGTTTTATGGAACTGTGACAGGCCTTTACCTCCTCGAAATAAGTGGCCCTCCACCAGCGTGCCTCTCACTGTCATTGAAGGACAGACCAAGGTAACTGCTGCTGCTGCTGGCTTTTTGCCTCCATTACTGTGTTGAAATCGACTTCAAGCCTAAGCGATGAAAACATTTATCTGCATTTTAAACAGATACTTACCCAAAGGTGCTCCAGGAAATTAAAACTCAACGTTTTACGCCTGAACACTTTTTATTTCTTTCCTAAAAAGCAGATAAGAGGCAGCGCCACACAACCTTCCAGACAAAATAAGTTGTTCTTTCGTGATCAGGTTTTCACATTTACACCTTCTAGATGAAGTAATTATTCTCTACGTATTTGCAGTGCAGTTTCTTACTACAATAATGTGTGTTTGCATATGTTCATGCATGAACATCAAAGTTATAGAAGTTCAACAACTGTATGTTAATTTAGTGCAGCAGGGGATTTAGTGCTCTGCTGCAGGCATTTGAGAAATTTAGAGAAGCAAGTTAAAACATATATGTAAAACTGTATAATTTACCACACATTATTAATAATAATAATAATAATAATAATAAGTGACATACAAACCTCAACATTGCTAAATTGGGCATTTGTTTCCCATTATTATCGGCCGTCATATTTTTTGAGCACAGTGTCACAAATTAACTGAGCAACCTATTTGATGAGGTTTTCTTTATTTTAGATTGATATTTATGTTATTATTAGGAAATAATTGATATTAACTTAGACTTAAGCCTACTAAGATCCAGCATGAAGAGACCCAGAACAGTGGCGCCTCCAGAAATGTTTCATAGGGGGCCAGATGGGGCCACTTAAACTCTTGGGGCGGCACTGAAACTAAAAGCCATACTTTCAGGATTTTATTCTACTGTTGTAGTAAAGCTGCCTGTAGAAAACCATCTTAAAGACTTAAGTAAACGCCTACTGATATGTTTTGGTCTATTGTTTGATTTTTAATGTTACTAATGATCTAATGTGCATAGACCAATAACAGTATAGTAAAATTTTGAGTTGAACAACAATTCCTTTTTATTGTGTAATTATATTAGGAATAAGGGGTACATTTATTCATTTATTGAAAAACAAAACGATCACTAGGGGAAAGCAAATATTGGCAGATACAAATAAAAGTGCAATAGAAAGTCAAGAAGAGCGGCTGCCTTGCCAGTTGTGCATAATGGGATGAAATGCTAAACCGATGCTACTACAATTTACACTGGCCAGTGGGGGGGGGGCAGGACATGGCTCAGGGGGCTGTGGCCACCCCACTGCCCCCCCCCTGGTGGCACCATAGACCCAGAAAGGGGATTAATCTAATTTTATTTTTGTTTGCTTAGTTTTTACCACCTTGTTTTTGTTCTTTTGTTCTCTGTGGAGTTTCTGGACTCTCTTGTCTGATCCAGCACCACCTTAACTGCGTTCTAGAAATCTGGCTCAGCACGGCTACACAACACCTTCATTGAACTATATTTAATTCTGCTGAGAATCTTTCTTCAGGTAGACGTTTGTTTGCTGAGATATCAGGCAAAGGGCCGGCTATCCTGGTCCCTGAGGGCCGTTTTCCTGCATGCTTTAGATGCAGCTTTTCTTGAACACACCTGAATCAAAAGAGCCGGTCATTAGCAGGCTCCTGTAGGATTTTGTGCTACTTAAATTATGTGATTCAGGTATGCTGGAGCAAACAGACAAGTACTCACTCCTGGTTTTCCAGCTGATTCAGATGGTATGCTTCAGCCGGCCAGCTTCAGGTTGCTCTCTCATTCACCGCTGAGCGCACACTGGAGGAATCAGTTGGCTGTTGTGATAATGAAAGCTCTGGGCAGAGGTATTAAGGATTAAGGCGGCTGTTAGCTTTATGTAAAAAAACAATATGATCTGGTATTTAGCGCCGCCAAATTTATTTTTGATTTATTTTAGTGAGACTCCTGTGCATGTATGTCTGTGAATGGAGGCTCGAAGGCATGGAGTTAATCTTTCTTCTTCTTCTTCTTGTTCTAAGGAAGGTTTTAAACCACTGCTCTGAGCATCAGACGTTTAAATATAATTGAGTTTTGACAATCAGTCACAAATCCAGACGTTTCTTGAAGTCATTTTGAATTTACGCAAAATCTGAGCAAAGCAAATGTGAAAGGAAGCAAAGTGAATATTTTTTTGTCCATTTTAGATGGATATATGTCTGCATCTAAATCTACTTGGAGCCCTTTAACAGAGCAGAGGACAAAATAAACGATGCGCCGTTTACAGTTCGGTTTGATAACCATCTGTCCTTTGCCATTGAAATTCTGAGGCAGGGTTATTTCTGGGTAACACACTCACTCAAAGTAGTGAAAGTGAAGAATTACTACTTTTATTGTAAACTATTACAGCAAAAAAAAAGGAGCCAATCTGGGGATTGTTGTCATTTGCAGAATAACTGGATACTATTTGTTCTTCACAAAGACCCACAATCTGAATAACCTAACAGCTGTTTTGGGGTATTTTTGCACATTAAATTGTACTCATTTTCCCATTAGTTGTGCCGGTTCAGTCTCTAAAACATACACCGAGCCTCCCACATGACCTCTATGTAAACATCTCTCTGTGTGAGACTATCGTCTTGGCTAATTGCTTCTGTTTGTTTTCACGTAAATGTCTCCCCCTTGAAAAATACCAGCGATGTTTCCACGGGTGACAGTAAAAGGCCTCTTGCAGTGCGTGTGGCCCCGTAATTAGTCATGGGGTATATTGTCGTGCTGCCAGGACAGATGCTCTCGGGTGCGTTTGCTTCAATTTCTGTTTGCTCCCACTGTAATAACGACAAACATGCACGCTCAGGAAGTGTCATTTGTCTCAACATGGTGCAGCGGCACAGTAATTTGTTGTTGGTTACGACTGTTTCGACTCTATAATGCTGAGTGTTATACTCCATCAAGAAACTTTTACTTCTTCTCGGTTGTTGGCCTCAGACGCCGCTTCACTCCGCTGTTTTTAATCTCTGTCAGATCAGCTGAAAAAAACAGAGTCCAGACTGCAATCATTCAGCTGCAGCCGCAACCAGACTTTTTTTTTCCCCCAACATTGTTTTAAGGGAGCCATGAGGCAAATGCTTTAAGATTTATAAGTACCAACAGATCAAAACACATTAACAGCTAATAATGCAGAATTAATGAGAATTTCACACATAGTTTCCCACTTCAGTGATCATAAAATGTTAATGATTAAAGGAAGCAATCACTTTTAACACTGCAAATTGCCAATTGATCTTTAATCTGCAGAAAATGACATGCATCTCTAGGATGAAAGCAGGCAAAAGATCTCAAACAGAGTACTTTGGAAATATCTGGATATGTAGCAAAAATAAGGAGAGGGAAGAAGTAAAAGGGAGGTGATGAAGATAACACTGAACTGCCAGAGGTATCAGATGGATCTAATCTCTGTCCAGAGGCAAAGCAGCATTGACACCAGCCAGAGGAAAGCGGTGGGAGATGGGGGGAGGTTACCCAGACAACTACAAAACCGCCGTACTGTGTGATTCAGCCGATATGATGTGCCGAGGGTAAAAATCTTTGGACTGTTTCAGGTTTCCTTCACTTTATTCAAACCGATATACCCACAAATACAAAGTACTGATACAACTAAAAGTTAAACATTTCAAAATGAAGAACACATGCACCTGATGGACAGGCAATTTTGTCATGTTATATACTGTGTAGTTATGAAGAATCCTTGCAGTGCTGACAATTAGAGTCATGGCAGTGATTTAAGATGCACCTATTTCTCTGTTACTGATGAGAATCTGATGATATTCTGCTGAATTGGAGATTGGCTGATCTCACTCTCAGATTTTTTTTTTATCTTCCAGTAAATGAACACACCAAAGTGAACCATTTAAGGCTCCGTCATCGTGAAAATTTTGCAAAAACTGATTTTTAGCTGCATTTAGACCTTTTGAACCGACACAAAAAATATGTGTATTTAAAATAGATTTCAAAAAGCAATATATTTCAAAAATGGATGCTTTTATATATTCTGGTGTTGGATGTTTGTGAGATTATTACAAAGGACCATTTTACAAATGCCCATAAACATTTTCTGAGCTAGAAACTGCAGTAACTATGCGTGTTCTGGGGGTACTCCACCTCGGTCTTCCTGATTATTTGGACATTAGACCTCAAACAGTGTGAGGACAAACGGTGAACAATGTTAAAGGAAACACAAATCAAAACACTGACCGGAATGCACAAAGCCAAAATCTTGAAGTACGTTAAAGAAAAAATTCTTGTAAAAAAACAAGAAAAGATTTTTTTAAAAAAAAAAGAAGTATGATTGAGCTCGTCTGCCTTTGCGGGCTCTGAAAATGAGTGAACAGGTTAATATCTTTTGGAAAAACACCAAGAAAATAAGGCTACAGGATTCTTACATTACATTTTCACACCACAATAACTTCTGTTTCATTATTGTGACAATCAAAAAGTCCTGATAAAACTGTAGAGACTTGAAAATGAAAACGACAAAATAAAATTGTCATTTAAATGAAGGTTTGTGTTCTACTGGGAGCAATTTCCTCCTTGAATCTATTTAGTTTCAGTCAGGACAGCAGTTAAAATGAAGATGCATTTATTCAACATTAAATCTCGACAGCTTCAAGATGAAACCAACAAATATTAACACGGGGAGCTTGTTTTTAAGGATTCTGCGCGAAGAAAAATGTAGTTCAATTCTGCCTACCCTGTTATGCATCATGCTGGCATATGTGTAATAAGCTAAGCTGGCCTTCCACATCACTATTAAGTTTGTTCGAGCTTCATTTTTATACGTTAATAATGTTGCAGCTGCAGCTCCTGTCCGCACGTTACACCAAGTCCATTTTTCCCTCCACTAACGTGACAAGCAAGGTGGTGATGAGTTGTTGCTGTTTATCTATTTGTCTCTAAGATTACAAAAAGAACTTGCAACGTACTTTAATTAAACTCGGTAGATGTGCAAATGAAGATCTGCATACAGTTAGGACCAATATTATTCATACCCCTGTCGAATTCAGATTTAAATTAAACTTTACATTTTAACAACACTTTCCTTCTGACTGGAAATATTAACATTTAGAATGGCGATACCAGAGTCCCAGGCTGTGGAGGGAGCTAAAGATTAGGGTGATGGCAAGGAGGCTTTCCAAAGACTATGAGCTCATCACCAAAGATGAATTGTTAAGAAGAAAAAAAACATTGGAGACATGCAATAAGCTGGCAAGTAATTATAAGAAGGATTTTATTGCTGTAATGCCAACAAAATATTTTCCAGAGATTATTCAGAAGGATAACAGTAAATCTTTAAACACCTTTTTTGAAAAGGAGTTTAAAGTGTTTGGGTTTTTTCCCATATGTGCCCTGAAAATAAATTTAAAACTAAACCTGCCAGGGGTTTCTAATAATTCTGGTCTTAACTGTGGCTTTGGTGGACCTGTAACTTCCCACCAATTTCTGTTGTTGATACTAATTTTGACACAAAACAGTGGTGTTCCCAGGTTGTGCAGGAAGACTACTTTGTCAGGATTTAACTGTACCCCCGTTGCTGTGTTCCCAGTTCTTTCCCTGTAAAAGTGGTTTTCTTTATGCAGACTTCTTTAGTAAGAAATGTCTCTTGAAACAGGAACCATCCTTTAACATATTTAATCAAACATGCTACAGCTTTAGTGCTGTACTCTCATGCACAAACATGATGCAAGAGAGGGTAAAATCAGGATGCGACAATTATCACCAAGTGTGTACACCCCCCTGCACACTAGCACTAGCATCATCTAGGGAGGAAGGAAACACCAGAATAACAAAATTAGGCAAATAAAAACACGCAAACATGATACTCATCTTTCACCTTTATGGGTAAGCTCCATTAAGCAGTAATGCTTTCAGACTTGTTTACCAACAGTAAACTATTTCTGCATGTTTCCGGCTTTCAGGCTTTGGTCCCAGAGCTGAGAAGCACGGAAACTAAATGCTCCCTCCTATAAAGTTTTTAGTTTTGCGTCCTGGGGACACAGAGTGAGCAGACATGACCTGAGGGGCCTGCATGCTTCATGCATGACCACCAACTCTGAAATGCATTTAGGCTCAAGACATTCAGTGCTTTATGGACCATTGATAAGATGTGATTTTTAAACAGGGAGCCAGTGTAGTGATTTAGACATATGTTGATGTGCTGCAGTTGCTTGACTTTATTTTCCAATTTAGACAATAACCTTACAATAATGTCACCAACTAAAAAGCAAGCACCAATTCTTCTGTGCTTTGCTTGTACAAGAAACCTCTTTATTCAGGCCGTGTTTTGGTCTGATTTAGTGGCAGGCTGTTAAAGTTCAGATCTGAGTCTATGAACACTACTAGTTTTTTGCTTGATTTGTGATCTTCAGCCCCATGGAGCCTAGCTCTGTTCAGTTTTGATTCTATTAATCTTGAATTTTTGGTGCCAGCAACAATGATTTCTTCCTTTCCTGTATTGAGTTGGAAATTCTGACACGTTTTCTCATGAATATTTTCGGACACATGGACTCGGTGACTGTTGTAGACCCAGTAACACAGAAATGTGTATAGTTGTATGCCATCAGCATAGATATTGTAGGAGAGGTAGTACTCCATAATTGAAGCTGGTGGGGTCCAATAGATGTTGAAACGAGTGAGCCGGGGATGGAGCCTTGAAGTACCCCACATGTGATTTTTGTTTGCTTTGATTTATATTTGCCAAATTAAACAAAGTAGTTCCAGTCTGGCACCGTGGTTTAGCACATTATCAGACAACCCTGCCTATTTTTTCATGTTTTAATCAGTTTAACCAGCACTGACATCCAATAATTAAATGCTTTAGTAAATAGTGCTGACCTTTTCTCAGCAAAACTTACAAACATTGGCAATGGACCCTTGATCATGTTGAAAATATTGGTTTGGTTTTAGTTTTTTTTAAGTTCTTAAACTTCCACAATCTCTTCTTGTATTCGTTCAATTTACTTGGTTTAACAATTAAAAGCTCTGTTGCATTTGTTTCTCCACAGTTTTTTAATATTTAAAAAGCAATTGGTGTTACAATAAGCTACATGAAAGGTACTCCACTAGAGTTTGATGGATTGATATAGAAAAAATACATCTGATGTAAAATCTGTAACTGAAAGCTTCTGAGCTTTTAGAAGAAACATAGTGAAGACATACGGGTTGCAAATTAACATATCACATTGCTTGATGTTTAAATTAACTAAATATGAAATAGAATTATACGTTTTTTTATGTTAAAAATTATGTAGAATTAACTGTCTATATTCATATTTGTGGTAATCTGAAATAATGTTTAAGGTTATCTAAACCTGTTTTTTGTCATGTTTAGGGAAACAGACCTTTTCTTTTCCTCAAACATTTTTTTTTACCTTCATTTGTTCTCCAAACAAACAGTTGAATAATTCATGCTCTAATTACGAGTCAATAACTTCAACAGCCATCTTTAGGCTGATGGATCAGGGTCCCCAACGCTTTTTGTCAGGCGCTGAATTGATAGTCACACAAAAGCTATTAGGCGGCCTCACTGATCGACGGACCCACAGTTGGGGGTGAAACAACTATTTGTTTATTAAGTTCAGATTTTTTACGTCTCGCTAACCAATAACATTCATTTAAAAATGAAATAAATAAGATTTCCTTGACCTTTAAAACTGCTTTGTCTCTGTAGGGTTTAATTAATTCAAAGCTTTTTCCAGTTTCTTCTTGCCTTTGGAGCCATTGGACTATATTAAAGTATCATGGTGTTGCTGTTTCCCTGCAGACGATGAGCAGTCGCTTTTCCCCCCACGACATCATCACCACCGACGCCGTGCTCAGTCTGGATGAAGACTCTGTTCTCTCAACCAATGAGGTGAGTTTTTGCTTAAAAATAAGGGACACTAATGCTTCATCCACAAAATGAGGCAAGGCAGTGACGCTGTTGGCACAGATTACAACATCTGGACATTCAGCGATAAAAACATGCTTTATTGTCATTGCATATATAACGTATGACGACATTTCAGCGAGTCTCCTTAAAAGCACACCAAACATCAAACATGAATTCAAATTTAATTGCATTCAAAACATCTCTGCATTGTGAAGTTCCCATTAGTACAACTAGTGTTGTCACCCCGATGACAGAAATATAGTCTTAAAACTTTCCAGATGCATCTAATTGAATTCTACCATAATTCAAAAGCTTTTGTTTACCAGTAATTCAATTCAAAAGTAAAATTTATCGACTGTTTACTCAGGGTGATATATTCCAGGCGTTTATTTCTCTTATGATTCTAGCTTCTAGTTAAGGAAAAACTCAAATTATCTTATTATAATATTACATACATTCAATGGGAAAATATTTTTAATATGGTAATGTCATGTTATGGACATGTGCAACAACAGGTTGGTTTAGGCTATGAAAAACTGTTAATAAGGGCCAAAATTATTAACAGAGTTAATATTAAACACAGTTGCAAAGTTTTGGCACCATTTGATTATTAAGAAATAATAGACAAAAGTTCTCAGTCTCTGCAAGTTATTGTTTTATGACTTGCTGCCCGCTGAGGTGTGGTAATACAGAACAAAAGAAGGAGTGAATTCACAATCAAACAGCCAGCACAACACACACCCACACAACCTTTTTTTTTTTTAGCAAATACAACAATTCATTAACAAAATACTTACACTTCCAGTTAAAAACACCTTCAGAAAATATATAAAACCTTACGACCTTTTTCCAAGTGAATTTGGTCCCAGACCTGACCAAATTATCATTATTATAAAATAAAACCACTCCTAAATCCCGTCACAGAATCTATTCAGACTGTGAAATCCTGACTAGAGACTTTCAATTGAAACTCTGTGACAGTTCGTTAGTAACACAATTTTTTGGCCTCTTCCCCTCATCATTTCTGCACTTTCTCCCCTAGTGAAATCACACTTCCTGTCTGCACACCTACTTGTCAGCCTGTAGGAGAAGGGGGTGATGCCTTGACGCGGCATTGATTAGTGTTGAAATGGCACAGGCAGTTCACACAAAGTCATGAATAATTATAAATGAATTGCCTTGCTCTGCTAAACAGTGCAGCCACTATCCAGATGTGAATAAAAGTGCTTTGCTTATAAAAGACGACTCCAAATGATGAAATAAATCTAGGTGGGCTGAGAAGGAAGACGAATCTGGTTTCTGATTACAAGTGCAAGGTCTACTTTAGTCATTTTTAGATTAATGTGTTCTTTTAATTTACCCGCTTGCGGTGCATAGGTGGGGAGAAAAGCTAAAAGTTGAGGGAGAAGAAAGAGTAAGAAATAAGTAAGCGCAAGGAAAAAAAGATGGAGCAATTAAAAAGGACAGAATGCAAAGCAACAATTAAAGCTCAAAGAGGAAACCAAAGAGCCGGCTGAATAAGATTTAATGATAAACAAAGTGCTTCCATGGAGTCAGGAGTTTTGCTAGAGCCATTACCTCAGCGTCTGTATCATTACACTGTCAAAGCACAGAGAACATCTTTGATTAAAGTCTCGGCAGTTACTTAAATGAGAGGATGAGACAAACTCCAATGGTTTGGTTCTTTGACATTCATTTTAGGCCGATTTAAAAAAAACACTGCATCGTCTCAAGAACTCGCCAGAGCAAATTACGCTCATACGTTCTGTCTTGGACTATGATCTGGTATGTTAGCAGTGCATACGTTTAGTAAAACAAACCACAAAGGGACATCTTTCCATAAGCCTGTGGCTATAGCACTTTTTTTTATTTTATTTTTATGAAACAAGTAACACATTGCATTTTATACCAAAAAAACCCAGTGATACAGTTTCTGAAGACGTTTAAGAGTAGAGCTTGACTGTTACAGATTCTCCTATTCCCAATACTAATACTTGAAAATTCAGGGTGACTGAAGGACAACAGTTTAGTTTCTTCTCTTTTTGCTGATTTTTATGTCTTTCTTTCACAGGACACATTCTGAAACTGCAGTTGGTGGTAGAGATACTTTGTCTAAATATGAATGGTTGTCATTCGCTCCTATACTAAATAGATGCACCATATTGGCAAAAGTATTCATTCCCCTGCTTTAATTTGCACGTCAACTTAAGTGATTATTAATCCATAGGGTTTAATATGATGTTGCTCCACCCTTTGCAGCTAGAACAACTTCAACTCTTCTGGAAGAATGGTCAAAGAAATTCCTATAAACACTCCAGAACCTTGTAGACAGCCTACCCAGAAGTGCACTTGTGAGGTCAGACACTGATGTTGGATGTTGGCCTGACTCTCAGTTTACAATCTAATTCATCCCAAAGAGGTGCTGTCGGCTAGCGGTCAGTCAAGTTCATCCACACCAATCTCTCCCATCCATGTCTTTATGGACCTTGCTTTGTGCTCTGGTGCACAATAAGGTTGGAAGAGGAAGGGGTCATCTTCAAACAGTTCCCAGAAACATGGGAGGATGAAGTTGTCCAAAATCTCTTGGTCTGCTGAAGCATTCAGAGTTCCTTTCACTGGAACTAAAGGTCCAAGCCCTGCTCCTGAAAAACAACCCTAGACTAGAACCCCCATCCACCAAACTTTACACTTTGTAATGAACAGAACAAGGGACCCAGAATTCAGCCAGACAAGACAGGTAACGTTAAAAGACAGTTTATTTGATGGTAAACTGCTGCAGGTAGCAGGGAAATCCTCAACAGGTAAGCAATGGGTCAGAACCGTAATGACAGAGGCAGGCAGGATGATTGATGGGATGAACCAGAGTCCGTAATCCGAGAGCAGGTCCAGAGTCAGAGCCGGGTGATCAGAAATCCAAAAACAGTCCAAATCAGAATCTGAGGGCAGAGTCAGGGCACAGTTACAGATCCGGTATAAGATAATAAGAGGGGCAGGTGGATCTGATGACAGTTGATGAGAAACGGGATGGAGCTGAACAGGTGTGTCAGATGGAGAATCAGACCAGCATCATGATCAAGATCATGACACACTTGGCACAAAACAGTTGGACAAGTACCGCTCTCCTGGCTTCTACCAAACCCAGACTTGTCCATCAGATTCTCAGATGGAGAAGCATGCTTTGTCATTCTAGAGAACTATGTATATGTATGTATATATATATATATATATATATATATATATATATATATATATATATATATATATATATATATATATATATATTGTATATCTGTCCATGTGACAGACAGTCATACTGCCTACCGAGAGCTGCAAAACAGCTTTTCATTGTTTGAAACAATGACAATAAATTATATTCTGAAGGTTAAAGCCTGCAACTATTTCAGTGCCACAGGCTCAAACAATACAACAATATCTCAAAAGCACTAAAAACACTGAAAACTGAAGGAGTATGAGGCACTACGATGCCTTCTCGTCGTCTTGTCTCATAACACGGGACACATTAAATCCAAATGTCAGGAGAGATTTGAAACAGATCTATTGCTAGATTGACCCTCTGATCCAAAGATCAATGTAGGCCTTGTAGAATCTATTAGTATGTATAACGCACTTGCTCACGCAATCACAAAGTTGAACTTTTATCACTTTAATGCTCCAACAACAAACGTACGATTGGGTGAGTCCGTTTTAAAACCTTAAATAAGAAGTTCTGCGATCTGTCAACGTTGCACCACTTTACCTCTTCATCTCTGGGAGGAAGATTAGATTTGCAGGATATTATTAATCCTCTGAGCGCAGCTGTGGAGACACTTGCCGCACACGGACCCCACCGCACACACTGTGGACACACACAGCTCACACGTCAATTGATCGGGGGGCTGCATGGAGAACGGCAGCTGCAACCTTTCTCTCGGCTTAGCGCCGCTGCTTTACAGTAATTGCTCACACGATTCATGACAGAAGCCGCAAGGTATCACTAAAGAACATCCACTTTCAGGGCTCTCCTCCCCAACGCCGTCTCTCCTTCTGTGCATTTGTGGTAATTAATTTTCTGTCCGCTTCCCGAGGTGATGTGTGTGTGTGTGTGTGTGTGCCTGTGTCTGTATAGCCAAGTGTTTCATTATGTGCTGATCCCCTTATTCTCTGGTGTGTCTGCCTGCGCGTCTCGGTGGTGTTTTGGAATTCAAAAGAGGGTCTTTGTCAGGTGGATCAGGCTCCTTCAAGGACAACCAGGTGCTCCAGACAATCCCAAATAAAATGTCTTCTTTACTGGTGAAGGAAGCAACATGAGGCAGCGCCGAAGGTGGCAAACACCTCCTGGAAAAGAATCCAGCTATTAGCAAACCACGTGTAAATTTCACTAATTTTCAGTTCATTAACAGTTGATTGAATTTATGAGCGTGACCCTGTGCTCAGGCAAAATTAAAGCAAGTTCATAATCATAAATACATACGCTTATACCTGTAATTCTGTGTTATATTCTATGTATTTTACCTCTCCTCATGGTCACCTGTTTAACTAATAGGATTTGGTGCTTTGCAAATTAAAATTAAGGACATTAAACTTAAAGACTTAGAGCTGAACTGCATAGTACTGGTACCACTTCCAGGATCTCGGTTTTGTGCAGAAGAAAATACAAAACAAAAACTATGAGAAGAAGGCAACAGGACTTCTCTTGTTTCCTGAAAACATTTTGCCTCTCATCCAAAAAGGTTCTTTGTGTCTTAACGTGCCTGGAAGTAATACGCTTATACGTTGTAGAACAATCAAAACTGATAGGGTCAGTAAAGTCACTAATGGGACAATTAGGAAACCATGTAACGGGCTCTATCCTCTGTTTAGCTCAATGTTCAGGTGGCTGTTGCTTGACAACCCAGACCTGTCCCTAACGATGTTGTGAGTTTAGGTCGCAGGGCAACAGTGGCGCAGGAGCTAGGCAGTCCGTCCTGTTCGACTTCACGCCCCGACTGACTCCGTGGTTGTGTCCTTGGGCAAGACACTTCCCCTGCTGGTGGTCAGAGGGCCTGGTGGTACTGATGTATAGCAACCTTGCTTATGTCAGTCCACCCCAGGGCAGCTGTGTCTACAACCGTAACTCACCACCATCAGTGTGTGAATGCGTGCATTTAGAGCGAAGCACTTTGGGGTCCTCTGGACTTGATAAAGCGCTAAAAGCACATGCTATTTACCATTTACATGTCTGCAGGAGTGGAAAGCTGAACGTTAGAAAGATTAAACCTGAGATTGTCTGCTCCGTTTCGTGTCAGTTTATACTGCTTAACCCAGAAAGCTTCTTTCACTCGTCTCTCGACCCACCTGTCTAGCTAATGAAGTCATTTCTGATTCTGATGCCCGGTCCAAAATACGTACAGTGCTGTCTTCAGACGAGTGTCCCTTGTCCTTCACATGTAAATGAACCAAGCCTTGACCCAAGGAGTTTCTGTGTTGGGCCATCGATTTCTGGAGCTGCAGTTTAGTTTCTCCGATGCGGAGGTCAGAGCGTTCCTTCCTGCACTTTACTGCATCTGACACACCGCTGACCTCTGGTTTGGGTGTTTAATCCTTGGGACGGAGCAGTTTCTGTCTGAGAGTTGTTGGGTTTAAAAGCACTGGGATACTGATTTGGAAAATGTCCTAATTAGTTTCTTGGATACTCCAGCAACATATGAAATAAAAACGTTCTTCCCCCTCTTATTCTTTTATCCTTCAATGGACTAAGTGTTTGTTTATTTATCTTGGATGCTTTAACATAGGCCCAGTTATGGTATCCACAAGTTTAAGGTGTTTTCTTGATGTGCTTGTGTTCCTTGTCGTTCCATCCTTATGGAGGACCTCCTCTGAATACTGTGTGCTGGAAAACTAATGTTGCACATTACCACACATAGACAATCCACACTGTTAAATATGGCGGTGGCAGTATAATGCTATGGGGGAGGTTTTCTTCAGCAGGGACAATGAAGCTGGCCAAGGTTGATGGCAAGATAGATGGAGCTAAATAAAGGACAATCCTGCAAGAAGTTGGAGGCTGCAAAAGATTGGAGACCAGGGTGGAGGTGCTGCTTCCTGGAGGACAGCTACCCTAAACATCCAGCCAGAGCAATAAAGCAATCATTCAGTACAAAACACCTTCTTGTGTTAGAATGCCTCAATCAAAGTCCAGACCTAAATCCAACAGAAAAACAGTGGTGGGCCTTAAAAGCTGATGTTCACGGATATTCTGCATCCACTCAGACTGAGCTGCAGCTTTTTTGCAAAGAACAATGGACAAAAGTGTCTAAATGTCTAGGAGAGACATGACCAAAAAGATTTGCAGCTAAGACTACAGTGAAAGTTGGTTCTATAAATGACTCACTTTGGGAGGCCGGATGGAAAAGCACCACAATTTCCTTCCACTTCACAAATATGCTCCAATTTAGTAACCTCTAGAGGCAAAGCTACATTAAAAGCTACAATAAATTCTTGGTGAGTGAAATCATTACATTGCATTTCTGTTGACAGCTGGCTCCAGTTCTTAAACTGTGCAAAGCTAAAGTGCTTAAAGAAAAAAAAAACGACTGCTGTGTTTTCCATTTGTGCTCAATTTTCTTGTATTTCCACCCTTTCTTTCCCTTTCTGCTTCCCCAGGTGGACTTTGCTTTTATTGTATGGCAGAGTTTTCCGGAGAGGATTGTCGGTTATCCAGCAAGGAGCCACTACTGGGACAGCTCCAGATCACGCTGGGGCTACACCTCCAAGTGGACTAATGACTACTCCATGGTACTTACAGGAGCAGCTTTTTACCACAGGTACAAAGCCACGAATGACTTCCAGCTGGCCAGCAAAAGCCTTGCACTTGTTTTTATTCTCAGAATCCATCCCTGCTTCCTTTGCTCAGGGTTTGCTTCTAAAAATATGACCACAGAACAACAAAAAATGCGATAAGATAGAATGGAACAGTTATCCATGTGATTCAGTGCCCTAATAGCCACAGTAGTTTATATATTTAACAATTTGAATTTTTTCTCATCTAAACCTTTTTACTATGAGATAAAGTCACATTTCTGCTGCCACGGAGTAACAACACAAGTCTTTAACTTCAGCCTTTAATTTCTTAAAGCTCCTATCGTTTTTATTTCCTAAACAGAAGAGCTCATCAACATCCAACAATATTTTCACCTGTTTAAATAACAAAACAGTACATACATCCCACTATTATTATTTCTAAAGAGGTTTATTGACTCACTCAACAAAATGGGAAACATCATATATACTTTGTTACAACAAAAAATAAATGTGGTAGCTTGACTTTCCAACTGTTGGTCTTTGAGAACATCATTAAACTGAATGACTGAGCAACACATTTGTTTATTTTTTTCTGTCTGTAACACAAATATGATACGATATGAGAACTAGAGTCTCCCATTGGTCAATGACCAGATTAGACCAGTCCATATATCAAGTTTTTTATGCAGGTTTAAATGTAAAGTACTCCCTGAACTTGTGAATAATATCGTTTTTGTTTGGACAAATGGAGGTTTTAAAGAAAGTGTTGCAATTTTAAATGACAAATATTCAAAATACAATCCAGATTGCTTAACATTAACCATTTAATTCAGCACAGATAAGAAGCCACACATCACATACCACCTTAAAATCTACAAATGAGTCTTTTCACTGATTTCATTATGGAGGCAAATATTTTTGATCAAAAGAATGATGAATTTATTACTTATCATTGTCTGTTCCATTGTCATTACAATACATAGCTCAAAAGATGATGGCTAAAATAATAAGTCCATACTGTTCGTCTATTATTACATTATTGTATTACTTAGTGGAATCTTTAGCTTTGCTGCTCGTTCGCTCCTTTCCTTTCTATACTCCTGTAATTCTAGTTGCTTCATGCCAGAACAGCTTTGGCATGAAAAAGTCATCCGTCCTGAGATGTTGCTTACCAACCATGCATCAATGCGGTCTGCCAGCAGGATGTTTTGTACCTGTAAGACAGCTGATGATTTAGAGCAGCATTAGCCAAACATTTTCCCCATGGGCCAAAAACGCTAGATTGAAAGCACTAGCAGGCTACCATGTATATATTTTTCCGATAATTATTCAAAAAGAGCTTGCTGTACTTAGCAAGGTCTAATAAATAGCTGTGCCCAAGTCTGCCTTTGGTGCTATTTTCTTAAACAATTAAATGAAAGCACAAAACATGGTTGATTAAAAAGCCTGATTTAAGATTTCTCTAGAGAGTCCTAAAACATTTTTAAAAAGTTTCCATCTTCTCAAACTGCCCGGACTGGTGGGCCAAATCATATCAAGGGTTGCAAACGGCAGTTCGGATAAGTAATTTGTTACAATCTGCTTATGGTATATGGAGCCGTGTTTATATCCGTCACATACCCTTTAATCTACATCTCAGAGGTTCCTTAGAATTATCGTTGTTTGAACAGGGATTATAATCCTTCTTCGTAAGAATCGACCGATCCAAACCAGGTTCAGACACAAAATAAATGGAAAAAGAGCGCTTTCAGAAACTAATATGCAATTAAATGTTTTGTGATATAAAAACATTTTATGACTAGCTCTATAGCTCAGAAAAATACTTGATTACCAAGAAAAATGTGTTGGCATGTCATTGTTTAGGTACATGGGGTAAATGGTTTAAAGGCATGCAGTCCATGTAGGGAAGAAAGAAAGAGCAATGTATCAGATACAACCAGTTCCTGTAGGTACCAAATGGGGGTACAACTTTTTAAAGTTGCAAACTTGGATGTTTTTGAGGTGAACTACATAATCCAACAGATTCCCCCTCCAGAAGAGGTGACCGACGCAAGCGTGAATCGGTACAGCAGGTCCCAGGAACCCGTGGAGCTTGACTGAGACAGCGAACCACACTTTAGATTTGGAGCAACAGACCATTTTGCAGTCATGTAAAAGGCTCTCAGCAGTAGAATGGCTATGCAAATAGACAAGCTGTCCATTGTTTGCAATAAATTGTGTTTCATTGCTGTTGGCACTTTGGATTGCGATTGTTCTACATGGGCTACATGCCCAACCTTTAAAAAAAAAAAAAATCCACCTTATGCAGCATCCAACCACATCGGGTCTTCATTCGCTGAGCTCATTTTGCTCCTTTTCTTCGCTCGAGAAGGATACGAAACAATATAGCTTTCTGTGCTACTCTGTTATCTCAACGTGTTTGTCCAAAGTACAATTGCTAAAAATGAAATTAAAGAATAGTAATCTCAAGTATGTAGCAGAGCGGTAAATTGAACAGCGGAGTGTGTTCCTCTCCAAAGGGATTTCAGGCGTCTTGTCACGCAGATAAATAGCTTTCTCTTCGCTCCATTGTTTGGGTGCTGAATGCACCTCTTTAGTCCTTTTATTTGGACTCTCAAATGCCAACAAAAGCAGACAACACGAATTAGAGGGGCTGTATGTGTGTAAGAGCAAGTGACTGCAGACCTTGGCAGGGAGGTAAAAGACCTGACAGTGATCTAGTGCTCCCATGCTGAGAGCGCGCAACACAACAGCACCGAGTATAGGAGCAGAACGGAAGCTGAATCCAGTGTGCTGAACATCATCTACCGCTTTGCTTTGTGCTTTGTATCAGATACTACCACTACCTGTTCACTCACTACATCCCAGCCAGCCTGCTGACCATGGTGGACCACATGGCTAACTGTGAGGACATCCTGATGAACTTCCTGGTTTCAGCCGTCACAAAGCAGCCTCCGATCAAAGTCACACAGAAGAAGCAGTACAAGGAGACCATGATGGGCCAGGTAACAGGGTTTCACACTTAGACATGTAACCACGTATAATATGTCCATTCATCAGCTCTGCCGCTGGGAGGTCCATAAAGGTGGATTGGCAAGTTCACTACAGGATTCAGTTCGTGTGACCAGATACATCATAGTCTGTTTTAACCGTTAAACCTTTTTCCTTTTAAAGTTTTATGTTTTTTAACCAAATATCTTCATAACAGAAAATAAATCCCTAAATAAGCATAGTAGTGGTAGTTTTCTGGTTGCATATAACCTTAAGTATCATTAGAATAGTAAATATTTATTCACTGCAGTTTTAAATGTATACCGGCAGGGATGAAAACCAATTTATTGTTTCTTAATTGAGAGAAATGTGAGTGTACAAATTATTTATTTTTATCAGCGGCCAATACAGACACCTGCCTGTTCGTAGCGCTCTGCTAATATGGCCACAGGGTGGCAGTAATCTACCAATTTGTTCAAAACTGTTCAAATAACTTCCAGAGTTCTTTGAGTGGATGTCATCTGGATTAGAGTTGTTTTCTGTAAGAGCAAAAATATTTTTAATTAGATTAAAACCACAACTTCTTCTACTTCAAACCACCTAATTATATAATAACAGAATTGTTGATAGCTATGAAAACTGAAAAATCCCAAAAATGTAATTGTGTCTGCTGTTCAGTGAATCTCTCGTGCAGATTTATTACACATAGTTCTGTTAATGTTGATTATGGCTTATAGCTGATGAAATCTTAAACGTCACTTTCTATGAAACCTAGATTACATCAAATCTATAAAAATGTATTTTAATACAGGAATGTTAAATTTCAGCCATGCTATGCATAACACAGTCCCAGGAAGGATTATTGTCTTGACAGCTTTTCAGTCATTGTCCCCCTTCACAAGGAGGGAAATGCACAAAGCGTCATTTGGGCGGTCAACCATAACTGAAAGTTGAGTAGAGGGAAACATTTTCAAAGAAAATCTTCCACAAACAACAGGGATAACTACTCTTGAAAGATAGATTGTGTGTAATAAATCGGTGTAATTTTGGTTTGACTCCTTTAACTAAATTAGAAATAATCTTTTTTTAGTGAAGATCTGATTTCTTGACATCTGTTCCAGAGGACCATGCAGATACCCACACCTCAATCTTGAATCACCATCTTGAAAAACATCCAATAATATCTTTCTTCAGAACCCACTGCTTTGAAAAAACAGCTTTTATGGGAGTTGGACTGTCAAAAAATATGAATTAAACATTCATTTTACCATACAACTGTGTTAAAATTAGATACTGGGTGCTGCAGAAACAACGTTTTTCCTCTCAGGATGTCAAACTGCTGATATGTTTTGCCCTTAGTCAACCTTTCATGCTCAATTTAACACTTAAGTTCAATTAAGAGGAACCAGGTTAACAAAATGATTTTGAAAGTCTTTGGAGTGTAGCAGGTACAGACAGAACCTGCAAAATTCAGTAAGGAAGAACGTTTTGTTTGCAGGATATCAGAAACAAATTAGTGTGGAAAAATGTTAAGATGAAAGACCAAAAGTTTCACTGGATCAAGAAAAAGGTGACGATTTATAAACAGTATCAGTTCAAGGATTATCACAAAATAGTATACGTATTGACCTCTATAACTCTGCTATTGCCAGACTATCATACACTAAGGTCTGTTGCAAAGCGTCTGGGGCCTGAAGTGAAAACTACCTGCAGGCCTAAGAAACCATAAAGACTGATTTTAAAAATCAAAGTGAGTCGGCAGCAGATTGAGTCAGAAACAGGATACTTTATATATGACTAAACAAGTTCTTCAGAAAAATGTCTTCCTCTGCTTTTTAAAGTGCTATTGATAAACTCAGGTACAGTTTTAAATTTGAATAAATCCATCCGCCAGAACTGTACATAATTCTGTAGATCTGTCCAGAAGAGCGTTGTGGAAAATTCAGTTCAATTAAAAAATACCTCATTAATCCCAAAAGGAAAATAAATGCTTGTGTAACTCGTGTTACAAGGGTTTCTTCAACAGGATGTTGTAGATGGTGATGACTGCAGGCAGGAAGGATCTCCTGTAGCGGTCTGTCTTACAGCTGATCTGGAGAAGACTCTGACTGAAGACACTCTGTTGTCGTACAACAGTCTAATGAAGAGGATGCTAAGGGTTGTCCATAATGTTCTTAGTTAAATAGTTAGCGAAAAAAAGTTAAGAAAACGTTAAATAAGATACGTTTGTGTTCAAACATTGAGTGAGTCCAACATCCATAACCAGCTCCTTCGATGTGTTTGGTAGAAATTAGATTTTTGCATGAAAAAGCAATGTACCAATAGTTGTAGAGTCATGGAAAATGAATATACTGGAAGTGGTATGTTCAAAATAATAGCAACCTGGAGTTCAGTCAGCGATGAAATCTGCTGGCTGTAAAAACAGGCGGTTAAGAATGACGGAAACCAATGATGCGCATGCTGGTTGTAGCGCATTCCTCTCTGGAAACTAGGTTAGAAAACAGAAGGATCTGCACAAGAAGAAGAAAATGATGGACTGCTCCATCAATTTTAACCACGGAGGAGGTTACAATTCGACAAAGAACACACTGACTCACATCAAGAGAAATGGATTACATTTTGTGGACAGAGGAACGCAAAACAGATTTTAGTGGAAGGTTTAAGGGCTAGAGACGGTTTGTCAGAGGATCCCCTAAACACTGAATTAAAGCAAACATACACTGTGAATCACGGTGGCTGAGGCATCATGATATGGGGATGTTTATGTTAGTATTTCATGAGACATATTTATTATGTGCCAGCGATTGTGGATCGGTTGGAAAAGATCTAATTACTTTGAAAGGTATTTTCACCTTATGAAAAAGCCTTTAAATAAGTGTTTCTACAAGACAACCCTAAACACCATTAAAGGAGCTATAAGTAAGATATTTACTGTAAAATCAACCTAAATCATTCTCATTTGTCACCTGGGATGGAAGTAACATTCCCTATAAACAATCGATCCTCTCCATCAGCAATGTCTTGGTCACTTTTTTCTCCTTTCAAACCTAGAGGTACGGTCCAGAACTACTTCGGTTCAGAGTGTAGCCGTGTTTACTTCCTGGTTCCTGAGCCAATCATATAGGAGTTCCCAGGGTTCCCAACACAGAGCGCAGCATTTAGTATTTTATCTTGGAAAAAGAGCAGCAGCCTGCAAACATGGTAGCCAGTAAGATAAGCAGTCCAGAAATAGAACAGAACACAACATCATATACCCGTCCTGTGTTAGTAAAAATTCACAACAGCAACACAGCGTTTAAAAACGGCATATTAGACTGTTTTGATTGGCAAGCGGTTGTACCGATTTGAGCCACAAGGTGTCAGCATTTCTTATAGCTCCTTCAAGTCAGCAGTACCTTGTTGAGACCAACGAGATTAACGTTATGGAGTTGTCAGCCCAAAGCCCATAGATGACTTGTGGTTACACCAAATATCCAGTTTCTGAATCAAAACCAAGAAATGCAGATAAATTGTGGCACGTTATCCAATCGTCCTGGACTGGAAAACCTGCTCAGAGGTGCTGCAGATCTGTCGACCCCATGCAACCGTTCTCAGTAACAGTAGTTATACAGCAAAATATTAGTTTAGTGATTCAAACGAAAGCCAAATCCTCCAACATTTTCACAGTGAATATTACATTTTTAAAGGAAAATGCAGACACTGCTATTTCCCGGTGCTTTTGTGTGTAAGCAGAAAAATGGGTATTAGAAGAATTTTTAGTTTTACTCAGTTTTTAAGCACACAGCCATTATTCATTTAAGATGAATGCGCCGTTGGAGGAGTGTGGGTCAAGACCTTTTGCCAGCACCTTTGTAGCGATTAACAGCAGTCGATTCCCATTTTTGTAGAAAGAGAACAACATGAAAGCAGGTCCAGCTGCCTCAAGCGGCTGCAGATAGTTTTTTCAGGTTAAAAGTGTCCTGGCCTTCACTATGGGAGAGCCCAACATGTGCCGTTTGTGTGTGAAAGTGTGTGTGTTCACGTGGCCGGCTCAATGTCAGGCTCTGATTGATGGCCTGGCCACAGGCAGGACGATGACTCTGCAGTATGAACTCGGTGATTAATGTCTTAATTGTGGAGGCAGCACAGCAAACACAAGATTTACCCCTGACTTCACTCATTTCACTTTTCCTGCCCCCCTCCTCCTCTCAACTGTTGATTTGTGACTTTGCTTCAAGCAACAGAGGCAAGACATTTAGCATCAAGAAGGTTGAAGTAGCTGAAATGTTTGGGAAACTTTGACCATCAACAACAACATAAATAAATTAACACGGCGGCCACAAATGAGGAAATCTGTGTTTTCAGAGAAAATGTTGATTCTAAAGCCAAACCACATCTGTGACTTGATTTTGTCGTAGTTGAATTATCCTACCTGACCTCCAGCAGCTTTTTCTGCCACGGGATCAATCTCTTCATCCCAGGGCCCAGGCTGATCAAAAGGTCTGCTGCCCTCTACCTTCCCCTCAGCTGCACCATCTCACACTGCGGGTCTCCACCCTCAAACTCCTCCCCTGCTGCCTATCTATGACAAGTAGAGTATAAAGCAAAAGGAGCTGGATAGTATCGCGGTTGGGAATAAAATAGAAGACATTGAGTGCAATATATTATAATTTTGGACAACTTTTCATATTCATTCTGCTCAGACTTGTACCTCATGCTAGTTGTATAAATTTTGCATGACCAAAAACTAGAAATATGTAAAAATGTAAGAAAGTAGGCACAAGGCAGTGAAGAAACTAGCTGATAATTGTCAAAGAGTGATGACATTATTGCAAGCTAGGACCTTAAAGCAAACTCTGCAGCTCATATTCAAGTTCCGTTTATACTAAGATTCATCCAGTGACGAGGAGGAAGTCAGGAGAAATCTTATCTGTGAGCAGTAGGATGAACACCTAACAAACTGGCACCTTATGGAGAGATTTACAAGCAAACCTTTATGGTCCGCTCAGAAGGACATCAGAACTGCTCCAAACTTTAAATCGGGGATATTCAAAATGTTGGATTGTCTTGGCCCAATATCCTACCGTATGGGGTGTTCCCCGAGGGCAAACGAGTACACAGGCTGCTCTATGGGACATGTAGTCAATCAGAAATCAAGGTGAGGGAAACCCCAACGACAACTACACTCCCTTAACCAATGCCTATTCTTTTTGTAATGTTTTTTTCTCTGTTAAAATTAGTCCACAAACTGTCGCCATTGCTCTTCCTCGTCGGCCATATTTTATTTACTCTGACTCACAATCTCGAGAGCTTTAGTGAGATTTCCCGTCTGACACCTGAATGTTCCTGAGTGAAATTTGTGAGTGTGTGGTGCGTTGTGCTTGCCGTGTGACCGGACACCACACAGTGTACAAGCAAAGATGTTATAGCTGCGATAGCTGGCTAGTTCCACAGTCATTGACTGATTGCCTTTTGTTTTATAAGAAGTAACATGCCAACTTAATGAAAACATTTGGAAGAAATGTTAATATTCAACAATTTCTATGATTAAGCCATGGAAATTGTGGAAAATAATCCTAACCCAGGCCAATGGGATATCTTATCATTTAAAACAAATAGCATAACTTATAATAGAAAGATGTTTCAAAAGGTCAAGAAAACTTATACTGCCTCTACAAGAAGTGTTACAGTGTAAAGGTGCTTGCACTCTTTAAACTTTGTAACATTTGTGTAATGTAACAGTCATGTGATCTCTGACCATCTCATCTGCGCCTGCTTAAGAAAAACCTCCCAACAGCATGATGCTTTCACCACTATGTTCTGGCATGGGGCTGATGTGTGGAAACATCTAAATAATTTCCCTTCTACTTTGCACATAGGTTCTACTTTGTGTTGGTAGCTGTAACATAAAATGAAGGAGAAAAAAAAACTTCTAGCGGATAAATACTTTGCAAAGCGCTGTGTATTGGACAACATTTGATTTCCGAGCCCATATCTAAAACATAAGCATTGTTTATATGACTATTGACTTCTCTTTCTCCCTTTTCTTCTCTTTTTAATCGCCTCCACCAAGGGCTCCAAGGCATCTCGTTGGGCTGACCCAGACCATTTCGCACAGCGACAGACTTGCATGAATGCCTTTAGCCAATGGCTAGGTTTCATGCCTTTGGTGCACTCCCAGATGAGGTTGGACCCCGTCCTGTTCAGGGACCAAGTTTCTATACTGAGGAAGAAGTACAGAGACATTGAGAGACTCTGAAGGCAACGCTCCATCAGCAATTCACCGAGGCTCATCGGAAACGTGGGAGAGTCTGGACTTTGTGTTCAGGAGGACAAAAACACACAAACTGAATGGGATTGTACGAGAAGGAGGACTTCCATAGAAAAGATGAAACAGCAATTTACACAAGAACTGGTTGTTTTTATGGAAGAATGTAAAAAATAAAAATCAATGGCGGGGTACGAAGCACGTGTGCAAGCCTGAGAAATATAACCTGGTCACCCACAACATTAAAACCATCTGTTTTATGTGGAGTGGGTTTCTGTTCTGCATAAACAGCTGGAGGGACAATCTGAGGGTGTCCTCAGATTTGATTTGTGGTTGCTCCACCAGGATAATCTGATTCAACACCTTTCACTCTTTGCTTTCCCAGTCAATTTTATGCAGTGAGATGATCAATTACTCGTATCGCCTGTCAGCAGTTTTAATGTTATGGCTGATCAATCTGTGTGAGTGCATGAAGGGAAACATGCAACCAAAACCTAGACTCATTCTAGGCATTGATGATCTCAGACAAAACGTATGTGTTTCATGGTTTGAAGAAAGCAAGTATGCTGTGCAGCACATGAACCATGTTTAGAAAAAAGAAGCATTACCGGAGTTACCTCGTGTTGAGGTTAGATGTGTACAAAAATCACTCAAAGTGGACAAAAAGAATGAAGAAGGCAGTATGCCACTTGTATACTATTGTAGATTATTGGCAGCAGATGCTCGCTGTATGAAACCAATAAAAAATAAATAAAGAGATCTTATATAGAAGAACAGAAGGTGTGAACTTTCTTTCCTGTGCTTTGCCTTCATTTTTCTCTCAGTGGCAAAATTTATTTTAACAGGCAAATGGAAGAATACTATGGCACATTAAATAAGCAATTCTGAAAAAACAATTGTATGACTGTATCAAAGATGCATGCTTCCTCTTAGTGTTATCTGGTCTACTGTTTTGCCAATCAAGGAAGTGACACTCAAGTTATATATTTCTATAAATGAGGCCTGAATTGTCCCCCTAATTATTGTTTTTTTGCCAATCAAGAAAGTTAAGTTTGTTTTATTGTAATTACTCATATATTTTGCTCTTAACCAGAAATAACCGTGTGCCTTCATAAAGTGTTGCTATGCTATCAAAAATGGCATTGAGCATGGAGTATTTTTCTTAGAATTTTCTTTATTGTCCTACAATGGGCGGTTTTGGGTATGACAGTGGAAAAGACAGTTACACACAAATTTTAGTAATAAAAAACACAAGATAATCTAATCTGAAGTTAGTTAGCAAAGGAGAATGAGCTTATCAGAAAGGCCAAAAATAAAAATAGAAATGAATTCCAGAGTAATTAAATTAAATTAAATTCTATTTATATAGCGCCAATTCACAACACGTCATCTCAAGGCACTTTACAAATTCAAATTCAGTCAAATCCTCCAGACAGATTGGTCTAAAAGTTTCCTCTCTAAGGAAACCCAGCAGGTTGCATCAAGTCTCTCCAAGCAGCATTCACTCCTCCTGAAAGAGCGTAGAGCCACAGTGGACAGTCGTCTGCATTGTTGATGGCTTTGTAGCAATCCCTCATACTGAGAATGCATGAAGCGACAGTGGGGAGGAAAACTCCCCTTTAACAGGAAATAAAAACCTCCAGCAGAACCAGAACCAGGCTCAGTGTGAACGGCCATCTACCTCGACCCACTGGGGGTTAGAGAAGACAGAGCAGAGACACAGAAGCACACATTGATCCAGGAGTACTTTCTATGTTATATGGTAATAGCGGATGATCTGTCTCCCCTGGATGATGTCACAACTAACAGAACGCCAGACCAGGTGTACCTTCTATGAAGAGGGAAAATGACACAGAACATAAAGTTAAAAGTTGAAATAACAACAAATAATGAACATTGGAGAACAGTAGGAGAACTCAGCAGAGAAAAAAAATAGACGCTGATGTCCTGTAGCAGCCTAAGCCTATAGCAGCATAACTATAGAGGTAGCTCAGGGTAACATAAGCCACTCTAATCTTGTATCGTGGCAACCCTAGTAGGTGAGACGATTTGAGTACTTTCTTACTACGCAATTTCATCACAGAAAGAAAATGCCGTTCCTTGATCACAGTTTGTTGGACAACGGTTGCTTCCTTTAACAAAGTAACAGCCACACTTGTCAAAAATTTGGATAAAAAATAATTACTCTTAAAGAAATGGATCCTAACACAGCACATCTCCAAACGTGAGCTCTCTCTCTTGCTCTTTACCTCTCTCTGATAAGTGACTGTGTGTGATGCATGTGACTCATAAACCTGTACAACTCAAGCACAAACTCTTGCATATTCCTTATTTCTGCATTTCCTCCATCTGAACAAGTCAGTGAAGCAAAGATAAAAAGCCTCCTGATGGCACAAAACTGTCAACGGGGAATCCGGATTGTATTAATAGACAGTTTCTCTGTCTTAAAGACACAACACAGAGGCCCTTCTCTTTGTGACAGCAAGATAGAAAAAAAAGAAAAAAGCTTTATCTCCACTGTGATCAATACGGGTCAGCGTTATTCACTGGATGTGATCATCCATGTGTTCCCCCAGGAGGTAAGTAAAACCGTTTCATTTTTCATCGTTTGGACTTATTGAACATGAACATAGATCTGCTGATGTAAGAGGAAGTCTAAGAGATGAAAAAAAAAACAATCTGCCCATGGGAATTGTGAAAGGCACAGATAGCTTTTAAGTAAAGAAGAGAAATCTGGATCTCTCTGGGTATCAGAGATGTCTGAGATAAATGGGGACTTTTGCTTGAGTATTGAGTAAAACATATCAAAGAGGGTTTTTAAATGGCTTTTTCTCAAGGCTGCTTCACAACTCGATAGACTTAAAAGGGAGCATGCATGCTCAACAACCTATGCTCGCAGAAGCCCTGAACAGATCACAAACAGGTGAAGTCAAGCAATTTCTTAGTTCAACGATTGTGCGATATAAAACCTCGGTTCAAGCAGATTTAAAGAAATTATTAAAACAGTTTTATTCAGTGTATAGTCTGAAAAAAGTCAAACAGGCAACTGTCTTTTAAAGTTCATACTTACAAGGGCCGCACAATTTCAGGAAAATATTTAATCGCAATGCTGTTGCAGAAAATTGCAATAATTACATGAATTATAATTTAACCTCATTTTAAAGCCTTTTTCACATTCAAACATGACAGAAATACTCTTGGATCAATAGAGTCCAGTCAACTGGTTAAATATTTTACAGATACACAGTGTAAATGCGTGATACAATGTTATAATCCTGTACATTTTGCATCCAAACAGTTGGATGTTGAAATTGCGATATTGTGCACAATGCTGTGACAAAAACAGTTGCAGTTCAATGTGAGACCTTTTCTTATTTTGTCATTAAAACCCACAAAGTTTTTTGTATTTCGTTGTAATTACTTTGAGATGGAGAAAAACAGGAAGAATCAGAATCCGCTTCAATGGCCAAGATTGTGTGCACAACCAAGGAATTTGACTAGCGGCATACAGACGTTACGTATGAACTTCAGAGGAAATAAAAGGATAAAAGGAGCAGTATGTAAATGGATGTGTATGTAAAGCTGTTCGGTAGTATACAGAAATGAAAGGCAGGCTGTGGTAGTGCATCTATGCTTGTTTTTTCACAGCAGTGTAGCTGACTCAGGCTGTAAGGTGTTCATTGTTTTCATCTGGTGTCTACATGGGTGAGAAAGCTGTCTCCATGGAGGCTGGTTTTAGCAAAACCGTTCTGAACAGGTTGTGTGCAGGATGTGTGGGCTCTGCAGAAATGTTAGCAGCCCTTTTCTTGACCCTGGCTTGTGCCTGGATGGACAGTGATGGATGAACACAGGACAGACTGACTGATGGAGGTGAAGGAGATGAAACAAACTTCTGGGTGTTCTCCAGAAGTCCACCTTTAGCTCCAGTCTCCTGAGTGGGTGAAGCTCCAAGTGGATCAGCTGATCCCCCTCCTGTCTGCAATCTGTATGCAGACTCACCGTTGTCCTGGATGTTGTATTTTGGCAGTTCACCTAACAACAAAGATTAAAAAGACTTTGGGTATTTTTTCTGTAGTTCAGCGAGCTGCTTTTCAGCCTGTTATTTGCAGGCTTGTGGTGGGATGCAAACACGGGTCAGAACAAACGAGGAAAACGCCCTTAGTGAATTAAATGAGTTTACAGTTTCTAAAATCAGCCCCACCTTCAATAAAGGCCAGATTCATGGAGTCCATCTACAGTTGTCCTGTCAACAGATTATCTTATAGATAACAGATCTCTCTTCCTGATTTGCCATGAGCTTTTTAGCCATTTCTCCGAGTAACGCTCTCCTTGCCTGGCCCGTTAGTCTAGGCTGAGAGCCATGTTTTGGGTCGTACTCTTTCAGTCTGCAGATGATGGACTGAACAGACCTCTGTGAGATGTTCCAATCTTGGGAGATTCTTTTGTTCACCTTCTCCGCAACTTTTCCCCTGATGTCATGTCTGCTGTCTTTCTGAAGCCGTTGGTTCACCAATGTTCTCTGAAAAACCTCAGAGGACTTAAAGGAACAGATGGATTTATACTGAGATTAGTAACACACACACGGACTCTCTTTACTAATTAGGTGACTTCTTCTGCTAAATTTTTATTTAGGGGTGACTGAGCAATGCGTATGTACACCAAACCTTTCTGCTTTATCTATGGCAGCATCAAAATTCATGTGTCATTCTTGCTCTACTCCACAATTATGTGCTACTTTGTGATGTTTATCCAATTAAAATCCCAATAAAATCTATTTAAGTCAATGGTCGTAACGTGACAAAATGTAAAGTAGTTCAAAGGACTCTCGGCACACCATGACATCCAAGATGACAATCTAAAACAAAGCAGAAAGGCTGTGATCTGATATTAAGCGATAAGCGTTATTAAATTTTATCTTTAAATGTTTTATCAGATCTCGGTTAAATCTTTGAACTTTTTGGCAGCGCTGTCCGACCGCGAAACTAAAAAGAGACAAATCTGTACCATCCATCTTTTCTCTCCAACCATCTGACTCGATCAGTCCTGACAGCTGGCCTGTCCTCTCCTTTCATCTCACTCCTCTTTTTTCAGAGCTGTCAGCATCCATCTTATTCGTTACAGCTCTATTATGCAGCGTAACCTAAATAAAATAAACGCATGAATAAGTCATTTATGTGATCCATAGAGTTTAGATAATTATTCATTTCTCCACGAGAAGAAGCACTCATTGATTCATCGTGACCCAAAGCAGTTTCCAAGGTTATGGAATGAGAAATTGATTGGCGGCGAGCGGCGATGGAGAGAGGAACAAACTCCCACAATATCCAAATATTCAAATCCCTCCCCCGCTCTCTTTTTCTCCCTGCCGTCCCGCCTCATATCCGTGACCAAATGGACTCATAATTGGAAGTCAGGAGGCTCAGAAACACTCCTTCACCTTCTCTCAGAGTCACCCAGATATTTGTTCTGGTGAGTTACAGGGTTGATCTGAGAACGTGGGGAGAAAATGAAGGAAAGAAGAAGTCATTAGGTGGAAGCTGTGTCTGTACGAGACTGACTCATCCTCCAGATTGTTTTTATTTTTTTTCCCCAGAGATCCAAAAACATTCCTTCTCCCATCTTTTCCTTTCAATGTTTTCTTGTCTCTGTTATATTGGGCAGCTATCACTGGGTTTATGGCCACAGTGTGTGGATATATGGACTAATTATGTCTGTTGATTGATGCACCCTATTATGAAGGAGGTGAAAAGAGGAGAAAGAGGGTTGAATGGGAGTTTGAAGGAGTTATCTAGCAAAAAATGAATAAAAAAATAAGTGTGAACAGGAACTCTCTTTAGCAGATGAACAAAATCTAACAAATGCTAAAATGGCCCGTGTGCCAAAGACACTGAGATGAGGTTTGCAAAATGAATCAACCTCAGCTGTTGACTTTTATATTAATTCAGGTAAATCATGCTCTTAGAGAAAGATCATGGCTCATACTATAATAGGTGGCATAAAGATTTACAAAGAAGAACAGATTAAATGCAATTAATACCTTAAGATAGTTTTTAAAATGTTATGTACTGTGTATGTGTAAGAAAGATAACGTCAACCATGATGTTTTATGAATTAATACTTTTTTAAACATTACAATTTTTGTTTTATGTGGAAGTAGTGGGCTTTATTTTTAAAGGGGTTGACAGGAAACAGAGTTGATAGAGGGGCAGACGTGCATCAAGGGTCCAGAGGCCAGGAGTTAAACCCACAACAGTCTTGTCTTTGTATAAAGACGCTTGAAATAAAATGTATTATTCTTATTCTTATTATTATTATTATTGCTATTATATGGGTCACACACATTACCCCTGCGCCACCACCGTGCCCTGGTTTCTTAAACATTTTGACACGCTGCAGCACAGCCAATCAAATTAACCAGATTTATTTGTTAAAAAAGGAAGAGGAAAAAAAAGCTAAGGACAAAAATGCTCCCAAGAGTAATTTCGTTTGGGTCTGAATATGAAGTTCTGTTGTTGCATTTTTCACTGAATAACCTGGAAAAATATAGTTCAAGGAGGACTATTCTTGAAGCGAAGTTTAATTTTACTTTTTTGTAAGGTCAGTTGCACTGATTTCATCACGTTTTGAGATAAATACTGATATAAAAAGAACACATGCTCTATTATTTACATTTAACATGCATTTCAACATTGTTAAAGACTCGAAACGACTTGAAATTAGAAGTTTTAGAGTTGATAGTTGACTTGAGAAATACCCGTTTTGACTTGAGACTTCCTTGGGACTTGCAAAACAGTGACTTGGTCCCACCTCTGGTAATTCTCAGTTTCACCAAAACCTGACTTGGTGAGCACGCACTGGACCGGGCACCACAGATACCGGGCTTCCAGCTGTTTTATGTGGACCACAGCCTCGAGCTCTCAGTAAATAGCAAGGAGGTGGAGGTCAAAATACACATTTATAGCCAATTTTTACACTTATTAAAATACAATAAAATATAAAAACAGCTTATCAGAAAACTTTAATACCATCTGGATTAATGTTCATATGCCAATAGAGCATTATTAGACAATTTCACAGCAGAATTATCTTAGATTAACAAAGAAAAACTGGCTGTCCAGTACCTGGGACAGCTGTACAGATATTCTAGCGTAAGACTTGAATGCACCAGGGAGTTCAAACAGGACATAAAAAAGCTGTCTGGAAGTGCAACCTCAATTAGACACAAAACATGCCTCGGCAACTGATTTGTTTGACATATTTCAAACAACTCCCTGCAGTAATTTAATAATAAGCAGAAGATTTTCCTTAGTCATTTCTCTGAGTCGTATTTCACAGGACACCTCCACTTATCTTTAATAGTGCTTTTTGTTGTGATAAAATACAAGTGTAAGCCTCAGGGAATGCCTCTTTGATCTACACAGTGCTTTAACAATAATTTAAAAAGGACAGTGGAAGTAAAATAAAGAGAAACCAAGTTGCAAACAGTTTAAAAGAGGAAAAATTTCCTGCAGATAATTCTTCTGTTTCTACCAGACATTTCCACAGCTAATCTGGCATATATTGGGAAATAACCCTCTGTGTATTATGCATTGTTATGGTCAAACACACACATATGCATCCATCCAAACATGTGTTCACTGAGCTCCTGGGGGGAAACGTGTCAGGAAATGAGATCCAGATCAGCGGGGAAGGAAGCTGGATTCTAAAATAGGAAAAACAAATCAACACCACTGCAACAATCAGCCCCGTGTGTGTTGGTGTGTATGCCTAACACGTGTAAATGAAATGATCTGTGCACTTTGTAATTGCTTTCCAACTACCCAGGACAATATTCTCATGGTGGAGACAATGATGGAGTTACAGCCTCACAGACGTCTGCCTCAACCAACCAGTTTAGTTGTTCATCTGTTTAGTCCCTTTTTTTTACTCTTTGCTGAAATTAGGAAACATTTATTTCACAGCAGCATTCTGCAGCATCGTGTAAACAAGTGTGTAATTAAATCTACTTTGAGGCTCTGGACTTTTTCAATTTCACATCTAGCTTTTCATTTGACATTTTTCAAACTCTATGGTCCAGCTTCCCAGTGATTGTGTCGTCTACAGAACTAGACTGAGAGCCCATTTAAAGGCCTTTGCAGGTGTTCTGAGTTAATTAGCTGATTAGAGTGTGGCACCAGATGCCTACAATATTGGACCTTTTCACCATATTCTGATTTTGTTTTTAAATTTTCTGAGATACTGAATTTGGGGTTTTCAGTTATAATAATCAAAATTAAAAGAAATAAACACGTGGAATATAGCAATCTGTTTGTAATGAATTAATATAATATACAAGTTTGACTTTTTGAATTGAATTACTGAAAAAAATAAACCTTCAAACATAGTGGACTCGAGTGGAGTGAACACACTGCTGTTCCCTGATTGGCCATGGGGCGAGGAGAAACAAGGTTTTCTCCGAGGAAGTGAAGGGAAAAAAAACTTAAGAGCAAAGACATTAATATTAAGGACCACTATGATCAGAGTGGCTCAAACCGAAATATAATTCTATTACTTAGAAACCATGAACCACGCCTCAAGGAAAAAATAACAATGGTAGCAAGCCTAAGAGGTCAAAAAAGGAGATTGGAAAGTCCGACTTTGGAGGAGAAATGGAACGCAGCATTGATACCTGGCAACTCCCTACCCAGAACTCAGTACCAACGAAGACCTCTGTAAGAGATTTAAACGTCTTTGAGAAATACAAGATGTTGCTGCATTTGATTCCTTTGTTTTGGCTACCATGACCTGTATGACTCCGAGCCTACACCAGCACACATGGTGTTCTTTAAGGTACAGTTAGTCTTATTAAATTAAGAATAGATAACCATAAGATTTAATAACTGTATTCATTTATTTTGGCAAACAATATAAATATTACAGAAACAGCTGTTTGCAACCAACTGCAACTTGTAAATGATGATGTGTGGATTGCATAAATCATTTGATATATTACTTTACACTCCTTGAAAAAAAGACCAGAGTTAGGAAAAATCCTTATTTGTTGGGTAAAAAAGTATGAATGCCTATAATATAGTTTGGCAATCTGTGCACACAGAAATAGGCATGATTTTTTTTTTTCATATCTTAAAAGCTTAAAGGACATAGCAACAAATTTAACTCCTCCTGGCCAGCAGGCGGCACCCTCGTGCTCGCCCACTATATAGCGTAATGTTAGCATTAGCAAACATTTAACTTACCTGACCAGAAGGAAAGCGGCAACCTCCACGTGGCTTCTGAACCCCTTTGCTTCCTCAAGACAGCACCAACGCTCAAAAGCTTGAATGATGTTCATTCTTGTTTTGATTCTTTTTTGGTCCACTAGAGAAATGTAATGCAGAGAAGAAGCCAATTCTCAAGGTTATCACGGAGCTACGACAATCTGGCAATTGGGTGAATTCAACCGACTATTTCCAGGTGTGCAGAATCCTTTCTTGTCGACCAGAAGGATATATTTCTTTATTTTGGACCCGTCAAAAAATTCTAAAACTATTATTTATATACTATATAATTAATTCATGTCAGTAAATTAATACTTTTATTCTACACCACTGCAGATGTTCTGCGTATGTGTTATTTTTTAAAAAATTAATCGTTTTTGATGACAAAATTTGCTATGACCTTTAAGTTTTACTGAAAGCTTCGTGGAAAAAAAGTATTTAGCTGCTTTTTAAATACATCCACAGAGTTAAAACTTTGTAAGAAAATAGGCAGTGCAGCAAAGTGTGCTGTCAACTCAGGTATCAGGAGTTGAGTGTAGTCAAGAAAAAGGTTGTCGATTATTTATTTACTTTGATCCATAGACCAACGACATAATAGTAGAAAGCAGTGTTAACAATACCCTATCATTGACCCAGAACTGCAGTTATTTTAGCCCGAAATTAATATGAAGAACTCTTTGCTTTAATGTCTAGTGAAGCTGCTCTTCTCCCTTCCTAATAGTCTTTGTCCAATTATTTTCATTAGCATTTTACTACAGTTTAATTTTTCATCCCTGCTCCCTGGACAGCTGAACAGGAAGCAATCTCCGATTTAAAGCTCGATAGCAGCTCAGAAATTACTTGGCTACATTTTCACCCTCTCATGGTTTCCTCTGAAAGACAGGAACGTTTTTTTAATTTGTGATTCGGGAAAAATTAGTAAGGCAATAATTATTCCAGTTATATTCCTTACAACACATTAACTGATCTATTGAGAACTAGATGGCATATTGATGTCCAGTACAATGCAGGAAGAAATTTTACTTTTGACAGAGCCTAATTAAATTTGAGCCATAATTACTCAAACGCTCTTGTACACGATCCCCCTGTGGGTGATCATAAAAAAGGAACCATGGAATTGAATCAGTATTTAAATTGAAAAGAATTAGACTGTCATCAGAAAATAATTTGAAGTGTAAACACTGTCTTTTCGGTGTCCTGAGGTGTGCGTGTTTATTTATGTGTGTCACACTCTGCAAAGACGGGCACTCTCCCGTGTTGTACCGCCGCTTCCAGTTCGAGGGCCATTTGTTTGCATTATCTGCTTTATGACAGGCGGGGTGGGAAAATGCCACTGTTGTATCTGATTCTAATTATTTAGCAGCTGAAAAACATTTGTCGCCGCATCTCCTGTTTGCCGGCACCTCGTTTGTCTGCAATTTTATTTATTTTTTTATTCCCTCCCTTTCAGTATCTTGCACCTCTTGGGAGCTACAGTCAGAGAGCATTAGGATTCTCCTAATGTTTGGGAAAATGTGTTTACATCCCTCTGTACTGGGAGGCAGAGGGAAAAATAAATACAAATCTCATATCTGTGCTCTCTACAGAAACCTTTTCCGTCTCGTTCTTTTGCTGCACAGCCTCCAGTCAGCCTTCAATGCCATTTTGTTAATCAACAGTGATAATCTATTAATAAAACAAATATGCCAGCAGTAGATAATGGCATTAATGCAACGTTTAATTGTGTTCAACGTTTTTTACAAGTTATCTCACCTTCCCATGTAGATCTATTTCAGAGAGGGGAGCCTATAACAACCTTAGCAAACATCTGACTTATATTTGTGCTCAAGATTCTTGGCTGCCTTAAATTTTCTCTAACCTTAAAGGGTAAATATCATGCTTTAAAATTCTTTAAATTGAAATTATTCAGTTGTGGTCTATATAAAGTGGAACTGCAATGCTTGGGTCTGAATTCTCGTTATCATTCCACAGGTCCCTCCTTTTCCCCTGCTCTGAGGTGCGACTGAGAGCGACTCTTAAAATTTTGGTGCCGTCTCTTTAAATACATAAGACCCACCTTATGTATTTAAAGTAATGAACAATCGATGAGTTATCCACTTGTAGCTTCGGCATCCTTCATCTTTGGCCACAAAATCACTACGAGAAATAAAAACGGCGGATTTATGAAATTGGTGAGCAGTAAGTCCATGACCCTGTTTAGCAGCTCCACAGCAAATTTTTATATTGTTATACAAAAAATATTATTGGGGAATAGAGAGAAACTGAACAGATTGAAAAATATGACCCAAACAGACTCCAAAGACATCTAAGCAGCACCTGGAAAGAATAAATTCAACTGTTCTGCACACTGAAAAGTGAATGTTGCGTGATATGTCCCCTTTAAGGCTTTCCATACTTTACATTTTCCAAAGGTTGTCAGCAGAATTATTAAAACTTGGCTGAACTGGAAATATTTTATGTATTTTTCTCTGAGACAGTGACTAATGGAGATAGACACCAGCCTCCCCTACCCGCATCACACGTCACTCAAATGAATTAAATTGTTCTTAATCAACTTATCATGAAATGCGGGGTAATATTTAACAATCATTGCGATAAATTGCTTGGTTGATTATTCATTATATTTGTATATTTGAAGAATCTATTATATTTCCAGGAGCTTTAAGACTGGGTAAATTTCTTTGTACCCTCATGAGCAGCTTACCTGAAACAATCTTGTCCAGATCAAAACACAGTATTGTCTCACAGATATCAACTATGACTTTTTACATGAGGTTTTCACTGGGCACGTACAGTATAATTCAGTCAAACACATTCCAAAACTTGCCTAAATTGCGTTAACTGAAATTAAGCTTTATAGTGTTGAAGTGTGAACTTCAAAACAATTTCTGGCTACTTTTTATGCATAAAAGTCAAATTTAACAATTAATTTATTGCAGATACATCTGTTGGGAATTTGATGATTATGGCTTACGTGAAAACCCAAAATTCAGTGTCTTACAAAATTAAAATCCTGTAAAAAAAAGACAGTGACAGGAACCTCATGGTGTCACGCCACGTTAATTTTAGAAATTCTGATTTAAATCCTATAGAAAATAGGACAGGTAAAAAAAATTCTGTTCAAGTAAGAAATTATGGCATATGACTTCAGAAAGTACAATGGCAGGCGAATCTTTAAGTAATCAGGTGGTCTTCATCTGGTTCTGGCTTCTGTCCTGTGTTTGCCTGTGAGGCAGACACCTGACCTACCTTAAAGTCTAGGTTTAAAACTTTAAGTCTAAGTTTATCCAGAGCTCTCTGTAATTGTGGTGCTACAGGCTCAGGATGATGGAGGAAATACTGATCACTTCTTTACTCTGCTTCTTTCTCCTACTACTCTCCAATCATGTATTATCTAGAGTTATTGTTGATTAACTATCTTTTTTCTCTGTTATGCCTGGCTTACTGTTTTTGTTCATCTGTAACAGTTTTCTACCATCAGCTGTGTAATGTGTAGAGCAGGGGAACCCGATTCTCAGCCAGACACAGAGTACGTTTTATTATTGTTATTGAAGAACTGTGGAAAGTAGATGGCGAGCCAGCCAGAAACAGACTAGACCATGTGCAGGTTGACCCAGACTGGCCAGGAGGTACATTGCAGCTTGCAAGTCTAGTTAATTTGAAACTACCACAATCTGTCTACTTAACCTATAAGGACCCACTTGGTCTCCACTCCTCTTTGGAGACCAGCCCTCTGTAAAATTGTTGCAGAAATTTGAACAGTTTGAATTTGTAAAGGAGAAAGCCAATTAAAATGTTTTAAAAAGTCAAATTGCAGCTGTCGGTTCTAGGAAGCATTTTTAACCTACATCCATTAAAACATTGATGTGATTATGTTCACACAGGAACCTGACGTGGATGAAAAGGTCAAAAGATGGCTAAACCAACGTGTTCTACCTCAAGCCTTGCTGTAGAGTTTCAGTTTCAAACCAAAGGGTCCATTCATTTTTAAAACAACGGCTACATGCCCCAAAAAAAGCGCCAGTGACAATCTCATGGACAGATGCCACCTCTCTTCATCTCCCCTTGTCTGTCTCTTTTTTTCCCTTTCAGAAATTAATCAGCCGACGTGTACTTGGGAAATGAGGTGACATTTTCCTGTAATGAGAGCGATGGGCAGAAGGAGAGAATTCAGTGCATTTCCAGGGCCTGCCATCAACAGAGATTGACATTTTCCATTACAGAGTCAAAAATGTACATGTGTTGCTCCATCAGAGTTGCTGTTTCTTTGTGTGTGTGTGTGTGTGTGGTTGTGTGGCAGCAGGCGACAAGGAGGTCATCTATCTTGTTACAGCCATATCCCAAAGTCTATGTGTGTGTACATTTGTGCATATTAGTGAAAGGGTGTGTGGGCATGTGTGGCGCTCCCCTGTGTGTTTGGATACAAAACGTGTGAATGTGAGAGTGTGTGTGTGTGTGTGTGTGTGTGTGTGTGTGTGTGTGTGTGTGTGTGTGTGTGTGTGTGTGTAGAAAGAGAGCATCGGAAAGGTGAAAAAAGCATGATTTATGGGAGGGAGTGGTGCTGGAAAGCACTAGGTACAGCGACGCCTGTAAATCCTGATACAGAAAAAAAAACCTGGATAGAAGCAATTTAATGCCATCAATCTTCCGACCTAGGAGCTGTGATATATTGGCAGGTTGGAAAGCGTGTGTGTTAGCTTAAGCTTGTGTGCAAAGGATTTACAGAAACAAGTTAAACCCTTTCTTCAACAAGACAAAGCTGCATTTCTTTTTTTTATGATAGTCCCTTCTGTGTGTGTTCCCCACAAAGTCGCTGCGATGCAACATAAATACAATTAGTGTAAACTCCCTTCCTAAATGTTACCCTTACCACTAGATTTCAGCTGCCTGCTGTGCTGTTAAATATCCTCTAAGAATTTAGGACATTAGTTTAAAAAGGTGAAGCATCAAGGTTTAAACAAAGTATGCATATTTCTGCTTTTAAATATTGTATATTTAACTACAGAATCGGGGGAATTTGCTTTAGTGGCTTTATTTTTCTGAACAATGCCTAATACTGTCGTTTCGTTTTTGTTTGTTTTTTTCCGTTATGTGAATGACGTGTATCTTTTGTGATCATCTTCTGATAACTTTTTTACCACCTACAAAGTGTAATTCACTGGGATGTTAAATGCTGCACCATGACATAATGTTTCTTAAGCCTTGTTTAGGTTAAACATTTTCCTGTGTTTAACATTCACCTATTTACGCAAGAGATCCATGCATTTTACTACTGTGTATGTTTGCTCTCCATGCATCCAGCACTTTTCCCCTGTACATATAATCAGTAGGCATCACTGTCCTAAGTACCTTTATACCAAGTCAGAGCTTTTTTTATTTTTCTTCAGATGTGCCAAAGTATGGATCGAGCGTTTTTACAGCGTTCCTACATTGTGCATTAACTCACACCATCGCTAAACTTCGGCGTCCTCTTTAACTCGATAATAAATCCAGGGTTTTATCCATCTGTGAGCTCAGACTGAAGGCTGAAGGAACAACGGCCTTGTGTTTTCTGCTCCCCAGAGGCCAATAGGATTTTACATTCACTTGCCCACGACTTAATAAGAGCATGATTTATAGCATGTGTGGGATTCATCTATCTCACCACAACTGGTGTCAGTACTCTGCTTTTTTTGTCCCCCAGTATATGGTATTAAAGCCTGACGCAGGGTCAGAATTTACAAACCTCAATGTTGGTGGACAATTTTATCTATCATCAATACGAAGTAGCCATTATCTCATCATAAACTATGAGGGTTTTTGTCTAATCTTATGTCTTCTCTTTGCATTTTGGAAAACACCTCTGCTGAACTCCTCTGACAGTTTAATTTGGTCTATAAAGCTAAGAGGGAAAACCTATTTCTGTATTAAACAATTAGACGGCTTTATTAAGAACACAATCTATTTATTTTTGGTTTAACTGTTCGGTTTGATCCCAGAAGTGTTATCTCCTTGCTGTCTGCTCTGGCTGGATTATCAGAGAGCTCGCGCTGATGCCGTTATCTTTCTGTGTGACATACTAGACTGTAGAGGCCTTGAGAAATGATTTAATTTACCCCTAGAGGCACAAATCACCTCCTGTAACAAAATCCAACCCTCACACACACAACCACGCATTTACTAGCATACATAAACAAATCACATTTCTTGACCACATAAAATTGATGCATAAAAAAATTAAGCAAATCCAGGGTCCACACATTCAATCTAAAGGGACAGCGCATCAAAACAGGAGCTCCTCCACGCAGCAGTGTTACTGATTTGGATAATTTGGATTTTGTCTATAACTTTGCCTATCTGGCCTTCTTTCTGGCAGCCTGGCTGTCCCTTTAGTGAAGTTTGAACTTGATCCAAATGCCCAAAACTTTTGTTGATATTTGTGGCTTTTACATGTTCAACATGGTCAACAATGAGATTACATTCAAGTCTTGGAGAGAAAAATCTAGAAACCCACAATGTATAATTGGATAATGCCCGAGAAGAGCAGCGATCAAGTTTCAAGTAGATAATTGAATTATCTTTTTGATAAGGTTTTTCAATTTTGTTCAGTTTTTACCAACTTTTGGAAGTAAAAGTAGCACAAACAACATTTGCATAAGGAAACTGTGAGGCGCCTTTGTATTAAAGCACTGTTGCTGCAACACAATAGTTTCCACAAAACAAAGACCCTCAAACCTCAAATTAGTGTCAGCAATCGCAGTTTTCTTTTGGAAACTATGTCAAAATGAAAAAAGTAACCAAAGGTGAGTTAGACCGTTACTGTAAGAGCGTGTGAAGATGAAGCAGCAATGATTAATCATTTTTAAATACTTCACGTCCTGAATAATGGAACAACAACAGAAAACTAGCAAATCTGTCAAAAAAAAATAATAAATGAAAACCTGGTGGCATAAGTGTGCACAGACTTTTGTTTTTATTTCAGCATTCAGTCTTATTTGGTACACTCCTGCAATGAATGATCGAGAATCAGAATCAGGAACTTGCTCTTTTGCATTCTTCACAGAAAGCTGCAGTTTACAGACCTGTACAAAGAAATCAGACAGGAGAAAAGTAAAATATTTCTCTTCAATCAGATCATTTTCCACAGGTCCTGAAAATCATGCTGATGACTCTACTGTAGATGCATCAGTAATGAGTAATTACAGTCCCATGTCCAATCTACTATTTGTGGCAGACTACAACTACTTTGTGTCATAAATCTGGGTGAGCAGTGGAGTCCCTCCAAGGTCCATTCTCAAGCCACTATTATTTAACATCTATATAATTCCTCCACCTCAGATTATAGAATGCTATAATTTTACCAATGTTGGACTATAAAAAAATATGTATTACCTTGAAATTCTGTAAGCATGTGAGAATACTAAAGTTAAAGCTGCCGTTGATGTCGAGCGGATTGCAATAAAGATGTTTTGCTCAAGGGAAAATGCTCTGTTGTGGTCACCCCTGACATCTTCCCCAATGGGTCTAATTGAATCTAGCATTATTAGTGCCTATGTGACGACCAAATGGTAACATGCAGTCATTGGTGCCAGATTTCTGTGTCTTTATGACTTAATTTGACTTAAAGGGTATTTTCTGCTTCGAGTTCTGGTGGGGATCATCTTATCTGCTGTCCCACAGGCCAATCATTAGCTATGTTTACATGTACATAATTTCACAATCGGATAAAAAATGTATTCGGATTAAAGACCAAGAAATAATCGTATCGTACCGTTTATATGGGCACACAATAGATTAATCCGATCGTAATGTGTGTTTATATGCACCTGGCTGGACATGCGCAGTTATCAAATTTCCCTTAAAAAACACAGCAGAAGAAGAACTTCTGTCATTGCTGTACAACAAAAACTAGTAAACAAATTATACCAGTTCTTTTGTCTTTTGAGCGCCCAGGTTGGACTTTCACGAGGTTCTAATTACAATTGAAATGTTGCCGAAAAAAATAATAATTTTGTGCTCTTTTAATGTTTCTAAGGTTGCATCGGGAGCCCCGACAGTTTTGCTTCCCGATGTATTTCCGCCACTCAACAACGCGGAAACACGTCACGTTCACGTCGGACGCACATGCGCACTTGGGTCAGTTTGCCACATTCGGAATAACTTAATCCTGATAAGCGTTTATTATGCATGTTGATCAGATTATTAATCAGCATAAACCACCGTTCTCATTCATAATACAATTTCATTCAATCATTATATTCCGATTAGCTTGTTCATTATTCCGATCAGTCCTTTATTCCAATTACTTTTGTCCATGTTAACATAGCTAATGTGTCGTGCTCACCTAACGCCAACGTGCTTGCTTGTTCCTTGCTAGTTTCCTCAGCGCACGTGCACTTCTAGTGTTTATATATCCAGTTAGCTTCAGTTTCAGCCGTTCATTGTAGCTCCGCTGCTCTCATCATATACTTTGAAAATGGCTGAGAGTCGCAAGAAGCGAACCGTCTTACCAATAAATGAGAAGAAGAGGAAGGCCTCAGTAGAAAGGAATAAAACAGGAGTGTATTTGGGAGATTTTTTTCACACGATCCCCCTGAGGAGCGGAAGAGCAGGTAGGATATTTGTGCACATGCGCAGTTATTCAAAAAGGGACTTGGTCATTTGTTACCTACATTTTTGGATAAACCGTCCATTGTACCGTTAATATAACTGTATTCCCGATTCAGACAGTGACTTTAAAGCTGAGCAGAAGATCCTGCAAAGAACATGGCTTCAGCTAGAAGCTTGTGATGGGTTCAGGCTTTTTAAACGACATCAGTCAAACATTCCTCCACCTTTAAGCCCAGGGTCCATACACCTCGGGACAGATAGATTACAGTTTTGACAGCTTTAAGCCTTCAAAGCTTGCACGTCAAAAAAAGAATTCTCCTTTGAACTTTTACTTTACAGATCAGTCTCTGTTCCTCTCACACACTCAGCGTTTGTGTCCTCATTGACAATGACAGACAACAGGCCTACTTTCAGACACACACAGCATGTTTATCTCAAATCCAACCCATCCCGCCCATCTCTCTTTTTAACTTTAGGCACAGACTGAGTCACATTCAGACAACCAAATCAAAACTTGTTATTCTGTTGTCCTGCAGCTGTGGCAGAGGTATAGCTCAAAAGGTAAAAACTTGAAAAGCAAAAACCCTTCAAGCAGCTGCCGACAAAGAAAAGTTCAAACCCAGAACTACAGTGACACTGATCCACCTGCATTACCATTATACAGGAGTGAATATTTGACAAGACCCGAATTTTGTAGCCATTAAAATTGCAACAGCATGGTTTCAAACAAATGAAGTAAGCCTTAAAGTTGTAATGTCGAATGTTCAGCCGTTTTTCAAAGCACTTTCTAAAAGCATGTGTTTACCCTAAATACTTTGTGCCTTGTTGAAATAGGATTTTTTCACATTTTGCCATTTTACAACCAGAAAACTTGAGTGCGTATGTTTAGGCGCCCAAACAATGTCACAGTGGGATTCTGTGGGACACACCAAGACAAATGCGCACATAATGGTGTTAACAACACGTTTTACAACTAATAAATGCTTCTTGCATTTTTAAACCTCTTTCTTCAAGCACGCCTCTCCAAATTATTACACCAGACTGACAGCACATCTAGCTTCAATCCAATTGCATCCATTTCAGTTAAAGGGGCCATGACAACAAATTTCATTTTTCTGTGGTTTTGGGGGTATAAGATGATCTGTTGTGAGCTGATGAGGCCGTGTGAATGTCAGGAGCGGTAACCAAAGGACCAGCTCAGGGGCGGTCTGCTTTGTTTCTCTGCTCAAAAACGGTCAGATCAGAAAACAGTTCATCTTTCTACGTTGGTTGTCTTTCTACACAAGTCATATTGTCCAATTAGAGCACGTTCAGAGCATGCTCAGTATGAGGGATTGCTGCAAAGCCATCAACAATGCAGACGACTGTCCCTGTGGCTCTACGCTTCTTCAGGAGGAGTGAATGCTGCTTGAAGAGACTTGATGCAACCTGCTAGGTTTCCTTAGAGAGGAAACTTTTTGACCAATCTGTATAATCTGATTGAATTTGACTTTGGAAAGTGCCTTGAGATGACATGTTTCATGAATTGGCGCTATAGAAATAAAACTGAATTGAATTGAATTAATGTTTCTATTATCTATGACAGGCTTTCTAAAAGGCCAAACTCTGGTTTGGATCTGAACTGCACTTCAATCTGGACCCAGGACAGGGTGTGGAAAATACAGGCTGAATCGCAACATTTGTCATGTTAGACATGTAATATCATAGAATTTGTGCATTTTACATAGATTTTTTAACATCAAAGTGTCATAGAAGTGTACCCTTGAATGCACTTTATAACTTTTGTGAGCCTGCTGCATCTCACAAAAGCCTTTTCTGATGCAGAATTCCTAAACTTGAAGTTCGCATTGACCAACAACAGGTGTGTCGGCGCACGCCACGTTTCCCTGTTAGCGCTGGGCTTTCTCTTCACAACTGCTTCCACAATAAAACATCCAGAGAAACAATTCCAGTTCGGGCGTAGCTAAAAGTGGGACCCAGGCACGGCGTAAAGGTAGAGAAGACATCACAGATTAACTTGTGCTTCACTTGTGAGTCCCTGTAAATATTTATTTTAATTACTCTGGGCAACCGCCCATAAAAGAACCCACCACTGAATTCACCCGTGGGTAATTTCAGCTCACTATAGATACAGCAGTCCACCAATAGCTAAGAGGCTGGCAAGGAGAGCAATAATTACAGAAGCAGCCCTGGAGGAGCTGCAGTGTTTCACAGCTCAGGTGGGAGAACAGGACTGGACAGCGTCGGGAAAAGTATGAATCTCCAAAATAACTTATCCTTTTTCTCACACTTTACAGTAATCTATGACTGGAAATCCGAATAAATCGCGTTAAGATTTGCAGTTGTATTCTGTCATAAAAAAAAAAAGCTCGAGCAGTGTTTGAAAAGTTCAATACTTTCTAAATGGCTTCCACATGAATGTCAAAGCACCTTTAAAACAATGATTTTTATAAAAAAAAGCATCTTGCACTATACATTACTCACACACCAGCGTTGTAGCTTAGTTGTCAGGTAGGTTATTTGCAACCACATGATCCGTAAAAGAAATAATTGTGAAACTGATTCATAACGGAAAATAAAATACAACCACTTCCTCCTCATTTACAACTCAGTCGGAGATTTTATCCGAGCAAGCCGCATCTTGTTTCCACCATAAATTGAGTTTTTTTCCCCCTTTTCTTCAGAGGATTTCATGAGTGTTAGGAGGCCTCTCCTTTCTTTTCAGTAGGGAGGCCAGGCAGCTTGTGATAACCTTGCCCTGTCATTGCGTTCTTAGAACAAATCTGCTCTTATCAGGATCTTGTAGCAGGCAGCAAATGCAATTTCCCAGCTCCCCTGGCAGGTGGCCGCCTCAAATCCTCTAAGGGCAATCTGCCTGTGTGATCTGACGTCTTTAAGAGGGACTTGAACCGGGGCGGCATTAGCCCATCAGACCACCAGCTCTACCTCTGAAAAAGTGTCAGCTCGCGCACTCTCTCTTTCGTTTTCCCTCTGATTGCCTTTTCTCTCTCTCTCTCTCTCTCTCTCTCTCTCTCTCTCTCTCTCTCTCTCTCAACCTTTCTGTGCATTAGAATCTGCCTCTATTTTCCTCTCTTACTGTCTCTCTTTCTCTGTTGTGCTACTTTTCAATCCGCAGATCACACAGGCATGCATTAGCGACTCCTCTCGTCCATCCAGCCCGTTTTCCCTCTTCTTTCGCTCTACAAGCCCCATCCATCCCCATTACAGCACATCTCTTCAGGCGGGGTTACTATGGATGTGGGTGTGAATGTGTGTGGCAACTTTCAAAAGGATGTCTGTGCAAGCAAAACAATAAATAAAAAAATAAAAACGACATAATGTGGCAACAACAGCAGGAGTTTCAATTTAAATGAAATAGAATAGATGTATGCATCTTCTCAGGATAAACACCCAGACTTGGTTTAAAATGGATGTGAGATGGTGACAAAGTATCACATTATATATTATATACAACTTTAAATAATATAAAAATTGTTTGAAAATGTATGAAATATATAAATTATGTAAAAATAAAGTTGATGAATTAGAATATGCATTTTCAAAAAGCTTGCCCATCAGGTTAAAGGACCTTTTGAGAAATAAAAACTAATTTAAATGAGTATTGAACATACTTTTCATCCAGCCCCCATTTCTGCATGAAAATCTTAGCTTTTTTTATTAGTCTGATCAAATATTCAAATCTTAAATGCTTTGTTTTAATTAGCTGGAGGTGGGGGGGGGGTCATATTTAACAGAAATATAGGATTTAAAACCTCAATGTGATGATTTATGTTAGACCACACTAACAACTTGGAACATGATTTAAAAAATGTTCATGCTTTCTGCAAATAATTTTTTAAAGGTCATATTTCATTATTTCTACAACTTTGTCTGTTTAATTTTATTCAGGCTTGTAGCTCACAATATATACGTTGATTTTCATGGCTGAAATCTGGTGTTCTTGAGTCATACCAAAGAGGTGTGACTCGAGTCACCAGTGTATCTATCAAAACGTTTCTATCAGCCTTCCTACAGTTAGTGTTCTCAAAATGACATCTCTTTTAGATAATGTTGTTTAAGCTAATTCTAGACATGTGGTGGATGGGAAGTGAAACTAAAATTTTGAAATGCAACAACATAACAGTAAATTATTTTCATTTATTTTGGCTCAGACACTGAGGGGAAAATAACTAGCTGCAGGTGAAAGAAGTACATTTGGGGAGAGCTGTAATTTATTTACTCCTTTATTAATCCAAGTCATGCATATCAGAAGCATAAAAAAGTAAATCCTAAACAAAATGTGCTTTATCATCTTATAAACGTAATGCTCAGAGCACTCTTTGGTCTGGCTGCTTGCTCAGAAAACTCAAACTATCTCTAGGAGCTGAGATTGAACTGTCCCACATCTTTAGATCGTTGTTTTCCATTAATACCAGGAATGCAATTTTTCTTAACCCTGGGGCAAAAAGGATTTCCAACAGAGACATTGCTTTTGGTGGGTCGGTCAAATCTGTGTTTATTCGGCTTTATGTATTTTATAATATACCATGAAAAACATAGTGATATTTTCACGGATAAAAAGGTTTCCTTTCCTGCACTGATCCCCTTTGCACCAAAAGCGCTCACTTTATCCTTAATTTGTGTTGCCAACAAGCAGCTACGTGTCCACATGGCAACAGGTTCGCTCTGTTTATAGTATCAGACAGTGACAGGCTTCCAGATGCTGCATTGTTCATATAGAGAAGCGCATATTCAGTGTCATTCAATACAGTGTTTTTGTTAACCACAAAATTTTTTACACTAAAACGTTTTCAGCTTTGAAAAGCAATGGAAAGGCTGAATGATTTATGTTTTATATACATTCAATGATGATTTGGCCTTCAGCAATTTAGTCTGCATGAGGAAAAAAAGATAAACAAAAGAACATTTAGAAAGACACATTTATGACATTTATTATCTTGGCAAATAAACTGAAACCATTGATTAAAAATGATCTGAAGTACTCTGATGAATCAGATGATCCGATCGACAGCTGCCAAGGGCGCTTTATCGCTTTAAATTCAGTTCTGTATGTACAAACCCCTAACTTCTCTGTGAAATGCTGCATGTGGAAAAAACAACTGATTTCTACAGGAACCAAGTCAAACTCATCATCTCTCAGCTCTCTGGTCCTGGCAATAGCATCTCTGCTGGAGTCTGACAGCAACCAGATGAAAGCTGGTGTGTTTGAGAGTCGCATAACCCTCAGAGAAATCATGCGGCGCTATTGATGAGATGCCTGCTTCAATACTTTACTCCCTTGGTGGTAATGTGCAGTAATATCTTGATGGAAAAACTGAAAAATAAAAGAAAATGTTTTATACAAGAGTTTCAGGCCATTTCTGAAACATGTTTGGACTTTGAATCGCAGCTTCTTGTAAGTTGCAAATAAGCTGCCGAGCTTCTGGTACGGATAGCTATGCCTGGTTGGCGAACGTCTGGTTTAAAGTGTTGTTTCAGCCGCAGTGCTGACAGAATTCAAACCACCCGTTGTTTATCAAGCTGGTTATTGGGAAACTGATCATTTCTTAAAAAATGCGGGCGATCAAGTCAGCTTGACGACACATATTGCCAACTAATGCTGACAGATTGCGAGTTACTTTAGGATCTTGTGTGCATTGGTGGGTAGAAATTAGTTACTTTTACTTGAGTCACTTTTTGAACATAAATAGACTTTAAGGAGCAGTTTTGCTGCAGTGTACTTTTTGCTTGAGTAATATTAATACAAATATCGCTACTCTTACTTGAGTCAAATTTCTGGCTGCTTTACCCCCCGTGAGAAACTTCATTGAATAAAGAACAGACTTGTTTTAACCTAAAACACAAAAGAGAGACACACCTACAGCTTATGTTAGTAAGACTTTTTGTTTGAACACAAACTTTTTTTTGTTTTAATATTATTTTCCATCTGATGAGCTCATTGAACCATTTGGAGGTCAAGTGAACATACAGTAAACAGTACTGCCACTGGAAATACTTTGCACTATTCTAACATACTGTATATACACAAAATACTGTAAGTATTGGTTTCATAAGTTTTATGTTGAAAAAAAAATTTCTTCTGTCTGAATTTGTTGCTGTGTAATTCCAAAAAAAGTAAAAAACAAAGCAACTGGACTTATTTTCCGTAGTTTGAAGACGTTTCGCTTCCTATCCAGGAAGCTTTCTCAATTCCAAAAGTCTGGAGTAATGTGGAGCATCAACCTTTATACTACTGCCCAACAAAGGCCTTGTAATGGCTTAGATAACATGCAAATTTAACAGAAACAGGTCCACCCCCTTAGTAATGGGTAGTCGTTAAAGTCATTAAGCCAGCAGATTGAACCGAAACTACGACACCTTTGTCAAAATCTATTTAAAAGAAGTGGAAGCTTTCACAACTCGGTGGACAACAACATCAAGTTTACCAGAGAGGATGCCAACGACAACAAGCTACCTTTTCTCGACTGTTTGGTGAACATGGAAGGAGATGGAAACCTCAACATTGAAGTATATGGGAAACCCACTCACACAGACCAATATCTTCTTTTTGACTCACACCACCCACAGGAGCACAAACTTTCGGTCATTAGAACCTTACAACACCGGGCCGAGCATGTCCCAACTAAGACAGAAGGGAAGCACAAGGAACAGAAACGCATCAAAGATGCCCTCCAAACCTGTGGGTACCCTAACTGGGCTTTTGTCAAATCAGCAAGAAAATCCAAAAGACCCGCTGCAGAACATAATGGTGAGAAGAATAAACGCAAAAACATTGTCATCCCATATGTTGCTGGAGTCTCTGAAAAATTTAAGAGGATTTTCTCCAAACACAAAATCCCAGTACATTTCAAACCAAACAGGATCCTCAGACAGAGGCTGGTGCGTCCCAAGGACAAAACCCCCAAGGTAGCGCCGTTTGGCTATATTTTAATACCGTAAATGAAATCAGGCTGTATGTTTTGTAAAAAGCCGGTTAAATTCAGTGGAAACACAACAAAGAGAACATCCAGGTAGATCAGTGGTCATCTTCAGCAGCAGTTCAAGTTAACTTTCAAAGTAGATATTATCTATCATATGTTACTGGAGCCTGCACAGAAAATGTAATTAAGACATTGAAAGAACCCAGTACATACTGTATATCCTATTAAAAAGTGTTATTTAAGATAAGATAACATTAGCTAATCCTTTATTTATCCCACGACGGGGAAATTTATAGGATTAAAGCAACAGGCAGATGCACACAACACAGACAAAATTACATAACGATTGAAAGATATAAGAGGTGGATTAGGAAAAAAACACTGAACATAACATTATTATTATTATAATTATTTAATTGTAATAATAAAATAAAAATCACAAAACCCGAAAGGTCAAAGGTTTCATGATACATCAAGCTTAAATGTCAAAAGTATCGGTATCGTATCGATATCGCCGATACTCACCCTGTATTTACTTCGGATCGGATCGATTAAAAATTCCCGGTATCGCACATCTCTAGCAGGGAGTTGGGGGGGGGACCCAGCGTGTGTTTGAGGAGGAGACAGAAAGAGCCATCCCTAGCGGTAACAGAGACAGTGCAGGTGGAGAGGCTTACTGCCCGATTGGATAGTCTGAGCATAGTCGCTCAGAGATGGATCACAGCGTTAATTTCAATGATCTCGCGTTATGGCCAACAAAACTGACTGATTTTGATCGAATGAATGTTGTGCGTTTAATGGCAAAAAGGAAGCCTTTCTCAGAGATTCAGAGGGCAGAGAATTCCCAAAGTATCAAACATATTCTACCTCCTGCAATGGAAGGGAAATAAATGTTAGGGACTGGCTAATATACAGCAGGTCAAAAAAGGCCATATTATGGCCGCAGTGCTTGCTGTTCTCTTATGAAGAAAATATCAACTAGTGCACTAAATTCAATAGATGGGTTGAAAATATCCAGTATAAGTATACAGTTAAGTTGACTTTTTTTTTGGTGTGTGTGTGTGTGTGTGTGTGTGTGTGTGGTGTGGTGGCGGCAGGTGTAGAGGGGGGGCCCAAAAAGATTGCGATGTCCCGGGCCCTAGCAAAGCTGTCAGCTGGCCTGCCGGACGGTACCAGCTTACTTTCAACGCTGGTTAAGACAAACAATTATTTATAACTCTGATCGCTCTTCCTGTTCCTACATGACCTGCAGCAGGAATTACTGATGGCCACAAGCTGTGAAAGAAGCTGAAACAGCTCCGCAGAAGGCGGGGTTTAGACTGAGCTGTGTTGCATGTGTGAAGTCAGTGAAATGCGTGCGTCACACGGTCAATGCGTGAAAGTTGAGAGCTCTGCTTATTACCACTCGGTGTTTAATTGCAGGAGATAGCAGGATGTCATTATAGTATTCCAAGGTTGAAATAAAATGAAATCAAGTCTATGTTCTCCACGTTTCTTGAATGTATGCTACACCACCGCAAAGGAGCTCCCTCGCAAATAACTTGTGGCCACAACTTATCTATCTCGTTCCCATGCATTAGTAATGCATGGCCACGACTTAACATCTTGTAAACTTTTTTTTCAGTCCATGTCACCAGACAGGCTCCGTAATTTCATGTTCAATGGACCCAAAAACGAGAAGGCAAAAGAGAAAGAAAGGAAGAGAAACAGATGAGAAAGAAATGTTAAAACGGAGAGAAAGTGAAAGAAAAGGAGGAGAGGAAAAGCAGAGAGCAATATAACATCCTTGGAGTCTGCTTCTACACCTGCAAAGAGAGATATTAAAAGAACAGCAAAACCAGCCAATAGAGTATCACAGGTAAAAACAACCAATCCCTTGATACCATCACTGAAAAATATGCAGTATTGTTTAACACAAGATGTATAAAGTGACAGCTAGAGCTTATTATAGGGTTTATCTGAATAGAAGTGAATCTGTAAGCACCTGAATTCAAGCACCTGTAGGTATTTGTGAGAGTACACTTGTATATGTAAGGTTTATACATAAGAAATATGCTCAATGGTGGTTGTTAGGTTATTTTAGTCTTCAAAGGGACCTGGTCATGTACTATGACTTTACGAAGTTCTACGCCTGTAGCTCAATCGGGTTGCATACAAAGGTTTTCCGAATAAATTGTCGTGCACTGTTGGCTTATTATATTTTATTTCTGTGTTTTACATTTTACTGTTGACCATGTGACCAGAAGTACAATGTTGCTCATGAGTAAACAAGGAGAAGCTATGGGGTGCGAAAAGAAAGGCCCCACACCAAAATCTCCCCTCTGCAACAAACTTCACACTTAACAATATGCAACTACCAAACCCAGACCCATCCACTGGATTTCCAGACAGAGAGGCACGATTTGTCACTACAGGGAACATGACTTCATTGCGCTAAAGGCCTTTGGCAGCGTCCTTTATGCCACTGCATCGGTTGCTTTGCATTGCCCTTGGCAACATAAAGCTTGGATGCAGCTGCTTGACTGTGAAAACCCATTTTATAAAGTGTTCTATGCATTGATCTTGAGCTAATCCGAGCTCCCGGTCTAATGGCACCCATACTTTGCGAGGATGACCTAATACTGTTTGCAGTGTTTAGCCTACAGACAGAGCTATGTAAAGATGTAGGTCATTGGTTACAAAACCTAGCAAGTCAGTAGATGCTTCCAGTCTGGTTTGTGCTGACAAAGTTTGGCAACAAAGGAGAAAAAAACAGCAGAACTGAGATTCTTCATATGCATAAAAAAATGTCGGATTTGAAAAAATAGTATACTGAACATGAAAAGTATAATTAAAAAAACGTGTTTTCAGAAATTCCTGGTTTCCATTTATTTAAATGTTTTGCTGAGATTACATTTTTGATAGCTTGTAGTTCCTAAACATAGCAGACATGGGACAGTCTAGCTATTCAATTTAAATTGTTTCTGTTACAACTCAAAATAACTTCAAATACCCTTTTCATTTGTAGACAACGACACAAAGAAATCACAATAAAAACTCAACTAAAAACACAAACAGTAAGTGATGCACCAACCTGCCGGATTTTCCTGGACTTGACTGGGTCTGATCAGCCATCACATACTCAAAAACTAAGGACTTTGAACATCTCAAGTCTACAAATGGATCAAACAACCACATGAATTTTAATGTCCTTTTTGGGTTGGGAAAGTTGGAGGCATAAGCTTTGATGGATAATTGGGGATAATATTGCACTCCCGTTATTTTCTGATTGAATCCAAAACCACTTCTGTCGAAATAGATGCAGCATTTTTTTTTTCTTCTTAATGTGTTTTAGTTTTTAGAATAGTAATAATAAAAAATCAGCAACAGACCTCAAAGAAAGCCAGAAATTTGTACTGTCAAAGAAAAACCTGATAGGTGCATCTCTAATAATAATAATAATTATTATTATAATTATAATAATAATGTCGGTAAAAGAGCTCTTTTTAAGCTGTAGTGTCTTATTTTAGGAGCTGATATTTGCAAATTCTTCAGACAATATAATCAAGGAGTAAATTCAGTTTCAACATGTCACTTGAACAGCATCAAATTTGCAAGCATGCAGGTTAAAAACACACAGCTCAGGAATATGAATAACCCAAAAATAAAACTGAAGCTCTCATCCAAGTACAACACACACACACACACATATATTTTATGATAACATACTTAAACACACACGCAAAGCCACTTTAATTAGATTCTATTGGATTTTATTAAATCTTTCTTGAGCTTTCACTTCACAGCGGCATCCATCAGAGGATTATTATTTATCTTGCTGTCAAGAACTGGCAGCCCGTGGAATCCCACTGAGACTGAGAGGAACAGTTGTGTCTCTGTGATTATCAGCGTTTAGAAGCACTCCTGTGTTCAGATGCTACACTAGGTAAAGTCCTGGTTAGGGCATAAGCCAGAAAAGAGTTTCGAATCACAGAAAAGCTTAAAACAATAGGATTTAATACAAATTAAATATTTTCTCATTAAAAGAATATATTTAAACTATCTGATTTCATCCATTTACCTTTCATCACCTGCTAATTTTATATGCAACTAATACAAACATAAAATGAAATCCACTGGCAATGTTATTGTAAAGCAATGTTGATCTAAATAAATGTACAGAATAAACTCTGTTACACCAACTAATGTCTTATTAAATATGGTGTACTCTTTTTGGTTTGGTTTTTGTTGTTTTGTATGTTTTTATGCTAAAATGAGCAGTAAAACCAAAACAGCACTCATCCACTAGGAGCTAGCACATTGACAGGACCTTTTGGGTCTTTTTCTTTAACCATTGTGATGTACCAGGTGCATTTTGTGGCATTCAGGTTTTGCTGTTTGCTCGAGGTTTTTTGTTCAATAAATACAATTAAAATTTGCCAAACGATAATTAAATACATAAATAGTTTATCTTCAACATGCCCCTATGTTATCCAATGCATCTAGCCCTTTTCTGGACTCGTGCAGCATAAACCATGACCAGATCCTGTAGATGGCATCCCACAATCCCATGCGCTGTCCTCACCACCCGTGCTATGTCCTTCCTCTCCTGAACTGTGCAGCTCCCATACCTCACAGTAATGCTGAGACATAAAATACTTTCTATTGTAGCAATGTAAACGTTTTTTAGCAGCTTAGTGGAAAGTCCTGTACGTTTCAGCTTTCTGAGGAAGATGAGCCGTTTTTGGGCCTTCTTCACCAGGTGGGAGGTGTTTACAGTCCAGGAGAGGTCGGAGGAGATGTGAATGCCCAAGAACCTAATGCTGTCCAAACGCTCTTCCACCTCCACCTGTATGCAGAGAGGAGCGTGTTCAGTCCTCCTGGACCTCCTCTAGTCTATTATAATCTCCTTGGTCTTACTGGTGTTCAGGATCAGGTTGTTCCTGAAGCACCACTGTGTGAGACTGCTGACCTCATTCCTGTAGTGGGACTCATCGTTGTTGGAGATGAGACCCACTGCAGTGGCGTCGTCCGCAAACTTCACCACTGTGTTTGCGAGGTGGACAGCAAAACAGTCCTGGGTGAAAAGGGTGAAGAGGGCTGGGCTGAGGACACAGCCCTGAACACTGTTCCAGTGTTGAGGATCATTAGGGCAGATGTGCGTTTCCCTATCCTCAACACCTGGGGCCTGTTGGTGAGGAAGTCATTGATCCAGGAGCAGAGTAGTGGAGATAATCCTTTATGTGCTGCAGGTGGATCCTCGCAAAGCACTTCATGATGACGGGGGTTAGAGCCATGGGACGGTAGTCGTTAAAGCTGGTTGTTTTCTTGGGACAGGCAGGGACCATTGATAGCTGCAGGGCGAGGTTGAAGACATCCAAACACACCCCTGCTAGCTGGTCAGCATATGACTTTAGCAACCGACCTTACACCATGTCTGGTCCTGCAGACTTGTTGATGCTGACCCCCTTTAAGGAGAAGGTCACTTTGTGCAGCTGCAGGACGAGGGGTTGGTGCTGCACCTTTGGATGGGGAAGATGTTGAGGCTCCCTGCTGCTTGGAGAGTCGAAGCGTGCAAAGAAGCTTTGTATCGCTACTGATGTTGGATAACAGTTGGCTGGACGATATAGGGAAAAAAAAACATATCGATAAAATAGAAATCATATCAATTGATATCGATAATTATCAATAAATTCAAAACATATATTTTAAATGCAGCCCTGGCCATTTTATCCTGTTGCTTAGTGACTTATTTTTAGATAAAGCACACACAAACACTGAATTCAAACTAAACCCTTTATTGAACCAACTTTTTACCAAAACTGTAAGTTTAAAAAATGAAAAGAAGAAGGGTTGCTCTCTGCACTCTTTGAAGCGTTCCTGGGTGTGCGTTGTGGTTGGTTGGGAGGATGTAGTGACTGTAATATTGACCTACATGATTGGCTAGAATGCATAAAGAGAGAAAACTGTTCTATTGAACTTTTTATTGACCCTTTTTTTATCATCAATATACGTCTATCGATCGATATATATTGTTATTAAATTATCGTCCAGCCCTAATAATAGTGTTAGTAAGCATGCTGGCCTTTAAAGGGTTAAAATACTCAAAACATCATTAATATTTCATACTTAGGTATATTTGAGCCAAGAATGACACCTAGGAAGTGGAAAAAATGTTAGTTGAAATTTTTTTGTCTGTTTTTAACTTTATTTTACCAGGTAGGTTACGACTGAATGTGTTTTTAATCTGCCAATGCAAAATATTATAGCTTATAATAACAATGAAAAAAAGTTTTAAAAAAATCTTATCTTGTGTTTTCATTTGATGCGAGTGGAAAATCATTATTATATAACGGGGAAAAAAAGTGTGCAGGCTTCTCCAAGGCTAATTAGGAAAATTATTACTTTATTAATTAGCAGCCAGAATTTAAGATATGCAAAGAAACTGGAAGCAGAACCCTCCTGCCCATGTGCTACTATAGAAGTTCTAAAGAATTTCAGCAATGATTCACAAACAGCCTCTGTGCACCATTTAAGAGCACACTGTAAAAAGGTGGGGATACACTCAGCATCAAGCGTTAGATCAGATCCAGCAACGGGGGCATGCAGCATACACCCACTGTGAATGATTTAAACAGGCTTGTTTTGGATTCTCAGACCAAAATGTTCCCAGAAATAATGAATAAAGTCAGCAAACTGAACTGCAGGCTGTGCATTAATCAGCAGTTCATCTGGAGTCGTTTGTTTCTAAATTGCACATTGACGTTGGTTAGAGTTCATGACGTAATAAACTGAGATTAACACCTTTGATTCACGGAGGCGCCTTCCCCAACGGGAAAATGCTTTTTTCTCGGTTTGAGAAGAAGTTTTTTCCTTGTCATCATTTCCACTCGGGTTAAACGCTGGCAGCAGAGGCAGAGATTAGCCGCCTTACTTGTTGCTCACTAGTTTCAAACACTGCTAACTGGGTGAGGTTGTTATTTGGTTGGCTGGCCGCATGCATCCCAAGGATCTTTTCTTGTTACAGCAGGTTAGCATGTCCAAATTACTACATTGTGTTTTACATTACGCTCCAAAGCACAAAAAAGCTCCAGAAATTATTAAAAATAGGACCAACATATCATGTGTCAGTTGCATTTCACATTTATGTATTCATTTGAATAACCGTGCCTTACACGACCAAATGAAAATCCAGTTTGCATCAACTCAACAGGTACCACATACAAACTTTATATTAACGTTTATTTAAACAGTCTCATAAATCTAAAATAGCTGCTCAGTCATTGATAGCCAGAGGCCCAATGGGGGCTGCAGAAGTTAATAAAATGCCCTTTAACGCTCTAAATTTTTCCATCACAAGCCTTTTAAACCAATTAGAGAAATCTTCAACAAAAATGGTCTCATTGACTTCTATTCATAAAGCTTTTTAATACTGTTGTTGCAATTTTCCCTTTTTTTATGCCAAGGGATTGAAATTCCTTTTAAAATTACATTTAATATCATGTACTGCAGCAATTTGCGTCATTTTTTAGTTAAAAAACTTGCAAGAAATAAAAGACTAAATACTGAAACTGCGTAATTTGGGAAATACCAGAATATTTTTTACAATTTCTTTTTATTTTTTACAAATTTATGAAAGGAAATGGGGGGATACTGTATAAATACAGGGCAATCTTAAAATAAGTTTTGTGTTATATGAACTCAAATGGACAACTTTGGTCAGAAAAATAAAGATTTACCAAAATTAGTGTTGAAAACAAATTCTAAACCTCGAAAAATTCAATTTGTATACATGGAATGGATAAAACAAAAATAAATGGTATGATTTCAACAAAAGACATAATGCTAAACCTAAGAGTTTAAAATTCACAAATGTTTATTATGATGAGGACCAGGGTTCTTTTGTTAAAATGGAAAAAAATAAATATGCTGTGATACGTAATATTGCCATGGCAACTTTTAAAACAAGCTACGTTTGGTGTCCAATTGGTGATTTTGCAGCAACAGAAATTGAGGTGAAGCAAAACAAAAACCAAAACAAAACAAAAATTAAGGAATCAGTAACGGTTAAAAGATAAATTATGGTATCACACATGGCGTTTTGAAATCTGATTTCCCCACCGCAGTCCTCAGGATGTATCTGCTCCAGCACAACTGGTTCCAATGATTGCATCACCTCCTCTGAATGCTCCAACTGTTGCAGAAACCTGTTGGTGACCCATTCGTTTAAAGGTGCGTTCACATCGGCGCCACCATGTCGCCACTTTTGCCCGCTGTCGCTCGCCTGACATCATCGCCGGCCGTGTGCACAGCAGGTCAGAGCAACTGCACAGCGGGCGACAGGCCAGAAATGCAGCAGTATGTTGGCACTATCTAGTGACGCTTTCATTTACCTGCCACTCCAGTCTCCTCGGTCACTGTTCTCCAGGCTTAAGATGTACGCAGCAGCAGGAAACCGCCAACATTACAGAGAGCGGGCCCTGGGGACCAGGGCAGGGGGACCTAGTGTGATCTAATGTAACCAAAGACTTTCAGAGAGAAAACCTTAAAGAAGTACACTCAAGACTACTCCAGATCATGTCCTAGAGAACTTCTATTCTGTAACTTTTAGATGCATCCCAGCTCCAACACACATGACCTTGAATTCCCTCATCAGCATCCCGCTCAGCTCTGCAGAGGCCCGGTAACGAGCCATTCATGTGATTCAGGTGTGTTGGAGAAAGGACGCACCTAAAATTTGCAGAATAGCAGCTCTGGATGACTGGACTCGGGCATCCCTGCTCCACCTGTTGTTCTTTAGTGGAAAAATGTTTCATTAACAGCGCAGCTCAAAGGTAGACGTCTGTTTTCTTGTTTTCAACCATTCAATTAAATTCAATTCAATTCAATTGTATTTATATAGCGCCAATTCATGAAACATGTCATCTCAAGGCACTTTACAAATTCAATCATATTATACAGATTGGTCAAAAATTTCCTATATAAGGGAACCAGTTGATTGCATCAAAGTCCCGACAAGCAGCATTCACTCCTGGAGAAGCGTAGAGCTACAGGGAGAGTCGTCTGCATTGTCCATGGCTTTGCAGCAATCCCTCATACTGAGCAAGCATGAAGCGACAGCGGAAAGAAAAACTCCCCATTAGCAGGAAGGAAAAACATCCAGCAGAACCAGAACCAGGCTCAGTGTGAACGGTCATCTGCCTCGACCGACTGGGGATTACAGAAGACAGAGCAGAGACACAACAAGACAGACAAACAAGCACAGAAGCACACATTGATCCAGTAATCTGTTCTACATTAGATGGTAATAGCGGGTGAGCCGTCTTCTGTGGATGATGTCACAGTTAACAGAACGCCAGACCAGGTGTACCTACTATGAAGAAAAAAGAGAGAGAGCAAAAAAAAAAAGTTAAAAGCTGAAATGACAACAGTCATTTCAAAGCAATGCAAAACTGGAGAACAGTAGAACTCAGTAGAGTGAGAAAAATAGGCCCTGATGTCCTCCAGTAGCCTAAGCCTATAGCCGCATAACTATAGCCATGATGGACTGAACTGAGCTCCGTGAGATGTTCAAAGCTTAGGATATTGTTTTTAACCTAACTTTGCTTTAAACTTGACTAATGTGCTCTGAAAAAGACACTTCTAAATTCTTCAGAGGACAGCTGGATTTATACAGATTATGGACCCCATCCACAGCATTGTGGACTCCCCTCCAGTCTGTTGTGATGAAGAAAGACCTGAGCTAAAAGGCTGTGTACCGACCCCACCTTTGTTCTTGAGATATGAATCATGACCAAAAAAACAAGATCGAGGGCATCAGGAGCTAAAATGAGTTTACTCTATAGGGCGGCTGAGCTCAACCAGGAGATCATTGTGGGAGAACGCCTAGTTGAGCTGCTGCTTTGAACTAAAAAGACATTAGTTGAGGTTGTCTGGGTATCTGATCAGGACGCCTCCTGAGCGCCTTTCTTTTGAGGATTCCTGGACACAGAGGAGACCCCAGGAAAGACAGACCCAGAACTCACTTGAGGAACAATATATATCGTTTCAGGCCTGGAAACTCCTTGAGATGGCCGAGAATGATCTGGAGAGCAGGATGTCTCGGTCTACACACACTGCTATTATGAACACAGTTGTGTTCATAATAGCGTGTTTAAAAAGGTGAGTAAACCCTCAAAATTCTTCAAATAAATAGTTTTTTTAATTAAAACGAATGCATTGGGAACATGCCACATTGTATTTTAAAGCAAGAAAATTGGAAAAAGTAATTGAGTTTGATATTTTACAGAACAGCAAGAAATATAATGTTAAAAAAAATAGCAGCATTGACATATTTCTTTACAAACTCAAACATGTACCGTATAAACAAAGAAATGCTTGAAGATTCAACTTTCCTGAGAATCCTAAACTAATATTTAGCTGCATGGCCACGATTTCTGATAACTGCTTCACATCTGTGCTACATGGAGTCGACCAACTTCTGGCACCGATCGACAGGTATTGCAGCCCAGGACAACAATTCCTTTGCATTTCTTGGTTTTGCCTCATGAACAGCATATTTTACGTCAGCCCACAACTTGTCTATGGGATTACGGTCCAGGGATTGTGCTGGCCACTGCATTACTTCAATTCTGTTCGTCTGGAACCGTGATTTTGCTCGCATGCTGGTGTGTTTGGGGTCATTGTCTCTTTGAAACACCCGTTTCAAGGGTGTTTCCTCTTCAGCGTACGGCAACATGACTTCTTCCAGCATTCTGGTATACTCAAACTGATCCATAATCCCTGGTATGCGATAAATAGTACGAGAAACATCCCCATATCAGGATGCTCACGCCACCATGCTTCACTGCCTTGACTGTGTATTGTGGCTTGAGTTCAGCGTTTGCAGGACGTCTGACAAACTGTCTGTAGCCCTTAGACCCAAAAAGAACAACCTTACTCTCATCAGTCCACAAAATATTACGGCATTTCTTTTTAGGCCAGTTAAAGTGTTCTTTGGCAAATTGTAACCACTTCAGCGCATGTTTTTTTTTTAACAATGGGACTCTGCAGGGGCTTCTTTCGGTTAGCTTGGCTTCACATAGACATCCTCTGATTGTTACAGCACTCAACGGCAATCTTAGATCTTCTTTGATCCTCCCAGAGCTGATCATTGGTGGAGCCTTTGCCATTTTAGTTAGTCTCTGTTCCATACAAATAATCGTTTTTCTATTTCTTCCTCGCCTCTCTGGTTTTGGCTGCCATTTTAAAGCGTTTGATATCATTTTAGCTGAACAGCCTATCATTTTCTGCACTTCTTTATAGGTTTCCCCCTCTTGTATTGATTTCTTAATCAGAGAACGCTCTTCTTTTGAACAGTGTCTTGAACAAACCATTTTACAAATGAACAGCCAGCCCATGCAGCCTCGGTTTAACCTGAATCCGCCAGATGTATGTCGCTCCGCCTAGCTTCACTCACATACATCTGGGACATCGCCCATAGAGAGTGATTTCTCCAACCAATTTTATGGTCTGGCCAATCAGGACGCAGGACTGGAGTTTCATAGATGTGACGTAGTTTCATTAAAAGAACATCAGAGAACGGCTCTGAAGGCCTTTGTTGGTGGAAACCATGTTTTCGCCCTTCTCCCGACCGGATTAGGCAAGTTTTGTTTTCCGGGGCGCGTCCACAGCGGACGCGGACGCGCCCCGGAGCGGTTAGCGCGAACCGTATTAGGAGGCCTTTAGTCTTTAACGCGGTCGGCCCGGGATCGACTCCGACCCGCGGTGCTTTACCGCCTGTCTTCCCCCCTCTTCCTGTCAGCTCACTGTCAATAAAACGCGTGCCACTAGAGCCGCAAACACAAAAAAAAAAAGGTTTTTTTTCCTGCGTCGCTCTCATCAGCGTCACGGGTTGGCTTCGGTGTGAGTGGTTGAAATAGCACGTCGATAAAGATGACAGACAAGTGGCTTATCCAATCATATGCAAGAACTTTTGATAAGGCCCAGCCTTCAATAAAGGCAATTCCTATGGCGGTGTCCCAGATGTATGTGAGTTAAGCTAGGCGGAGCGAAATACATCTGGTGGAGTCAGGTTAGCCTCGGTTGCCTTGATCCTTAAATAAGGACAAACCTGTTTAACGCCTATTTTTTTAACATAATCAATGACCTCACTAATTGAGCACTGCTATTTTTTTTAACACGCCCCTTTCAGTAAATGATTCAGTTTCACAGAATCAGCAACATGCACGTCATGCCTGCTGGTTTGCTCTACCTTTACTGAACCTTCTGGAAACTTACTTGCAGTGTAGAAGTTGAAATTCTAACAAAAACAGTGAGTTATCTAGCTAGTGATGTGGGACTGCTATTATTTTGGCCACAGCTGTGAAGAAGAAGCTCTAACATTCTTTTTTATTCCGGCAGCTTTTATTAATATATAAAAAAAAACAGTACCAAAAAATACATTAAAACAAGAAATTGTCTCATTTGTCATTCAATAATTTATACTTCTCCACAACCGGTTTTCCACGAATGCAACTGAGGCTAGTCCTTCATGTTACTTTGTGATCGGAAATCATAAAATAACAGAGTCTGCTCTTTTGAGAGAAAATATAACTCAAAAACATTTAGAAACTGAAAAAAACTTTTTATTATTATTATTGAATGTCTAAATGTCCCACAGCACTACCATTTCTCAGCATTAAATAAAAGCCAGCTCCTCTGGGCTTTCCACCCCCTAATGTGGAGACTTCTGGGACCAGCACGAAACTTACAGAGGAAAAACAAAAGCTGAGTCACTTGCTTTATTCCTTTGGGACTACTTAAAGTTATTTTCAGCTATAAATTTCCTCAAACTGCTGGAACTCGCTGTTGAATTCCTGAGGGAACTATATAAGGTATTTGAAGCTATTTCAGCTATATCATGGGCTTTTACAGCAGATTTTCTACTGTGACTTTTCATAAATAACTGGGATGAGCGGCTGTGATTTAGAGCACGCAGAATGGGCGCTGTGAAATAAAGTATTTACCACCTGGTTTTTGTCTCCTGATTTGGTGTTTGTGTCACACCTAAATGTTTCAGATAACCTCACTAAATAGAAAAAGGACTTTTCAGATGTTTTTATTGAATAAGGGCAAAAATCGATCCAAGCCATCCTGGCCCTCTGTGCAAAAGTAATTACCCCCTGAACCCACTAACCGGCTGTGCCACCACTGGCAACAACAACTGTTTTCAGCCATTTGTGATAACTGGCAATGAATCCTTTATCCATCTTCTTTGGCCAACTCTTCTTTGCAGAATTGTTTTAATTCAGCCACATTGTTCAGGCCTGTTGAGGTCATGGTACTGCATCAATCAGATTTAAGTCCGGACTTTGATTACGCGACTTTTTGTTTCTTTAATTTGGACATTTAACACTTTTGATTAAATGTCCAAGAGACCGCTTTGGATCACTGCCCTATCGGCATAACACAAGTGAGCTTGACCTTAAAGGAGCAATAAGCTGAATTTGACCACTAGGTGCGCTGTTGAGCACTGTCTGTAGACCAAAACAAGATGTGTGGCAAGCCACGCCTCTCTCTACCACCTAAAAATATAAGCGCCAGATCAGTTATCCTTTTCAACATTTAAATTTTCCTTATCTGACAACTTTTGTTTGCCAAAGACAATTGTTTTTTGTGGTAATAATGGATCTTGATCATGTTCAGGTGAACACAGGCGGTGGTATTTTATGGACAGGGAGGGGCTAAACCCTGAGTGGCGGCTGTTCACACCCACGTGCGCCCGGCCCAGTTATTTAAACAAGAGACTGGAGAACAACGCAGAGAGACGACGTGTCATACCATAGTCCATCTAAAAAAAAAAAATGTTTGTTCTAAAATGATGAAATTTCGCTTATCGCTCCTTTAAAGCCCCAGTTTGTAAGATTTAAATACTGGCGCACCATCTAGTGACGTGCAAAATGAATTACAAACACCCTTACCATCAAGCGCATAATAACTACAATAGAAGCTGCGAAGAGTCATAAGTGTGACAATGTAAACATGTCCTCCATGTATTAGCTAATGCTAATAGCTAAGGTCATCATGTGAAATGTTTTTTGGCACTCTTGTTTTTTTTTTTTTCTAAAGTCGCTTGTAAATTCCCATGAGTCACTGTTTTTAGGCTCTTGTCTGAACGTGCAGTTGCTTGTGGTCTAAAATTAGCAACTATAAAGTGAGAGAGTAAAGAGTCCCGCTCACACTGCAACCCTAGGGACAAGAGTGAACCGGCTGATATCACGCTGCCCCTCCACGTACACACATACTCCCTGAGAGAGAGAGAGAGAGAGAGAGAGAGAGAGAGAGAGAGAGAGAGAGAGAGAGAGAGAGAGAGAGAGAGAGAGAGAGAGAGAGAGAGAGAGACGAGCAAACGAGCCGTCTCTGCCGGGAGGACAGAGTAGTTGTTGGATTACACTGTACTGTTTTTAAATTAACAGCAAAATTAACTAGCTGTCCAGCAGAAAGCCTGCAACCTCCGCATACGTTTTAAATCCCCGCTCCCTCACAACATAACGCCTCCCAGTGGGTGCACCGACACCTGTGTATTTATAAATACTAATTAGAAGTTATGAGACCGCTTTAATTTTTTTATATGACATTATTAGACTTTGCCAGAATATGTCTTTATAAACAAGATACTTAATTTTTGCTCAATAAAAGCCAAATGAGTCATTCATGATTAAATCAGTTCTGACAAGTCGTCCAAGTCCTGAAGCAGCAAAGCAGTCCCAGACCATCATACTACCACCACCATGCTTGAGTATTGATCTCATGTTCTTGTCTCAGATTTGTCTGTTTTACACCAGATGTAACAGGATGCACCTTCTGGAAAAAGAGGTAGACTTTTAACAACAAATATTTTCCCCATTATCAATATCTTTTTTTCCAAATGAGAGACACACCTGTGTTCTTTTTGGTCAACAATGTTTTTTGTCTTGAAACTCCTTCCTGGACGCCATCTTTGCCATCTGCTTCGTAGTCATTTTGGTTGGATGGACACTCCTGGGAAGGTCCACCTCTGTTGCATGTTCTTTCCATTTGTGAATAAATTGTCTCACTGCGATTAGCTGAACTCTTAAATCCCTAGAAATGGCTTTGTAATAAATCCCAGACTGACAGCCATTACAGACTGTGTTTCTCATCTTGAGATATGTATCAGAGCATGACATGTTGCTTATTGAGATCTCTTAGCCTACTTCATGTTGCCAGAGTGGTTCTATTTAATTCCTTTCTTGACAGGTCCAGCATTAACCTGGCTTGGAGTTGGTTTGTGAAATTTACCTGTCCAAAAAGATGTGCTTACTCAACGTTAATTAATGATTTAACGAGGGGGGGGGGGGGGTTGATTACATTTTTACATAGGGCCTGGCTGATTTAGATTGCCCTTTTTTCCCCTCAATACATGAATCATTGATTTCAAAACTGATTGCTGTATTTACTCAGGCTGTCTGTCTGATACTGAAAAATACTGTATATATTTAACATTTCAGTGTGGAAAAAAAGGCAAAAACATAAAATTAAAAATCTGGAAGGGGGCAAATACTTTTTACCGATGTGTCTAGCTCAAATTAGGCAACTTTTAACTGTCTGACTCTCCCCTGTTTTCTTAGCAGTGCCCAGATTTGACATTGACCGGCGCTCTTCTGGAAGCTCCGGCCTGCGGCGCAGTGCTGATAAACGGGATCTGCTTCTGAAAATGAACTGAATCCATCAACCCACTATTACCTAAGGTTAACTGCTGACGCATTACCCACCAGGGTCCCTTTTCTCTTTTGATCAATTCTCTCCACACAGACCTCCACACACACCCCTGTGGGCAGAACGGCACCACCAGCCAGAACTTTAACACACTTTAACGTCCACTCACACAAACAGCGAGTGAAGAAATGAAACGTCAGACCTAAAGGACAAAAGCAGAACCAGACGTAAAGCTGCCTTGGTTAGAAAACACGAGCCAGCCTCTCCTTTCATTTGCGTGCTGCTTGCCACCGGTCAGCAGGTACTTTATTTGGGCGTTGCCCTCCTGAATCCCTGTGTTTGCGTTCACCCGCCTCCCCCTTTCAATGAGAGCTTGTCAAAAGGTAGCAGATAAAGTGCTGATACGGCTGTAGCCGACACCGCCGAGAGACGGATACAGATGGAGAGACGGAGAGAGCGGGAGGAAGTGGATGGATGAATAGATGGTTAGACGAATGGATGGACCAGAGTGTGTGTATATATACGCAATTTGGCATGGCAACTTTAGATGAACCTATAATTTGTCAGAGAGCGAGTGGGTATGAAAGAAAGGGCAATATGGATGGGAAGTGGTGGATTTGCTGGCAGCAGTCTCTTAGTCAGCAGCGGCGCCACAAAACCTGATGAAAAATGCTGCTGTGACAGAGTGTGTGTGTGTGTGTGTGTGTGTGTGTGTGCGTGTTCATCAACAATCTGCCACGAATCGAATCCTGAACAGAGAGACAAGTCTGACACCTAGAGGGAGCTTTCATGCTGCATCTCAATGATGACTCAACATCTCATCAAACTTTTGTCCCATAATGTCATCGCTGGACGAAAGCATCAAATTCCTGACTTTATATCTACGCAGTTGGATTTTTTTAGTTTTTTTTAAGTTTCCAGTAAAAGTATTTGTACCCTTTGCAGTTTCACATTTTGTCACGTTGCATAGGCCAGCACTTATTTCAGTTTTTTTCTTATTGGGGTTTTCTCTTGTGGACCGACATACTGCAGTGCATGATCGCAATGTGGAAGAAGCAGGGTGGTCTGAAAACTGTTTCTCGGTTTGTACTCCAACCCCTTTGGTAAAAACTTTATAACCGAGTTTGTTTTTATGCATTTTGCTTTTTAAAAAAAAATAGAGTCAGATTGGACCGACAGCATCTGTGAACATCAGAATTCACAATGCCCAAAAGTCTTCAGCAAGGACCGTCTACTCCTGAGAAGTTCTCTACATAATCATTCTGCCACCAGCTCAGAGCTTGCTTAGCTCCTGGCAGCAGAAGATAAAGGTGCACCTGAAGCTTTTGCAAAGTTAAAAGACAACAAAGATGCCCCTCCTGCCCATGGAAAAGCTCAAGGTCATGTTGGATTTAGCTTGAAATAAATGACTGAAAGAGAAGAGTGGTGCAATTTTTCTTTTCTTCTGATGAATTCTGACATCTGGGACATCGACAGTAGATCATCCTGATCAGGTATGCGGCTGGTTGTCATCCAGGAGGGTGGGCCCAAAAAGTTCTCAGAGAGCGATTTCGTCTAAATATTCAGGCGCTGGCTTTAATTTGACAGTTATTAGACAGGAAATGGGAACTGTGCAGTAAACGGTGTGGGCTGGAGTCAAGCCCAGCGTAGCCTCAGAATGGTGCACCAGCTCTACTCTCTGATCCATGTGCCGCCCTGAACACTTCCGTTCTTTGAAAGATTTAGCCAGAGAAGCAGCTTTTATTGTATAAGTTGTAGACTAGGAGGGGGAGAGAGAGAGAGTAGGGGAACCCAGGACAGCTAATGTGAGGAATATTGGAAAACCTGTTCTATCCACTAACACCACATAACTTCTAAACTAGACACCCAGATAGATCCCCTCACTCTTTCTTGGTACTTATTTTTTTTAATGTAAGAACATCCTGTTTTAAAGGGAAGACGTATTTTTCAGCACTTTTGCAGAGAGGAATTTGACCTCCGTCTGAAGTTGTGCAAAGCTTACAAGCTCCAGAAACTAAACATGCACACTGGTGGTTAATTCAATTCAATTTTATATATATAGCTCCAATTCAAGAAACATGTCATCTTAAGGCACTTTCCAAAATCAAAATTCAATCAGATTATACAGATTGGGTCAGATTAGTCAAGAAAATGTCCTATCTAAGGGAATGTCCAGAGAGATGGTAGCTAGATTTACAGCATCCTGGCAATGGCTGCTCCCCCGGTGAACATTATAGTTTTCCTAAATTCAAAAGTTCAAAGTTCTCATTCATTTCAGCAGAATTTTGGATTTAAAATAAATGAATCAACATGAATTTATGCTACATATTTCAGACCTGAAGTAAAGAATGGATGACAGCCTGATTAGATGAAGGGCAAAAGGTGCGTTCACACCGAGCGCGTTTTTGGCGATCCATATGTGCAGGTGCAACACAGGAGCGATACGATGCAAAGCGAGGCAACAGACGCGTTTCTAGCTATGCGACGGCCGCGGTTTTAGCGATTACAGCGAAGCGACGGGTGCTGGAGTTGAAAAATCTGAGCTTTTGTGTCTTGTTTCGTCTCGACAACCAACCAGGAACTGGATGTGGCTGTGGTGTGGGGTGAAGGACTGCAGCGAAGATAAGGCTGTTTTCATTCAACATGGAAGACAAGCTGATAGTGGCGGTCTGCGGTCGGCCTGAGTTGTATGACTCAACCAATTATTACTACAGAGTCCAGAAAGGAGCAAGCCTGCAGAAAGTGAGTGAGGAGACTGGAGTGGCAGGTAAAACTTTAAAAAAGTCAAAAGCGTCACTAGAATGCGCCATTGTACTACTGTATTTCTGGCTTGTCGTCCACTGTGCGCATTACTGCCGATATATCAGGCGAGCGAAAGCACCCAAATGTGCCGACTTTGTCCCCGAAGACGCGTTCGGTGTGAACGCACCATGATAGGTGTATGGATGGATCTTTATGACCATGGAATAGGGAATCCAGTCTGGGAATGAATCTATACTTAAAAATGTTCCCTTTCCCAGACTGACGGGGAACACTGCTAGACCAAAACCTGATGCAAAATAAGATTAAACCCATCCCGACATCCAGATTTAATAAACTATCAGATTTGATTGTAAACATTCAAGACTTCCCCTATTAACTTCTATGCCATATGCAAATACTACTAGATCCATTATCCTGTGTCAAGAATTAAACAAGGGGAAAGAGCCTCTGTGGTTTTAAGCAGCTCTGACTCCATCTGAACAGACAAAATAATCCTGCACCGAGTTAATCCCTCATGCAGGAGAGGAAATATAGATGAATATGAGCTTTGCAGGGTGTTACAATAGTTTTAATGCCATTCAGCACGAGTCGTGTTTGAAATTAAACTCATGCCTTGCAAGAAGATCCTTAATATATTTGGACAACAAAAATGCTTTAATCCACTTTCAGGACGGTGTTTTTTTTTGTCTGAGTGCTGTCGATCGATCTCCCCGACTTCTTCCACTTTCTTAACAACGTCACTAACCGTCTGCATAAAGAGAGAAAAACGCTGGAAGAGCTTGAAGATGATGAAGCAAAGATTTAATCACGATCAAATACGGGCATCATGTTTTAATCAGGTGCGATCAAAGAGGTTTTCTGAACCACAAGAGAGCAAACCATCAAACAGGCTAACGAAGCGACGGAGCCTTAATGGCTATCAAAGACAACCCCACCACACAGCAGAGCTGGTGGAAAATTAAAGAGACGCTCAGGGCTGGCAGCTGTATCTGAAAACACTTTATTAGATGCGTTTTTATCTCATAAGCCTGTATGCTCAGCAGCAAAAGGCCTCACAGTGTAACACAGTTAATGCAAAGCACAAACACGCTAAAAACAAACAAAGCGTGAAAAACAAAAGCCCACAAACATGGTAAATCTGAACTTTGGCTGCTGTGTTCGTGTACAGGTAAAATTAATTTTCTGTTGTTGTTCGATTACGGCGGGGTTTTAAGGTTATGAAAATCAATGAAAACAGTTTCCTTGATTCCAAAATGGAGGATAAAATAAGTTTTGCAATGAACATTAAGCTGGAACTACTATAAACATGTTTTAGGACAGCAAATCTTCAACTTTTTTCCCCCTATTATTTACAGTTCGGCAAAAAATTTGCAATATATTTAACACTTCCATTAACACTCCATTAGGAAATATTTTGCTTCCAGAAAGGCATTTTTGTCTGAATAAATGTAACTGAAAGGCAACAGATAAATTTAGAAAATACATTCTTAAATAAATATACTGAAAAACAGCCTGGTCTTCCCTTTGTTTAAAAATTGACAATATATATACCATGACTTGAGAAGTTTGATACTTTCTTTGCATATAAAACATTACGTCTCAAAGATTTGACAAGTTCACAGGGCAGTTTAAACAGACAATTTAAAGGTATTTTTACTCTTTGTTGCATAAATTAAAGCTGGCGATTTGGTGAGCAAAAAAACTGAAATTATAAACCAGTCCAACTGATTTTGGGGTCTTTTTTAATCACATTAGTCACATTTCATAAAAACAAAAAATGCAGGGTCAGAAAGACTATTGCTGGGATCGTTCAGCCTCTCGGGTCCTTTTTTGCCCATATGTGTAGTAAATTTAAGTTGACATGTGGACAATTACAACTGAAATTTTAGAGTATTGTAGTGTATAACCTATTTTACGACATACTTCAACACAGCTTTGTAAAACATAAGCGGACATATCCTAAATTTCATTAGTTTCTTTCTAAATGTATAAATGTTTAATAGCACCAAGGCAAGTAGTAAGCTTAGAAAGCTTTTATTTAATGTTGTACCTCCTCCACTGTATTGCACATTTGCCTTGAAATCCTCTAAGTTTTATGATGCAAAGGTTTAAGTAAATAATGGTCCAGCACCACTTTTTTTAATCAAACGTGATACTATGGCATGTGCAGTTTAATATTTAAATGATGCGGGCGGCTATGGATTGTTCCATATTTGCTGAACATGTGCACCACTGCTACAAATGTTATGAGCCATTAATGCCGTAACTTATCATGCTACTCCATGCGGTTGCTCTGTCTGCACTGATGAAGTTTCACTCACCTCAGCATGCTAACCCCTCGAAGCGGCTAACATGATGAAGCAGTATTTTCTAACCAACTTTTCTGAGTTGGTTAGAGATCTTTGGAGGTACTTAGACTGCATGGGTAACTGAACAGTTATTAGGCAAGGAAAAAGAAAAAGGAGACAGGAAAGCCAACCAAAGGTAACCGACTGTGTTGACGCAAGAGCAGATTTTAAATTTTACATCCTTTATCTACATGCACAGATAATTTTGAAAAAGAAACACGTGGGAATCCTTTGAGCACCTAAAATATTTTGCCTAGGTACCAAGACGGGTTGCTTCACAAAATATGCATATTTATTTCAGCTTGGACACTGTAAAAATGGTTAAGCTAGGAAGGCTCAATCTTCTAAATAAGATACTTATAAATAGGACAAGTTTAAAAGTTTTCTGATTTTCCTATTGACAGAACTTTAGAAGAGGATCATTAGCTTTTGTTAATAACTACGCAAAAATGTTCCATTTAATGTCTTTAGCAATGATATTTTACGAGATATAAGGGTTTAATCTCAGAGTTGGATGTTGGATGCAGCAGAAATTTGGACAAATTGTGAGAACTGGTGGCTTTTGACCTTGTCTTACCTCAAAGGTAAGAGGTGGTATCTGCCAACAAAGCAGTTCAGGCTGTTTTCAGTAAAACCTCAATCTGCTGTTTGTACAGGGATTAGATTTTAATGAGATATTCAATGAACAAATAGAACCTGAGATTTTCACTTAAACGAGTCTAAAGTTAATTCATCAACCTCAACAAGATGAAAAAATCAAGATGGATTCCATGAGTAAATCTCTGTCAAAATCCTTTCCTGCTTTAGTGACATTTATATAAATTTCACCTCCAAATCACCTATTTCCTCCTCAGTAGAAAAACTAACAACTCATTCACCTTTTAAATAATGTAAATAAATTCTGAACACATTCAATATTTTGTAAATTTGACAACATGAGACATAATATGAAAAATTAATCCCAACAATAAAAAAAAAATATATATATTTCTTTGGCGAGTGGTTTCATGTAACATTTGGCTGTGTTGAATCTGGCATTACATTTTGTGAAAAAAAAAAAAAAAGACGACTGCAGTTTGTTTTTTGTCACTGTGGCAAGACGACAAAAAGCCTAAAGGTGGATGGCAAACCAGAATCAGGTTCATATTAAATAAAAGTACAAAAGTAGACAGTATTGTTCTGATACAACTCAAACCTGTGGTATTAAATATAGAAAACTTTACAAAAATACGAGATTAAACAAGTCTGACAAAAGTTTAAACGCATACAGCTCTGCTCAGATGTTTATATGCACTCATGAGCATGAATGACAGATTTTAGGGTTTTCTAAGTTATTTTTACATTACATTTATCAGGGTGTAACAACTTCAAAAGATTTCAAAAAACAACAACTGGGTGCACAAGTTTAAATTTATTTTTAAGTTTCTTTAATCACAGCTGGCTCAAATATGTCAATAAAGGGCCACTAGTATTTGTGCACCTAAGCTACATGGTTTAGTAGCCATTAAGGAATTTCTTGCATAATTCTTACAGGAACTTTGGCCCCGTTTTTTTTTTTTTTGAGTTAGTTTATATCCTGGACCTGACCCAACTTTTAACCATGGGATTGAGGCTATCTTCGGTGCTTTATCCAGTAAAAAAACAGTTTGGATGTGCATCGGATCTCAATGAACTGTTAGAACACCCTACAGTGTAAAGCTATCAACCACCTGACCTAAAGACGTCCATGTCTTTTGAAAGGAAAGTTGTTAGGAGCAACGCAGGTACTAGGGCTCCGGGATAAGAGATAAAAATTGAAACTTGTTGCTGTTCCTGAATATTGCAATGAGGATATCGATAAAGCCACATTTTTTTAACTCTTTTCTATCTTTTCCTTCGTCACAACTTTCCTCCATGAGCATTAGCGCTAAAGATATACATGAAATATAGGCATCAAAATCAGTGAAAGTCTATCCTACCAAAGATTAAGGTGCAAGGCACTCAAAATACAATATCCTACCAAATATTACATCCAAGAACTAAGTGAATGCAACTTTGCATCCACTGATGTTGCAATGTCGACTGACATTCGATATATTGTGCAGCTCTAGTGGGACCCAAAGAAGCTCAAGGCGATCTCTGCTGCTACTGCTACTAGTGGAAACTGGAAAACTGGTGTTACGGTTCACAGCGAAGCCACTTCGATGACGCAGACCAAGAAAGTAGCAAATTTTCTCCAATCGTCCCCTAAAAGCTTAACTGAAATTTGCAGTTGCCCACACGGTCAAGTCTTACTGACTGACCAGTTTGGCCATATTGACATTAACAGTATAGGGCGCAGTCTGTTTAGGTTTGAAAGCCTCACTTCGACTTCTCCAAACATGCTTAAACATAGTGGTGGCAGCGCCATGCTGTGGGGCTGTTTTGCTGCCATTGGTATGTTGCACCATATCAATATTCTTGACCTAAAATGAAACGCTAGCTGACTGAAACTTGGACAGAAATGGGTGATCCGCCACGACAATGACCTCAAACACAACCAAACCAGTTTTAAAGTGGATGAAACAGGCTAACACCAAGCTTCTGAGAAAGCCCAGACCCCATTTTAGTAGAAAATGTGCAGACTATCGTTAAAAGTCTGGCCTGCACCAGAAAACGAACCAATTTAAAACCAACTCTCCTGATTCTAAGAGGAGTGGGCACACATGCAAACAGAACTGTGCCAGAAGCTTGTCAGTGGCTACAATGGGCATGTAGTCGATTATAATAAACCAAATGCTATGAGCCAAGCTACATTGTAGTTATAACTGAGAAGTTATAACTGAATTAGAGAAAATGCATCATAAATTTGCACTCAAACCTTTTTAAAAATATAGTTGTTCCACCCTAAAAAAGGACCCAGGAAAACGGTAATTCATGCCGGCACTGACTGTATGCAAACTTCTGAATTTGATTGTTTAATAATAAACTCACATATATAGGTCCACACCACACTGCATTAGTAGATCCAGAAAAGTGCCTCAAAAAGGAGAAAAGGCAGACAGAGGAAGAGCCGACTCATATGAGACAAATAAAAGCCACTCAGAGGGTGAGAGAACATCTAAAAAGCAATGACAAAGAACAGGGAACAGGTACCCTCCTTAATTAATTCAGATGTTCTCCGTTATTCAGTGGTTAAACCTTTTTAGACCTAATTCATCCGGTGTTAATGCAGGTTTATAAAAAAGCCTAATTGAAAGCCTGAAAAACATCAGAGAAGAAGAGAAAAACAAGTTTGAACAAAAACCAGAATTCAAGTTTCCGCTTTCAGAGGAGTGACACCGCCACACTGCGCTGACCGAGGTCAATGTATTAAAGTCGGGCAACGACGGGCTTCTGAGTGGGGAGTTTTCCTCCTGTAGAAAAACAGAAACACAGAAGATTTGTTTTAATGCTTGGCGAGAACTTCAAACACTTTACATTCTGTGCGCTTAGGCTCCAAGCTGACAGCCTGTTTCTCACCCAGAGTGTCTTCCAGTGAGTTCACCATCACCGTGTTGACCTTTAGAGCCCCCTGCTCCCCTCTTCTGCAGGAAACAAACAGCAAAGTGATCGGATATTCTCAGTGCAACCCAGAACTCAAGACGGCAGGCTTTCTTCAGAAGACGCACAGAGTTTGAGATGAATAAGGCGACGATAAAGTGAAAAGTCTGGATACAGGATGCAGATGGAAGGTGGTCAGTCTTTAAATGTTAGATGTAACTGAACTGCTGATGCTTGTGTGTTACAGGTGAAGAAAGACGAAAACAACTTTAACCAGCAAACATGGACAATTTAGAAATTAAACATCAGAGCAGCAGCATGCTTAGTGTGGGAGAGCTGTTACTAAAAACTGTCATTTATCCACTTAAATAATCAAATCATCAAAGTTAACATTTTATTTTTAACTGGAAAACAGGAGTAACCGTTTATTAGGTGGAAAATGATGAAAACATTTATTAAGTGAGGAAAAGAAAAAAGTTCAGGACACTACAAGACGCCCGTTCAGCTAAAACACAGAAGTGGAATATATAAAGGCTGTTTCAGTCTCTTCAGTACTTTTCTAGATCTGGGTTGTTGTTTTGTTCGTACCAAATCGGTTCCAGTGGTCAATCAGAACTGGAGCTGTTATTTTTGCAGGTTTTTTTTTTTTTTTCTTTTCCCATCATCACAACCTTGATCCTAGCCCACATAAAGCTGAACCGCTCCTCTTCTCCGCCAACCATACACCACGATATCTCCATCAAAGGTAGCTTTTCTACCTGTGAGCCATGAGCAGCGGAGCTTTACAGATGACGTTGCCTCCGACGTGGCGCCACGTCTGGTCTTTATTTACCCTAAGAGAGCACACTTCACCCCCTGGCTTCCCTTAGCCAGTGGAGCTCAACTTCATACAGTTTGTTATTCAAGTTCAATCTATATAATAATATTAACAATTCTCCTTTAATTTACACTTTAAACAGGGAATCCAGTACAATTTCCTTTTTAAAATGTCTTTTTTTCCCCCCATACTCTTCACCATTTTCAGTAACAACAGCTGTGTTTCTATCCAATTCTCTTGCGAACTTTGAGCGAACTTTTAAAAAGTCACAAAAAATAAAAGACGTGTTTCCGTTTACTGGTTTGTAGCGAATTAACCAGGAGAAGCACAGCGTAACGTTGTCATGCGTTGACGTTGGCTGTAATGAACAGGAAGTAGACGATGCTAACGAGCACGGACCACAGATCAGTAATGGAGCGAGGCTTTCATGAATGTGCCGATTTATTTTTACGGATGAGACTAAGAAATGCTCGAGTCTCTTCGTCGGTCAACGCGTACCTGTTGTTGTTTCTAATGCAATACTTCAATATGTGCATTAAAAAAACGTCAATGGAGACACGTTGAATGCCGGTTTGCTCCTATCGTGTCTACCAGTTGGAAACAACGTCCTTACCTTTATCACATCTTGTTAAATAACCACCAGAAACAAACGGGTCTAAGCACTGGAACGTTTTTGCTTAATCAAAGCCGTAACCCAACCAGGAGGAGACGGATGATTACCGCCAACATACCCTCTGACTTTCTGTACGGCTCCAAGTCTCAGTAAAGCTGCTAAGGCGTTCTTCTGGAGGTCCGATGACAAAACCTCAGCGTATTTTAATCTCCCTGGAAGTTACAGAACAACACATTACGAATAACAAACCACATTCATATGTTGCTGATATGTCAATAAAGAAATAATAATAAAACGGAGAAAAACCTGATAGAAGATGTTTGGTGATGAACTTCCGGACAGCAGGAACAAACAGTTTCTCAGTCAGACCCTCGGCGACCTCCTCACAAAGAAACCTGCACACCATCTGGGAGCAAACAAAAATAAAACTCGACTATTAAAACCGTCTTCACACATCGGCTCAAACTGCCGTGGCTGCTCTGGGCACGCGTTACACGGCAGGACGCCGTCTGCGCAACATGCACTTTCACTTCTGGGGATACTCCAGAGTGGTGGAGGAGCAAAGTGTGAAAGAACAGGACATGATGTGACGGAGGTCTGAGGAGAAACAGAGCGTTTCTGCCTCTTTATCAAACTGCTTTTACTGAAGGACATTAGGGAGGAGAGGACCAGACATCCTGAAAATATCAATAACATAATAAATGCTGAGAGAGTCATGTGATAAACCTGTAGAAATCTCTTTGGTGGACAGTGACATCACCCGACTGAGTCCAACACAGTTTTTATTTATGTCGAACTGAATGTTTTTCATCTGAAACACAGGATAAGCTGATCTTTGCCATCATTTTCTAACAGATGAAAATGAGTTGAGACAGAAGTACTGCCCACAGCGCCCTCTAGAGGAGATGAGTCCTCAGCAACCATGGAGCTCTTAGAGAGCGCACCACAAAAAAATGAATTTACAGGACATGAAAGCCAACAGAAATACTTAGACAGTCACCTGATATCCTTGCACAAAAGGATCCAGAATACTTGTGAGAAACGCCAGCGTCCTGTGACCTCTGTCCGTGACCAGAACCTGCTGCTGGTTGATCTGCAGAGCTCCGCTTTTCACTAGAAGGTAACAAGCCTCTTCGAAGTCCTGAAAAACAAACAATTATCAACCGCAACAAATAAGTTTGAATGCAAGCAAACAACAGGTCTGGTTAATTATAAACGTATTTCTCACCTGCACTTCAGCTCCGGGGCGAAGGATGAACTCGTCAGAAAACATGTTCCTTAAGAAGCTGAAGGTGTTAAAGATCTCCTCTGGAAAATCAGAACAGATAAAGTTTAAACATTCTTTATCTAAATAGAGCAGGACTTCTACAAGTTAATAAAAGCATTAAAATTTCAATGCACTTATATCCAAAAATTGTGTTTTCTAAATTGCAGTAAGAATAGATTTTTGCTGTTGAATGACGTTAAAGTGAAATTGTTTTGGAGGGTTCGTTCACGTTTCTACAGCTGTAACTACAGCTAATACTTTGCAGACTCAACTTTACAAAGTTCCCAGTCCTTTAAGTCCTTTTAGTAACCTTAAAGTTACTAAAATACTAAAGTTCACCTTAAATTAACAGCAGATATTTCTACAGCAGACGGGTTTTCAGTATGAAATCAGCAAAAATAGGAAACTGGGATGAAGGAGGACCAAAGGAGGTAAGTTAGGAAGGTAAGAAGGAAGTAGGTTAGGAAACAAAAGAGAGAAGAGGAGGGAGGAGACTAGGAGGTAAGTTAGGAAAAAGAAGGTAGGAGACGAGGAGATAAGTTAGGAAACAAAAGAGAGAAAAGGAGGCAGGAGACAAGGAGATAACTTAGGAAACAAAAGAAAGAAAAGGAGGCAGGAGACAAGGAGATAAGTTAGGAAACAAGAGAGAAAAGGAGGCAGGAGACTAGGAGATAAGTTAGGAAACAAAAGAGAGAAAAGAAGGCAGGAGACTAGGAGATAAGTTAGGAAACAAAAGAGAGAAAAGAAGGCAGGAGACGAGGAGATAAGTTAGGAAACAAGAGAGAAAAGGAGGCAGGATATTAGGAAATATATCCTGGGAAAGAAAAGAGGGAAGGAGGAGGAAAGGAAGGAAGGAATGAATGAAGACAAGAAGGATGTTAGGGATGAAAGGAAGGAAGGAAGGATGTTAGGGATGAAAGGAAGGAAGGAAGGATGTTAGGGATGAAAGGAAGGAAGGAAGGAAGGAAGGAAGGAAGGAAGGAAGGAAGGAAGGAAGGAAGGAAGGAAGGAAGGAAGGAAGGAAGGAAGGAAGGAAGGAAGAGGAACAAAGGAAGGAAGGAACAAAGTTAGGAAAAAAAGGAAAGAGGAAGGGTGGAAGGAAGGAAAGAACATTTCCATGTTTCCTTATTTTTCCAGACTGCATATTTTTCCCTGGTTGTTCACTGCGCCTAAAAAGACGACCTAAGCAGACTGAGAGCGTCAGCCTCACGTTTCCTGTTGACGGACGCGGCGTGGACGGCGGAGGCCAGCAGCGCGGGCCGGATGAAGACATGGAGCGCCTGGTTCCTGTAGGAGGCGCAGGAGAGAATGATGACGGCCCGGTTCAGCAGCTCCTCCTCTGGCGTCACCGCAGGCAGAGGCAGCCCTGGTTCCGCTCGACCTCCTGCTTCAGACAGCAGAAATAACCAGTGTTTGTTGTTTTTTACTTTTTTAACCATTACATTTCATTTTGTTAAAAAATAGCTTTGATAAACGCTAAATGTCTGCAACTACAACCAGAGCCGTTTTCTGGTTAAAACAATAAATAAAATCAAACCTTGTTCTAAAGTCAACTGGACTCTTCCCTCAGAGATCCTCACAAGGCTTTGATGGAGGGAAAGGCTGCAGGAAACGACTTTAGAGGGAGGAATGTTGTCTGAAGAAGAGGAGAAGAGAGGATGAAGAGCAGAACGAGAAATTCACAGCAGCGCAAACAAAAGAAAGAAGGATGAACTGAGCAGCTGTGGTTTCAGGTGCAAGCTAGACTCATTTAAAAGACATAACTTCTTAAAAAAATACAAACGTGTGTTATTAAAATTTAAAAGCTCTACCTATATATTTAATAGTATGTAATCAATGCAATAAAAGAATAAGTAAACTTAATGTAGAGCTGCATTGAAAATATTGTGCATACAGTGCCTTGCTAAAGTATTCATACACCCCAATCATTATTTGCCTCGTATCTTACTGTCAGGTCATAGTGACAGTTTTAACAAATATGTAAAAAAATAAATTGATACTAGTTACCTACTGCAGCTTTAATGTGCAAAATCAAGTCTTCAAAGGACCGTGGAACATTTAAAAATGATAAAAGCCGATTTTATAACACCTGAAGCCTTTGATTTCCACAAATTACATCCATACAATTTAGTAAATGTGGAAAAAAGTGGAAAGTAAGTGGAAAAAAAAACATTTCTAATCTTTTACAATTTGCTGGTTAGTTGTGATCTGGGTGTTTGCTACTCAAGTGAAGCATCGCTAAGCTTATTCTCAACTCATTTACTAACATGTGACACATGGATAAAAGTAACTTAAAACAGAATAGGAATTAAAGTTGGGAAATACAAAAATTCTTCCATCTTTTTTTATCCAGATCAAGACAATACTGTACTGTATTTTTCAGACTATAAGGCACACCTCATATGTTTTAGTTTTTTTTTAATTCATGTTGTGCCTTATAAATGATTACCATTGTGCTTACTGACTTATTTTATGTGGTATAATGCACACAAAAATATGTTAAAATGTGTAAGTAGGACTTTGGTTAGCAAGAAGCTGCTCCGCTCAATGGATATTAGGAGCATTACGGTACACTGTGTCACTATCTGATCAGACCCCTGAGTTGTCTACAAGACTGCCTGACTGTAATGTCTAAACTAGAAGTGCATTCATGTAAAGGAACCCACATACTCGGGTGTACTTCACTCCATGGAGGTCTGTGCGTACTTGAGCCGTACTCCACACATACAGGTACGTGTCAGACTATAAACTTCTAGGAGGCAAGAAGTCTTTACATCAAACTGTTTCAGAAGTGACAAAGCTTCATACACTGAGCTGCTCCAAGCAGGCGGTCTCCAGCACCTGTTCTCATTGACAGGTGGGAAGTCTGCTGGAAAAGAAACGGCTCTCGGTGCTCAGCTAGCTAATAACACATTTTACCATCCGTTCCGTCGCTTCGTCCCACTGGCAGAAAGTTTGGGATTTGTAGGAATTTGCCACAAGAAATGTAGACAACAGTACGCTCGACTATGAAGGTTAAAACGTCCGCAGAGAGTCATCGTGGAGTCCGCTAAGCTCAGAGTAAGCAAACAGCACGCCTGAATATGTTGCATGCTAGCCACCATAAACCTAGTAAGTTAATTCAATATACAAGTTACGTTTATTTTGGCCTTATTTTAGAAACAGGGCAGTTTAGTCCAACTACTCTGTCCTCCCAGCAGTGACAGATAGAGAGCTGTGGACGTGAAGGAGTGATATTACACACATGGGAGAATATTTAATGCGTCTTATAATCCGGTGTGTCTTATATGTAGACATAGACACACAAACCGTTAATTCACGGTGCACCTTATGGTCCAAAAAATATGGTACTTGACTTTCCTCCACCATTTAATGTCGATGAAGCACCTTTGCATAAGTTATCTAATTTTCATTCCCGATTTGCTTTCGTTTTCTTTAACAACTATAGCAAAAACACATTATTAATGATCATTTTAAACTGTATTAAATTTCTAGGGATCAATTTGTGGTTTTTGACCCTCAATGAGGTCTTGACCACAGCTATGAAAACCACTGCTTTAGTTTACACCATTATAACGTTTAAACTGTTTTTAATGTTTGCTTTTAGTTTCTATTTTTCCATGTTCTATTTTGTTTCTACATTTTATTCCTACTTGCTTTTATTCAGTTGTTTTTTTCCTGCATTTTAATCATGTTAAGCACTTTGCATTCTCTCTGTACTGAAATGTGCTATACAAATAAATTTGCCTTGCCTTGCCTAAACGCTTTAAATGCTTAAAAAAAAAAAGAAAAAAAGAAAGGCTTTGCAGAAAACGCAGCCTTCGTTATGTCTGCCTCAGTAACACTGAGTTCTGTACCGGGCCAGTGAAGGAAGGCTCCAAACTGCCGGGAGAGGTCCCTGAGCCACACGGCTTGGTCCGTCAGCTCTTCCAGCTGCATCCCCTGTTTGTTCCCAGCAGCCTGGTTCTGGAGCAGCAAGGAGGCCAGGAGGACCCAGGGCTTCAGGACCATGTTTTCCTCCTGAGCTCGGACCAACCTGTAGGCCGAGTCGTTGACGAAGTCTTGGATTTCCTCTGCAGGCTTCCTGGGGATGTGCCTGAAAATAAAATTAAAAAAAGCTGTATTTGTTGTGGCAGAGACGGTCAATACTGAATGAAGACATCTTGGTGCTTATTACTAGATCTATAGTACCTCGGTATCAGGTTGAACTGAGAGCGGTTAACTCTGCCTTCAGCCAAACTCCTGGCAGAAACAGGCTGACCAAAATACACGTGGATACTGCCGTAGTCCTCACTCAGGATCTTCCTGGCTTTAAACAAACCCTGGAAGGAAGAAAAAAGATAAGCTGATGTGAATTTCTAGCTGAAACCCTTTAAACTCTTCTAAGAACATATTTCTGAAGTGCTGATCCAAAACTGTTCACAGTAAACTGATGAGATTTGATGTGAGCAATAACCCACTGAGGTGGACTCTTTGGGCTTGGGGACGCCCAGCAGCTCTCTGGCATAGAGCGTCTCCTCCAGGATCCTTTCGTAGCTGATGCTGACCGGGACCAGGCTCACATCGAACACTTCTCCCTTTAGGAAGGGATCCAGCACGATATTCAGCAGACCTGGAACATGAGGCAAACATGAGCTCTCCAAGCAGAGCTCAGAACTTGGCAACTCTGTGAATATTTTGGAGAACCACCCTCCCCAGGAAGTCTTTTGGAGTCCATCTCCATCAGCTCTGCACCTCCAGAGGGCCATAGGAGTTTTTACTCATCTTTGTTAGCAAAATGAATGAAGAAGGTCTGTGAACATACTTCTCTTTCCAGAAATTCTCAATTCATTTTTGGTCTGAACTTTGACTAGGCCACTCTAACCACAGCAGCTGGCTGAGTGATTAGGGTCATTATCCTGCTGGAAGATGATTGATTGATGATTTTGGAGCCTCCAACTGGTTTTCCACCAGGATTACTTGTTGTTTACCGTATTTTTCGGACCATAAGGCGCACTGTGAATTAACGTGTCTATGTGTGTCTATGTCCACACATAAGGCACAACGGATCATAAGGCGCATTAAATCTTCTTCCCAAGTGTGCAATATCATTCCTTCACGTCCACAGCTCTCGGTCTGTCCCTGTCGGGAGGACAGAGTTGTTGGACTACACTGCCTGTTTCTAACATAAGGCCAAAATAAACGTAACTTTTATATTGAATTAACTTACTAGGTTAATTGTTTCTAGCGCGTACTCTCGGCATGGGCAGCCTTACATGAATGGACTTCTAGTTCAGACATTACAGTCAGGCAGTCTTGTAGACAGCTCAGGGGTCCTATCAGGTAGTGACACAGTGTACCATAATGCTCTGAATATCCATTGAGCGGAGTGGCTTTGTTGCTAACCAAAGTCCTACTTACACATTTTAATACATTTTTGAGCGTATTGTACCACATAAAATCAGTCAATAAGCACAATTTTAATCATATACAAGGCATACAATACATTTGAGAAAATGTAAGGATTTTAAGTGGGCCTTATAGTCTGAAAAATACGGTATCTCTGTGTGATCATCTTCTCATCAACTCTGTCCAACTTCACCCTTGCAGCTGAACTAAACCATCCACACAGCATGACGCTGGCTCCACCTTTTCACGGTGGTGTTAAAGGTGGTGAGCAGTAATAACATGAAAAACTTCTGAGACCTTCATATAATATCTGTCTATACTGCAGTAAAATTATACACAAGTGGATTTCATTCTCTAGTTAAGAGACTTTGAAGGCAATGTGTTAAACACATTTTAATTAAGGGAAGGGATGAATACAAATGCAATTTTGAGGGTTTTTGTCAAATTTTGAAGCCATGAAACGTTTTCTTTCCACTTCCACCCACAGTATTTTATATTGTGTAATTGTTTAAAAGTGGTCTTAATTTGTAATTCTTAGTGCAGGCTCTGACTATTTTGGGGAAAATATTTCTTATTTGTGTGACAAATGAAAATTGGAACATCTTCAAAGGGTCAAAAACGACTCCTAAAGACACCTTGAGAAGATTACAAAACAGGAATGGGAATCTATTAATCCCCCGAGCCATCACTTACCTAATTTTGGAGTCAGGGATTTGGCTGTTCGGCTTCTCGTGCCTTCAAGAAAGAACTCAACTGGCGCATACCCATTCTGGAAAAATAAAGACAAGTTTTTAAAGTGTACAAAAAAATGGCATAAATGCATTAGAATAACCATAGATTTCATGAGACAGTGGGTGCAGCCCCTTCACCTTCAGCATGATCTTGACGTACTCCGAGAAAACAGCCCAGTAAAGTTTATCTCCCCCAAACGACCGCCGGATAAAGAAAGCTCCGGACATGCGCAGCATCTCGCCAATGATCTTCATCCCCATGAAGTCTGCAGAGAAGCGCTCTCATAAGTCCGTTTCTATAAAGCGGTGGTGCCGTATTCATCTATGGAGCAATTCTACCTATCGTAGGCCAGATGACTTACCCATGCCGGCAGCAATGACTGGTAGAGCTAAATCATACGTGTACAAGATGTATGACATGAGGAGGAAGTCCATGTAGCTGCGGTGACTCGGTAGAAGAACCACTGGGTGTTCTTGGATGGCCTGTTGGAGCTAAAAATGGGTCCAGGTTAGCCATGACCATGTCTCTGTGAGCCTTCCTGTCCCTCCCTGCTGGGTGTACTCACTCTCTGGATGCCCTCCTCGTTGACGCAGATGCTCCTGAACACAGTCTTGAAGACTTTGGTGAGGGCAAAAGCAAAGAAGCGGACTGTGCTGAGCTGCAGGCGGTGAGCCATCTCCTCCAAGATGGCCGATGCCTCCGCCTCGATCTCGTCTGTTGACGTGCCCGTCTCTTTGGAAACCTAAAAGATAAAAAAAAAAAAAAATCACAAAAAAATCTGATGAAGCCACCATTTCTCAGTTAAACGTCTGCCACAGTTTGTAACGCTCTTATTCACAATCTGTCTGGTTAGTGAACTGATAAAGAAACTTCTGTAGTTTATCTTTAACCAGTTCATAAGCCTTTTCAAACGTTTTCACTGTATTCAGACCAGTTCTGACAGTTACAGAACTTAGTAAACATTGGGAGTCGTGTATATATTAACACTAGCAGAGGAAAACTAACTTAAAATATGCAATCCGTAGTGAAAGGAGATTACCCGATTACTTCAAGATGAGGACATAAGATCAAGATCAGAGTGTTACTTAGAAAATTAAGGCCCTGGACGCAGAGATTAGGAGATTTAGGAGACCCATAAAAGTAAAAAGGTTGCAGTAAACGGTAATCAATCATTACTTGAAACAATTACATTTAAGAAAGTTGGTGTCCCACGTCTTTTAGATGAACGTCACACAATGATGCTGTTCTAAAAGCAAACAGATAAACAAACCCAAACAGGACTATGGACAAAAGAGAGAAAGAGTTGGGAATAAAAAAAAGAAGGGATCTTCTATTGAGTGGGATGGTTAGAATAAATATAGACAACCAATGAAAAACCAAATTGCAGCGCAGTACAATTATAGTACAAAAAATACGTTATGCCTGAAATTTTTTAGCCAAATCTGGTCACAGTCAGGGGATCGATTATCGATCAAACTACAAACGCTTTGTTGCGGATAACCAGGTGAAAATACAAGCTTGGACATGACATCAGATGCAAGTGATTTTTTTTGTTTAGTAAATCCTGTAGTTTGTGATCCCTAACCAGGCACCGCTGCTATGAAAAAGCGACAAAAAGAAAACATGAATTCACCTGATTGATGACATAAAGCAGCTGATCCGACTGCAGCACCATGTTTTTGAGTTCGCTGGATTTACAAGGAGTCAGTCCTTTATAGAGAGCAGGAGTGTAACACCTGAGCGCGTATCTCAGGTCGCTGGTTGCCCTCCTCTCCTCCAGCATGTCCTCAAAGTCATCCCTCTTCTTCAGCATTGGATCTCTATGCTAATGAAAGAAAGATTATTTTTAAAATGCGGTTACGTGGCAGGAACATGCGCTCAAAATAAACAATAAAAAAATAATTTGTTTTAGCAATTTTCAGCTTTTGATTCAACCAAAGAATATTTGATTATCCTGAAGATTGAGGGAACTTTTTTAAACAACTTAGTAGACTTTCAGTTTATGCTTTAAACTAACTAGCAGTAAGTACAGAAAATTGACTCCTTTCATTTGTCAGCGTAGTTTTTTTTATTTAGTATTTTTGAACGGCTATTTTGAAAGAGCCTCTCAATGAGGCTGCACTGTTAGTATTAGTTCTTCAAACTTCATTTAACATAAATGTGAATATTCATCCTAACCAGTGAAAAAGAAGGAAGCTGGTGCCTATCTCCAGCGGTCACTGGGCGATATGGCTTAGTAATAAAATCTCAGATTTTGTTATACCAAATTGATTTTTTTCCCTCCTTTCCATTTCAAAAGCAGAAATTAAATAAATAAATAATTTATAATACTCTGCAGCCTTCAAGGATTATCTTGCATAAAATGGGTAGCTAATAACGCTAATGTTAAGACTTTAGCCATTTGCTTTTGGTCAGAACTCTCAGAGGTTCACAAATACTCCAGTATTACAGAAAACCTGAAGCTCCGCTGACCATCAGAATCACCTAAATTTACCAGGTAAGTTTACATACACGAGGAATTTGAATTGGGATTGTACAATGCTCACAATGTGCTTACAGTACACTAATCCAATAGCACAATAATCCAGTAATTTAAAAAAACTGAAACACTCTGTGGTACAGAGAATGCTGGAAGAAATTAGTATTATATATGGTGCTATGTACGTGTGGTAGGTGGATGCGGCGTACGGTAAACACAACATGACAAAATGAACAGTAAAAATTAACAGCACTGAAACGGTGAATGGAAAAATAACTGGTAAGTGGTGGACAGTAAAATGGCCGAATGGAGACAGAATTACTATTACAATTATTATTGCAGAGGAGGTTTCACTTTTTTCTCAGAGTCAGCTGTTCATTAAACTTATGGCTTGTGGGAAGAAACTGTTCTTCAGGTTGTTGGTTTTGGCGTACTGTGCTCTACCAGAGAGCAGACGTTGGAACCGGGGTGAGATGGGTCTGCAGAGATGGTTCTTGCCCATTTCCTGACTTAGGAAATATACAGATCCTGAATGGAGAGCAGGTTGGCATCAATCAGATCAGTTTGCCCTCCTTTGCCCCAAATGGAGCGACGCCACAGGTCCTGCCTGTCCATTAAAGCCTGGCTCTGTCCTTCTTGGTGTCCTTTTGGTCCTGGTGTGGGGTTGTTTTTCAGGAACTGGGCTTAACCCCTCAGTTGTGGTAAAAGGAACTCTGAATGCTTCAGCATACCAATAAAATTTGGACATCTCCATGTTCCCAACTTTGTGTGAACAGATTGGAGACGATCCCTTCTTCTTCTTCCAACATGACTGACATGGATGAGAGCGTTTGGTGTGAGAGACCTTAACTGGCCTGCAGAGTCCTGGCCATAACCCACAGCATGGGGAATACCTTAATCATATTCCATATTTCTGGTAGTTTTCCAGACTGCGTTGGCACCTTGGCTTTAGGTGGTCAAAACATAAAAATTCTTCAATTTAGTAAATATTTTAGTCGCGACATCAGACACTGAGCTGCTGCTCTGTTTGAATGTAATGTCAAGTCTTCAGTAGCAGACACCAAAGCTAGCTCAGTCAACATGCTAACAACAAACACAACATACGTACCGAATAAACCACTTTGGAGGCCATTTTTTGCACAAACACGTCCGATGAACATGTGTCCGGGTGAATATCGCGTTGTCCCGTCTCTCTGGGTAACACTTTAATGCACTGACAGGAGCTGCAAAGCTTCTCATGGGCGTGAGAACTGACGTCTCACGGAGATGTTTTCACTTCCGGGCTTCCTACGGCGGCTGGAAAGGATCAGTTCGGACGGTGGCGGTGTTCCGCGTTGTGTGTTGTCACGTGTGTTGTCATTCGTGAGAACGCAGGATCAAATTAGTTTTTTATTTTTATTTTCCTACAACTTTCTTGAGTCCACCATCTGAGAATGAGCTCGGAGACACATGAGGGCAAAGATGAGGACCGTGTGTTCCTGGAGCGGGTTCTGGATTCACTTTATGACTTTGGTAAGCTTTATAAGCTAATGTTAGCCCCGTTAGCCGATTTAAGCTCTGCTGTTTCTCTTTTGTACTGCAAAATAAACAGTTGTGACACAGATAAAAGGAACGTTTCCTTTATTATTTATTATTATTATTTTGTACTTTATGTTGTCCTCGTGTCAAACTAGGTGGAAACGTCTAATACTACTGATCAAGACCTTTAAAAACGAATTTCAGCTCTTATATTTCAAATTATCAAATATTTTAAAATGGTTAATTTAAAAGAGTGATAAAAGTTACTAAGAAAGTTATTTACATATCCGTTTTACTAAAAAAAAAAACTACAGTTATTACCGTACAAACATCTTCTTAAAGATACCATGATCCTGTTTTCTAAATTCCTCAGTCAACACATGTCAACAAAAGGCTTATTGGATAGTTCAGTAAATTGCTCAAATGTTGGTCTTGAGTTTTCGATGTTGCTTTATTATTATAAATATGCGATAAATACTTTAACCTAGCTTGTGCACCATTTATATATCAGAAGATTGGCACAGACAGCCTTAGACCCCTGACATTGTGCAAAATCACATGTATAGCCTTACCTTCCTGGCCACATTCGGTCTGAAAACAAAATGACAGATTATATTTATTTTATTTTCCAACTCAGTTGTGGAAATTATGCATTAAAAGCGCCTTTACAATAAAAGCTCTAAAAACAAGGCTCAGTGTGTGGCTGTGTTTGGGTTCATCAAGATAAATCTTGACGGCTTCCTTTATTAATTTTTCCTCTTTATGTGAGCTTATTTGATGCACATCTTCAACGCCTCATGACAGAATTAAAGATAATTACCTTTAATCATCATCTTCCTTGTGTGTTTGTCACTTTACTAAATTACTTCACTGAGATGTTCCAGGGACTTAGTTTGATCTGCTTCATGTTCGCTGTTGTGATTTTTCTTGCAGGATCAGAAACAAAACAGAGACTCAAAACCCAAAAAAAGAAAAAGAGAAAAAGATGTGAAGAACAGGAGGAAGAAGAGGAACTTCAAGCACTGAAGGAAACCTGCAGCGACAGTGAAGACAGCAGAGATGCTGAGGTTCACAGCGGTGTAGAGCAGCAACCACCAAACCCTGAACTAAAAGGTAAAACCTCATTAGATGCATAAATATAAGGTTTCTACGTGGTATTAAAGTCTTACATTTGTTAATATTAAATGTATCCAGATTTTTACATATGAAGTCCCAAATGAGCTTTAGTTCAGTCTTAAATTTGAATGTTTGTTCATTCATTGCTTGTTCCAACGAGATTTGTTTTTAGCTTGTTTTAGGCGTTTTTTAATCCCCACAAAAACAATGGAAGCATTCATTCATATGTTGTGTAGTTTGGCAGAGGAATGTGGGCATTATTATTATTATTATTATTATTATCTAAACTACAAAGTACGTAGTTCAGGGTCGCAAACAGGTTGGATTGAGTTTAATGAGTCTTCACAAAATCCAGAAATTCTTTCAAAACCGGTTTATTGTAGTTTCTTTGGAGTAATAAACTCAACATTTGGTTGTTGGTTATTCACTACCAGTTCCTCCTGCAAGAAAACCATGAATATTTACCACTATTTGACTTGAAAGGGATCCCAGAGATTTCAGTTGTTGGACTGGAGTTACATGTTAAAGCTGAACAATACAAACCACAGTGGACTACGTCATATTTAATTTGCTTTTGTTTTTAATTAAGTTACATAGTAAGTCCGTTAGTAAAGCTAGCCTACTGATAAAATATATTATGTAATTTAGTTTACATTTCACCATAGCAATGTTCAAAAGGGGAAAAATTAAGTCTGAAATTAATTGGAAATTGCCAGAAACCCTGTAATTGTTTTCATATTCCGAATTTGCACCTGCAGATTATTTTTTGATGATTTTTGCTGTAATTCATCAGGTCAGAGGATCCAGTTGGAGAACAAGGTGGAGGTGGTCACATTTCAGGACCCCCGAAAGAAAATGAAAACCAAACAAACTCCAGTTTCCACCAAGATTCCTGTTAAATCTGCGCAGGTCAGTCTCCCTGTTTTTAATTTATGACTGTCTTATACAAACCTGGAATTCTTCTGAAGATTATATAGTGAAAATTTGCACATTTGCAAACTGCACCCCACATTTTAACTGTTCCCTTAAATCCAGGACAACCGTTTACCTGGATCACTGACATTTATTCTACTTTGCAAAACAGAGTATTATATAACGTTTAAAAAGTCATGATTGAAGCTTGAATAACCATTTTTCAGTTTTTATTTTACCAACTGACTGATGAATAAAATGTTTACCTGATTTTTACAAACGATAAACACAAATAAGCAAGAGCTCTATTTCATCTTGGGCAGTCGGATTAAATGAGGTTTAACTAAAACAATAATGTATTAATGCTCCAAACTTCTAATCCTGAATGTATTTCTTGTCATGAAAACTTTACAAACCTTTGGAACCAACTTGATGCTACAAGAGCGAACTACATTTAACCTCTTTTTTTCGGTTGTCTTGTCACCTCTTGTTTCCATCACTTTTCTTCTCTTGTCTTTTTCGCCTTCGGGTGTCACGCTCGCCACATCCAGGACGCTCAGAAAGCAGAGCAGAAGCAAATCAGCCAGCAAGAACAGCTCAGTTTGGAAAAGGTGACGTCATTTATTTTGATTATCCTGGGATCACGCTCCTTCAAATTCCTTTTGGTGACTTTTTAAAGGGTTGCATTGCATGTTTAGCCGTTTAACCTCTGTAACGTCTTTCCTGTGTGTTGTAACTGGACATGTCGGCGATAGGCTCGTCTGGAGGTCCATCGGTTTGGAATCACAGGCTACAAGAAGGAGCAGCAGCGGGTTTTTGAGCAGGACAGAGCAATAATGCTGGGAGCCAGAGTAAGACGAAATGTGTATAATGCTGTGAAAATGTTGTTGGCCCTTTATACAGATTTATTTTTTTTTAGCTTTTCTGTTGCACTTAAATGTTATCGTCTCAGTTAAAGTCAGCGTTCATGATTTAACGATAAGAAAGAGACTGGGCAAAAATTGTCTCCAAGAGGGAGTTAAAACGTGAAAACCACAGCTGACCCAAAAAAAAAGTACACAACGGCCCAAAATCACATTTAGCAAAATACATCCATGAACCACAAGATCTTTGGGAAAATATTCAGTGGACCGACAAAACAAAACCTGAACATGTAGAAGGTGGACATCCAAGAATGTTTAACGTAAAGCTAAGACAGCCTTTCAGGAAACAGAATGTGATACTGGGACACGGTGGTGGTAGGGGGGTGATCGGGGGTTGCTGTAGTTTGCTGTAGTTGATCGAACAAATAATTTGCCTCTCTAGCAGAAAATCTTGTCCTGCCATCAGTTTGTGATTGTAAGTACTAGAGCTTTTGGGTTAAACAGCAGGACAATGAGCTGAAGGACTCCAACAAGTTTGCTGACGTTTTATTTGTCTATTAGATTATGTTTGATGGTCTAAAACATTTTATTGAGGCAATGAAGCAAAAAAACAAAAACAAATCTGTAATGAGGCGCTTTTTCACAGTACTGTATGTTTGTTGCAATAGACTGTTTTATAAGCCAACATATTAATTCGCAGCTTTAGTAACTTTTTAATGGTGTTTTTGAAGCCTCCAAAGAAGGGGTACGTCAACTACAAGGTGCTGCAGGAGCAAATCAAAGAGAAGAAGCAGAAAGCCAAAGAGGAGTTTCAGCCAGTAAGACTTACATTCTCTATTATTGCTATAGTTATGTAGTTATAATGTGCGTATTGTAACAGATATCTTCTTTGTAGGACAAGAAGAAAAAGAAGAAAAGTAATCAAAAGTGAGTGAGAGCCTTCAGAATTTTTTTAATGCAGTTCGAAAAGCAGAACGGACGCCTCAGCTGTTGTTTTCATTGGATTGATGCAGATTATTTTATTGAACCTCATCCTGAATGGTTTGTGAATTTCCCCTCAGAGACAAGAAGAAACAATCAAGCTCTGGTTCTGGTGTGGCGCCCTCGGGCCTGGTGGGTCGGTTTAAGGACGGCATGCTGATCCTCAGTTCGAAGGAGATCCAGAAAATCAAAAGCAACAAGTGAAGGGACAAGGTGCGAAGATGGTGCGATCATGTTTTAGCATTTCCTGATACCATCTTATGTGCCGCGGTTTAGATTCTCAGTCAGCCAGGAAGTGATAAACCTAAGTGCTGAAGTAGAAGATAACTTGACTTCTCTTGTTTCCTGAAGACATTTAACTCTCCTATATTGAAAATCTTGTACAGATAATCCAGACAAGCATGACAGAAAATGGCAGCAGACTGGAGGAGGTTGTGCAGTGACTCGGCGGGCCGCAGCAGACGATCCTGATTTCCTGACAAGACGCAGGTCTGCTGCAAACGTTGGAACGAGTCAAGACTCTGAAATCCTGATTACAGAAATGGACATTAAATCTGTGGAAGGACATGAACATGCGCACAAAAAATGGACTTGGGGGAGATACATTTCAGACCTGGTTTATTTATTTCCTTTGTTATAAAGTACCAGAAAAAGGGAGACAATGCAGTTTCTTGTATTTGTCATGTTTTCGGTTTTAAAAATTATGGAGTTGAGTTGGTTCTTGTCATCATTTACAAACCATGTAGTCATATAAAACATTTACATTAGCAGCAGGGAACAATTAGAGGACAAAATTGAGGTAAGAAAAAGTACACACATTTTATTTTTTTCTTGAATAAATATATATACACTCTGAGACAGCTGAAGCCAATGCAGTTTTCTGACACTCAAACCCACATTTACAAAACTTGTTTCCAGCCTCAAAAGGCTGTGCTGTAGATGTAAACACTGGAGTTTCTGCAGAAACTGGATTTATTTTTATTTTTTTTAAAGGGACAAAGTAAAACTTGTTGGATTGAGCAGAATAATGGGAGGCGGGGAACAGTTCATTGGGTAGTTTGCAGTCGGGTGAGGTCACAGTTAACTCAAAGCAGCTTTTTAAGTTGTTTTTTTGTTTGTTTGTTTTTTATTCCAAAATTACAGAAAAGACGAAGCTTCTATGTAGTAGATTCAAGCTGTAAACTGTACATGTTTAACATTTTGCAGACAGCAAGTGTCTGTTCTGGTGACTTGCATCATCAGTGAACAACAACTGCATGTCATCAGCAGCATGAAAACACAAGGTTGGTCAAACTGAACCAAACACACTGAAGTGGAGTAATTTAAACAACTGTAATTTGATAAATCTACATATTATAAATTTAGTATGAGATTTTCCCATTTGCTGTTTTTTAAGTTAAGTGTAGAAATGCAATGACAGGTTTCCCCAGCAACAAGATAGATCTAAGGAATAAGTCACATTCATGGGTGGGTTTAGATAAAGGGACATGCCATACAAGCACAGTTACAAACGTTACGCAGGAGTCAGCAGGTGAATCAATTCAATTAATTGTGTTGTTGTCACAGACTTTTTGAAATAAAGAGAACATGTAGCCAAATGTCTTCTGGAACCACGTGAACATGGTGCGTTAGAGCACCATAGTTCATTTGTTCAGGTCAGAATTTCCTCTAAGCCATTTAGCAATAAACAGCATGCACTGAGGATAAAGGTTTCCTTTGTTACAGAATGGATGTGATGTTCCACCTCAACTACCGGGCCGAAGTGTATTTCTGGGTACAGTAAAGCCAGCCATGGGGCAGGTTGTTGATCTGCTGTCGAAGGTGAAGGGAAGATGAGAGCTGAGCAGCCAGCAGATCAAAATAAAGCCCTGAGGTGGAAGCTGGTTGTCTGGAGCAAATCAGGACACAAGTCCCTTTCGGCAGATGCTCACATTTTCGGAACATTTCAAAAACTGTCACCCTGACGTCTTCGCCATTCTAAAGAATATGCTAAATATAAAAATTGAATAGTTAAATACACACTTGAGTGCCAATTACAATGTAAATAACCATTTGAGTATCATTGTCATTGTTTTTGAGTTGCAAAATGAATTTATTTGCTATTTTATGCCAATAGCATCTAAACAACACACTGCTATACATAAGTTTTTTTGTTGTTTGCCAAGCAAATTGCTAGTAAAAGCTCTCATCAAATAAAAACTTTAGTGGTGTTCTGTAAATGTATTTGAAAGTTTGGTTTTCGTCTTCAAAATAAAAAGTGTTTATCAACACTATTGGTATCATGAAATAAACATTATGAAGATAATTGCTTACATTAGCTGTTTGATGCTAATGCCCTATGATATTGTTAGCAATCCTGCTGCCTAAAGCTAAAATGTGATGAGCTGGGAAAAATAATGAAAATAAACTTAAGAGGAACAGAGTAGGCTACTAAATATGTACTGTAAGCATGAATTTCGGTTCAAAATATATCTTACAGAGGTTTTGGAAAGTTTGTAGTCAGATGTAAATGTTAGCAGCTAGGGGCTAAATACTGTGAATGCTAGCTAGTAACCCACATCCGACAAAGATTATGCATAGGTTGAAACAGTAATTAGATTATTAAATTAACATTCAATATTTATTTTGGTTTAGAAATATATTACATTGTGTTTGTAGTTTTGGATTATTTTTTAAACTAGCTGATCATAATGTCTGAGTGCTAAACACATCAATGAATAGTAACTAAAAAAAAATCCCAAAAGTATTTAGCCCACTGACAGATTTAGTTTAAAATTTACTTTTTCACATTTGTTTGGTTTTTAATGATGAGTTAATGAGACAGATATCTTGATGAATTAAAAAAAATCTAAAAGACGGAATAATTTTTACTTTTTTTAAAACTGCTGTGTAGAAAATTATATATTATTTATATCCTTCTCCGTAATCAATGGAAATATCTTTACTGGCATAACAGCAATCAATACCTTGTTATAATAGCTGACATGCTTTTGCATAATGCTACTGGTCTTTGTTTATGATTTATCTATATTAATGACCTGCAAGTATGGTAATTGAGATTAAATGGCCTCCATTGCATTAGTTTCATTGAGAGATTCTCCATGAGTGTGAAGTCAGGACACCGCTGGACGAAACATTGATGCAATTATTAAAGATTACTTTCAACCTAAATCTGCTAGGGGTATGAATGATTGTGGGCATTAACTGTTGCTACAAATGGTTAAGGGTGCATGGGTATGAACTGGTTTGTTTACAGGTACAAAATTGAAGTAAGAAGGGACCAAAGGTATTGGAATGACATTGATTGGCTCAATGCAATGTGTATTGTGACAGTACTAGTGGTGGCTGCTTTGAGATGGAAAACATTTCAATGCAGTGGGAAGGGTTTCAGAAATAATTGGAAATTGTCCCATCAAAATATTAAAGTGGAATTTAGACAACAGCCTTAACAAAAGAAAATTAATATATCATTAAATGTTCAATAAATTACAAGGTTTAGTGATTCTTGACTGGCTTGTTCCATTTAAAAGATAAATATGTTTTAAAAATACAAAACATACTAGATGATTTTATTAAAAACGTTACCTGATTGAATGCAGTAAAATTGCCAACAGTTTTTCAACTGCTGTGCATTTGTGTTCATTCATACTGTTTGTTAAAAATTTAAAATAACACTGGCTTTGAAAGAAATTAACAGCATACTAGTTTATCATTAAATAACCAAACATTTCAAAGCATAATTTACATATCTCATTTCCCTGATTAACTGTTAGAATATCATAAGATCTTTAAATTAATAGAAGGAATTTTAACATATTTTTACAATTCAATGAGTCAAAGTGTGGAAAACGGCACAAACCAACACAAAAAGTGTTTTCAGCTGAACGTCTGATCCTCTAATACTGCCGCTCCCACCATCGGCCAGCAGGGGGCGACATGTCACAGCCGACAGTAAAGTCACTCATTGCAGAGACAATAAAACAGCACACTATTTACAGAACATTTTCAGATAGTTTGCACACTTGTTTTGATGTTGATCCATGCTTAATATCACAAGTCACATATCAGTAGCTACAGGTTGTGGAGCCTCATTCACACAGAAACCCAGGTTTTATATGGCAGGTCAGTCTAATCTCAGTCCTCTCACACTCATGCTTTAGGTAATAGAAATAACAAAGTGGACGTAATAAAACTCAATATCAAACGCTTTCAATTTTTAACAACAACCCTCTCTATCTACTCTAAAGTCTTCTTGGACGTTGTCTATTTCACCGATGTTCCATCCTATAACCATCAGGTCACAGTGGTCTGGTTTAAGCTACTGTCCTCTCCGGGTAGCCGTATCTGGTCCCTTGTGAAAAATGCAGCAGCAGATATGTTTTAACCTGATGTGACTTGGATATCACTTTCAGTGGGACACATTGAAGATGCTTGAGAGCATCTGAGTTTCTTCAGAGAGACTGAGATATGAGCACAGAATGAAATTATCATGAGACAGACTCCTTCCAAACCCATTGGATTTTAATATGGCGGCAATTGGTCGTATAAAATGAAAAGAGAAATGTTGGACTCAATTCCATTTCATATTTTAATTTTCTAAAAGTTAAATTTGTTGTACAGAGCCTGGGAGAGGCTGCAGGATGTGCCGCTACAGGAGAGTAATGGGTCACATTTTAATGTTTGGTTTGTCAAGAAGCAAATTAACTCAGCCATTGATGACGAAATACCAGATGATTACAAAAGCTTTGCCTAAAATATGGCAGATATATTTCTGCATTATAATATACGGTTAATCCAGAACCCTTGGAACAATTATCAAATTAAATTTGGGTGACATTGCAAAAGACATGGATAAGGTCCCTTACAAAAAAAAAACATACATATTGGGGTTGAATATCTCAATTGTGCTAAATTAAATAAGATAGAACTGCATGTTTGAGATTTTTAAACCGCATTGCAGAGATTGAACAGCTTCTGATGGCAGTATAATATGAATTTAAAAAAGGCTAAAGTTACTTATAATTTTCTCTTTTGCTGAGCCAAAACGTATGCATACATAATTTGGTGCACATAATTTGGTTTTCTGGTATCAAGCACATCATCAAGGCAGGAGTGTCCAAATGTTTTGTCTATTATGGCAAAAATAGTTGTGAGCAAAAAAACATATTTTAATATTCTTAAGTATTATCTATGAAATTAAAAGACAAAAACTTTGTTTCCCACATTTTTCATTCTAAGAAGATTTGAATTTATCAGTACCGTACCAATTTTGCCCAAATGTCTCCATCTGCATTAACTACTTGCACTGGTCGGCTTGATTGTTAGCATCTTTGAATTGCATTGGGGGGGGGGGGGGTTTAACCCCCAGGCTGCACTTTGGACACCCCTAGCCTGAGGTATTTGCTTGTCACAGTTATTGCACCGATTATGCAGAATCATGCTGTGATGCTTCACTTCAAAATTTACTAAGATAGGAGGGGAGGAAATGTGTAAGCAGGAATCTCTGGTCATTGTGGGGCTGTCGTGGTTGACACGCCTCTTCAATGTACCATAGAGGGGCGCGGGGCAATGTCTGTGGAGGGGCAGACTAGACGGGTGGTCCTCCCGTTTAAGAAAGGGTACTGCAGGGTGAAATAGCAACGGGTCAATCTTATCCTTCTGCTGTCCAACATCCTGTGAAATGGAATTGAGTCCATCGTTTCTTAGATTCACCCCAACGTGTAAACCAATTTTAGCATCAAAAATCTTTGTGACCCTTGTAGAGATTTTTTTTTTGTCAAATTTGGATGACTTTGAATTTCCAGCCAACTAGATCATTTATAATCATACAAACAGGGCTGTTGAAACTACATGTCTTGGAAAGGTTTGAAGGAAGAATAGTTCTTTACCCATTTTATGATTACTTAAAAACACCTAGTTAGTGTAAACTGTGATGCTATTCTCCAAGGTATTTTCTGCACAGTGAGAACGTCTTCTAGCTGTTTGGCTTCACTATTTAAGGATAGATTCTCATCTTATAATATCAATGGAATGATTGGAACAAAAATTAAAACATGAATGTTGTTTGCATTCCGGAGTGGTTGCTAGAAAAATGATCAATAACTCCAATCGATCGTGTAATAATGTCCACAAGAACTCACAACCAATCGGATCTGTTCCTTCATTATAACATGTTCTGTCGTGTCTGAGATAAAACAGCTTCTTGAGGTGGATGGACTGAAACAAATCTGATTGGCATGTCGGGAATATTTTCACACAGGAGAGAATCGAGGCTGCATGTGACATCAGAGGTTTGTATCCAGGGCACGCTCGGAGGGGAGGAACAAGCTCCTACTGTTTGATATTCTTTGGCACCTCCAAGCCGGTCAGTAAGGTCACCTGAAGGGAGGAAAACAGGGCAAAACCACTCAGCAACAGCACAGAAGGAGAGAGGTGCAGCTCTCAGGTTTCAGTGTCACGATTTTTTTCCTCTCTTTCTTAAAAATCCAACTACGAGTTACTGTGCATCTGCTGAAAAATCTTTGCTCAAACCCAAATCCTGACTTTTACACTGAAGCCGCATTTAATGCAAACAACAAATAAGCTAAATGCACAAGTTTTGATGCTTATTGAAACGTGAATAATCGTTGTCTTTCATTAGTATAAGTTCCAAAACAACTTCAACATCTGTTTTAGCCTTTAGAGGAGAAAATCAAATAACCCTTTAGCTGCAACTACAGCTTTAGTTGTTAAAAACCTACAACATCCTTGCAGCTTTGCCCATGAGTCTTGGACTATATTCAACTTTTAAATTAAATCAGTTGCAAACAAACTCTTTGGTAAATTATTAATAAATAAATTTTATCTACCAGAAGAAGACTTATTTTTTATTATAAAAAACATTTTGCTATTGCCCCTGCTGAATGAAATTGGTCTAAACTAAAGGCTGACTGAACCTTCAAAAAAAAAAAAGATTGTCTATCATGTTGTATAAATATCTAGAAGACAGGAGTTGTCTGTTTTATTCTTAGCAGTTTTATTAATAGTTTTAGATTTTACAGCTAGAAAAAATGTATAAGAATGAAAACCAAAAGTGTTTCATACTAACTAAAACTAAATAAAAGCAAAGAAATCGGGAAAAATAATCCATGTTTAATTAGCTTGATCCTGATATTTCATAAAGCACACACAGTAGTTGCTAAAACATCCCCTTTTTTTTACTACCTTTATATTTAACTAATTATCTAACAATATTGCGTCTATCAAAAAACCCAATTTGCAAAGCCTCAGGATATAGCGCTGCATTTTGCAGAACTCTGCTCTAAAAGATGTGACAGCATAAACTGTGCAAATAAAAATTATTTTCAGTACATGCTAATCTGGACCTTGAAAACTCTCAAATCAAATTCCATTTGGTCCCAGAGTCTAAAAACAGTACCAGAACCTGGTCTTGTGACAAATGAGCATCAGTGTTTTGAAAGGTTAGAGACTGTCCAGAAAATGTTGCAGAAACAACTAACCTGGACGTTTCTGTTGAGGCTGACAGCAGGAACGAAAACCCCGTCCAGGTTCTCGAAGGCTGTTGGTCCATGCTGCTCCTTGTTTATGAAGAAGGTTAGAGTGCGTTTGGTCAGATCCAGCAGGATGCCCACAGTGGAGCCCTTAGTGATGCCCCCCTCGGCTCTGCAGGCAAATACAGCATAGATAACAGGCCACTTTCTAATGAAAGCATGGGGGAGCGAACATTTTCAGTAATATATTAGTAATGCTTAGATAGATTTATAATAAGAGAATGCTCTTTGTTCTTTATTATAACTGAACAGAATGAAACGGAATGAAACTGTTGTAAATTAATTTACTTTATAACAGCAAATAGAAAGCTGTTTTTTCCTGCTAATGTGGCTCCATATATTTTGCCACTCAGCCTCTTCCTGCTTTGGGTTCATTTTGAGGATCACGTGATGCATTGTTCACATCTCCAAGTGACCTTGAAGCTCTTTTTCTGCTTAACCATTGTATCTGCTTCAGCAACCAGCATTACTAATAATATGTGAGTTTATGGTATTTGTATGTGTTGATTCAGATATATCTTTGGAAACAAAAGACTGATCTGGAAAAACTGTGGCCATGAAAAAATATCTATCGCTGTCAGGAAAAACTGTAGCACCCAAACAACTGCGAAGGAAACAAACATCACACTAATGCAGAACATGTAATACTGGTGAAATGTTGCCTGTTATTTCATTGCATTTCAAAGCCACAGAGTTTTACACCGGTTTTAATGAGGTATGGGGGTCATAACCAAATGGCAAAATCATCATAAAAACAATGTCACTGTGCTCCTCTGACATTGTGAAATTGTAGCGACAGGAAACTCCTACCTGTTGGTGTGGGAGTTGTTGTGCATGAACCAGGAGCGGTTGTTGTCCACATACATGGCCCAGGCCTTGTCGTCTTTCCCCAGCATCATTTCCTTCATGGTGTTGATCCTCGCCACGCCGAACGCGGGGTCCGGGTGGTTATCATAGCGGTCGATGCTGACTTCCCAATAGTGAGTTCCCTGTAATTCAAGGACGAATTGTGGAAGCTTTAAATCTCCAGTGCAATACAAAAAATTTTCACAAAGAGAATATGAAATTTGAATCAGCCTAACCTTAGAGAACGCAGCCGTCCCCAGAACTACGCGGTCATCGTAGCTGCTACACGTGGCCGTCTGGTTCTCATTAGATAGAGCGATGTCCCGGTGAGCCGAGCTAGGGTCAAAGGTGAACCAAGCCACTGTAAGGAGGAGACTGCATTTAGTTTAAGCCTGTGAGTAAATAAATAAATAAATATGCATCTATTTTTTATTTTATTCTCTGTAAATTACCTCAAATAAATACGTGGCCAGTACTATGCTGGAGAAAGTTCGAGAGGGTTTGATCAATTCAGTAAAATCTTTAAATTGTTAAAATTTTAAATATTCAATTTCAGGATGTGATTGTTACACCCCTTTAAGAAGTCCTCCAAAGCTGGTCCATGATCGACCTCTCCGTCCTGTAATACACTGATTGTCCAAGTTGTTTTGGTTTGACAACCCGTTGTAAAGGTTTGTATCATTCTGCTTATGTGATTATGTTTTACCATTATGTGTTTTAAAGGGAACCTATCATGCAAAATCTACTTCTTAGCACTTAAATACATTTTGCTGTGTATTAAGAGTCTTTCAGAGTGCAGAGAGTTTGAACGTAGATTGTCCAGTCACTGCGTAGATATCTTTAGGGTTAGGGTGGAGCAAGGAGTTCACCCCATGTAAGACCGATTGTTTGGCAGCCTCGCTTCTGTCTGTCTTCCCCAGGACAGATGTGGCTGTAGTGTAGTGACCACTAGCTTTCCACGTGATAATGCGCTGGCAGGCCATTTACATATTTTTCAAGCAATTCAGTTTTCTCTTTTCCCTATTATGTTTTTTGAACAATTATGTCACAGTATTTGCTGCTGAACTGCTAAACAGGGTCATGGACTTCCAGCTTACCAATTTTGCAATTTAGCCGCATTTATGTTTTTCGCTGCGATTTTGTGGTCCAGACTGAAGGCTGTCAAAAAATATACGTGAATAAGTGAAGATGTTCGGTTTCGGGGTTTAGAAACCCACTATTCAGTACACCGTCCCCCAGTGTACTACAAAAATGGCCGAATGAGGGGAAATGGAACGCTCTGCGACCTGGAGGGGGTAGGTGTGAAGTGCCTAATTTGCATTTAAAGAGACAGTAGCATCGAGTTGCCCTCAGATGAACCTCAGAAAAGGAGCAGCTATGGGGCAAGAATAACTAGAAATTCACACCATAGTCTTGTAGTTCTATTTTACGTATATAGTTGACAACCAAATGGTTTACTTGTGCAATGGAAGGCATCAAAAAGCATATTTCCCCTTTAGGTTGCACTGTACCTGTGTAATTTAAAACAAATGGGGGAAAAAAATAACTGTGTTATAGAACCTGAGAAATCAATCTGAAACAACATGGGCTTAAACTAAACCCGAAATAGAAAAGAACTTGTCTCATTGGCTGAAGGTTATTGATAAAAGAAACTTGTAACAAACTGTGGCAATAAAGTATGAACACATCAATTTTGACAACTTCTAAATAAACCCATAAAGGTTGGCCAGAAAGATATTAAAGCAGGACCATGTAAGTTTTGACCCAATTATAAGCTGAATTTGAGATATATTAAATGATTTTTCAGGTCATTATACAGCATTTGGCTTATTTCGAGGCTTCATGCGAGCTGTCCTCCTCAAAAACTAACCTATGTAACTTTAGAGGTTCGGATCCGTCACACGTCACAGATCCGTCGGATAAACCAGAATGGCAACAAAACTAAACAAATATGACACTTACCTAATCAGACATCTTTCTGGTTCTCTGGTGCAAGATTTAATCTAGTGGCCTTGACTTTACACCTTACTCAATGATTTCTCAATCTGCTCATCCAAAGTGGTCTGCTATTAGATTCCAGGTTACAAGTCTAGTGCCCCTAGTGGCTAAAAGTTACACGGTGCTGCTTTTACTATATAAATAGTTCCTTTAAATCATAATCTTTATGATTTTGATTATTAATACAATTTATTTAACAAAGTGATAATTTTTTTACTGGTTTGTTATAATACAACACATTTATACCTAACAAAACCAAGAACAAAACAAGTTAAAGAGTAAAAAAATAATGTAATTAACACCTTAATAACCAGGGATTTTGTTTTTCTTTTTTAGGGTAGCAATAACAAGATGGTCTGGTGGCTTTTTACAGCCCCTTTCTTTAATATTAGCACCTATTGTAAGACATGTGAAAGAAAAATAAATAAATTAAAATCTTAATGGGGAGACATAATCTGACAAAAATCCCACCTTCAACTTGTGTACGGAGCGAACTCACTTGAAATGATAATTGTCCTTTACTTGTACTACAAATAGTGCACCCCTCCCCCAATGCAACACAATATGTTTACATTTTATATTGTGAGGGTTATTATCTTAAACTTGATTTAAGTGTCTAGAAACTCAGCTAGTAATCAATGATTTTCTGGTTGCCTGTAGTATAAATATAAAGTAAAACACAGGCCCAGTTCTTTTAGCCCCCTTTCAAAATGGGAAAGACAAGAGAACATGCCGTTCAAATAAAGTAAGCAATTAAAATACTGTATGCGCTGATCTTCATAAGTTAGCAAATGGCTGCTTAGTTAAACCTAAAGCTGTTTAATTTTAATCACATTAATGGTAAATAAAGGTATATTTATAAAGTTTGTTCAAGTTTAAGAGAATCATATTTTTATGTTATATGGAAATGTATTTTTTTCAGTACTTCAGTAATTTTTTTAGAGACTTTGGCTTGTATGCTATATATTTGCATCACATATTTTCAAAAAAGGAAATTCCTAAAAACAGCTTGTTACATTAATGTTCCCCAGCAACAGTAAAATAGCACCATAAAACCTGATCTAGGAGGCATATCACAAACAAAAACAAAATTAACTCAGTCAGACGTGCAGGAAATAAATTGTTTTCAGGCTCATACCATCAGAAGTTTTGAGCACAACCGTCTTGCTGTACGGTCCCACTCCGATGGCGTTGTAGGCTTTCACTCTGGCGTTGTAGGAGCTGTTAAAATGCAGCCCGTCCACCGTACAGACCGTCTCCTTCCCCACATACACCTCCTGAGGCACAACATGTTTGTGGATCACTACAAATGTAGGCAAGTACAGTTTATGCTCTGTGCATAATACATGAGACGGACGCAGAGATGAGCAAAGAGGTTGAGAAATGTTTGTTTACTCATGCTGTCATTAATCACTTTTTTAGAATAGACCAGTTTATTCATTATTGATAATAAGAGGTACAAGAGAATGTATGTCTTCAGTTGCTGCATTTCTTCTTAGATAATAGTTACATTAATTGCTCTTTAACGATAATGTTGACAAAATGTGGCTGAAATGATCACCTGTCTATGAACAAATGTTAGCCCAGTTATTTACTTGATAAACATTAAGTGTTAGTGTAAATTTAATTTCTAATCACATTTATCCTTATTTACACGATGCTAGAAAAATGCGACTGCACTTTTTTTATCTTTAGTAATTAAAGAGTAATCTCCCAATATCAATAGTACATCATAGTCACAATACAGAGATGAGAATAACAATCCCGGAAATTGCATGACAGAGAACCTGGGAAACGCAGACATGCATTGTCTACTGTATGATAAGTTTTCAGCAAAAAGCTTTAAATCATGTAGCAGGTGGCACAAATATTGAGTTATTCTTTAAAAGAGTATACAACTCTGTCCTGCAACTCATTCCCGAGAGATTACATCAGCAGTTGCATCATGATTCAGGTGACCAAGTACTCCACTCTCATCAACCAATAGCTTCTAACGTCCAGGAGAGTGACTGGTGGGGTTAGGGCCTCCATGCGCTTAAAAACAGCAGTGCTCCAACTACAGGTTCACTCCTGGATAGGTGTTGAAACGTTTTCAGAAAACCACTGAGTGAAAGTCCAGTTGCCTCCGATTTCAAAGCCTTTTTACCTGGATGAGGCGAGTCACACACACACAAAAAAAATCTCTAAAGATGGTCTGGTAGTTGGCTCAAACCAGATGCAAAAAAACCTTTGGAAGTTCTTCAGACTCTATAATCAGAGGGAGGGCTCTAAAAACATTGCAAGGAAGACTGAATTCTTAAAAACTAAATAATGACTGAGGGATGAGTCAAAACTTCAGTAGGCTGCATCTAAAGCTCTGACACTTCCGCCTCTGCCTCCAGTCATTTTGTTTGCCCCTCTGTCTCCAAATGACACATCCTGGCAGGCTACCACTTCATAAGTCCTCCCTTTCACTCTTGTAGCAATTCATCTCCATCAACACATACCTGCCAGTTCTCTTCTCCACACCCTCTAATGCTTTGCTCGTTTCAAGGTTGAACCCAAGTTCCTAAACTCCTCCATCTTTAGTATCTGTACCTTTATCAGCTTCCACTTTGACCTCATTCATAACTTGATCTCTTTCACAAGCCTTGATTATGTCCTTCTATTGATTTTCATCCCTCCTTTCTCTGAAGAATACCTGAACCTCTCCAGCCTCTCACCTTGCTGCTTCCTGTTCTCACCATAGTTCACAATATCATCTGCAAACAACATAATCCAACATAATCCCTTACCATGTAATTGCTCACAATCTCTTTACGAATTTTGCTTTGCATTTTATTGTGTCCCCCCCCCCCATCATTTATACTTTGCTTTATTTGAACTTCCCTAACAGCTATTTGCAGCGTATAATGGTATTTTTGTGGAATGTGAAAAAAATAGAATATCAGTATGAGTCTTTGTGCTCTTCTTCACATCAAGCATATGTGATAACTAACCCTGTATTGTCCTCCATTCCCATCATCCAGCTCCAGGATGTAGCCCTCGATGGGGCTGGCAGCAGGCGCAGTCACTCTCCAGGCCAGGGTAGCGCTGTTGTTTCTGGTGCAGCACTTCTCCAGCTGCAGTAGGGGAGCTGCTGGCACCGCGGGCCCGGATTCCGCTGAGGGAAGACATGCATGCATGAAATATTAATTGAGACGTAAAGGAATAGTGATGCAGAAAGCATGTAACAAGGAAGGGGGAGGGGAGGATAAAAGTTGAATGAGGGAAAACGGAGGAGACTGGCTGTTGTTTGAACAAGCTGAGGGAAAAGATTAGGAGCTTTAATGAGAACCTAGTGGGAGCTTAAAAAGCCTTACAGGGTGAAAGAAATCCAGGTTCATTTAGAGGAGAACAGCTGGAAATCAGCGGAGTCTTAAACTAGGCCACATGAGAACAGTTAACACTCCGAAGGGTAGCAGTGCAAGTGGTGAACCGGGTTAGACTGATATAAGCTCTGGCATTTGACTTCAAAAGGAGAAATCATTAAAACAAGGTAGCAAATCTGTTTGAGACATAACCTCCCTACTAAAATCAAGACATTACTGCCCAGACTGAATTTCTATGGAACAATATGGTATTTAATAGGTCAGAAATTAACTGTATAATTTGAGGACCAATAGGAGTATATCAGTCTAACCACTATATTGAGGGAGAACTGGTGGTCAACAGGGAAAGAAAACAACAGAAACTGTAGATTTGCGTAACAAAGCCTGTTTTTTTTATTAGTATTTTTGGAAATTGTATCTAATACACCAACTATTGTGAGACACAAGGGAAAGGCAGCTGTCACGACAGAAGGGGAAACATGAGAGGATCGTTATTCAGAATAATCTGAAAATCGGTCATTTTTAGAGCTGGTTCTTGCCATTCGCCGCAGGATGTTCTCCTTCCTCCTTCTTTCTGTTCTTTCAATCATTTTGTTCTTTCCTCTGTGCTCAATATTTATTTCATAAAAGACTCCTACTGAGCTTCAGTCTGGATTTCAGCTGTTTAAGACATCTTATATAACCCTGAATATCTGTGACTAAATATGTACCAGTAACAGATTAAAACAAAGACGTAAATCTTTTTATTACTCAATCTAGTTATCAAAAAGCCCAAAGAGTAAATGATTAACATTTTCCAAATTTGATGTTCAAAAATAGGTTCTTATCATCCAACATGAAAAACAATTAGTACTATGAATGTGTAGGATAACATATAATATATAGTGCTGGCTACATTTGTAGGCACTGCCTTAAAATAAATTGATGTTTTACTGCTTAAGGAAAATCTCACACACAAAAAATAAAATAAAACCTTTAAATTTGAGTGCATTTACTCACAGGGGAAAGAAAAAAAATAGATTTTTTTATAGTTTTAATAGTTTAAAAAGCATTAAAAGACTGGTAGCATGACTAGGATTCAAGTTTGGGGACAGAGATTGCCATGGAAGAGGGTTGATTGGATGTCTGTTGAACAATTTCTGTGATGATGTCATTTTTATGGATCCTTATCGAGCAGAAAAACTGGAACAACCCATTGTCAGTTACTGGCCATGTGCATTGGGAGTGATGGGAAGTTTGATTATTTTCACTGACTCGAGGTATTCACTCCCCAAACTCAGTCGGGTTTTCGAGTCGTTTGAGTCATTAAGTCAGTGACCGTACATGTTCCGCCCAGTGCGTGTCCTCACTGATTCATACGGCTGAAGCCACTGATTTATAACAGGGAAATATATATTTTTGCAAATAAAATGACAGGTCAACAACTCATGAAGGGAACCCTTTATTGTTTTTTTATTTCTGGATGACACAAAAAATGAAGAATGTAACAAAAAAAAACTATTGCATAGCTCTAGTGATCATGCTTTTGATGTTTCTGGCAAAAAGAAATGCCCAATTAGGAATGTCAACTAATAAGGCAATGAAAGGCAGTGGTGCAGGAGTTAGGGAGTTCGTCCTTCAGGTTGCCGGTTCGATCCCCTGCTTTGACTGTTGTGTCCTTGGAAAAGACACTTCACCCACTTTGCCTGCTGCCGGTGGTCAGAGTGGTGCCGATATATGTCTCTCAGTCTGCCCCAGGGCAGCTGTGGCTATGGCTCAGTGTGTGAATGGGTGAATGACTGACTGTAGTATAAAGCGCCTTGGGGTCGTCAGACTTTGTAAAGTGCTATACAAGTACAAGCCATTTACCATTAGTGAGGACACAGCAGCAGCGGGACCCTGCAGTTATTGTTCTGTGGAACTGGCTAAAGGTTTTTTTATGCAGGATAAAAACATCACATCAATAGTGAATAATGTGCTTCTACGCCGCTGTGGGTAAATTGGGGGGTCAAAGTAGTGTAATATGAGCTCAGGTGCTGGGAGTGGGAGCCAAACAGTGAACTGCTGTGTTGGAAATGAGTTCTGGAGTTGTGCTGGATTCAGGAACCAATTCAGTGAGTCTTCTGTTCTCTGAGGCTACTGAGCGATTCTTTTGTTTTTCCCCATAGGGAACACAACGGTTAAGCTGAAATATCAATATAAATACAGTTACAACCGTGCAGTTACATGTAGTGGAAGCCGTCTTCTTTGTAGTTGGCTAAATAGCGATGGCAGGGAATGAGTTCATAGAGACAATGAATCGTGATTCCCGAGGCAGTGAAGGGACTCACGAGTTTTAAGGACTCGCACGTCACTAATGTGTGCAATTTAAGAGTTCATCATATCATGCAGTCTAACCAGGTCCCTGGAAGCTTTAAAGGAGAAACAGGCCCACAAGATAAAACATCTGTCACCAAATGTTAATCCTCTCTTTCAAGCTAAACTCATCTGGAGATTTTGTTCCTGAAAAGCTCAATTTTAGTCTCATTTGACCAAAGCACATTGTTCCAGTTAAAGTTCCAGTAGGGTTTAGAAAATAACTTGTAATTACAGTTGTGACGGTGGGACAGAAAAGGGTTTATATAGTTTAATGGTTGTTATGGCCATTTATGGGTAAAGCCTTCTTTGCAAGTGAGCTTTGGATTTTTTTTAAACTCCCTTTCCATCTTGTGACAAGATGAACTTTGGTCCAAGTAGCCAGTTAAGATCAGTTTAAGTATCTTTTTTTTCACTAGCATTAAGGAAATGTTATGGATACAAATAATGAAGATGTTAACAAATAATTACTTTCTAATATGTGACGTTTTCCCCACAGAATAAATGTAACCCAAGTGAAGGTCTGATTTTTAAAATACATTTTAGTGTGAGATTATCTTCATGAATTACTAATTTTTTACATCATTACGCCGAAAACAAATGGCCGCAGCAGATTATGATTTAAAATAAAAAAACTGCATTATGTGCTGTTATTCACTTATATCAACATGCAGCACTGTGCAAAAGTTTTAAACCACCGTTAACTTTTTCATAATTTGCTTCAAAGGGCATCTGGCAATCACTTAAGGTCACTTTTTGAATTTCTCAAATGGTTTCTTTTGACTTAAGCTTAATTACTTTTCAGACTTCTGCACAATACTGTTAAGTTTGATACCTGATCGAGCAACATTTACCTTTAAATCAAAATAAATCTGAAATTCGATCCCGTCATATACCAAGCCGACACTTTCAGTCCAACTCAGTGTTTTAGCCTAGATAGCATCTTTGCTCTGTTTAGTCATCCTGCAGTAGCCGATTTATATTTTGACTTTAAACTTTCTAAATCTAGTTTTCTACCAGCGTTACATTTTGCCTTTTCTCACTCACAATTGATGTGCAATTTCATAAATTGTGTTTTACTGAAGCGTTCATTTCATGTAACTGGTGATAATATGCTTGCAAAGCATCATTCTCCAGAGGTGATAAACAGAACATTAACCATGCAGAGGAAAGACCACTGAAGCGCTGTTGAACAAAAAGGAGCGGCGAGTTTCCAGCTGACATGACAGGTGAGGGCTGCCAGGGCTGAGGTGTGAGGAAGGAAGGACAAAATACATTTAAGGAATGAAAACAAGGGTTCATTGTGAGGGTTTACAGTCTCTGAAATACCTCCTGGGCTCTCTGCCTCCATCTCAGCCTCACCACTGTCTGCTGCCTGCATTAGTTTCAATACCGGTTTCTCCTGCACATCTGGAAACAGGATGTTGGTTTGGGTGTTTTAAAGAACAGGAAGGACAGCAAAGAGTGAAACCAGTGGAGAAGTTCAACATTCTGTGGTGGAAGAAAGATCTGATGCATCGGGAAAATCATAAGACAGGAAACCCTGTGTTCGAAAAGATCTTGACGTTCTTGGTAAATAAAATAAAAAAAATACAGTTCAAGGAAATGTCCCCACTGCTACCGGTTTATGAAAGTTCCTATTGTTGTGAACATCATGTAATGTTTATTTCATACAAGGTGTAGAATTATCTCCATGTTTAGACAACATATGTTTAGACACAATAAAACCCAATTTTACAACAGACAAACATAAACTATACTGAGATAAAAAACGAGAACTAAACAGCGCCTTGCAAAATATTCACACATCTTGAACTTTCACACATTTTGTCCATTTACAACCAGAAACCTCCTTTAATTTCTTAGGATTTTAGGAGATGAACCAGAACAATCCTCGACTGTATTTAGGCCCATAAATCAGGCATGTCCAAAGTGCGGCCCGGGGGCCATTTGTGGCCCCTGTGCTGATTTTGGGTGGCCCCCCAACTGTATTTCAAGAAAGATTTGGTCCACCAGCACAGGTGGCTGAGGCATATGGAAGCTTTTAGTTTTTAATTAGGGCAAAACTATTAAAGAAAAGTTAAACTCTTACAACTGAAAATGTTAAGTGTAACACAAAGTATTCATCTTTTAATAAACATACTTTTGACATTGTCTTTAAATTCATAGTAAATAGGACCACATCTATCCAATGACATTTGATTATTCAAATGCAGACTTTGGTGCATTAAAATCTGCTTTGAATTCAATTATTAAGTGTTTGCAAAGAACAAATGACCCAAATACTGTTCTTATATAGCTAGACCAAAAAGAGTTCAGTTTATTATTGTTAAAGAGTGAAATTAAATTATTCACAATATTTTGCAAACTGGATGACCATCTTTTAATACAAGAAAAGGAACAAGTCCTTTGGATCTACTGTGATTTACACATTCATTCCCTACAGAAAATCAGACTAATTTATTTAAAATGATCATATTTTTAGATTTTTAACATAATTTTTTTAATTGTATTCATTTTCTGGCTCTCAAGTTCCTCTGAGCTGACAATTTTGGCCCATGTACCAAAAAGTTTGGACACCCCTGCCATAAATGAACTTGGCCATCCTCACACATTAATATTTATTTTTTGATTCAAAATATAACATGATAGCTCTGGCTGAACGTGTCGGCTCATCAACCTGCTAGAAGGTGAACCTCCTCCTCCTCAGGCTCAAGTCTTTTGGACTTTTCTTTCAGGATTGTCCCGGATTAAGCTCCACCTATCTTCTCATTAACTCTGACTGGCTTCCCTGTCCCTATAGCATGATGCTCAATGTTCAATTTTGGATTCATCCAACCGGAATATCTTCTGGTTCGCTGTGTCCTCTGCATGGCTTGCAACATTCGATAAAGGGACTGAATTGGCTTCCTTTCAACTACAGCTTTGTTCTTTCTACTTTTCCACAAAGTTTGCCAGTCGTCCTGGCAAAAGGTTCTCCCACCTGAGCTGTTGTTTTCTGCAACTCCTCCAGAATAACAATTGGTCTGTCACCTTATAATATAATGTTATAAAAATAACAACACGTCATTTTAAGGCACTTTACGATAGAAAGCTTCTCCACAACTTTCTTCCAGACCTTTCCTTGGTCTTCATGATGCTCTTTGTTCTCTAACAAACCTCTGAAGCCTGCACAGAACGGCTGCATTTAAACTGAGATTAAATGACACGCAGGTGGCACACATAAAACAGCAGATTGAACTGGATTTTAGTTTTACAGCAATGGATTAAAGGAGGATGAATAAATATGTACACCACTCTTTTTAGACTGTCACTTGTGATAGTTTTGAAAACCAAATTCTGCCAATAATATCCTACTCTTGGTCTATCACAGACGGTTCAAATAAACTACATTAAGGTTTGTGTTTCAGAAAAGTAGGGGGAAAATATCAAGGAGATTCTCTTCATCTATGAGAACACCACGGGATTTTCCTGAAAAAGGAAGAGAGTGGACTCTCTTGTGAAGAGTAGACCCTGCTTGTTTTGGAATAAGTAATAATAAAGGATGAAAAAGTCTGAATTTAATACTATCACAGCTTCTTTTTTTCTTATAAAGGTCAAACTGTAATTAGGATACAAAGTTTTAACATTTTCAAAGTGTAGAAATGTAACTTTGGCCTTAACTGAGCATACACTTCACTTTGAGTTCTCAGATTAATCACTTTAATCAGATCCTTCTTCATGCTTCCACTAAGTGAAATTAGAAAAATCAGCATTTTTTCCCCCCCATTTAATAACTTTATGATAATCGCTGACACAGACTCCCCCACTGTTGCTCTGCCTGTCAAAGACTAAAACTCAATAAAATCTGAATGCCCATCTTTAAACTCCGTAGCTTTGTTCTGGATGATCAGGGAGATGCGGGTGTGGGGAAATGAGGCGGCGAGCTGGATGTCACCAGCCTGGAAGAACAAAGATGGGATGATCAAAGCCTCTGCTCTGCCAAACAAGCCCGACTGCAGCTCAGATTAAAGAAACTCTGCTTAAAGTGCAGCTCGACTTGAAGGACGACCTGCAGATGTTTGTGTCTGATGTCTCAAAGGCCTCTCTGTTCAACAGCCTTGCCAAATCTAAGTTTCGAAATATTTAAACAATATCTCTGCAATATATGCATTTATAATAATGAACTATAGTGTTCTAATAAATTTATGTCATTAAGGGAGAGTTTTTATTTATTTTTCACCACAAAATAACACACAATGTTAATACGTAGCCATTTTAACTCAACATTAATAGAAAACAAAAAAAACTATTTAATGGCTCAGTGAAGATGTGAGGAAATAACAACAACTTTAAAAAAGGACAACAGGTAGCAGCTAAATGTTATTTCTGGTGCTTTGCATCAGTGATAATAGAGATGTTCATGCAGCAAATCAGCCTAAAATCCACAGAGTTTTTTTTACCAGCTGCAATATTAGCGAGAGAAAGACACTATTTGTGGCTTACAATACTCTGCATAATTTCTTGCAATGTTTTGCTTTTCTTTCATTTTCAGAAGGTTAGATTGTCTAAATGGTTTCTGTACCAGTGCAAATAAACTTAACCAGGCGGCTGCAGCTCATCCAAATTGATTCCTGATCAACACCATGAAATTGTTTTTATATTACACCAGTCTATCAGACTCCATCAGAGCCTATCAGGTGCTGAATGGTCTCGTGCTTGTCAGGTGGAAACCATGTAGATCACTGAGGTCATCAGAGACCAGGTCACTCACTGGTCCCAGGACCAGAACCAGAGATGATGATGATAATAATAATAATAATAATAATAATAATAATAATAATAATAATAATAATAATAATAATAATAATAATAATAATAATAATAATACATTTTATTTAAAATGCGCCTTCTGGACACTCAAGGTCACCATACAAAAGTAGATAGAAACACATCAATGTCAAAAACATGATCAAAACACAGAATAAAGACTCTTTTAAAAGATACAAAGGCTGGGACAGGGAGATACGCACAAACTGTTGGCTCTTTTAAAGCTATAGTTGGTAATCCTGTTCAGAAACACTTTGTTATACTGGGTGAAATTGTCCTTCCATCCTGACAATAGTAAATACATCATGCATTCAGAAAAAGGACGATAAAAATAGATCTCTGTGAGAGCTGCTGGCCTGTAAAAACTCTGAACTGATTGGTTAGAGTTTTGTTCCTGCTCTCACCCCCTCTGTCCCTCATGTTCTGGGCGTATCACCTTATCTATTGGTTGTCCCACATGTCTATCATTCTGACGCGCTTATGTAACGCCATTGTGTGTGCTCGTTCCTTGTTAGTTTCCGCTTGCTGGCTGCACACTTCTAGTGTTTATGTATATGGTTAGCTTAGCGGTTAGCTTCAGTGTTAGCCATTCATTATCCCTCCGCTGCTCTAACCATAGACTTTGAACATGGCTGAGAAGCAAGAAGCAAACCACGTACAAGTTTATAAGAAGAAGAGGAAGGTCTCAGTAGAAAGAAATAAGACCAGAGTGGATTTGGGAGATTTTTTCATGTGATCCCCCTAAAGAGCAGAAGAGCCAGTAAGACTTGCGCATGACTTGGGGAAACTTCTGGAAAAATTGCAGACTCTACCTTTAAATCAGGACTGAAAACATTACAGTTTGTTGTAATTTTAGCATACAGGTCAAATGTTATTTTACCAGACAATTTCTATGATGCTTCTCACTGTTTCTTGCTTTTTATGAGATGTTTAAATTTTAATGCATTTCCTTTAATGTGTCTATTGCTTTTAATCTGATTTTTCTAATTTGTGACTTTGTTTTCTGTGAACTACTATGTAAAAGCTTGTGTCTGAAGGCTCTTTTACAAATAAACCCGCCTTCAGGCCTTTGAGGTTTTCTTTGAAATTCCTCCGGCTGCTTTTGATGCTCAGTTTTATTTAGTCTGCTGCAGCTGACCAGCATTTGGAGGAATGCTGCCTCTGACCTAAAGCTGAGTGCAAAAAGTATTCATACCCCATGGCAGTTAAGATTTAAACTTATTTTTAGGTCGTTTTCACACCTGATAGTCCTGTAGACTCGGTTCGATTGTGGAACAAATTGCTAATTTTCAGGTGGTGCGGTTTGCGTTCACACTGCCTGTTGACAAACGAACCAAACCTCATGACCAACCTGTTCACTCCCTCGCCTGTGGTGACGCTGTGGTGGCGCTGCACCAAGAAGTAGACGGAAAGAGGTTGGTCAGCAACGCAGCACAACCTCTTTTTTGACACAATTCAACTGTGAGCTCAGCAGGAGCGGAGGATGAGAAAGAAGACCACGAAGATTGTTATATTTTACACAGGGCAGGTGAGACGGCTCCGTATGAGGCGGCGGTGCGCGAGCAGGGGGGCATACAGCTTCACTGAACTGATCCTTCATTAGTATTGTTGCTCAATTACAATCATGTTTACCCAGTTTGATCTACGCTGCAGTCCACTTCCTGCTTTTAGAGCAGCCTCTGCTCCGCTTGGCATTCCCATATGTATTCGAACTGCTCCAGAGTGCAGTTCAACCGAGCCGAGGCCTTGGTTTTGAGGCGGAACCATGTTAGCTTCTTTTTGTCCGCATCACAGCTCTTCACAAATCTTCAAAAAATGGCAAGTCAACAGCGTTTCAAGCCCTTCTCAATAATCTGTGGAAGTTTGCTTTGGTGCATTCCAGCAATCCAGCCCTTTTTTCTAATGGCTCACCAGCTCATGCATCTGTCGCGGGAGACATTTCTTGTGCTGAGGCCTGAGTTTCTAAAAGCCAGACCTATCACCTCTGACCCACTCTGAGTATTTACCTGAAGAAACCCACACCTGCGTTTGGAAAAAAAGGGAAAGGCCAGTTCTGAATAAGGCCTCGCTGTCTCCAGGATGATAAAAGCAAGTTTATGGAACTCTTTTCTTGTTTCACAAGGCCAGGCCTGCGTATTCTGTGTGTGTCAATCAATGTTTAGGTTTCGTGTGTTATTGTTTACGGCCCAAAGCTGCAGACTGCAATATTCAGTGCTGGGATTTGATCAAATCACTGTTTCCTTTTATTTAATTAGTAACTCAGTATTCAGTTATTATTTCCGACAACAGCAACTTCCTGCGGAAATCGGGATGATGCGTCTGTGATTGTGAGCTCAAAGTATTTGAGGTTGGAAGGCCTCCTTGCCAACACCCTTATCTTTAGCTCCATCCACAGCGTCAAGTCAGGACTCTGGCAGAGTCATTCCAAAACATCAATATTACTTCCAGTTGGAAGAAACATGTTGCTAAAATTTAAAGACAAATCTAAACCTAAATCTGGCAGGGGTATGAATAGTTTTGGGCTTACCTGGACGAATGAGTCAGCCGTAAAAAAAATGTTTGGAGATAGCAAAGAACCAAATTTAAAATGGATCTTTTTGGTATTTTGTTATGGCGGAGTGACATAAGGACTCAATTCGTTCCTATTTCTAAAGCTGAATCCATGAAAAATAGGAAAAGATGTTGAAGCACAATTCATCAAATCTGTTTTTAAAGCCTACCAGGTGATTCTAAAGAAATATCAGCTGAAGACTTGTAATATAGTCAATGATCCACTGAAGGATGAAGCTTCTTTTTTTTTTTTTACAGTTCCTGAAAGACAGGACCCCCAGATGCTGCCTAGATTCTTTTAGTCCTTATTGGTCCCCATCAGTCCTTAACTTGTCCACTTTCCTATTTTTGATTTTTTTTTTCAAGCAGACACATTCAGGTACAACAACTGGACAGAAAATAAAATAAAAAAATCAGTCAAAGAACAAATAAAAACATTAAAATATTGCAAGAAAGTCTGACTGCTTGGGGGGGACAAAATCCAAAGAAATGATCCGATTTAAATGTTTTGCACAGTATTGGTGTGCTTTTATCCAGTTGCACACAATATGCATGCAAGTAGTTAAGTGTTTCGTAAATATGTCACCATGAACTCACCTTTTCCCTGGCAGAAGTCCAGCTGCAGGATGGTCTGCATCAAGGAGTCTGTAGTCAGGGTGAGGTCAAAGTCAGGACCAACCTTCGGCTCCAGGGCCCCCTTCACCCACTGGTCCTGAGACGACGTCACCCGCTTGATCAGGGCGTCGGAGATCTAAACAAACAACGTGATCAAAACATGCAAACAGACATGTTCTTTTTTCTTTTCAGATAAAAGCAGAGAGGCCAAATACTCCGAAACAAACTCTCTCAGCTGTGTGATGCTCTGCCAACACGCAGAGCAGTCTCCCTGGGATGCGTTCCTGTGGCCTGGCTTCATTACTTGCCGCTTTCAAACGTTCTTCAAACATTGCGGGATACAAATTAGACCCGACTGTTTGATCTTAAGAGCTTTACCGCTGCAGGAAATAAAAGCTAAATGAATAAATCGCATTAAAATGCATTCACTTGCGCTGGAGATTTGAAAATCTACCCTTTTGCTTTAAAAGGGAATTATTTTTTTAGACATTGCAAATGATAAAGAAGCACCTGATCAATATATTATAAGATATTTAGGAGAAAAGGAACGGGCAGGATGTTTTCGTGGGTGTTTCGGCATCTTTGATTTATTTTTTTTTTATTTATCTCCCTCTGCCTCCACTGCTCCCATGCTGCTTTCTTCAAACAAAATCATTTAAAACCAAAAGCAGCAAATTTCTTGTATCCACTTTATATTTAAATGCTGCACATTTTCAGGCAAACGCAATGAAGTCACACACCAAAACTTCACGTCACCATCATTCTTTTTCCTTCTAAAGGGGATTTATCATGCTTTGTAATGCCTTCCTTTTTTGCATTAAAAACATCCCTGTTATTGTTGCCCCACAGCCTCTTTTTGCTGCAAAAGGTTGACATCCTTCAGCTTGGATCGCAAAATTGTGGTAAAACATAAATAAATAAAAATGTTGGATTCACAACATTGCAAAACCTGAAGTCCATGACCTTGTTTAGCAGCTCTGCAGGAAATACTGTGATGCAATTGTTCAAAAATTGTTATAGAGAAGAGAGAAAACTGAACGGCTTGACAAATATGACCCAAAGGTGTCTACGCAGAACTTGGAGAGACTGAATTAAAATTTTCTGCTCTCCTAAAGACTCCAAGTACACAACAAAATATATTTAAGGGCTGATAAGTTGAATTTTGTATGATTTTGCCTTTAAAAAGGCACCAATGTTCATGTATTTGTCATTTTTATCCTATGATAATGAACAATTAACACTTTCATAGTTTTCATTTCCTTACTTGTATATTAGATGTTAATTTTTACTCTTAAAGAGGTCCACATTTTACACCAACAAAGGTTGGTGTTAATTTGAACTAATAAAACAAAGTGAATGTTTCTGTTACTTAGGGTCTCCTAAGGGAGAGGTGTGAAGTCTAACCATAAATTCAAGCTGCAAAATATTCATTTTAAATGTAAAGGCCTACCATGACATAATTTTTCCTGATCTCTTTCCTGAAGTTGTTGATTTTTTTTTTATTATTAGCCTTGAAAGGAAGCTGCCCCAGACTAAAATATATGGCTGAAAACATTTAACTCTAATTTTAGTACAAATTATGACTGGCTGATTTTTCACAGACTATTTCTCCCAAAGGAACACACCTTGTTGTTCTTCTGCTTTTTTATTAGGTGTTTAATTGTTCCAGTTATTCATAATAACTAATAGATTTATATTCAGTTTAAATATTCATTTGTTTTAGAGTTTATATAATCATACTTCTTTTACCAGAAACTTTCAGGAATCTCACCACAGCATTAAGTAGTGGTCAAACTGTTTAATACATAGACTTGTTTGTTGGTTGCACTTTATGTTCAACAAGGATTGATGTCCAACTCCACAAGCTATTCTCTTGAATAATAATATTCTGATTAATAAAAACAGTTACTTTTCCTGTTTTAAATAGTCCTTGTTTACAAACATCTTTATCTACAGGTCATTGTTGTTGCCTGTGGTTAATGCAGAGAAAAGTCCAAATTAAATTGCAACTATGGTTGAAATATATCGGAATTTTGATTTTTGGCAAAACTTGTACAGCCCTAATTTTAATATCTGAATCCCGACTAGTGTAAAATCATCTGCCATAGATTTATTGTGTTTATACTTTTGGAGATGCGCAAAAAGGGGACTGGGAAAATGATTTCATGCTAAAAGAAAGAAAAGAAGAATCTGTACAGGAGAAACATGGAGGAAGCTCCAACACACACAGAGCGGATCAATAAGTGTATTAATGATACCTGCAAGAATCCGCTGGGGTCGTTCTCCTTCAGGACCTCCAGACAGTACTCCATCATGCCGGTGGTCTGCCGCAGCTTCATGGTGCAGTGGGTGATCTGGTCGCGCACCACCTGACAGAGTTGCACATTGAACTAATTAGGATTCAACAACATTCACTTTTAAAGGCATCAGGTTATGTTGCCAATTTAAACCAGGAACGCCTGGAATGAGAGAACATTGGGGTTCAATCATAACCCATTAGGAAGAACAAAAGTTTTTACAACCATATTTACAACCTGAGAAGGATTTTTACAGGCAAACCGGTGACAGTTTTCACTGTGAGGTGGACAAACGACATGCTCACCAACTGGTTTAGCTCAGACCTTTTGATCCCACATTGCAGGTCACGTCTCCAGCGTCAGTCTCCATTATTAGCGTCTTGATGAGGAGGGAAACGTGTTTGGGCTGAACATGGGTCAAACTGAGCCACAAATCCTGCTTCATAATTCAGATCTCGGATGTTTCAGAGTTCATTGGTTTTTGCTCGTTAAGTTTGCCCCAATTCTTCTGTTTTTAGATCTCAGATTTGTTCTGCTCTCCTCTGCGTATATATGACGATCTACACCCGTCTTCACTGGATAACTGTAGAGCAGTAGCTGATTGCTCTAGGTGGACAAATGAAAGAGTAAACTGAAAACTGGGAACCTGGCATGCAGTGGGGGGTTAGGTGCAGGCCTCACCTGCAGGGCTTTAACTATAACACAACTCACCAAAACAAAGGCCTTTAGAAGTCTCCATGTGTCCACCCCTACAGTACATGCACATCAGGTTTTGAGCTGAAGATCAGACAGAAAACATCTTGTGACTCTGGTGACTCTCAGATAATTAAACCAGTGAGCGCCTGGATGAATCCGAGTTAATTAGATGGAGTCTTTGCGATTAGTCGCCTCGTTTGTTTGAGGATTAATGATATCCAAGTTAATTATTCACCTGTCAGCTGCAGTCTGGTGTGAAATATGAAGAGCATGAAGAGCACGAAGAAACACCGAGCACACTCTGGGCATTTTGTTTTTTACTTCTATTTTTATTTATTTTTTACTTTTAGTGTTTTCCTTTAACATTTAAAAAAAAAGAATTATATTTTCATGCCTTGTTAAATTAATAATTATGTTTGATTTCATACAAACGCTTTAATCTTTATTTTGCACCAGACATATTTTTATTTAAAACTTTTGATATTTTGGTTGAATTTATGGTTTGCACACATTAAGATAGCTTTCCTAATAAAATTATTAGTATCAACTTTAACATTAGATTCGCTTTAAATAGGAGAGTTGTCATATTGGGTGGTGCCATTTCTTCTCCGGCAGTAGGTCGGGACTTATACTGTGTCGATGTTTTGATCCCTTTTAATTATTACTTGTATGAATGGGAAGCCTTTTGACCAGTGTTTGTCTTTGTCAATAATAGTTTGCGTCCCAATTTGTATTCCCCCCAGTGTAGTCCGATCAACCACTTAAGTTTCCTTACCTCTCATTTTTTTCAAGTTTTTCTGTTTTTTTGGTGTTAATCCTTGAGTTAAAGTCTGTTAAACTGAACTCTTTTATAATCCAAATAATGTACCTTATGCCTCAACCACACCTGCCTCCGCACTGGTTTCAGATTTTATGCAGCCAGGAAACCACCGTGAGATAATCAAAGTTCAGGATGTTGTGTTCTATCCTAATTCTGCTTTAAACATCTCCTCATCTCTGACCTGGCTGCTGTGCCTCAAGGCCCGTTTCTTCACTAATGTTGTCTTTCTATGTCATTGCACCAGAACTACAGAACAAATGACCTTTACTGACTCACTTTGTGTTTAAATCTTCTTTAACCCATTTTGAGATGTTGGCTTTTGTCGTTTTGTTAGTTTTTTATGTATCTGCTCTCTGTTTGTACTTGTTCCGTTGTGTTTCTGTGTTTATTTTTGTAATATTTTAAATTAGAAGCTTTTTAAAGGTGTGTAAAGCACTTTTACCAATTGAGATGCGTTTCATAGAGATACAGACATAAAGTTGAGTTGAAATAATACATCTCAGGCATTTACAGAGAAACTGGATTAATACTGAGATTAAATTATTCTCAGGTGAACTCTGTTAATGAGGTGACCTTGACTGCAACTGATTATTATTCGCTTTTATTTAGGGGAAGCGAATTAAAGAGGACCAAATCCAAATGGCAGTCATATCATTTACTTTCCACCTCATAATTATGCACTATTTTGTTTTTCTATATATCTATTTATTACATTTATCATTCATGTGTTAGTGAAGCTCATGAAAAAGGGAACAAACCAGTTACAGAAAAAGGCATTCAATGTAAATAATAAATCTCATACAGTGAGAGTTTGTACATTTTCATTGGCGCAATTCTTTTTTCTTAAAAAACAAACCAACTCTCACAAAATAAAAAAAAAACAGAGTTTTAAGTCAAATTAATTATTATAATAGTGGACCCTATTAAAGAAAAGTACACTGACTTTGAAAAAGTATGCAAAGGCAACCTGAACATTTCAGCTAAAATCATAGTGGGTTACTTTTGTTTAATTTAGTTAAATGAATATATTTTTTTCTCGTCTTAAGAAACTCTGCTAATATAGAGTTCAATTTATAGCAGATCATTAAAAAGTAAAAAAAAAAGAAGACATTTAACAATGTTTCTCAAACCTTTTGTCAGGAAAACATTTACCTTGAGAAAATCTGTTTTTCAAGTCATTTTCCTGAATGCGCTTATCTCTTGTGTAAATTACACGAAACCTGAGGCGTGAACTCTTCGTCGTCAGCTCCTTCCTACATGCTCCTGCCGTTTGGGTTCAGGGGCTTTTCCCAACACGCTCCAGACGCACGGGAAATGATTTTCAGAGTGTGAACGCCGAAACATGTTAATGGAGGTCGAAAATACGACCCACATCTTCTTTGAATCACGATGAACCACTTTCAGCTCCGGTGTTGGGTTGATGCTTTATGTGCATGACTGTGTTGCCTCTGCTGGTTTAGAACGATGTGTAGAAAAGCACTGAGGCGAGACTACATTAATACTTCAGATATAACATTAAGTCAAAAGAAGAAAGACATTACATTTTTATGAGCTGCATTCTGAAACACAAATGTTGATGTATCTTTGCATTAGATATTCATGCTTATGTATTTACAATTTAGCTGAAATGGACAGATGGATGGGATATAAGGTCTAGAGTTACATATTTTTCTATGTTTTTTGTCTTGCTGAGTTTGCATGCAATAGTTTAGCAGGACATTAAATAGACATTTAAGACATTTGTTCAAATTGCTAGAGAAGTTTTGGGTTTAAGTTGCTTTAGATGGTGGAAACTTGGATAAAGCAGGTAGCTACTGGCTGAGTCTGTTTCTCCAACTGGCTGAGCACACAGGATCTGGTAGAGGCAGGACACATCAGACGGGCCCAGAAGAGAAGAAGAGAGACGTTCTGGTGCACAGGTGAGCAAAGTAATTACTGGCAGCAGGTGGAGGTGGTTAACAGCAAGGCATTGGCAGGAAGGAGACTGAGCTGATTAGATAGTGGCAGAGAGGTGAAGGCTGATCAGAAAAGTCCAAAGGAAAAATAAACAAAAACCCAAATCATGACACAAGAAAGAAAACCAAAAGTAGAATCAGTTAAATAAAAATGGCAAGAAAAATTTCCCTTTTCTGCAACAATACACAACAATAAAGTAGCAAGCTCTTGAATGTCACAGGGCAAAGACATAAAGCGATTCTGTATATTTACTTAACTATTAACTTTATTTTATTATGATTTTTCAACTTTGTTTATAACCACTTCACATATAGATTTCTGTCCACAATATGGTTTTACATGTTAATGTAATAGTTGTTTGCTAACAAACACAATGGGGACTTTTAAAAACAATTTTTTTGTCTGTTTACTGCAACTTTTCAATGTAGGGATAATTTGAATGAATGAACTCATACAATGTCAAAATATGATCTATTGGGTGCGCTGGTGGCGCAGCGGGTAGTGCGACCCATGTACGGAGGCCTTAGTCCTCGACGCCGTCGACCCGTGTATGACTCCGACCCCGGGTCCTTTGCCGCATGTCTCTCCCCCTCTTCCACCCCCCTTCTTGTCAGCCTACTGTGTTACAAAGCGAGCCACTAGCGCTGTGAAAAGATCTCCAAAAAAAGAAAAAAAATATATATATGATCTGATTACATGTTAATTCTGTTTAATTCATTCATTATTCATTGTAAGAAACGCTGATTGGGTTAATTTATAAGATGTACTTTATTTATTCAGGCTGTGTTCATACCATATATGTTAAACCCTTTATAAAGATGAAAAACGTATGAAGAAAGATTATTTTTGATAATAATAATAATAATAAGGGCAGAATAAAATAGGCTGACAAGGTTTGAAAATTCTTAATCTAAAAACTTGATATTCTTTCTGTCAAACTTCTAATTCCAGACACAATAGGTCTGCCAGGTGTTTGTTCTGGGTTCTTGGGGATGTTCATTTATAAGGAAATTTTTCTTCAGAGAAATCTCACCATTCGAGAACCCATCTTCAAGTAACATCTGTAATCCCTTAAGGTATTCCTTTGTAGGATCAGATATATTTTTTTGGTTGGATTTTCCAATTGTCTTACAATCTCTCTTTCATATTTAATTGTATCCATTACCACAGCAGCACCTCCTTGTCATCTCTTAGGAATTTTTCTTGTTGACGCTTTTTATTTCTGTTAGTCTTATGTCAATTTCCTCCATTTTTCCCCATAATTTCAGATACGGTTAATTTTTTAATATTTCATTCCGTATCTTACTTTCTTCCTCATTCAAATACTGTACAAAGATAGCCATCAGGGCTAATGAGCATTTACTGAGGATGCTGTTCCATGCAGTTATAAAAGCAGGGTTGTCCTTACCAAAGGGAGGTGGTGTGAGAATACGCAGTCCTCTTGGAATCATTTCCTTCCTGATGTCTCCTGATAAGGTAATTGCATTTCTGGGACAGCAATGGGAACCAAAATGGCACCAAGTTTTGCTTGCCTATTTGCTGGACAGCTAGAAGAGCTTGTTTTATATGATCACCAAATAATCCTTTTCTGCCATTCATCATTTCTTGGAAAGGTACATAGCTGATGTTTTCTCGCGTTGGAAGGGACCCGGCGCCAACTTATTGCAATTTGTAGAATTTCTAAATGGGAGTTTTGCAGGTTTACGTTTTACCCTTGAATACAACTCTGAGGAAATCAATTTTCTTGATATAAAAGTCAATAAAAGAGACAAACATTTGTACAGCTCCCTTTACACGAAACCAACATTTCAGATTACATTACTTCATGTTTTCATCCCATCCACCACAAAAAAAGTTTACCTGTAAGCCAACTCGCTAGACTCAAACGTATTTGTGAAATCCCAGAACAATACAATAAGAGCAAAGAAGAGATGTTAAGAAATTTCAAAGAAAGATGTTACAAGGAGGACTGGCTGAGAACTGCAGAACACAAGGTGGACTCGAGAAGTAGAAAGTTCTGCTTAGAAAATAAAACAGCACTAAAACTTAAATCAAAATTTGTTTTCTGTACAACCTTCACACCAAAAAACAAAGAACATTAAATAAATAATATTAAAACATTTGAGAATTCTTCAGAGTGATCCAAATTTAAAAGGTATTTTTAATGAACCCCCAATGATAACTTATAAGAGAGGTAGAAATATCAGAAACAGGGTTTGTCAAAGCCACTGAACATGTAAAATCATTTAAACACCCAATTGGCGGTAAGGTCATCAACATAAAAGGTTTTTATTAGCTGTAAAACCAAAAATGTTATTTATATGATACAACGCCCAGGCAACAAAATATACATCGGAGAAACATCCCGTTACTTTAAAAGAATGACTCAATGAACACAAAAGTTCCATCAAGAGGAATGATCTAACGAGTCCTGTTGCAAGACATTTTAATGAAAAACATGGCAGATCAAAATCGTTGTTATTTTTTTTATAGGCATTGAAGCCATCAATTCCAGCATAAAAGGGGGTTATATTAATTTCATTAGGAAAAAGAGAGTTTAGCTCCTACTGGTATGAATGAGGGTCTTTCCATTAATACAATTCTGTGATTGACCCTATGGTTATTTATGGTTTTATTCATTTTTAAAAAAATTATATTAATTGGATATTTATATTTTTTTATGTTGTTGTATTTAATGGTTTTTAAAGGTTTTTATTGGTGTTACCTATTGTTTTTATGGAGTTAGAGTCTTTTGTCACAATACTCTGGTGTTTTTGTGGTTGCGATGTATGGATCTTATTTGATTGTATTTTTGTGGGAGTGAAGTAATGTTACAAATGTGGGATTATCTGCCCGATTTAAAACTGAAGTGTTTTCAGCAAGAGCCTAATTGGGCCCTAGTTTAACCAATCAGAAAGTTCCATCCCCCTGTATGCTGATTGGTCAGTTTATGTGTGTGAATAAGTGACTAGTTTATTTGAATTTCTTCTCCATTGTACTTCTTATTTAAAGACAACCGATGTGGTGATTTGTAAAGACCCTGAAGAAGGCCACAAGCCGAAACGCGTTGGTCTCTCAATAAAATCTGCGCCTGAACCTTCAAGTGTTGCTGAAGTTTTCATCAACCAGTCCATTTATGCTCTTCATGCACCTTGAAAGTTGGTGAAGTTGTGCCAGAATTGTTTTGATCTCTGCAGGATGCTGTTACTACACGGTTTAAAAATCAACATTCCCCACAGGAGGCACAGTTTTAGCCACTTTATACAATTTAAAAGGATATATGCCTCTACTTTATGACATGATATGCTTTTTTTTTGGCTCTTGAGGGCCGGAGAAATTGCCTTGACGCGTGGTTTTAAGGGATGCCCTTGATCTAATTTTTCCAGTAAAAAAACAAACACAGGTAGTCAGTAAACACTTTCAAACATGGCTGATATATTACATAACATTACTTCATTATGCCATATTAGTCAACTTTACCATGAAAACATTTGCTGAGATTTAATTCAGGGTTGTCACAGCTGCTCCAGAGGTGGACTACTTTATGAAGAGCTCTCGCCTCGAGATCAGAATAAATTCCCTAAATCATGCTGATGATTATTTAAGATTTCAAATCTGGACCCTGAGACGCCTCCAGCCAGCTTCTCCTCTCTTCTCACCCTGCGGCTCTTTGCCCTCCAACCACATTTGTGTCCACCGCCCACGGATAAGGACTGCAGCTGTCCCTGAGGCCGGCGTTCAGACACACACCCTCCTCATCTCGCTCGCCCCCGCTGTCAGCCAGACGGCCACGCGGACGCTCTGCAGGCGTCCAGATCATTCACTGACGTTTGGGAGGTGGATTTACAGAGAAAAAAAAGGAGACCAGCTGCTCTGACACTGAAATAGTGTTTTTCAAGAATTAAAAGGGACTTATAGAACACTTTCATGTAAGCTTCTTATTACAGCTGATATTTTACTCTAAGCATATGGAGCATAATGTGAAACAATTCAAATATCAGGAAGTTAAATGGGACACAGGTTTGTAGCTCTAGCAGTTCAAAACTCAGGATGTTTGCTTTCAGGTTGACTACAGATCATTCAGCTTTGCTAATAAAATTCCATCTAAATCCTAACGGGAACATTTGAAGAGGAAAGTATTACTGTTTAAAAAGTAAAAAAAGGAAACCATTTCTAATCAAAGACTCATTTTGCCCCATAATAAAGCAGAACAAGCAGCACATGGATATGCAGAGGCTCAATCCCTTTTATTACATTATTATTACGACTGGATGTGTGAACAAGCAATAAGACAAACTCTCAAGGCAGTGTTGTAGTACTCGAGTCCGAGACTCGATATCGAGTCCGAGTCATTAGCTAAATTTAGAGACTCGTGACTTGACTTGGACTTGAGCACTGATGACTCGAACTTGGACTCGGACTCCTACATTCAGATAATTCTGACTCGGAAATTGAGAAAAAGACTAAACTTTTTTTTTATATCATTAGGCTATAATTTTAATATGTCATTAGAATATTATTTGGTGTATGATTTTAATATCTAAATTATTAGTACAATGGAATGTTACTGCTTCATGTCATACATCACACGTCACGGTCAATAAGGACTCGACTTGGATCAATAGTGACTCGACTCGGACTCGACTCGGATTTTTTTTTTAATGACTTGGACTTGACCCGGACTTGAACACTGGAGACTCGAACCTGGACTCGGACTCGAGGCATAGTGACTTGACTACAACACTGTCTCAAGGTAAACCGGAGGGAAACAGGTGCACCTATCAGGCGTTCTAACTGACCGATACCAATTTCCTGTTTACCTGATTGCCGCTTCTCATTTAAACACACATAAACGTTGTTGTTTTTTTATTTAATTTTCAACCTAATTCATCGACTCAATGTCACTAATAGAGATGCACCGAGGAATTGACTTGTGATCCGGTTTGGACATATTTCATCTGGCCGGGCAAACACTCAGTGAATACCTAAGTGGTAACAAACAGCCACACTCTGTCAATGAGGGAAGATGATTCATATTTAGCGATTATCATGATCGGTGAGTTGTTCGAGGATAAAGTCAGAGGAAACAAAGAGATATAAAAATCTGCCAGTCGGCTGAAACTTATGAATGACCCAGGCAGATTTATAATTGAAATAATTTTGATTCAACAAAGAAATTTGGCAGGCACCAATTAGATTTTGTTTTAAAAATATCTGCTCTTAGATGTGTAATTTTTTTTAAAATATCATGGCGACAGATATTTCTACCCTTCTAACCAACCAATGGATTAACCAAGCTGTTCTATTAATTGCTGACTGGCGTTTTGCAGGTTTCTACTCTTATTTTCATTTTTCATCGTTGGAGATGGAGGTGCATCCTTGCTATCACCCTTATCTTTGGCCCCATCCACACATTCAGGGACACCTTAAAACGTTATATCACTTCTAAACAAATGTAATAGTAAATGTAAATCTGAATCAGGACTGAAAACATTCCTGTTTACTGCAGCTTTCCCATAACGGCCAAAGATGTCTTTGTCATTACATTTATGTCATTCCTTCAGTGTTATTTGGTGTTTTTTATCTCTCTTCTTATGTTTTTATATAAAGCACACTGAATTGCCTTGTGTATAAACAGGGCTATAAAAATAAACGTGCCTCAATTAAAGTACAAATTAATAATATCTTGGAGACTTTTTGAAACTATTACCATTTAGAAGCCTGACTGTCTTTCAGTGACTCACATTTCTCTCACTGTTCGTCGCAGTGTGACCTGCTGAGAGGCTGCACAGATCCGTGGTCCTCACCTTCAGTTTGTACTCCTTCTCCTTGGTGACTTTGGTGAGCAGCTTGGCCTTCTGTCTCGTCAGCGCCTCGATCAGAGAGTCACACTGAGCCACGAGGCAAGCTTCAAACTCCACACCGTTCTCCTGGAGCAGGAAACACACACACCATGTAACCCACACGCCGTGACAACCGTTATTTGTGTGCGAGGGACGTTCCTTTGGGATGTTTCACAATAAGCAGAGACAAAAATAGATCCGTTGGTGTAAATCTGTTAATTCAGCAGCTCAGAGATGCTTTTTTTTTTTGGTTATTTATCTGTAAAATTACGATTGCAGCTGCACAAATGTGAACACACAGCGTTAATTATTTGTGCACACAACAACCCCGACTGCCACAATGTGATTACTAATAGTACAGACGCCATAATCTAAACCAGGGGTGTCCAAAGTGCGGCCCAGAAGCCATTTTCAGCCCTGGAATGGTTTTGTACGGACAGATTGGTCCACCAGCACAGGTGCTTCATGCTGATAATTAGGGCAAAATTATTAAAGATAAGTAATAATTTTCCTACAACTGGAAATTTTAGGTACAGCACAAAACATTGTCTTTTAATAACCACACTTTTTTTACATTTTCTTTAATTTTCATAGTAAATAGGATCACATTTATCTAACGACTTTTACTCAAATGCAGATTTTGGTGCGCCAAAATCAGCTTTCAATTATGTTATTAAAACTGATTAAGAAAAGCAAAGGTTCTCAAAGAAAGACCCATATCTTGTTCTTATTGTTTAGAATAGACAAAAGGGGGAAAAAAATCATTCGAGCCCAAAATAATTTGCAAACTGGACGACCATCTTTTAACGAGGCAAAAATCCAAAACCCTTATTAAGTTTTGGCTCTACAATGGTTTTCACATCCCTTTCCTACAGGAAATCTGACTAATTTGTTTAACTAAAATCCTCATATTTCATATTTCATAAACATAAACAGTGGCAGTGAGCAGCTTTCTCTGGGGGTCAGAGCATCAGGCCAGAACAGCAAGCCAGGCAGCAGAATTAAACCACAAACTTTTATTGCAGTTTTATAAGACGCTTCAAAGAAAGCACCATAAACTTACTTTAAAAATTACTTAAAAATCTGAAAAAGGTATTTACTGTGAAGAATCAGTCCACCTTAAGATAATTCCTTTTGAGTTTAAAGACATGATTTTATTTCTCTCAATAATCTGAAAAGTGTTGCATGCCATGCATGTGTGTAAATGTATGGCCCTAAAGAAAATCCTGCCCATTAAATTGCATACAGAAGTCACCTTATCGTTAAATAGACTTCGCCCAAATAACAAAGAGAAACTCCTGTATCGTCTCAGTTCTGCAGAGGAACCGACCAAAAGCCTTTTTTCCTCCTTACATCAGAATCTATTTGATTATGAGATGAGGTCTGAGACTGTCGTTATTTCCAATCAACCCTGCTCCCTTTAGGACTGACGTTCAGATCTGTAAGAGGATATTTCTCTTTATTTCATCCTCATGGCTTTCAGGCACTGAAAACTTCCTTTTTTTTTTAAAGTTCAATCCTCCCTGTTTTATTTTAAGACTCTTAATTCCTGCACATGCTGTTAGAGGATATTTCTGCATGCATGTGTACGTGACTGGCAGATGCTGCAAGCAGAGATCAGCTGCATAGTAATACAGTCTGCAGGGAAAACAAACTCACACACTGCACACATTTGGCGTATATCATTAGTTGTCTGGTTCATTGATTTGGCGGATTTATTTCCCTTTTGACTGATTTATCTGGGCCTTATGTTCCATTGCAAGCAGGTTTCCCAGAAAAAGGCATAATATATCTAAACGAATATGTAAACAGCGATGATTTGAGGATTTCTTTGCAGCACACAAACTAATAGGTGAAAACCTACAATTGTGCCTGTTTAGATTTTTAACACCGCTTTTCTTGATCCAACAGCTTTCCTGTAAAAAAAAAAAAATGCAAATAAATGGTAACCTAAACACAATCTGCTACCCAGTAAAAGGGTGTTAACATAAATGAGGTTTTTTTTTTCTCAACTTCAAACTGAAAAACTTGAATTTGAGCTTTGTTGTTGCAGCACAGTAACAACCCTGCAATGCTTGTGCTTTTCCTTGTGAGAGTTTGATAAAAACACAAGGTGTTCTTGGGCTTTTGAACGCATCCTGTTGGGATTCATGTCGGGAACAGAGAGAGACCCAGAGGCAGACAGATACTTTCCTGTGTTCACTTTCAGACTAAAGAACACAATATTTCATATATTTTTCTCTTTTTTTTAACCCAACAGTTCTCATCTGATTGTTTAAGACAATGTCTTTTGGTATTTCTCCAAAAACGAACGTCTTTAAAAAAGTAAAGCAAGACCCAAGATGAACTTTTGAGCTGGTTTCCTGATGGTTAAAACGCAAAACTCAACTAGAAATCTTTGATAGTTTGAGAAGTCACCGGATGTTTATGGCTAAACATTGATTTTTTTTTTTGATTTTTTGTAAACTTTTCAATATTTATTTGACAAAAGACACAACTTTGGCTGTTTTGTAGAAACGCTGTCACTCTTTTGTGTGTGATCTGGGACCAGTTTTACCAAATTTCTCCTCACACTGCGTCACACTTTCACCTGAAAGACATTTCATCTGTTCAACCTGTGGAAGGTTTCCTTTTGTCAATGTTTGAAAAAGATCTTGCTTAGTTTACTTTACGTAGCGGTTTATATTTTTCCAGTTGTTTTATCAGATATAAGATCCGGGTTGGCCGGGTCACATCCCCAAAGGGTCACAACTCGAATTGTTGCTGAGTGCCAAAACATTTGGGGAACGTTATTTTCATGGACTGCCGGTTACAAGCAGCCATGCAACTGAGACATACGATCTCTACATATTCATATTCTCTACATATTCCTCCCCGAGATGCGAGAACAGAATCATTCTGTTCTTTGGGAGTTTTTGCAGTTACATAATTTTTTTTGCATGGCGTCTGAAAACGATTATAGGGAAATGCTGCAGTGGGAGTGAACTATGAAAACTAGACGTACCTTTTTTCTTGTTCTTACCACCTCAAGTGAAATAACTGATCTTTGTTGTTGCAGAGCAGGTTTTGGCCTTTAGCCCGATGACATTATTTAACGCTGTGATCCCTGAAAACGACGCTCCGTTCTCCACACACCGCCTCTTTACCAATGAGTTCCACCTAAGAGGGAACGTTTTCTGGGGTCTTTAGCATTTTGAACTCTACTATCTGTGTCAGATCTGGGTTTCTACTGCAGTGAGACTTTATCTAACAGGAAGCATATTTTTTTCTCATGCTGTTTATCTATCCCTTATTTTTATATTTCAATAATATTTTGTGCATCGCTTAGTTAGCAGTCCCATCTAATGTTAAAATCTCTGCAGTCATTATTAGTCTCATTAGTTGAGACTAATAATGAAATACTTTTTTAAATAAAAAGAATATGCTGATTATACTTTGGATGCTTTATTCTTGTTTAATTTAAATTTTCCACAGAAAGTTTGTTTTGTCGTAGATATTTAAACAGTTTGATCGGGGATCACTGTTGAGATTAACCATTGAGAATTTTTTTTCTGCTCTTATCTTGATGCCCTTCACAAGGTTTTCAAGGTTTTGTGTTTCATTGCGATCAGATCTGCACCCCTGATAATAAGAGAGATAAACACAGAACATATTCCATCTGTGAGGTGGACAAATCTGTCCTTTCTCCTCAATAATTTGTAGCTTTGTTTCATTTTATTATACTGAAACTCCAGACAATGGAAACACTGATCGTGTTCAAGCAAAGTTGTAACGGTACAGGAAATCTGTCCCTAAGAGTGTGATGTCAGATTTCCAGCCTCATAACCGTACATTTACTGCTGTGTCCAGTCCTGCAGGTGGGATTTATATCTTGTTAACTCTACTTGTGGAAGTCTGGTAGCATACCTGTATTTGCTGGAGCATGTTCTTGAGCTGAACCAGGAACTCCTTTGCTTCTTTAGCTTTATCAGAGACGCCGTTTAGCGCTTGGGAGAGCTGGCACTGCAGACACACAGAATGGAGGCACATCAGGCTATAAGCATTAGGATTGGACTTTATGCTCAGTTTGTTTCACTGTAGAGATGATAAAATCAGAAAACTAGATATTAAATATGTGCTAAAATACATTTGCTTGTGCTAAAACCCCCCAAAGCTGATTAAAAAGAAAGACAAATTAAATTTGGCATTTTCAAACAAGCCTGCTTTGAACAATTATAATAAACAAGTAAAACATCTGTTCTAATATATTAGGATGTGGATGGATTAAGGCTCCCATCTCTCTGAGTAAACTGTGCAACCAGTACAACCAGTGATGCTCTGAGGCTTTTCCTAAAATGTTGGTTATGTAACCAGACCGTTCTCCGTGGAGGCGCCGATTACTCCTGATCCTTGCCTACAGCAAATTCCCTGGGAATTTCTCCCACAGGCCAAAAACCTCTACATTGTCTCCATAAAATGGATTAGATTTCAAATCTCCATCAGATCATCATCTGTAGAGATTAGAGGCTGGAAAATCCACGAAAACACAATTTGTCATGTTTGCAAATATACATGTAATGCGTATAATGCTATTTTGTAGAAATGATTATCAGAAAGATACAGCCCCACCTTTATACTACAGCTAGGATTATTGATTTGAAATATTTTTGAATGTAATTTAGAACAATAATAAAACTCTAAACCCTAATACAATGCCTCTGAAATACACAAATCCTACTTGTTCTTAAATGTCACGCAACTCAAAAACATCCTAAGAAAGGCACTTTTGAAATCAACAGAATATATTATATCTATATATTATATCTATATCTATCTCTCTCTCTCTCTCTCTCTCTATATATATATATATATATATATATATATATATATATATATATATATATATATATATACATATGCCTGTGTATTTGTGTGTGCGTCTTTGAAATTGTGATTAAATGATCTGTTTTCATTTCCTTAATTTGATTGCAAGTGAAGGTAGTTAGACTACACCGAAGCAGTGTCAATGGTGCGCTCGTTTTTTCACGCTGTTGAAAGGAAAAGGAAATGTAATGTAAATATATAATATCACAAAATATTAGATATCATCAACAACAGCAATATTAATTTCAGACAACAACATTGGCCCAATGGTGCATACCTAAAAGTAATTGCTTCCTGTTTCTCCTCTCTGTAATTTCAGATTTTATTTATCAATAAAGGTTTATGCTCTATCTGGAAGCTGAGCAGACATGTCAATGAACAAGCAGCTAACAGAGGTCATCATATCTGGCTTCTGCAGCTGGATAAAATATTGATGGCACTGCTATAAAAATGCAGGTTAATTAACATAGTTGATCCTGCAGCTTTTTGGCTTTAAAGCAACTTAAAGTTCCATTAAACATAGATGAGGGAAGTTTAATCAACGTGCAGATAGTTCAACACTACAGTAATGCTTTTCCAAAGTAATTTTAAATTCTTTTGTAATTTTTTGTAAAACTCAAGCCCTTTGATTTTTTTTTCACAAGCTGTCAGGTTTCAACCACAACCTTGAAGTAGTTTACTAAGATTGTATCTGATACACCAACACATAGTAGTATATCATTGTGAAGCAGAAGGAAAACGTTACACAGGTTTTAAATTTTTGTATACCAATAAAAATGTAAAAAGTATGAAATGCATTTGTATTCTGCCACAGAGCTTCAGGGAGCATGAATGAGTGAAGCAGCCAAGACGTCCATTATAACTCTGGAAATAAAATGCATAGATCCACACAAGAGGATAAATCCATTGAGATCACCTGGACTAGACAAAATCGGGCTTTTATGGAAGAGTGACAGGATGAAAAGCCGTGGTTTAAAGAGGGTCGTACGAAATCCCATTTGTAGTGTTGAAGCAGTGTAGAAAACGCAACACATATAAGAATGTTCAAATGAGAGCAAAATCGTAACTTTTAAGCCAGTATGTAAAATGCTATGCGTGGCAGAAAACAAAACGTGGTGACGGTGGCATCATGCTGTGGGGGCGCTTTGCTTCGGCAGGGATGGGGGATGCAGGCCGAAGTTAATGGGAAGATGATGGAGCTGAGTACAGACCAACCCTGGAAGGAAACCTGTTAGAGGCCTCAACTGGGGTGGATGTTCCCCTTCCAGCAGAACCACGACCCAAAACACACAGCCAGAGCTACAATAGCAATGTTTACATCAATTATATGCATTTGTCAGAATGACTCAGTAAAAATCAAGACTTAAAGCCAGTAAAGAATTTGCAGCAAAAGCTCAAAATTGATGTTCAAGCTCAGTCTATCCAATTTGAGTTTGAGCTATTCGGCAAAGAAGACTGGGTAAATATTTTAGTCTCTTGATGTGCAAACCGTTAAATGCAACAACTGCAGCTGTTGGCTTGAGAAAATCTTGACTCAAGGGGCTACATTCAAATGCACACCGCACGGTTCAGATTCCTATTTGTGAATACTGTTTTCTTTTTAAACACTTTTATACTTAAATACTTCATAAATACTTTGAAGTGTTTTCCTGCAATGTGAACATTGAGAAACTTCCCAGAGCTTGAATATTTTTGCAGAGACCTGCACGCTCCATTACTTTTATTGTCTTGGCGCACAGCCCGACAGTATAGATTGTCTCATGGTATAGATGGTCTTATTGTCCCACAGTGTTGTGAAGTTTGTATGCTTTAAAACTCCAATGACACTCTGTTCCTTAGGAAAACATCATAAAAAATTAAGATTACATCCTAAAAACCTTCTTTTTAACACAGAAATCCTCACATGTCTGATGGGTCCAAATGATTTAAAAGGAAAGTTGGTTTGCAAGAAGAAAAATAAGGTAAACTGGAGTTTAATTAAGAATTCCAACAGCACCTGAATGCCACATCCAAAGCTGCTGACAAAACATACATCCCACAGATGTATTGATTACAGTGGAAGGGCAAACAGACCAGCATTTGTCATTGTGACACCTGATAATCTTTATTAATATAGGTAAAATCACATTAAATGTAATAGTAATATCATCTTTATTGTCATTGAAACATACATTGAAACGAAATTTGTTCTCTGCTTTTAACCCATCCCCTTGGGGAGCAGTGGGGAGCAGTGGGCTGCCATGTGCGGCGCCCGGGGAGCAATCAGGGGTTAAGGGTCTTGCTCAGGGACCCAGAGTGCAGGCGCTGGGGATCGAACCGGGTACTTGCATCCTTCTCTGAGTGCAAGCGTGCTGCTCTAACCACTAGGCCACCACTCCCCCCTTAAAGGCTTTTGATAAAAGATTTAATGCTTACCTGGCTTTATGTTTGAGTATATTTTTTTTTAAAAAGATAGTTTAATTAAACTACATGCTTTCTACTTCTTTCTGGGAGAATCGCAGCTGTATGGCTAAATCTGACACATCTAAGAGCACCACAAGCTTAATGTAAGGACACATGCTAACTGTTGGGAATTGTCACTTTCAAATAAATTTAAAATTCCAACAAAATGATCAAAAAATTGTAAATAAACAAATGAATGTTGAATTTTCAATTGTTAACAAATATTTTCTGTAACGTCAGGACTGTTCTCTTCCTGACCATGTGGGTTGCTCTTTCCTATCCAAATGCAACCATATTTTTGCTTTTCGAACAACATGATCAGCGTCTGGAAAACGGTTTGGAAAACCTTCTAATCGCAAATTTATTGTTAGAATTTTTATCGGCCCTCTGTCGCTGTGCAGAAACTCATCCATCACTGGTAAATAGGAAAGGACAGGACAAAGGAGACACACACGTGCCAAGCCATGATGAATCTGCTCCTGGGAGGACACACCCACCTGCTTCCCTTTTTCTGGACGGCGTTCTCATGAATGAACTCAGAGGCACACAAAGACCCTGAAGGCAACATGAGAGGGAAGAACTGCTACTTTAAGTTGGAGCCAAAAAGAACAATATTCACAGTGAGAAGTTGAAGGTATAAATTTTGTACAGCACTCTTTTTATTGAAAAGTGCTACACAAATAAACCTGCCTTGCCTTGTGATAATGTGCCAGTCATGTGAATTAATCACTGTTTTAAACTTTGTATTCTCTCTGCAGAAAGCCCAGCAAGTAGACGGGTGACAGAAAATCATCAGACTGTGACTAAATCATTTAAATGCAACAGGACCCGTAGGCTGTTGCTTTCATCTATTTATTTAAAGGCATGTTTAGATCTATCCTCCATCCATCCGTTGTTTTCTACTCATCGGCGATCAGGTCGTGGGGGATGTCTTAATGCCAAAGAGAGCCCAACAGATTTTACTTTCACAATTGGAGCTTTAATGCTTTCGCTGTAGCGCTCCGCTTGAGTTATATAAGCAACAAGCTTTATTAGATTTTAATCTGAGACGATTTCATGTTTAATGGACACAGAAATGGGAAGGTAGGAGAGAAAGAAAGGAAGATAAAAAGATGAGACAAAATGCTAAAAGGGAGAAAAGGTGAAAAAATAGAGTAGAGGAAAACTAGAAAATTTCTGAAGAAATTTAGCAAGGCGCCTGCCTCGTGGTGCGTACCGTACCATCAAAAATGCTAACAGGAAGTAACACTGCGAATTTCAGCTTCCTAGAGTCTTCAGAGCCCCCGCAGCGGCCGTTGAAAGGTGCCATGTTAAGTCAATGGACCTACTAGGAGCCTCTGGCTAGTTGCGTTGTCATGGAGACTCACTGACAGCTGCAGTCCACTCTGTCTGTAAAGGCAGAACAACCCTGGCTAAGCAGAAGTTGGTAGGACCTTCCTAAAGCTACTTCCGGTTAGCGTCATGCTAACCGTTAGCCGCTAGCATGGTTGTGGTCAGTCTCACCAGGTGAATGTACTCTGTGAGTTTGGTCCAAATTCTGTACTGGAAAGTGCCTCAAATAGGGTGGCAATACTTAATGTCACCAAAGGTCATGGGTCAGATCGGCCTCCGCTAACAAGGTTGTGTTCAGTCTCACCAGGTGAATGTACTCTGTGAGTTTGGTCCAAATCCTGTACTGGAAAGTGCGTCAAATAGGGTGCCAATACTTAATGTCACCAAGGGTCATGGGTCAGATCGGCCTCTGCTAACAAGGTTGTGTTCAGTATCACCAGTTGATGGTACTCTGTGAGTTTGGTCCAAATCCTTTACTGGAAAGTGCGTCAAATAGGGTGCCAATACTTAATGTCACCAAAGGTCATGGGTCAGATCGGCCTCTGCTAACAAGGTTGTGTTCAGTATCACCAGTTGATGGTACTCTGTGAGTTTGGTCCAAATCCTGTACTGGAAAGTGCCTCAAATAGGGTGCCAATACTTAATGTCACCAAAGGTCATGGGTCAGATCGGCCTCCGCTAACAAGGATGTGTTCAGTATCACCAGGTGAATGTACTCTGTGAGTTTGGTCCAAATCCTGTACTGGAAAGTGCGTCAAATAGGGTGCCAATACTTAATGTCAAAAAGGGTCATGGGCCAGATCGGCCTCTGCTAACAAGGTTGTGTTCAGTATCACCAGTTGATGGTACTCTGTGAGTTTGGTCCAAATCCTGTACTGGAAAGTGCCTCAAATAGGGTGCCAATACTTAATGTCACCAAAGGTCATGGGTCAGATCGGCCTCCGCTAACAAGGATGTGTTCAGTATCACCAGGTGAATGTACTCTGTGAGTTTGGTCCAAATCCTGTACTGGAAAGTGCCTCAAATAGGGTGCCAATACTTAATGTCACCAAAGGACATGGGTCAGATCGGCCTCCGCTAACAAGGTTGTGTTCAGTATCACCAGGTGAATGTACTCTGTGAGTTTGGTCCAAATCCTGTACTGGAAAGTGCGTCAAATAGGGTGCCAATACTTAATGTCAAAAAGGGTCATGGGCCAGATCGGCCTCGCTAACAAGGTTGTGTTCAGTATCCCTGGGTGATGATACTCTGTGAGTTTGGTCCAAATCCTGTACTGGAAAGTGCGTCAAATAGGGTGCCAATACTTAATTTCACCAAGGGTCATGGGTCAGATCGGCCTCCGCTAAGAAGGTTGTGTTCAGTATCACCAGTTGATGGTACTCTGTGAGTTTGGTCCACATGCTGTACTGGAAAGTGCCTCAAATAGGGTGCCAATACTTAATGTCACCAAGGGTCATGGGTCAGATCGGCCTCTGCTAACAAGGTTGTGTTCAGTATCACCAGTTGATGGTACTCTGTGAGTTTGGTCCAAATCCTGTACTGGAAAGTGCCTCAAATAGGGTGCCAATACTTAATGTCACCAAAGGTCATGGGTCAGATCGGCCTCCGCTAACAAGGATGTGTTCAGTATCACCAGGTGAATGTACTCTGTGAGTTTGGTCCAAATCCTGTACTGGAAAGTGCCTCAAATAGGGTGCCAATACTTAATGTCACCAAAGGACATGGGTCAGATCGGCCTCCGCTAACAAGGTTGTGTTCAGTATCACCAGGTGAATGTACTCTGTGAGTTTGGTCCAAATCCTGTACTGGAAAGTGCCTCAAATAGGGTGCCAATACTTAATGTCACCAAAGGTCATGGGTCAGATCGGCCTCCGCTAACAAGGATGTGTTCAGTATCACCAGGTGAATGTACTCTGTGAGTTTGGTCCAAATCCTGTACTGGAAAGTGCCTCAAATAGGGTGCCAATACTTAATGTCACCAAAGGACATGGGTCAGATCGGCCTCCGCTAACAAGGTTGTGTTCAGTATCACCAGGTGAATGTACTCTGTGAGTTTGGTCCAAATCCTGTACTGGAAAGTGCGTCAAATAGGGTGGCAATACTTAATTTCACCAAGGGTCATGGGTCAGATCGGCCTCCGCTAAGAAGGTTGTGTTCAGTATCACCAGTTGATGGTACTCTGTGAGTTTGGTCCACATGCTGTACTGGAAAGTGCCTCAAATAGGGTGCCAATACTTAATGTCACCAAAGGTCATTTGTCAGATTGGCCTCCGCTAACAAGGTTGTGTTCAGTATCCCTGGGTGATGATACTCTGTGAGTTTGGTCCAAATCCTGTACTGGAAAGTGCCTCAAATAGGGTGCCAATACTTAATGTCACCAAAGGTCATGAGTCAGATCGGCCTCCTTTAGCAACTCAGTCTCACCCTATCTGGGCCCAGAACTCAACATTTGACCAAAGTGGTGTGTAGCGCCATTTCCCACAGGTGGGTGGTGCTGTATTGGCCAATTGGGTCATCTCTGGGCCTCATGCCAGGTCCTCTTGGAAGCAAAGGCCCAATAGGAAAGCATGTGAAATCCAAAATGGGACAGAAAAGTGACACATGGCTGAAAGTCACTTGAAAATTTAAAAATGTTAAGAGGAAGTGACTGTGCGAATTTCAGATTCCTACATTAATCACAGCCGCTGCAGTGAGCGTCGAAAGTTGCCATTCTATCCCATTGGAGCCTCTCTCTCTGGCCCTCAGAGTTGCGTCGTCATGGAAACTCACTCACACCTCTGCTGCAGGCCAGTCTAACGAAGTGCAGAGACTTTGCTCACAATAAGTCCCATTGGATTATAATGGAGAACTTTGCCCCGAACAACGCTCCATATCTCCTGATCCGTAAACGGTAGAGACGTAATTTTTTCTGCGTTTATTTCGTAAGGGATAGGGGAAGAAGACAGGCTATCGGTTTTTGCTGGAAAAAGTTTAATAAAGGCGTGAAAAATTATGATATAAAGGTGATTTTTATGGATTTTTTGAAATCCTCTAAAAAAGGTCCCGAACAAATCGCTGTAGCTGAAAAAGTATAAGAGATATCAAAATAATTCTTTCACTATGAGTATCAGCAGGCATTTGAGGACTATGGTGCCCATTTTCATGTTTGTATAAAAATCGGTGTAGGCACAGCGACGATGTAAAAAAGTGGATGATGTGGGAAAATGCAGCTGAAAAGCGTTTTCAGGAATTTGCACATTCGCTACTCCCGAACAAATTGTTCCTGCGGTAAAACCGTAACAGTTATCCAAACAATTCCTTTTTTATGAGTGCCAGAAGGGTCGGGACATTCATGTGTGAAAGTCTCATGCTTGTACATGAAACGGTTTAGGAGTAGCGACGATGCGAAAACATGTGATGTTTTGGATTTTCAGACGTCATTTTTCAAAACCGCTCCATAGGAAATGAATGGGGGAGGTTTCGGGTTTGTGTCGCTCTGAGGTGATTTGCGAAAAATCTATAAATGCTACACCAATGAGGGTTACATTTCCTGAATCCAGACAAAAATACCTACGTTTTGATGTATAATTTGTCTACGTAGAGTGAAAATTGAGCGAGTAGGCTGAAGTTGTTCGGAGTTTTGAAATGTTTGAAAACGCTAGAGTGGGCCACTCTAGCGGTTGGAGAATTCCGTCATTGACTTTCATTATAAACGATGATTTCGCTGATTTTTGGACATGAGCTTTGAGGAGTAACTGTGAAGAGACGATAAAAGATATCCACATCCCGTTTTCACTCCTGATTAGTTCACAGATATATCTACAAACTGGAAGTTAAACGGTGTTCTTAGGTGAAAGCATGGCGACACAGTACAGCGTTGAAAATGGTCATTTTGAGGCTTTTTCGAGGCTTTCTTTCTCCCCGACTCCATTGAGTAATATGGGTTTTTTGGGGGGTGGTATTTCGCTAATTGTGTTGCCATGGTAACTCGAAACCCCAATAAAAGTAATAGCACACTATTCCCGACCGAGCCGCACGTTCTGGTACCTATATCGGGGGGGTCCACGCTACGGTTCGGGCCGCATTAACGTCCGAATAATAAAGAATAATAATAAAGAGTCCGTTTAGAGGTGAATAGTAATAGGTGCCTCCATGCATTTGCATGGGAGGCAGTGCTGTGCTTCGCACAGCACTGCCTCCTCATTGCAAATGCCATGGCAGGCGCCTAATAAGATAGAGACGCCTTTAGAGGTGAATAATAGTAGGTGCCTCCCATGCAAATGCTTGGCAGGCACCTAATGAGAGAACAAGATAACATCCTCTGAGTCTGCTTCTACACCTGCAAAGAGAGATATAAAAAGAACAGCACCACCAGCCGATAAAGTATTACAGGTATAAACAACCAATCCCTTGATACCATCACTGAGGAATATACAGTATATAAAACGTATAAAGTGACAGGTAATGTTAATGATGGAGTAACCTCATTTCAGCCGCTTGTATACGGGATTTTGTTCTTTCACTCATGATTCATATCCCATGACCATAAACGAGGGTCTGAATGTAAACGGAGTAGGACACTGAGAGCTTGGCTTTTTGCTTTACATCCGTCATTGAGGAGGAAATCAGAGCAGTAAAAAACACCCTGTCATGTTCAGGGGTGTGGTCAGAATCCCGACACAAGATGAAGACAGGCAACAGACAGAGTGATGAGCAGTCTTTAACTACACAGAAATCCAAAAACATATAAAAGCAAGCTGGAGGCGCAGAGATGCAAGACAGAAACTGGCTGAAACAGTACTTTGTAGCATGGCAGGAACAAACGGGGATGGAATAAAGGAGGAAGATTTAGTCCCAACCCCGCCCCCACCGACACCCCCACCCCCATGGAAGAGGGTCCTTCCACACTCTCCATTAATCACGGGTCTCCAGCCTGTTTTAGATACACACCCATGCATTAAGACATTTTAAATATAGATATATAGAAAGGGAAGTAAAAATAAACGCTTTTTGTAAACATGTACAGGTATTTTCATTACTCTCCTACATTAAAACTATGAAGCAAAATATGTGTATAATTATGTCGCAAAGAAAAAATTGTGAACAAACTTAAAACATCTTTCATATTTCAGGCTCTTCAGAATACCCCCCCCCCCCTTCGATTACTGATTTGCACACCGTTGCTGTTCTCTCAATGAGCTTCATGAGGCAGTTGCCAGAAATGGTGTTCCCAGATACACTGATAAGAAGAAAGACAAAACACTGAATGCAAAGGTGTGACCAAACATGTGGCTAGTAGTGTACGTATAGAGTGTTTTTAAAATAAGAAGAGAAGTTTGATTTAGTACAAACATACATGGTTTAAGTAACTTCTAAATTCTCATTAGCGAACTTCTGTGCTTGTTTGTCTCTCTTGTTGTGTCTCTGCTCTGTCTTCTCTAACCCCCAGTGGGTCGAGGCAGATGAGTGTTCACACTGAGCCTGGTTCTGGTTCTGCTGGAGGTTTTCCTCCCTGTTAAAGGGGAGTTTTCCTCTCCACTGTCGCTTCATGCATGCTCAGTATGAGGGATTGCTGCAAAGCCATCAACAATGCAGACGACTGTCCACTGTGGCTCTACGCTCTTTCAAGAGGAGTGAATGCTGCTTGGAGAGACTTGATGCAACCTGCTGGGTTTCCTTGATCAATCTGTATAATTTGATAGAATTTGACTTTGGAAAGTGCCTTGAGATGACACGTTTCATGAATTGGCGCTATACAGGGGTTGGACAAAAAAACTGAAACACCTGGTTTTAGACCACAATCATTTATTAGTATGGTGTAGGGCCTCCTTTTGCAGCCAATACAGCGTCAATTCGTCTTGGGAATGACATATACAAGTCCTGCACAGTGGTCAGAGGGACTTTAAGACATTCTTCTTGCAGGATAGTGGCCAGGTCACGACGTGATGCTGGTGGAGGAAAATGTTTCCTGACTCGCTCCTCCAAAACACCCCAAAGTGGCTCAATAATATTTAGATCTGGTGACTGTGCAGGCCATGGGAGATGTTCAACTTCACTTTCATGTTCATCAAACCAATCTTTCACCAGTCTTGCTGTGTGTATTGGTGCATTGTCATCCTGATACACGGCACCTCCTTCAGGATACAATGTTTGAACCATTGGATGCACATGGTCCTCCAGAATGGTTCGGTAGTCCTTGGCAGTGACGCGCCCATCTAGCACAAGTATGGGGCCAAGGGAATGCCATGATATGGCAGCCCAAACCATCACTGATCCACCCCCATGCTTCAGTCTGGGCATGCAACAGTCTGGGTGGTACGCTTCTTTGGGGCTTCTCCACACCGTAACTCTCCCGGATGTGGGGAAAACAGTAAAGGTGGACTCATCAGAGAACAATACATGTTTCAAATTGTCCACAGCCCAAGATTTGTGCTCCTTGCACCATTGAAACCGACGTTTGGCATTGGCACGAGTGACCAAAGGTTTGGCTATAGCAGCCCGGCCGTGGATATTGACCCTGTGGAGCTCCCGACGGACAGTTTTGGTGGAAACAGGAGAGTTGAGGTGCACATTTAATTCTGCCGTGATTTGGGGAGCCTTGGTTTTATGTTTTTTGGACACAATCCGGGTTAGCACCCGAACATCCCTTTCAGACAGCTTCCTCTTGCGTCCACAGTTAATCCTGTTGGATGTGGTTCGTCCTTCTTGGTGGTATGCTGACATTACCCTGGACACCGTGGCTCTTGATACATCACAAAAACTTGCTGTCTTGGTCACAGATGCATCAGCAAGACGTGCACCAACAATTTGTCCTCTTTTGAACTCTGGTATGTCACCCATAATGTTGTGTGCATTGCAATATTTTGAGCAAAACTGTGCTCTTACCCTGCTAATTGGACCTTCACACTCTGCTCTTATTGGTTCAATGTGCAATTAATGAAGATTGGCCACCAGGCGGGTCCAATTTAGCCATGAAACCTCCCAGACTAAAATGAGAGGTGTTTCAGTTTCATCGTCCAACCCCTGTATAAATAAAACTGAATTGAATTGAATTGAATTGAAACAGCCCGGGGAAAGAAACTGGCAGCTGATTTTTCCAAACAGCACAATGTAGCACCGAGCTGAAGGTAAAAGTCTAAACACTTTGTGTCCAGGATGTGTGGCATCTGCAGAGATTTTAGCTGCAGAGTGCATTAGTGTACAGAGAGAAGCGGAGTGGGGAGATAACACACCCCTGGGGGTCGCCAGTGCTGATGGTTCTTCTACAAGAGAAGATGCTCTCCAGCCAGTCAGTCCAGAAGCTGGTGATCCACTGACAGATGGAGTTCACCTAGTAAACTAGGTGAGCTTCTGGTGGAGGAAATCTGGGTTAATGATGCTGAAGACCGAGCTGAAGTCAACAAAAAGGATCCCGGCGTATTCAGCCATTTACTTTGGAAATATCCCTGCATGTTTCCAGATAAGGGGTTTTGTTCCCTAAACAGTCAGAGAAACTGTTTTTATTCTTTTACCCACCTTACTGCTTTGTTGAATAACCTTTTCCTGAGCAGATACATTTCAAGTCCCTTTCACTGCTTTTCTTGCCATTTTCACTACCCACAGAGTCATGCAGGCCACAATGACAAGATTTGGTTCAGCCTTTTCAAAACGATTCATGATGTAGATGTTTTATAAGAATTAATTCATAACTTCATTTTCTTAGTAACTGCTGACCCTGCAGACAAGCCAACTGAAGATTTAGATGCGTGTCCGACTAAAACAGCCGCTGCTCTCTATTAGAAAAAGATGCATTGACATTTCTAAATAAAATCCTGCTTTTCTACATTTATTTCAGTGATTTTATTTTCATCTGCATACATAAAAGGCTGGTTGGGGACAAATCACATGGCGACTTCCCGTCTTCCAACAGTGTACAGCAACACTAACACGTGCGTTTGTTCATATCTCAGTTTATGCCATTGATTAAGTACTGCCGATAAACGTCAAGCCGCAATCAGCAACCTTCATGCTGATAGCGATTTTTACTTTAATGCATGATGTTGTAAAACTCTCTCGCTCATTCAGTCCTGTGCTTTCATCTAAAATTAAATCTGCCTCTGCTCTGTAATCCCCTCTTCTCATCTGCACAATAGCCGCTCCACCCCCACACGTTGACAGCCAAACACTCCCGCCGTGATCTTATCCCGGTCCACTTTCCTCGAAGCCCCGTGCCGTCCGGAGGCGGGTCATGTGGACCTGGTGGTTCATGAATCAACCCGTCGGACTCCTCACCCAGAGGCCATCTGGACCACTAAGCCGCCTCGCCTCTCTGTGTGTGAGTGCCAAGATGCTAACAAGCAGATGATGGATGTGCCATATGAGGGCTGCTCTCCCACTTTCCTGTTTGTTCTGTCTGTTTGGATATTTATTTAACTGCAGCTTCTCTCAGCGGGTCAAAGTTCGTGGCCACGCCTGTGTCGGCTCCCTCGTTCATTCACTGCTCTGACCATGTTTTATTCATTCATTGATTTTCTTCACCCACTACATCCCTGGCAGGGTGATGTGGAGCTGGAAGCAGTCCCAGCATGCATTGTGTGAAAAAGCAGAAAGACACAAAGAAGAAGCGGCGGCAGATTGTACTCAGATCTTTGTTTGAAGAGCTAAAGTCTCTGTTTCTTTTTTTTTTTTTTTCATGGCAGATCTGGCTGTGAACAAAAAACAGAAAGAAAGAGCTCAAGGGGAATGAGAAAACTACAACACAAAGAAGGTCCACTTATCCAACCTGGAAATGTGCGACAACCTTTAAATCTGATTTTAACACATCTAAAATGATCCAGCAAAAAAAAAACCAGGAGCCAAAACGTGCGATTTTATCACACGTAAACATTTTTGGCCCAGCGTGTCTTTCATCGTCTGAACCTTTCCAGTGTTTAAGCCTCTGCCCAAATTTATCTGCTTCTGCCCTGATTGTTTTCCGCATCCTGTCACCTCAGCGTTCCCCACTCTCCAATTTCCCGTTGATCAAATTCTCATTTCCTCATTCAAAACAAATTTTTTTTCAGTAGGTTATCAGGAGGATAACATCCACAAATCCCAGGACTACACATGGTGCTAAAACTAAGCAATCTGCACTTATGCATGTGTGAGATTTTAATTATGTGGCTAATTCCCAATGACAAAATAAATACACTGTATTGCCAAAATTCTTTGCTCACCTATCCAGATAATCAAAATGTATAAAATCGGGCACCCAGGCTGTTTCTGCAAACATCTGTGAAAGAATGCGTCGCTCTCAGGAGCTCCGTGAGTGCCAGCATGGTTCTGTGATGGGATGCCAGTTGTGCTACAAGACCAGTCGTGAAATTTCCTCGCTCCTAAATATTCCCCAGTCAACTATTATAACAAAGTGGATGCGATTAGGATCGAGAGCAACTCAGCCAGGAAGTGGTCAGCCACGTAAACTGACGGAGCGGAGGGTCAGCGGAGGCTAAATTAGCCAACTTTCTGTAGTCAATCACTACAGACCTTCAAACTACCTGCAGCCTTGAGATGAGCTCTAGAACAGAGTGCAGCGAGCTTCAGGGAACGGGTTTCCATGGTTTTTGGACAACTCCATGCTCCCGGCTTTGTGGGAACCGTTTGGAGATGGCCTCCTCCTCCAACATGGCTGACCGCCAGAGCACAAAGCAAAGTCCATAAAGACATGGAGGAGAGAGTTTGGGGTGGATGACCTGGACTGGTCTGCACAGAGTCCTGACTTAAACCCGACAGAACAAATTTGGGATGAATTGGAGTGGAAACATGCAGAGAGCCAGGCCTTCTCCTCCAACATCAGCGTCTGACCTCACAAATAGTCAAAAATTCTCATGAACACCACTGAACCTTGTGGGCAGCCTTACCAGAAGTGCTGAAGCTGTTATAGCTGCAAACGTTGTACCAACATCACATGGAAGCCTGTAGATTAGGAATGGGATGTCGCTCAAACTCATATGCAAGCAGGGCAAGTGAGCAAATACCTTTGGCAATATAGTGCATATGCAGGATCCAGATTTCAAGTTCTTGAATGCGGTCATAAATGCATGCAGTTACTCTACTACTGAGTCATTTCCATGTAAAAATGCAGCTTCTGTTACAAATGAACCAGAAGAAAAATAAAAGCCATAGCAAATCGGTTTTCTAACTGCATCAGTGTCCCTGTCAGAAGGAGGAGTAACCAGCCCTCCTCCTGATTTAAACTATGATGTACTCTACACGTGTTTATTCTGTGCTCCGGCTCTGCATAGGGACATTCAGGGAATGATTCGGTTCTACAGCACCCTCTACATTTCTCTTACCCTCTCTTCAAAATGGCAAAGACAAAAAAGCAATTCATTCAAGTAAGGCACTTCAGGAAAAGGCTACAAGTATGTGGATACGTGCCTAAACTTGCCCATATCTAGTTCCAGAGAAATAACTTAAAGGTATTCGAAAACTGGAACTGCCACACGGCTTTACAGGGGTCTATATTTATCTTTCAACCGGACACTTTCAGGAAGATGTTAGGGAAGCCAAAAAGTCAAAAATAAAAAAAAACTAATGTCACAACTGGAGAACTGCATCAGAGATTAGCGTGTTTAGATCAGCGAGTCTCTGCAGCGGTCTTTAGAAGCTATCTACACACCAACTGGTAGTTTGGCAAGTATGTCTGGAATCAGCCTTTTTCTGCCCTTCCACCACAAACATAAATATGTGGAGTTTACTCATCTGTGCTGTGACTTTACCTGCAACTGTGCGCTCTGTTAAGATGAGACTCAGTCAATTGCAAAAATGTAAAATAATTATCATATTTTTTCTCATTTTGTATCCAAAACATCATCCAATTCAATTGTGGGTTTGAAGTGCCTTCTAATTTTAATGTTTTAATGCTGTGGGGTGCTGGACAAATGAGTGTCTATGTGTTTGGGTTACCTTTTGGCTTGATGCTGGTCAATGATTGGTTCCCTAAAAATTCTCCCCGGGGCACAGGGAGCTGCGCCTATGGCCAGTCAACACGTTTTGTGTTGACTTCCAATCAGATTAATTCATGATACCTGCCAATCAAATTCACACCTGTGCCATCCTAGATGCGCTGGCGGTGATGTCACTCACACATGATGCCAGCGGAAGAGCCAGACAACAACAATGACAAGACAGGAGGAGAGAATGGCGCACTGAATGAAAAGTCAGCCAGTTATATAGAAAATAGTGAGTTCATAAGGCTTTGACGGGATTTTAAAAAAAAAAGAACGAAAACCAAGTCAAAGTCAAGTCGAGTTTATTTGTAGCACATTTCAGCAGCAAGGCGGTTCAAAGTGCTTTACATCATGAAAACATAAAAGAGCAGTAACAAAAATTAAATGGTATCAGGAGAAAACATCAATAAACATCAGATATGTTGGTCAGTGTTCCTGTTATAATGGTTCAAGGCAACTCTAAACAGGTTAGCTTTCTGTCTTGATTTAAAGAAATTCAGCGTTTCGGCTGATTTGCAGTTTTCTGGAAGTTTGTTCCAGATTTGTGGAGCATAGGAACTAAATGCTGCTTCTCCATGTTAGGTTCTGGGTCTGGGTATGCAGAGTAGACCATAACCAGAAGATCTGAGTGGTCTGGAGGGTTGATACAGCAACAACAGGTCTTTAATGTATATAGGTGCTAAGCTGTTCAGGGATTTATAGACTAACAGGAGTATTTAAAACTCTATTCTCTGAGATACGGGGAACCAGTGTAAGGACTTTAGAACCGAGTCGATGTTCTCTATCTTCCTGGTTTTAGTGAGAACACATGCAGTAGCATTCTGGATCAGCTGCAGCCGTCTGATTGACTTTTTGGGTAGACCTGTGAAAACACTGTTGCTGTAATCAATGCGACTAAAGAGAAATGAGTTGAAATGGATGAGTTTCTCTAGATCTCGTTGGAACATCAGTCCTTTAATCCTGGAAATGCTCTTCAGGTGATAGAAGGCTGACTTTGTAACTCTTTATGTTTCCTACAAATCTGAGTCCATCACTACACCCAAATTTCGGGTCTGATCACTAGATTGTAGTTGTAATAACTAAAGGTGCATGTTGACTCTAGTTCGTTCCTCTTTAGGATCACAGATAATAACTTCAGTTTTGTTTCTGTTCAGCTGGAGAAAGTTTTGGCACATCCATACATTGATTTGTTCTAAGCATCCGTTCAGTGCATGGATGGTTCAGAGTCACTTGGTGACATTGTAATGTAGAGCTGTGTATCATCTGCATAGCTATGGTAACTAATCTTGTTTCTTATCACCTCAGCTAGTGAGAGCATATGGATATTGAATAGAAGGGGTCCTAGGATTGAACCTTGGGGTACCCCTCATGTGACTTTTGTCCTCTCTGATGAGAAGTTACCTATTGACACAAAGAAGTCCCTGTTCTTTAGGTAGGATTGAACCAATTGAGTAGTGTACCAAAGAGTCCAACCCCGCTCTCCAATGGTTTAATAATATATCATGGTCAAAATTGTGACAAATGCTGCACTGAGGTCCAACAGAACCAGCACTGTGGTTTTTTCACAGTCTGTATTTATGTGGATCTCACTGAACACTTTGAAGGTGGTCTCAGTACTGTGGTGAGTACAGAAACGGGACTGAAAAACCTCCAAGGTGATTGGTCATTGTAAGGAAGCTATTTAACTGGTGAAATGCAGCTTTTTCAGTAACTTTACTGATAAATGGCAGGTTGGAGATTGGCCTGTAATTCTGCAGATGTGATTTGTCCATATTGCTCTTTTTTATCAGTGGTTTAATAACTGCTGTTTTTAAAGCCTGGGGGAAAACACCTGATGAGAAGCATGAATTTACTATTTGCATCAGGTCAGATTAAATGACAGGCTGGACTTTTTAAATGAAGGTTGTAGGTAGGATATCAAGACAGCAGGAGGAGGAGCTTAACTGATTTATAATTTCTCCTAAGCTTTCATAGTTGAGTTGAAATATAGTCATTGACCAGACCGACTACACTTCAAAATCCAGGAGCAGGTAAATGAACGTGTAGGGATTTATGTTCGAACAGAGTGTTTTTGTTGCTGTAATCTCCAACATATGCCAAATGAACAGAAATGATCACCAGACGCTAAAATAACTTCAATCCATGGTCAACTCAGTCACCAGATAGAAATCAGTTTGAAACCCTGTGGTATCAGTTGAAAGGAAGATGACATAAGAGACGACCCAGGACTCAGGAGGATCTAGAGAGACTACACAAAGAGCAACCGTCAAACGATCCCCCTCACTTTAAGCTCCGACCTTGTGAAATGTTGAAACTAAGTGCCTTCTTCCTGGCAGACGACGTCGTCACAAAGTATTAACAGCAGCGGTAACAGGCACTCTGGGGGATGCCGGCTGCAGTGATCCCTCTAAAAGATAACAACTGTAGCTGAACAATCAATGAAACAAAAGAGCTCCAGCAAAATGGTCCGCTTATCCTAAACCCAACAAGCCCACTGGAATATTGATTTCAGTAACTCCTTCTGGAGTTTATGGGCAGAAGATGAGTGAAGCAGGGATTTCAGACAGTTTGATGTTAAACTGAGTGCACTGACCCATTTCCGAACACTGAATAAAGCCACCGCACAACATCAACTGAACTACAACAGAACAATGCCGCAATTAATCCTCAGTATATTACATTTCTATATCTTAAAGCCTGGTTTACTTTACACGCTGGGAATTTCATATGCCATAATACACATTTCTTTTACACTGTGCGCAGAATTTGTTGTCGCCTTGCTCATTTATACACATATTTTTCTAGTTGATGTCAGAATAAAAGTGTAACTTCTGTTTTCGAAATGTCTAAAATTCTCTTTAAATGTTGGATAATATATCTGAAATCTAGATCCAGGATTGTTTCAACACATTAGATGTGGTGAAATACATTTTTGTGAAAGAAAAATCCAATAATGCTTTTGTTTTCAGGCTTGAAATAGCGCTAAATTACGCTCTGCTGGTACCTCAGTGAGAATACTCCCTGAAAAGCGGACCAGGTGTGAAGCTGGCCTTGGTCCCAATGTGTCAGGACTCCAGAAACATTGTGTTGTCCTGTTTAAATGTGACACATTTGCCCCTGCAGTTAAAGGGCTGTGACCCGGAGAGGAGATACGGAACAAAAAGAGAAACAGAAAATGGAGATAAAATAAAATATCAACAGTCAAAAGTGCCATAAAAAGATAAGAAATTTATCATATCGCTGCAGAAAAAAATTAAACATCTGCACAACTAAATTCACTTTCAGAAATCCAATTTATTCCATGCTTTGTTTCTTTTGTCCTCCTCCCCTTGACCTTTTTTCATCCTCTGACAGTAATGTCATTGTTCTTTTTCCCCGCTGTCAGCAGCCTGCAGCTCCGCTCTTAAAGACAAGTGCTATTATCTCATTATGTTGTTATGTGAATAATGCACAGCCATCTATTCAGTCCTTGACATTCAGAGAGGCCAGAGAAGGAAACACGACGGGAACAGAGGTTCTAAAGTTCCTCAGGTGTTAAAGCGATCATCAATGCGACGACCTCCGATAAACATTTCCAACCAGATCCAGAACCTCAGCGTGTTCTGTTGTAACAGAATCACAATTGGTGTTAAGTGCAGATTTCATAGTTTTTACGTACTTGCATTTTAAGATAAAAATTGTTTAGTCAACAAATAAAGCTTTGCGCTTAATTTATTGGCAGACATTTCTATAATCTTCAAACGAATGCAAAACATTTAGACAATGGAGCAGAGTTTGGAAATACAAATATGAAGCGTCGGGTTCAGCCGCTGGGATCAGACAATCTGGTTTTATACAAACTGGAGGCGCCAGGAGAGCTTTCTACATCATGTCCGATATTAGCCATCTATAAACTTTTAACAGAATAGTGTTTAAAGCCACAGCTGGAAATATATCTGGTTAAAGCTACGTACACGTAGATGTGAGCTAAATGACAACAAACAGCTACAGCATCAGTAGGTGCAGGGTAAGAATTTTTGCTGACAGTTCAGTTCTGCGTTGCTCATATTTGAGCCAATAAAAGAGAAATTAAGAAGAAAAAAATCGATAATAATACAAAATTCATTTTATAAAATTCTATTTATTTTTAGCCACTTTTTAATTGCAGGGACGTTCTGCAAATTTCTTTAGATTTTAAAAGTACTTCTTGCATTTTGAAACAAGTTTTCCCGAGTATTATCAGTTTTCCAGGTCCACGCTTTCCTGGACCAAAGGTCCTGATCTGGATTAGGATTTTCAGATTACCCTTGGATTGTAAACGGATGGATTTATGGGTTGAGTAACCATGATTCGTGGACCCTTTCTTGCAGTGTTCTGACTTCTGCTCACCTGCCATATTTTGGACTTGTGTGTTGTTTTCTACTTTATACAAGATTCGTGTGAAAGATAAACCAAAACTAAGAAAGTAGAGCATTTCAGACCACTTCTGGAGCCCTTACACTGGCTCTCAGAGAATAGACTTCAAATACTTATGTTAGTCTATAAGGCACTGAATGGATTAGCAGCTAAATTCATCACAAATTTGCCGTGTAAGCTTTGCTTGTTTGGCTTTTGGTCTCTTATTACCTCCACCTGCTGGACTGGAGGTATATTGCAGTTTTTTTTCACAGCTCCCTCATATCTCATTAGGCTAATTTATTAAAATTTTCTGCAGCCTTTTCAGAGCAGTGGAAACCAAAAGTGCATACATTACCCAGGGCTTCCTTTTACACGGGTAAAAAGAATCAAAGCGGTTTAAATCTTGGGACTTTTGGTGGAAAGAGGAATCTATTGGCAGACAATTTAAAGTCTGGATGTCATTGACTGTAAATACCCATAATTAAAGAAACAAATAGATGGAAACAGAAATTGTCTAGATGTGCAACATTTTTACTGCATTCGTATCGCTGCATGAGGGTTCTGTTTTTTGGAGCAGACAGCCTGCCGCTGATCCATTTTCTGCTGAAAAAGAGTCAGATGGTGCATCGTAAAAGCAGCCCTTTTATGGCAGTGCGAACAAAGCCTGAAGGAGAAAGCGTGAACAAAGCCACTGCCAGACACATAACCTCTGACGGGACTGTTCTGTTAAGCTTTCTCATGCGAAGAAAGCCCAGCTATTACCCTTTATCATGTTACAACCCCGTTGTTGCGATAAAATCCAGAGAAATATATATATATATATATATATATATATATATATATATATATATATATATATATATATATATGAACATATAATCTGCACACAGAGAACAATAGGCACGATTAGGCATTGGGTTGTCAGCTGGGTGATTGTGGTGTTGACCTTGTCAAAAATGGCACCCAGGGGATGAGAGGAGGCATAGGATGGGGCTAAAATGTCATATTTTACCTTTCCACTTCCCTTTTTTTCAATTTGCATTCAATATTTTAGATCTTATTTATCTGTTCTGGCACGAACATTACTGTAATCTCTAAACTGCTTAAAATGTTCCATTTTTTTCCACTTAAAAAGTAAGCTTATGTTTGTGATTTGTTTTTTAAATCATAAACAAATTTTTTCATTTTTCAGGTTCAAATCTTTGTCTTTATAACAAATTTCATGGCCTCAATTTAACCCCATACATAATAACCATTGAATAAGGCTTCAAAATATTTTCTTGCAGTCACAAAGTCTAAAATCTAAAACAATGTTTTAAGCACAATTACTCAGTGGGATAAAAACAAATAAACCTATGAAGCAATAATTGGTTTTAACAAACTAAAAGCATTTTTTAAAATGTATGGTTTTCCAGAAAGTGTTGAGGGTGATTTAACTTGTAACCCATGACTTCCTGATTCGCTAGAGGAGACATATGACACAGAAGCATCAGACAAAATGGGAAAGACAAGAGAGAACACCTAGCAGTTGTTTCAGATGTGCGTTTCTCATTATAATTTGGTTATCATACAGTGGACTTCATGTTTGGTTTTATGTCAGTTTTTGTTCTGGTTCTTTTCAGTTATTCCTTTCCTTTTGAAAAAGTTTAGTTAAGTTTAAATGCAGATCCAATTATTCCATGTTCATCCCCATGTGTGGTTTCCATCCCACTGTGTCATCAGTCAATTTCCCTCAACTCTTTAGATTTGCTCCTCTTAAAGCTGCCAGAGATGTTAATTACACTCATCTAGTCCTGGTTCCATTAATCACCTCCCCAGTATTTATAAGCCTTTTATTTTTGGCTACTAGTCGTCATATCCACAGTAGCATCAGCAGCAGTACCGGTCACTAGGTATTAGGATGAAATCCTTAGACTCATTGTTAGACCCTTCACTGGTGCACTGGGTTCCCATGATAATGCATGATAATACCAGGCCTCATGTGGTAAGAGTATGCAGGCAGTTCCTGCAGGATGAAGGAATTGATACCACTGCACTGACTAACCTCCACGCTACCCTGACTTAAATCCAACAGAAATCATGTTTAGGTCCATTTGACGCCACCTGGTTGCACCTAAGACTGTCCAGTAGCTCAGTGATGTGCTGGTCAGGATCTGGGAAGAGATACCCCAGGACACCATCCATCATATCATAAAGAGCAAGCCCTGATGTTGTCAGGCGTGCATACCATCACATGAAGGCCATACAGACTGCTGAGTACCATTTAAGCTGCTGCAAATTGGGCTAGCCTGCTGTATCTCTGTGGCTTTGGATAAAGCCCTCCATGGGTTGATCATTTTCATAAAAATTATGTGGCATCCTGTTGTTCCTAAAACATTCCTCATTCCAAAGCAAATTCCTCTTACGTTTAAAATACTACTTGGCAATAAAGCTCATTCAAAGTCTGATCAGTACAGGTTTATTTATTTTTTTTCAAGTTGAGGTCTGATGTGTTTTCAAAGTTTAGGTTGTTTTGAGCAACATGTTTATATTTAAAATGTCTTCATTGAGAGAAAGTAGTGAAACCAAATGCAAATTCCTTGTTTGTGTGCAAAGCTGGGAAATATAGTTTCAGATACAACAACTGTATGGTGGGGAGTTGTTGTGTTTACCCGTGCATGTGAGTGCACATGAGGTGCAGGACCTTCTGTTTTTCATTTTCTGTATGTATTTTCAACAAATACATACAGCCTTTTAACGTTTATATAGAGAGGTGTTTTCTATAGTGCTCATTCGGAGTCTGCATATGGCGACTTTGCAAAACGCATTGACAGAATCTCCAGAATAGTCAGTTTTGGTGTGATTGATATCAATTTTGAACTAATAGTAGGTAGGACCTGTATCTCAGGCCTCACTGATATCTGAGTCCATTTAGCCCTCCTTGTACAGCAGGAAAAATCCAGACTAGAGGAAAGAAAGGGGAATTTCTGTGTAATGGTTAAAAATTGTACCTTCACAAAGAGATCAAGCTCCTGCATGTGCTCCAAAGGTTAAATAACTGCTTCTGATTTGATTCAGATATACATTTTACAGGTATCTCAGGTGTTTTGGGGGCTAATTCACCATTAGGTACGTTTAAATAGACAAAAGTAATCAGAGTAAAAGGCCGATCGGAATAAAAAAGTGTCATGTAAGAACACCAATCAGAATATTCAATATAATCAGAATGATATTGTATTCCGAATGAGACAGGTGGTTTATGCCGCTTGATAATCCGATCGACATGCATGTAAATGCTGGTCCAGATCAGGTTATTCTGAATTTGGCAAACTGACCTGAGTGCGCATGTACGCCGGACGTAAACGTGAAGAATGGCGGCGTTGTTGAGTGGCGGAAATACATCGGGAAGCAAAAACGATTCAACCTTTCTGTTACAAACATTAAAAGAGCTCAAAATTATTATTACAGGCGCTTGGAAGACGAACTCGTACAATACTGCATTGTTTGCCATTCTTCGTTGTTCAGCAAAGACGGAAGTTCTTCTTCTCTGGTTTATTTGTGAATGTCAGAGTGGTTCTATTCTGAGTAAAGCCAGGTGCATATACACGCACATTATGATCAGATTAATTAATAATACATTTTATTTATAATGCACTTTACATTTCAAATAAAATCTCAAAGTGCTACAATAGGGGGTTTAAAAACAGTTCACAAAGTATAATAAAAACAAAAACACAATCAAACACCATAAAAGCTAAATTGGAACCATAAGTATTAAAAGGCCTGATCGTGTGCCCATTTAAACGGTACAATCTGATTACTTTTTGTTTTTTACTCTGAATACATTTCAACCTGATCATGAAATTTTCTGCATGGAAACAAAGTTCTTGAGTCTTTCAACAGGATAATATTTATGAATCATAAGTTATCTTTCTTCAATGGTGATTTCTGTCCTGAAGAATGTTATAGAAGGAAGGAGGATGTGCAAAGTTTTAACCACAGAGGAGCCAATAACTGTGGCACCAATCATTCTTTTAACACAACAATTTCTTAAAGTGGAGATAGGCACCAGCACCCCTCGCGTTCCCTACAAGGGAACAAGCGTGACGGAAAATGGACGGAATTTTCTTAAAGTCGATCATTCCCCCCCTCGCTAAATAAATGTGATATTTTGGCGTGAGACTATGCTAATGCGTAAAGGCTGAGCTCATCGGAGGTACCAACGATTGCAGAGGGCACGGTGAGTATCTTTGCAGCGTTGCTATGTGGATGTTTCAGAGCGAGGAGACTTCATCTGACCAGATTCACCAGAAATAAACAGAACCGGAGGCAGACGGCAGGGCGAGTCTGCCTCCAACCCACATCCAGTTCCTGATAGATTTCAGAGGAAGCTGCCACCTCCACTCTGTGCGTCACCGTTCCCACGCACTTGTGAGTTGGAGCTCATTCATGTGCAGGAATGAGTAAAAATACCAGTTGTCTATGTGTGTATATATTTAAAACGGTTTGTCAAACGAGTGACTCCAACCGAGTGAGTCCACCTCAGAGGAAGTCGTGATTAATAATTACAAAGCAGCAGGAAAGGAAAGCCTGGGTGAGCAAAGCCTGTCAGAGGAGACAATAACTGGTGAAATTTAATTGGCTGCATGTAAGATAAAAATCGTACACATTTTATTTATACTGTATCGTCCTCTTTCAATTACCTTAATAATAACAACTATTTACCCAAGAGAGCTCTGAGTGAGCCTGGAGGCCTGATCACGTCAGGTAAAGGTTACAAGATGCGATAAAGTTTTGGTCGAACTGAACACCAACAAACTGGGCCCAGTAAGTTACAGATTTTGCTCCAGTCGGGCCAAACGTGAACTTGAGTCTAAGAACCCGCCCCAAGTCACAAAAACAAAAGACTTCAGACTCAATGTAGACTTGTGCCCTAAAGACAAGACCTGACTTGGACTCGTGGTCCGAGACTCGAGCCTAATTAACAGTTTTTATATCAATTCAATTCAATTTTATTTAATATAGCACCAATTCATGATACATGTCATCTCAAGGCACTTTCCAAAGTCCAATTCAATCAGACTATATTATTATATCATGCAATGAAGAGTGAAAAGAAGCCGGTGAGCTACAGACTGCCGCTGCTGAGGAGGTTTTACTGTGAAAGTATGCGCTTAGTTATTAATTCTCCATTATACTCGCGCACTGGATTGTCGGACAGGTCTGTGCGGACAGCGTGAGCGCCCACAGAAGCGCTGTAGACGTTTATTCTTGGCATGGACATTTAATTGCACTCTATACCTTTGGATTCTGATCCCCATCGGGCCCAGCTGACATAAGTAATGTCAGATTAGGACCGCGCAGAAAACCAATACCATCAGCAAGCTCCTGCTTCTAGACATTATTTATTGCACTATTTGCTTACAGTAGACTACAAGTAGATTATAGAAGATTACTTCAAATCACATTTTGTCGAAGCAAGTATGAAATGCCCCCCCCCCCCCCCCCCAGACGCTACGTATTGAGGGAAGAGCGGTACAAAACGTCCCACGGTGGACATTTTGTGCCAGAGAAAGCAACTTTCACAGCATTTCAGAAGTGCAGCAGCAATATTGAAACAGAATGTAAAATAAAACCACCAGAAAATATTGAACTATGATGTTACATTTAGATGATTAGCCTTTTTATGATTATTTATCTCTGTAAATGATCCAAAAAGCGAAGCGGAAAAGCAATACGTGTGCACAAAACCGATTTTTACGGGGCAGAATTAGAGGGAGCTTACCAATCAGTAAGGAGGCAAACATACCTGGAGCCCCTTTTTTAATACTAGCCGCTGGTGTTTGAAAAGCGCCTGGAAACAATATTATCAAAGATCAGAAATGCTGGTCTGCACAGTAAAGAACGATCAGGCCGACTGTTGTTTAAAGACACATTCAGTCTGTCTCCCAGCAATTTTATCCTCGGCAGAAATTCAGAATAAAACACTAAAGATCACATATTTACTGGAAAGGAGATTTTTAATGACATGATAACATGGGTCCTCACTGTTTATCTGGCTGTGAAAAACAAAACAGTTTGTCTGCTACATTATAGCAAAGCTTTTTAATAAAAAGCCCACAACCGTACGTGAAACAATACCGCCAGACAGAAATTTCTCTTTGTAAGTTCTCATTTATTAAAGAACCAGAATACTTTCCTTACCCTTTTAATCCAAATTCAACAGCTTTGCTATACTTCCCTTTAACCTTAAAGCCCTATCTACTGTAGTTTACGCAGTACATGTAGCTGTGCTGCAGCTGAACAGTCCATCCATCCCCCAGCTTTGTTGTCCTATTAGTTCAGATGTGGTGGAGGTCAAAACCAATCGCTCGTTTCCTTCCTCCTCTAAATTCCTTCCTCTAACGTTGCATCCACCCCTCCCAGTCCTGTGCTGCTCTGCTATGGAAAAAAAAAATCATTTTTAATATACCGCCATGAATGGCTGCACAGCCGCTCCTGCACCTCGGCATCAGCACCTAAAGCAAGAGGCTGAAACTAAATGCCAAGGGGAGCAAACACTGTCTGATCCAGTCAGGAGAAAACAAGAGAGAACATTAAAAACACACTATTATGCGTTTTATTTCGTGTGACTGCATACGTACAATTTTAATCCCAACCTCTAGATGTTTTTTGCGTAAATCAGAGCAATGCCGGGGGGGGGGGGGAGACAGCTCGTGCTGCGGATCTATGACAAGCCTCTGATTCCAGCTCCAGCAGAGCTGCTGGCCATTTTATCTCCATGGCGTCTTCAGATTGTGTCAAGGCAGCAAATCTGCAGCCGAGAGAAGAAGGTCGGCCACTTTAATCAATAATTGATCTGAGCATCTTCCATATTCATAAATGCGGGGACAACGTATAGCTCGCTGCAGGCATAATTGTCAGAAAGTGAGTTCCAATTAGGCTCGTTTGGAAGAATAAAGAGTGATGCTGAAAATTATGAATCACAACACTCCGTACTTCATTTAGCCACGAACTGTAACCCGGAGACATTTAAAAAAATGCTGCTGTAATGAAAGTTAAACAAACAGATTTTTTTTTTAGCAACAAAAGTTAAAGCGTGGATCCTGGCTCAATATTCTATGAAAAGTTACTCCAAACTCAGTGGAATAGAGAAACTGCAACAAACGTTAAGCATTAATCAAAGGGGACCAGAGATAGAGAAGGTTCTCCGACCGGGTGTTCTGCAGCCATAACGAGCGATTATTTTACAGCGGTTAAATTTTTAAACCAAAATTAAAATTACTGCGTTGATGACACACATTAGTGCGGTTGTGATCGTTTGCAATTGTATCTCAGAACACAAACACTTTAAAACATTCACATTTACTGGACTAAAGTCCCACAAATAAACTGGAGGTCCACATTTCATTTAAGTTATTTAAGATATATTTCCACCAAAGCAAGCTGATGTAGGCTGATGTATTGTGATACGGTGTGGATTGTCGTGCTGTTTGCAAACAAAATTACCAATAACTTTTGTTGCATGAAACAGCCACTCACTGTGCACCAATTTATTCACACACACATACCTGAACACTCTTCTTCAAGTGCAACAACTTAAATCATTGCTAAAGTGCAATACATTTATTTAACTACATACCTGCTCAGTTATCCACTGATAAATAACACAAAGTCATATACAGTTCTCCTCTCTGTTTATTTTTCATATCTAGCTTAGTTTATCAGTATACTTTTTTTTTATACCTGCTCGCTGATACAGTTGTGCTTATTGCTGTTTATTTCCTCTCTCTAGAAGTTGCTGACAATTCAATTTCCCTGAAGGATTCATCCTAAAGGCATCAATAAAATGAAGTCTAAGGTAATCTAAACAAAAACTGAGCCACAAAAACATGGAGAAATAATCAAGCAACCGGTAACATCAAAATCAATGAAAGCCCTAAGAAATGCACTAAAGCTATAAATGATGAATACCCAATATAGAATAAAAAGATAAATTGCATTTTTTCATTCATGTTTTAGATTTAGATCATGTTTGGAGTTAACAAAAATAAACGGTACAGTTCCCCTCGCAATGTGCTAAAATCCTTCACCAGTTATGGGAATGAGGGGCTCAATTATGAGCCGACTGTATTTGGCAGAATTTCATTATTTTTTTCAAAGTTTTCCCAGAGATTAAAGAAGAAACTAAAGAAAACCAAGAGGAAAAGAAAGGTTGCATGAGAGTTACAAAGGTTGCAACACCCCATAGTTCATCTCATTCTCATGCTTAAAAACACGCAGAACAACAATTTTAAAAACCAGACTTCACGGCACAATTAGACAGAAATTGTGCGTGACAAAAAACTGTCTTTAATTTGCTGCTTCGACAGAGGTTAGCGATGAAAGATCAGAGTTTTGTAGCCATAGCAACACTGTCCGCGCTCATCGCCGCTCGCTCCGCAGCCGAAAATAGATCACAGCATCACACAATGTGATGCACGCACACGTGAACTACGCGTCTACTACAGCTATACGCCCAGCGTGGCCCCAGAGGATGTTAGGGCCAAAACGGAGGAAGTGCAGTAAAATGGGCATTAACCTACATTCCCTGCAGAAGTCCTGCAGCACAGCCTTTGGTCGCTGTGAGGGAGGGAGACTGGGTTCGCTTTGTGCCGATGACATTGTGTGGACAGAAATCTGTTCAGCGCAGTTGTTATTTTGGGGACTGAGCCTCCATGTGGGAGTAAAAATCTACTCTGTTATCGCTGCCTGGGTTTTGTTGGCCTGTCACTAATATTCCACATCAGTATTTTATAGAAAAGATGGCATGCCCTCTTTTGATTTTACACTTTTATGTGAAGAGACGTCAAAAACTGATCTGGAGTGAACGTCCCCGCAAATTCACCCAAGATCAGGTCCTACAATGGCAAAAAAACAAGAAAAAAGAGCTCTATCTCAGACTCTAGGTTTTTAAAATATGCATTTTCTATAAAAAAAGACTGAAAGAGCAATGCTTGTTTTGAAAGGTTAAAGGAGAACGCATGAAATGAAGCAGAAGGGCTCTGGAGAAATGTTCTTTGGGCTAAAGTAGAGATGACTAGTCAGTATGCACACCACCATGTTTTGTAAAGCAATAAGCAAAGCTTATTAGCACAAAGTCACCACCCCAGTGGTCAGGCACTGTAGTGGAGGGCGGATGATTTGGTCTGCTTTGCCCCCGCGGGACCCAGGCACCTTACAGTAAAATCATATATGCCGAGGTACACTAGAGTCAAATATGAGCCGATGGATGAAGCTGGAACCAAAATGGGTCTTTGACGGGACAGTGATCCCAAACACAGCAGCCTGAAAAAATAACAGAGAACGAATGTGCTACAATGGCCTAGTCAAAGTAAAGAACTCAACCTGACTGAATCATGGTTGAGGGAATAAATGCCTCCAATGATCAACAAACCATATCAATGCTGGGAAGAACGTTGGCACAAAATGTTACTAAAACAGAATGATGGGATGTAGTCAGTTCTTCAGCCGCAGCTTTTAAATTTGACTTTATGAATGTTTAATTAATAACGCTGACCTGGAATCTGGCTTTTGTCCACCTGGAGCCCGATAAAGACCAGATAATTGTTAAGTCCGGACCTGTACAAGCAGAGGGATATGTGGTACCGTGACTGTAAAGGTTTTTACACGATGTTACTGTTACATTCTGTGATGAATGTGATGAATTTCCTCAAATTCAACATGTCAGATGAGCCTTTTTAGGAACGTCTTACAGTGTGTATATAGTAAATATGAGAAGCACATGTGAGCTATGACGAAAAAGAAATTCCCTTAACCAAACAAAACTTGACTCTATGTTGAATTATTAATTCAAATCGCATGCTGTAAAATGTTGAAATTGGTTGTTTTACTTACATTAAAGCCAAATAAGTGCAGACGACCAACGTTTTTGTTTTTGTGTGCTGCTATTGTGCTATAATCACACAATTTAACCATAAAATGGAAATGAAACACTCCAGTTCTGTTGCCTAGTTGACAAACTCCTGCTAAAGTCATTTTGATCATTTTATTGTTGAGAAATATACACAGAATAATCCAATAAACAACCTTTATATCCTCTATCGTCGCTTCATTTCTGTGCTGCCTCGGAGCTAGTCATCAATATTTGATCACAAACTACAGTATAACTGGCAAAACCGATTGAACTAAAGAAGAGTTTAAACTGGCATTGAGTGAACGGGAGTTTCTATCAAAAAGAAACGACACAATGAAACTCACTGATATTGCCGTCCTGACTGAAACGTGCTTCCTGGTGTGTTAGTCAGATATTGATGCCGTTACAGTCACAGCATGTCTGCTGCTGGGCCTGAGGTCAGAGTCGGCTGGCACGCTGCCGTTTGGAACCAGGTTAGTCGGGCACAGTCGTTGGCACAAATCTGCACGCCGTCGACATTAATTCGACAACGTCTCTAATATACAGCAGCATTCATGTTGCTTGGTGAGTTTTTTTCCTCTGTAATTCGACCCAAAACGTGTTTTTTCTTCTTTTTGTTTAAACCGTAACGTAGTCCAGTACCGGGTAATTTAGATGTGGCAAACAATCGACCCGTTGAGCGCAGAATCCCTGTAAATGTGTGTTTTAAAAGCTGCAAACACGTCATCTATTAAACGATAAATAAATTAGCCAGCGGCTCTGATACTGTAAAATATGTCAAAATGTTTTGCCGGCGTCGAGAGAAACAAGACAAAGTGTGTTAGTGTCAGGATTAAATGATGAAGCATCAGAGGAGGGATGATCTGATGTTACCGGCGGACGCAGAAAGATTTCTGCATGAATAAAATCCAAACACATGAAAAGGTGGAGAAATCCTGCTTAGCGTTGGTGACTGAGAGCCTGTCATTAAAAAAAACTGCCTGTCTGCAAATTATTCCTCAGATAAAGGACAAGATTTTAAGATATCATCCATCCATTGTCTGCAGCCGCTTATCCATGCAGGGTCACTGGTGCTCCAAGCGCTGTGGTATGCAGGGCAACACAGAGACACGCAGGGCAGACAACCACGCAGACACACACCTAAGGGCAATTTAGAGAGACCAATTAACCCAACACTCGTGTTTTTAAACTGTGGAAGGAAGCCGGAGTACCCAGAGAAAACCCATGTATGCACATGGAGAGCATGCAGACTCCATGCAGGAAGGCCGGATTCAAACCCAGGACCTTGTTGCTGCAAAGCAACATCAGAGGAACAGCTACCAACTGCACCGCTTTTTGCGCCTTCTGTGAAGACTTCAAGATAGCAGAAGCCACAACATGACCAGCCTTCACAGCTTTCCACACGAGTCAGCGATCCTCCTTGATTTCTAGACAAACGTCCCCAAAGATGCGCAGAAGTTGGAGGAAAGCAGAATGCGTGTTTGCCCCGTGAAGCAACTCATTGCTAGATGCAGTGACATGTTAAAACCCAGTAATCTCTTTTTTTTTTTGTCTTTCAAACGCGGACACGTTGTGATGCTGCATTTTATTTAAATTCTAAAGCAGTTCTTCTGATGCTATTTTGTCTTTGCATTAAACTTTATTCTTCTGTGTCACCACTTTTTTACTTAAACTCAACGGCATCTGAAACATTTGCAATATGCTGTTCATGATGAGTTATAAGGTTATTCTGATGCCAAATGTGTGGGTTTTTTTTTTCATCCAGCACCGCTGTTCCGGTGCTGGAGCCGGTTCTGGTTCTGTAAAGGTAAAAGGAAAGAACGGTGATGATTCGGTTTACATGCGGGAAACACCCTGGACAGTCCGTCACCGGCAACGCAGACACACACAGGACAAAAATATACGCAAACACACTCACACCTGAGGGCAATTTAGAGTAACCAATTAACCTAACATGTTTTTGGACCGGCAGAGAACCAATGCATGCACAGGGAGAACATGCAAACTCCATGCAGAACGACTTCAGGTCAGATACTCCTAAATGCAATAAGTTAGAGTTTAGGGTGTGTTCAGGTAGAGACTTCAGCGACATGCTTCATACGTTAGCTTCCTCAAAACCCAAGAATTATTATTTCTTTTGTATTGTTTTTTTTTTTTTTTTTTTGCTGCATTTGAGAGCAGTCAGTACAGTCGGTCGGCACGATCTCGGTTAGAAGAATCAGAACTCCCGATGGAGGAGTAGGAGCCATTTGGGACCAAGCTCCCCATGAGGCGCCGCTATCAAGCAAACAGAAGCCAAACATGAAAAGCAGAACCGCCGGACTGCTGCACAGCTTTCTGCCTCAAAATGTTCAAACGCTGAACTGCTGTTAAGATTATACATACCATGCGGATTTTTTCTTTATATCTTTTTTTTTTTTTGGTATTTTTGCGTGTTTGAATTATTTTTCACATTGACCCGTTGAAGATCTGAGAGTGATGCCGTCCTGTTTTGGTGAATGCTTTTAGTTTAAGACTAGAATATGTTGGTTGTTTGAGAAAGACCAAGATTTGAAGACAAATGCTTAAACAGAAGCACTCCGCAAATTGCATTTAAAATATTTGAGATAGCTCTAAAACTAAGACTCAGAACATTGACAGTAATTACACATTTGTGTAATTTGTGCCAACGACGTTTTAGCATTTCTTCGGCGCTCTACTGATGCCTTCAGGGCAGCAAATCGGCATGATACAACCTCTGCCGTGTTTCACGGTTAGCTTTTTCTTGGATTTCAACCTTTCACAGCATCCTAGGAAGTCTGGCTGCTGAACTCTCTCTACTTTTTGTGCGTTTCCCTCAAGTGAGGCGGTTTATTTTTGGTCCAGTGGAGCCCAACAATGCTCTGTGATGATTACTGGTACAGGATGAAATCACCAATACAGAAAGCTGAAATGTCTGTGAGAACATGCTGATAAAAGGGATTTAAAGGCCTGCATCGACTGCCAAGTGCTGCTTACAAATGTTAGGTTTAGCTGTGTGGAAATTATGATAACAATTACTTCGCTTTCATGCCGTAAAACCTGGTTTATTAAGAAAAAATAAATCAATTAGTTCCTCTTTTGCTTTACTCCCTTTGTTTTGAGTACAACAGTAATGAAATATTTCAAAAGGATGCTAATTTTGGGACATAGGGTATACTTTAGTGTACGGTTTTCCTTTTTAATGCACTACAAAAGCAAAGTGGATTGCAGATTAATGCTGCCGAAATGGGAACGCCGCAACTACATAAATATGGTGGCAATTAAAACTGCTTGGAAACAAACAGATTAAGACTAATAAATGATTTGTAAAAAAGGAAAATGATGTATGTTCAGTGGTTTTCAAGTTAGGAGTTAGGGTTTAGGGTTAGAGGTAAGGGTTTAGGGTTAGGGTAAGAGTCAGAGTGTGGGTCAGGAAACAAGTGCAAGCTGTTTAAGGAAACTCCAGAAACCCAACATTATTGGTATAATTAATTGTGACCACGATTGTTATTACAAACAAAAACAGTAAAATGTCAGGGATCTCTCAATCAAGATAATTATCTTGATGTTTTAAACTAACCCTAACTTTTTCAGAATGATCAAATAAAGCCTGTTATTCAAAACCTGCATTTTTTTTACAGTGCAGGCTGTAAAAAAAAGAAAAATTGAATATAAGACAAATACAACCCGAGTGAATGCAAAACATAGTTTTCAAACTATGGTTTCACTGATTAGCCAAAAAAAGCCACCAAAACTAGCATGGCTCTGTGTGAAAAGTGCTCTCCTTCTGATGCTGAATCGTGATTATAACTTTGATTAAGCACTGAGAGAGCTGAGTCCAGTTTCACCAACCACCCAGGCCTGCTTCCTGCTGACGTGTAGAATCAAGAAATCCCTTTTAGAGAACCTGACAGACAACAGGAAGTAGGCTCGGCAGCAGACTGTACTTCTATCATTCTGCACACACGTTAGCAACACCGGTTGGCGTAAAACCTGGAGAGCAGGGCGACAACAGGATTCATCAACAGCCATCGTTCACAACGCCTCGACCAGCTGGTTATTAGTCGTGTTTCCTTGGGAAGCCCCAGTTACTGTGAAAGGTCTCCTGCCGCTGGTATTTATTTTGTCCAAAACTGTAAAACTTAAGAAACTGATCCAGACTCCTAACTGTGTAGGATGTGGAAACAACATATTAGGTGTAAGCACTCCTTAACAAAACTAAACAAAAGCCATAGTTTAAGGCATTTTTGGCTTGATAAAGCACTTCCACTTACAATATGGCCACTTCCAAGTAAATACCTCCTCTTAATTTCACCTTTATTCATTTTAATCTGGCCAATTTCTGCTCCAGTCACCTGCTGCCTTTGTTTCTTTGAGGTTTTAAGTTTGTGTTTTCTTGCATGGATAAGTTTATCTTGCTTTGGTAGTGCTCTCCAGCGAGCTACGCCTGACATTTATTTCCTTTTAAAACCAATTGAGTTTAGCTGAAAACATAAATATACACAGATATGAAAAAAGCTGTGTTGTTTGGAGATTTGATATGTTTTTTTAATTCAAATATTGTTACTTAAGCCCGATTAAATAACACCATAGTGAAAACATAATTGAAAACCTAACAGGCAAAGTCGAACCAAAGTTCTTCATGCCAAGACAAAATCATTAAACAACGTGACCCTGAAGTTCAGTTCAGATTTAACATTGGACTAAAGGGCTTTCTCACTTCATTAGGATCTGGACCAATTTAGAGCTGCTCTCTAACACCTAAACTTGTCAAATCTAAGCTGCAAATAAAGACAGTTTAAAGCAGATTGTCTGAACTTTGACGTCTATGTTCTGTTTCAAAAACACGAGTTTCAGCGTTTGATTTGGCATCTAAACCAGACCCAGTGTAAGAACCCCAGGTGTAGTTTAAAACCAAAATAAAACCAAAATAAACAATAAGTTGGATGAATACTGAAGTTTTAATTTGGTAAATCAAAGATAAAAGACATCTTTTAAATACAAAACATTCAAAAACGTTAGAAATAGTTCAAATAAACTCGGATTTCTATTCAGTTGGAAATTAGAATAAGGAATAAAGCCTGGAGACCTTTTTATATGTAATTAAGTTTCTTTGTCCAGATTTATTCTGAAATTTACAGACGCCTTTCCTTTATTATAAATGCTTACAGTTTGCTTTGGATTAGTGCTGCTGGAACAACAATTTTTCCAGTACAAAAACAAACACATTTTTTTTATTAATGGTTAAAAAAAACTAACAACCAGTGATTCATGGAGTCTGTCGCATCCATTTCCACTTTAATTAAATTTTTCCAAACGTGCGGCTCATTTTTGGCTTTGAAGCAGGAAACGCAGTTTTGCAAAAATCAGTTAATCTGTCAGTTTTCTTACAAAGACACATGATCTGGTCAGAAATGTTTTACCAAAACACCCATCATCCAGTGATGCTTGAGGAAAAAGGAAAAGAAAATCTTTCTGGGTCACGGGCAGAGAACCATGCTGCTTTGAAAGACGGAGAAGAGAAACAGCAGAGAGAAGAGGAGATCAAGAAGAAAACGGGGGAGGAAACTGGAAAAAGCTACACCCACAAAAGCAGACTGAAGCAAACCAGCACAATTCGTTTAAAAAAATAAATGAAATCGACCATATTGGTCTCAGTGAGTGACACTTCAAAAGCTGAACGGCCATTCCGGTTTTGCAAAGAAGACGAAGTCATTGATCTCAATCAGCAAGAAGGACGGCAGATTGAGTAAGAGATGCCCACCTTGTGGTCCAGACGCTGCTGATCACTTATCAACGCCCTCTCACTTCTGCTTCCTGAGGGGCTTTTCACGGCCCATTTATGAGACGGTGCGATGGGGGGATAGGGAGAGAATGGATGGAGGAAGGCAGAGAAGGGTAAATGAAGGGTAGGAGAGGAAGTAAATAAGAGATAGGCGTGTGGAGACGATGAGACGCTGAGCCAAAATGCGAGAAAACGAAGGACAAGACTGAGATGTGTTGAGAATAAACGATGGATAGAACGGCTGCAGGATTTTAAATCTCCCAAAAAACAAGAAAGACACACCGGGATTAGCCTTACTGACCCACTTAGCTCCAAACAGATAGAAATGGCCTTTAATTTGTGCAAATGATGTCTGGGTGTGGGGACGATTAGCTAACGAAATACTCCATTATGAAAAGAGAGGGAGCTAACACAACCTAAGCTCAAACAGACACCGGTTTGATCCACAGGCTAAAGAGTTCTCTAATAGTTCCTAATGTTCCTAAACCATCTTGCTTCCTGTGCCTGAGGCTTTTTTTTTACACGATTATACATGATCAGCATGCAAGTTGGATAATTAAACTGTAATATTCTAAGGACTACCATGACTTCCAAGGACAATACATTTGCAAAAAAAAAAAATTCTTTGAATGAACATCCAGATTTTTCTAGTTGCATTGCATAATTAATTTTTCATAGCCGCCCCTATGCACATGGCTGGGATGCTGTCCAGCTCCTTCTGGGCAATCCAAGGTAATCCAAGGGTAGGAAGGACATAATGTCGCCGCTCCTGTGGATTCTGGGTCTCTTCCCAGAGCGACATGCCCGGCGATTACAAAATGAAGTCAATCAAAAGGCTTCCCCGTCGAACTCCTGGACCACTCCGACTGACTCCTATAGTTCTGGAAAAATAGTTGCTTTACTCAAAGCTCCCCTCGGATGACAGAGGTCCTCACCCCATTTCCAACTGTGAGTCCAGGCACCCTGCAGAGAACGCTGTTTTCAGCCCACAGTATCTAATTTTTTCAGACATTTTCTACATCTAATAATAATACGTGAGGAACAGGATCAGTAAACTCTAGCTTCACCGCTAGAGACCACAGCAGTTCTTCTAACTATTTAATAACAAAGTAATGTGTTATAAAAAAATATATATTATAGTGTAGTTACCATGTAGTTACTTTGGACTTTGGACCGTCTACGCTCCGACCTTCGCCTATGCTCATGCAGAGGGCGGCCGGGCTGAGCCCTAGAGGTAGGGTGAGCTCAAAGTAAAGCCACTGCCTCTCCCCATCAAAATGAGGCAGTTGAGGTGGTTTGGACACCAGGATGCTCCTGGTGCTTCCCTTTGGGGATTTTCCGGAGATGTCCCACTGGGAGGAGACCCCCAGGGGAAGACCCAGAACTCACTGGAGGATATTTATCCCGTTTGGTCCGGAAACATCTTGGGATCCACCAGAACAGGGGTCACCGACCTGTTTAAAACTGAGGGCTACTTCATTGTACTATGTCGTACGAAGTGCTACCAGCACTGACCTTTGAACTCGAAGAGACAGAGCTCAGCTTAGCTTTATGTAAAACAAATATTTTTGATGCCTTTTTTAAATGTATGTAAATGCAACTGTGATTACAAAGGAAGCAGAATAAAACATTTCAGATGCAGCTCACTGGAGGGTAGTGTAATTGTTTGAGCACAGGCTAGAGAGCATATGTGGTCCCTGGGGGCTACCTGGTTCCCACGGCCACCGTGTTGGTGGCCCCTGTACCAGAATGAGTTTGGTGACGTCGCTGGGGAGAGGGATCTCTGGGGTTCTCCCCTGAGCCTGTTACCCCATGACCCGACGCTGAATATTGTGCAGATTTGGTTGCGGCGCCGCAAGGAACCCAAATCATTACAAATCCATGTGTCCACTCGTGTCAGTCACACGCGGTTGCAGGTCCGGTTATCAAAGCTGTGCGGCGCTGTAAATAATTCCTTATGAAGGAAGTTTGACCGGACGCCGCAGCGGTCCCCTGATCAAGCTCCTGAATTTCAGGAGTCAAGCAGGAAACATCGGGCGCTAGACGGGAGAATTTCAAAATAAAATAACTGCACCAACGTAGGCTAACGGGGACAGAGAGGAGCTTTTGGAGGATGAAACAGGATAATTATGCACGAGTTTTGCCCAAAAAAACAAAAACTTCAGCTGATTTTTTGTTATTTATGAGGGACAGCAACAGAAAGGACGACATGAACCTCTCACCAGCGACATTTCCGCAGCTGGAGCCGCAGCTGGTCGCTGTTTCCCCAGGAGCAGTGTGAGTCGGGGTTTACGGGAAGCCCGCACTGGATCAGGACCGTGACCCGCTCCGTAGTCAGTGTGAGCAGAACACAGTGGATGGCTTGATACTTTGTGTAGTAATCAGAAAATTGTTAAGGCTGTTCCAAGTGGTTAGCAATGTTCAACTCAGGCTTTAATAAATGTATCTACTGCAGATATGATGCTGACTGTTCATAACATCTCTACAAAACCTTACCTGGAAAAATCAGAACCATCCATTCAAGCCTTCTTTAGGTTTTTGCAAGATCAAATCAGGATTTCCTTCAATAAACCAAAACTCAAGCCAGAGCTCTTTAATAAAACTCAGCGAGGTTGGCACTAACCTGAGGGAAATGAACTTAAATTGACCTCAGCCCCGGAGCAGACTCATCTTCAAAATTAATGAAAGACCCATTTAAAAAATGGATTAGACCATAAATCACTTTAATCACTCCCTAATGAATCAGGCGGGTGATTTATTTATTTTTCTATTTTGGCGGACAGAGCAGAGGAGGGACACATTTGGTTGGCGGAAAATAACGAGTATCAGCAGGTTTCCGTCCAATCTTTTCGTCCTTCGAGACATTTGAATGCCTGAGTAGAAGAATCAATGTGTCATAAGTACAGCGATTTAACAACGTAACATTCAAGCAACAGACAGCGTGGAGATTTATTTCACAATTTCTCTAAAAAGGCAAGTTGTTTTGAAGACAAATCTTTAGCCTGAAGACAAATCAGGCTAAAGAAAAACATTCGTAAAAAAAATTTTTGTTCTTCATAGCCCCAAATGCATGTCTTTTACGTTACATTTGAGGTTTAGAAGCAATTTCTATCTGAAAATACATAAATTATCATAACATACACAAATCACAACTAATAAAGACAGTGGTAAATTTTAATACTTGGTGGTCATCGAAACTCTCTTTTCTACTGTGCAAATATACCATAATTGTTCATTTCTCAAACAATATGTTCACACCCATATAATCAAAGCCAATTAAAAGGATAAATTATGTGGAATCATATATGAACCAAAGTAGCATTGACACTATGAAGAAATTAAAACATAATATTGTAATATTACCGTAATATTGTGAGGACAAAGTCAAATTTGGCAATTTCATCACCAGGTTCAGACCACTCGTAGAGGAAATAAGAACAGTAGAGGTATATCCAGCAGCCTAAATATATTATTTACAGCAAATGCATGGTGCATTAAATACAGCAGTCTTCCGACTATTGCATGCAAGCGTTCCTTTGGGATTGGGATATTACTTTAATACTGAAGGTAGGAATTTGCTGTTTTCGATGTATTGTGCAAGCTCTACTGCAGAGGAGGGTAACATCTCTATGATGTGTAAGCAGGAGGTGTCAGAGGGGTGGAAAAATACCCTCTGGTTTTAGTCCTTCTTATTCCCAAAGCCTTTAAGGCAAGCTCCAAGGCTGACCTCCTCCCTCGTCATATGCGCCCACTTACAGTACAGATGTAGGCCAGTGGCTGATGTGACTCACCCCACATTTACAGCTCACATGCCTACAGTAATTATTTTCTAATGTGTTCATTCATCTCCAGTTTGCCCCACATACGGCAAATCCAACACGGTATCTCAGAGCGGGGAGGATTAATTAAGGGAAAAATGGTACAACGCGAAGAGCGGGTTTCTGCGAGAACTCAACACAGACCCGTACGGTTAAAACAATGGAAATGTGTGCTGAACATTACTGGAGAACATGCGTAAAGTCTTGAATCTCCAACTGAAACATGGTATACCCTGACTTTCAGAAACAACAAACAAATTAAGATGCATGAAGAAGTGCCTGTAACATGAAACCAAGCTTATTTCTTATGTATTTATTTCCCTATATCTTCTTAGGATAACCAGAGGTTGAGATAATCATGAATACTTTAGTTTCCTAACTTTTACTCTGCAGCGAGAATCTTGACTGGAACAAGCAGAAGGGCTCGAATCCCTTGAGTTTTAATGTGTTTGTACTGTTCATGTTAGAATACGTTTTTAAATCCTGACTTCACGTTTCAGGGCCCTACATGGTCAAGCGCCTGCCTACATTACTGAATGCCACAAACACCAACCAAAGCCCCTCAGGTCCTCAAACCTTCCAGATGGTTGCACCACGACTGTGGATGGAGCTTCCTTGGTTTTTCTGTTGTCTTGAGAGTCTGGACTCGTTGGAAAAGCAGCCATTTGTATCTGCGAGTACATGTAAATTATCAGATTATGCGTTCAGGACGATCAAATATCGAGTGGACAGAATGTGAGTTTGAAATGGCGGATTCTATGTGTAAGAAGACTTTATTATGCCGCTCGTCCTGCTCTGTGACAACATGTCGTTCGTTTCCATTCTTACCATTCATCACAGTAAATATGTATCTTCCAGTAAACCAGGCCATTTGCACCTGCTTTGTGTCAACATGAACAATTTCATGACATCATGGTTCTTCCATAGAATTATGTGATCGGTCAAAATGAAAAGAGGCTCTGGCTGCAAATTGCCTTTAATGACTGGGCTTGGTGCATTGTGTGGCAATGTTGCATATGGGGCTGAGCCTTTATCATATCGTTTTATCCATATCGTGAAAAAATTCTTATCATGATAAGAATTTGGGTTTATCTTGACCGTGATAAATTCCAATTACTAATGTCTGAAAACTCCCAAAACCTGTTATTTTAGCTATTTTCTCCACTGTTGCTTTTTTCAGAGAATCAGTAGATGTCAATAAAGTCAAAAAAATATATTTAAATGCCATTATTGTGTGCAGTTTAGTGATAGTGATCACATTTATTTATGTAACGGGTGTCCTGATGAAACATGTTTCGATTTTTGTTGTAATATATGTTACTTTTTTTTTTAAAGACAGTATTTGTATATGTAGGGCTATAATTGACCTGAACCCATAGCCACAAAGTTACCCAAAAAGACTACAAGAAGCTGGTATTCGTGTTATAACATCACTTTTATCGTTATCACAATAGTAACACAATATATCATGATAAAAAACATCCGTATCGCCCAGTCCTGGTTGCATAAACCGATTCAGCCGGCATACAAACGTTTCATCCAACACAGCCTGGCTGACCAAGCTCAGGGCTAACTGGCACAATCGCTATCAGTCTTCCCGCTCTCTGACATATTCCATTGTGGTCAGTAAATGTCTGGGTAAACGCAGCTGAGCGCACTTCCAGCACAATGACACTTGGAAACCTAACAGAGCCGACAAGCCGGTCATCGTTCTGGGCAAGAATATCCTCTCAGTCGTTAAATTCAAGTTCATCTCACGCAGCACCATCTATAATACCCTCCAACAGGCCTGTGGCCATTGCTGTTGGACAATAGATATTTACGGCACCACTTTGCACACGCTTTAACATTCATTTATGTGAAAGCGTAAACGCATGTGTGTCAAATGTTAATCATGCGTCTCTGGTGAGTAAAGTGGTTGTTTTTGTTTCAGTTTCCCTGCTTACTCCTTGAATCAGGGATCTCAAACCTTAGTCCAGAAGATCCAGCGTCCTCCCGCTCCTTTCAGAAGTGCTCAAGCAAACCGGAGTCGCATGGCTGCATTGTCTCCTCAGCATCCAATGGAGCGCTACAGAGATAAATCTGAAAGCAGGCGCTGGATGACTGGAGTTTGAGACCCCGGCTCTCAGTGTTGCCAGCGGGACCACGACTGCGTGGAAAAGAGACTAAAGTTGTGGTTGTGTGCGCATGGAGCCTGTATGTGTGATATCCTGATGGGTTTGATGAGCAAACATCTAGTCTGTGTGAAACAGCCTATTACAAGGCCTTTTCTTCAAAGTGCAATGCAGCGGAAACTGCATTTATCTTTACAATAAACCCAAAGAACCGCAGAATGAAGGAAACAGAGACCATAAACAGGACAAGACCGATGAAACCTCACCAAATACTCCGACCTCAGCGTGACGGTAAAGTGGTTTAAAAGGCTGCAGGTGAACTGCGAGGCGTGTGTCGCTCACCTTGTGCTGCTTCCACATCACCGCCAGCGGTTTGACGTCGTGCTTGGCGTGCTTCCCCTCCTCCAGGCACTTCACACACACCGGAGCCTTGCAGCTGCAGCAGTACATGCTGAAGTTTTCCGACTCGTGATCCACACAGGTCCCCGCTTTCCGCGCGGCGAGGGGCGGCTGCTGCTGGCCTGCCCCGCCGCCGCCGCCGCCACCGCCGCTCGCCGCCCCCCCTGCCGCTTGACTCGGCGGCGGCACCAGGCGGTGCTTGGCCAGCGGGCCGCGGGACGGGTGGCACCGCTGCTGACAGGCGTTACAGTAGTAGACGTCGCACTGCTCGCACATCACCGTGGCGGGCACCGGGTTGCGGTCGCACAGCTGACACTTCACCGCCGAGGAGGACGAGGGGCACGGGATGCCGCGGGTCTGCTGGTACCGCGCCACTATGGCCTCCAGAAGCCGGTTCCGCGGAAACCCCCGGAGCCCCCGCTCGTCCAGCGAGACGCTCCGGTGGCACAGCGGACAGGTGAGGGAGCAGTTCCGATGCGCGGCGACCGGCGGAAAAACCCGAACCCCGTTCGGAGACTTGAGCTGACAGGGGGTGTAGGAGCCGTAGCCGCTGTCCGTCTCGCTGTACAGACTCATCTTGTCCATGTCCAGGTAGTCGTAGTCAGAGCTGCCGGAGGCACGGCTCTGCACCGGGGTCTCTCCGTCCGGCGTCTGGACGGTGATGTTCCGGGCGCAGAGCAGGCAGACGTTGTGGGAGCAGGGCAGCAGGATCGGGTCCTTGAAGAAGGAGCCACAAACGGGGCATTTCAGTTCTTCCTCCATGTCTCCTGCGTCTCTGTCCGGCGAAGCTGCTGCGGCTGAAACGCTTCAGCACCGACTGCCGCGGACAGCTCCCTGCACTGCTCTGCACATGCGCACACCGGGGGGGATGGGGGGGGGGGGGGGGGGCGGGGCTGCAGTTTGATTTGATTCATTACGGTAATTTCATGACTGAGACGCATCAGCTATAAGGCCGGATGAGCTGTTATTGCGTAGGGTTGTGGATCGGACGTTTCTTTTTCTTTTTTTCTTTTTTAAAAATACATTTATTTCTAACATCTAGCGTGTGAACCTGCTTAGGAATATAATTATGTTATTTTCATGTAAAAAAATCCAATGAAATCATGGCAAAATTTTCCTAATTTTATTGATTTGAAGCAAATAAAGCAAGTAAAGAGCGGAAGCTTATACCTATACTCCACTATAGTGCAACCAATACAATTATTAGCAATTTGGTGACTTTTAAAAAAAAATGAACATGGTTCTCCCATCGCCATCTCCACCGTCCACCGTTAGACTCCAGGTGGTTCTCACCACACCAGTGGACCAGCTGTTCCCCCTACTATCCGTACGCTGTCCTGGATCAGACCAATGACAACGGTGTCGTCTGCAAACTGTAGGACTTTAACAGAAAGATGGCTGAGATGCAGCCTCATAACACACAAATGCAGTCATCCGTGTGCTACGAGAAGAGGAGCAGGAGACAATGATGCTGCTGGTCACGGCACCAGAAGGAGGCTGGTACCGTGAGCTGGCGGAGGATGTCAGGGTTGATCGTGTTGAAAGCTGACCACTGAATAAACCACTATACTCCTAAGTGCTTGTTGTGTTTCGCTTTGGGCTGGTCATCCATTGAACAAGCTAACCAATCCGTTCGTGACTATAAAATGACGTCATTGTGGGGTAAAATGGAGGAGTTGAATTGCTCTGGCCCAACCTAGCATTACATTCACCGTTTACCTATGAATAAAAACAACGCAACATGACTTTGAGCACGCAAATTCAAAATGCAATGCATTTTTTTTTATCAGCACTTGTACTTGGATGTCTATCAGAGGATGCCAGAAAATCCTCTGGTACACTCCACAACCTATAAAGTTGGAGATTCCCCTCAAATTCGCACCAATATGGCTGCATGCATAAAAGCTGCAGCTGCAGCTTAAACTGCTTCCTTGTACCACCAATGAGTTGTACCACATCAAATTAATTGGTTAAATAGTGTTGTTGAACATCTGTTTGGGACCTTACTTCTTCTTTGTTAAGAAAAACTAAAATGCAAAGATGTACAACAGTTTATTAAGGCAGTTGTTGGCACTAGTGAGTAAATGGACTGCAATTAATAGTCATCCCAACCACTCAAAGCAGGTTTAAACAAAAAGCCTCCTTCCCTCAGCTGCACACTTCTTCCCCGATATGCAGATTGGAAGGGAAATTAACTTCTTATTGCAAGACAGCTACTCTTTCCAGTGGGCCACAGCTGGCCCCTCTACATGTGCAGTAGCCATGTTGGATTTAGAAGTCAGGGCTGGATGGGGCACTCCTACTTGGAATTAAATCCCACTTGCTTCTTTTTCATACTGAAGACATAATATTCAAACAAAGTAAAGTTTGTTAAACTCACATTCAATACTTAGAATTTGAGAGAAATTTAAAGACTCAAATAATGATAGTTGAGGTAACTTGGAGTTTCTACAGAGAAAAAGTTGATCTTTTTTATATATCAGGAGTGTAAGAGGCAACTGCTCATTCATGTTTTTACCCCTTAATCTTACAATTAGGGCAAAGACAACTCTTTGTTATTTTTTAATTGCATTGATAAGATTTTTTTTAACTTTGTGACAGATCTTTTAAATCTGTGAATGGATCTTTGTCCCCAATTTATCAGCACAAGTTTACATAATGAAAATTTAAGAGTCTTGACTAACATTACAACAAAATGTAGGTTTTGTTGCCAAAAATCCAATTCCCATTGCAAAAATGGTCCAGGTAAAATAGGTCAATTTAAAAAAGTTTCTTTGAACCACAAGGTGCATTTTTTATTACAGAGATTAAAGAAGCCAAACTAAGTCTCTGCAGGCCTCTCTGTCTTCTGCTTTAGCTGCTTTGGGGGGCGGGGGGTCCCCAGCTGAGACGTGTAATCTCTAAAATAAGTCGTCTGAGACCGCTTCCCCAGCTATAGCTGTCTCAGAGGGGTGTAGTGTTTGGGGTCTTGTTCCCAGCATGGCCGTTTTCTCAAGTTAAATGCTTTGCAGGATCTTCTGGCGCAAAGAGGGGACAGTTCAGACAAACATGACACTTTAGACCTCTGTGGATAAGGAGATTATGGTCCTGTTTGTCTTACCCAGAACGGAGCTGGAAACCAACAGAGCCAGTCAATGAGGAAGAATTAGCTAATGTCTTTGTGTTCGATGTAGCTTTGGTGTTAAATCGGTCATATCCAATGGATGTTTGAAAGTAACTAGGCGAAAACTTTTATCTCAAACCTTCCTTTTACCAGTTAAAAGGAAAAAAGGCCTTAGCTGACATCATTATGTCAACAGCAATGATAATGATCATGCTGATCGTTTACTGCGACTGCCTCGAGTTCTGCATTCGTTCTGCCCGTCAGTCTGAGACGGATGAAACACGATCACCGCAGTGGAAACGCATTCTCCACCAAATGACAATCAGATGGATCCAAACACGCTGGAAATGGACGGGTGGAGCCTCTGGAGGCGCATCGACCGAGTAACCTCTGTGTTTTCTCACGTTAGCTGGACATTTAACGGAGCGGACAGCGGCAGTGACTGGGGTCCCTGAGGGAGCTGCGTCCGTCCCACACACTGGAACAGATTTTCCATTTGTCAGCCCTGTTAGCATCTCATTACCTGCCTTTCAGGTCTGTTTTCTCTTGAGATGAGCATCTGTGCACATCATTGTGTGAACATGCTGCACAACAGACAAGACTGTTACTGACCGTTTTCTCCAGTTTCAGTGCCTGTAATAGCCTAAGATAAATAGATTTTGTCCGTTGTGAGGACATGTGCTCCTTTAAACCATCGAGCTGCAGTCTGCAATAGGTGTGAAAACTGAAGACAAGACTTGTAATTGGAAACTCTAAATGGTTTTTCATAATGGTCAACATGTTAAAAAGGGGCTATTTAGAGTTTCCTGAGGACAATATTATGTGAAATTAAATAGTGGCCTATTTTTTATACTTAGTTTGAAATCTATAAGGATTTTTGCATTACAACATTATGTGTAAGCAAGTGGGAAGATGTCTAGTGGTATTTTTGGGGGTAATTGTCCTGTTGGAGCATCCAGCTCTGGCTCCATTTAAATTTATTTTACAGATGGTTTCACATTTTCATCGAACACCCTCTGGTAAAACGATAAAATTCACAGCGAGTCTGTGATGGTAAGCTGGCCAGATCCTGCTGCAGCAAAGCATCCCCAAACCACGGCTCTTCCATGTCCACGCCTCACAGTCAGTATGAGGTTATTATCCTGGAGTACTGCATGTTTTTGTTCTTCCGGTGTCCAGATAAATCAGTTTGAAACTATTCTGCACAAAGAATCATTCCAGAAATCATGTCTCCATTTTCTGTGGCTGACTTCACTTTGAGTTTTGTGTTCTTTTGTTCACAGCGAAGCTTTCTGCCCAATTCCTTTAAAGGTTAAAGTTCAGCAAACTCTTGTGCAGTCAGGCACTGTCATATCAACAGTAGCAACCACTTATTATAGATCTCGTGTATTTAATGTCTTTGGACTTGTTGCCTGGTGTTTCTAATGTCCTCGACTTGTAGAATATTTTCCCATCGGCAGAAAAGTTGATTTCAGATACTTTTGAGAGCTCTTTAAATCCCTCACCAAACTCAATAAACTGCAAACCATTTGCCTTTCTGAAGGCCGCAGACAGCTCTTACATCTCAGGGCATTGTTCAGTCCCACTTCAGCAGTCAGGAGCACACCGAACTACAAACCTGGCAAACCTATTTTAGAATCCTGAGTAATGATGTTCTGATTGTGTGCACATGATGGGATGTGTCTGTGAATTATTTTTAGCCGTTATAAATGGGAATGAATGCGGAGGTGTCCTAATTGATTATTTGCCAGAAATTGCTTTTTTACTCTATTAATTTTTCAAAAACGTTTGACAAGTTGTTTTAGTTAACACGTGAATCCTAAAAATTCCCATATATTACAAAAGCACTGACTTTGATAGGAGGATACCCTATTTTTTCCCACCTTTCTTCCTGCCTTAGATGAATGCTATTTTCTGTTTCATGTTTTATTTTTTGTATTTTTTTATTCTGACACCCCCGTATGTTCCAACAAGAACCAAAACTGACGTGTTTAGCAATTAGAACGTGTTCAATATTATGCATTCATTAAGGGTGCACGATGAATGAATCGCTGCCAAATCCTCCCACCACCCTGGTGCATCTGCTCCAGGAACATAAACCGTTAACGTCCTCCGGGGGTTTCCTGAAGCTCGCTGTAACATCTGGGATCGTAAAGAGCTGAGCTCTGAAGCAGCGACAGCAAACACCTGGAATATCTGACAGCCCTCCATGCTGATTCAGTGACCCTTGAAACAAAAAAATGTCTGCAATTTAGAAACTTTACTGCATTTTATTTCACCATGGACACAAATGTAATCGTTTCCTCTGCATAGATTTCTACCTTTTTGGCACCATTGTGAGATTTTCTCCAAGAAGGCACAGCTGTAAATATAATTGTAATGAATTCTCGCGTATGAAAATTAACATCTGTTGCTTGAACTGCCACAAGAGGGCGACAACACTTCATGGTAGGAACCAGGAAATTATCTTTGCCTTAAATTGACTTCTTTTATATTAAAAAAAAAAACAGAAACATCTTCACACCTGTCTAGATAAGCAAGTTCTGTCTCTCAAGCTATGTCTAGTGTGACATCTTCAAATCTGAGCTTCTGGAATATTTAACATAACAGGTGATTTTGTGTTGACTGGACTAGCAGCCCATAAACCAGAAAGGAAGGAGTGTGTTTAGTATATAGATATATGGATGGATTTGTCTCCGGAGGCGATGTAGCTTTTTTAGAACAGTGACAGGAGGTACACTACCGTTCAAAAGTTTGGGGTCACCCAAACAATTTTGTGTTTTCCATGAAAAGTCACACTTATTCACCACCATATGTTGTGAAATGAATAGAAAATAGAGTCAAGACATTGACAAGGTTAGAAATAATGATTTGTATTTGAAATAAGATTTTTTTTTACATCAAACTTTGCTTTTGTCAAAGAATCCTCCATTTGCAGCAATTACAGCATTGCAGACCTTTGGCATTCTAGCTGTTAATTTGTTGAGGTAATCTGGAGAAATTGCACCCCACGCTTCCAGAAGCAGCTCACAAGTTGGATTGGTTGGATGGGCACTTCTTGCGTACCATACGGTCAAGCTGCTCCCACAACAGCTCAATGGGGTTCAGATCTGGTGACTGCGCTGGCCACTCCATTACCGATAGAATACCAGCTGCCTGCTTCTGCTCTAAATAGTTCTTGAACAATTTGGAGGTGTGTTTAGGGTCATTGTCCTGTTGTAGGATGAAATTGGCTCCAATCAAGCGCTGTCCACTGGGTATGGCATGGCGTTGCAAAATGGAGTGATAGCCTTCCTTATTCAGAATCTTTTGCCCATCTTAATCTTTTTCTTTTATTGGCCAGTCTCAGATATGGCTTTTTCTTTGCCACTCTGTCGTGAAGCCCAAAATCCCGCAGCCGCCTCTTCACTGTAGATGTTGACACTGGTGTTTTGCGGGTACTATTTAATGAAGATGCCAGTTGGGGACCTGTGAGGCGTCTGTTTCTCAAACTAGAGACTCTAATGTACTTATCTTCTTGCTCAGTTGTGCAACGCGCCCTCCCACTTCTTTTTCTACTCTGGTTAGAGCCTGTTTGTGCTGTCCTCTGAAGGGAGTAGTACACACCGTTGTAGGAAATCTTCAATTTCTTAGCAATTTCTTGCATGGAATAGCCTTCATTTCTAAGAACAAGAATAGACTGTCGAGTTTCAGATGAAAGTTCTCTTTTTCTGGCCATTTTGAGCGTTTAATTGACCCCACAAATGTGATGCTCCAGAAACTCAGTCTGCTCAAAGGAAGGTCAGTTTTGTAGCTTCTGTAACGAACTAAACTGTTCTCAGATGTGTGAACATGATTGCACAAGGGTTTTCTAATCATCAATTAGCCTTCTGAGCCAATGAGCAAACACATTGTACCATTAGAACACTGGAGTGATAGTTGCTGGAAATGGGCCTCTATACACCTATGTAGATATTTCACCAAAAACCAGACATTTGCAGCTAGAATAGTCATTTACCACATTAGCAATGTATAGAGTGTATTTCTTAAAGTTAAGACTAGTTTAAAGTTATCTTCATTGAAAAGTACAGTGCTTTTCCTTCAAAAATAAGGACATTTCAATGTGACCCCAAACTTTTGAATGGTAGTGTATATACAGCCAAAAGGGGGACATCTAATCTCCACTTACCAGTCAAATTTAAATCAGGGCATGGCATTTTCTGCAGGGATGAGAAAACAAGTTAACTTTGTCAAATTATCATGCAGGACGTTTCTCACCACTTTGCATCCCATATCTAATCAAGATTTTCTTTGACCTGCGTGTGCCGTTTTATCGTCTTTGTGTGTACTTCTACTGTGTGAGAGTAGAATGGAGGGTTTAATAAAGCTGATTTTCTGTAGATTGACGTCTGGCTAGCTTTTTACAGCTTGTATTTGTGGGGCATACATCCAGTTAACGCTTAATGCTTGCTCAGTATGAGGGATTGCTGCAAAGCCATGGACAATGCAGACGACTCTCCCTGTGGCTCTACGCTTCTCCAGGAGTGAATGCTGCTTGTCTGGACTTTGATGCAATCAACTGGTTCCCTTATATAGGACATTTTTGACCAATCTGTATAATCTGAACCCAATCTGTATAATATGATTGAATTTGACTTTGTAAAGTGCCTTGAGATGACATGTTTCATGAATTGGCGCTATATAAATAAAATTGAATTGAATTGAATTGGCCTGAGTTTCTACAGCTGGGGAATGCGCTTGTCTGATGTACAGGCTGAGTTAACATGTCCTCCATCACTTCTTGTTGGCTCTGTGCACATTTTTAAACTCTGGGTGATGTCACATGAGCGTCCTTGTTGCCTCAGCCATGGTTGAAAAGCAGATGTTGCTGTCATGCAGAAGTAGTTTACTCCTAAATGTCAACTAGATCTAGGAGATGGTGACCAAGTTTCAGTTGCCCACAATCGTCCTGAGACCAGTCTGGAAGGGGAAATGACAGTTTCACATGAAAACGTAGCACAAGATGGCTCATTGTATTGTGTGCAGCTGGATACAGAAGTTTCTTATGAAAAGTGATGTGAGCGGTGACGGCTGGTGATAACATTTTTGGGGGTAAGCGCTAGAGGTCGGGGATTACCAACTCTAGTTGAACTTAAATCTGTACAAGGTCACTTGGCTGCTGCTGCATGTTTGTCTGGTCCAAACTTCTTTTCCTCCACCGAAAGCCTTGTTAGATTATTTTTTTGTAACTAAATGACTTTGTTCTCGTCTCCTGTCTTTGTTGTTTTAACCTGACTAATGTCAGCTGCCGGGGAAAGAAAGGGGCGCCCCTAGGAGAATTTTTTTAAGTCACTATTTAGAGACCGAGGTTACAAACACGCTCATTTGTCTGCCGTTCATGGGTTTTATAACAATAAATTTAGGAGGCCTACACAAAAAAAAAACAACCCCAAACAAACCCAGAATGAATAGGAATGCTAAAAAATCAAAAGTCAGACACAGAGAGCAATCTGTTTGATGGGGCAGCACCCGGGTCATTGACGTGCCAAAACGCCTCATATGTGTATTTTGGTTTACTGGGGAAAAAATCCGTCAGAGTTGTTTGTACTGGCCTTTTTTTTCTACGTTAGTTTAAAAATCTACCGTAGACTGTTATGGTAGATAAAACCCTAACTCTGCCTCAGGGTCTCCTCCCACAGGGGCAGCAGCTTGACTCCAGGTTCCTCTCTTTATCTCTACCCTTCAGATTAGGGGTGTCCAAACTCTTTGGCTCATCAAGTCAAAAGCACTTGACTTGATGATAACAAGAAGAAAAAAACATACCTGAACAATCGCAAAAAAGTTTTCCCTGCTTTACAAAATATGATCATTTTAAATAAACAAATTAGACAATCTGTATTTAACGAATTTTGAAAATTCCTTTGGGCTCAATTGAGAAAAATGAGTCTAGTCTCAGCCATAAGGACCTGATTTGGGTGTTTCTTTGAAAATGCTTGCTGTATTAAGCTTATTTTAATAAATGAATCCCAAAAACAATTATGGAACGTCTGTATCTGAGTAAAAGTCGCTGGACAAATGTATTCCTATTTACTATGAAATTAAACGGAATTTTTTTGTGTTGCGCCCAATATTCAACTGAAAGATTTGACCTTGACTGTAATAATTTCGCCCTAATTAAAAATAAAGTTACCATCTGCACCAGTACTGGACGGCCAAATCTTTCTTGAAATGCAGTCGGCCGCACAAAATCAGCACAGGGGCCGCAAATGGCCCCCGCGCCACACTTTGGAAACGCCTGCTTAACAGGCAGCTCATTTCAGCCATTTGTAACCAAAATAAAAGTTGTAACAACTTAGATTTTATTTCAAATTACCAGTTTAAACAGCAGAACAAACATCACCAGGAAGGTGTGTGAACTCCATTGGATCTAGTTTAAACCAAATAACTGGACAATAACAAAACACTTTGCAGTTTTTTTCTCTATTATCTACAAAAAAATATAATCAGACTAAGTGCTTCAAAGGATTTTTATTTGATTTTATGTGTTAAACAAAAGCTGCCATTCGGCTGGAGTTTAGTCATCTTTAAATTATCGCAGGTGGTCATTACAATATAGATGCCTTAAGAAAATCAACATTGTCATCAAATTAACATCAAATGAGAGCATGAGCATCATCCGCAGTGGTGGGTAAACCTGTTACTCTGCTGTTTACAATATCTGTAATCATCTGTGCCGTAACATCACATGGAAAAATTAAATAAAAATCGGCATTTGTTGTTTTATTTTGAAGGAAAAAAATACCTGTATGATGCTTGTATGTATGGGGAAGATACAGGAGTATAAAAATCTGAGTGTACGATGTCCCCACTATTGATGACAGTAAATCATTTTAGACTGCAGCAGGAATTATTTGTTTCAACTTAAATAAAAGTTTTAATTAAACCCTTATGTGGGAAAAGTTACTGCGTTCATTGTTCCGGAGCTGCAGCGTCACAACAACCAGCAGCTCTTAGTGTTTTGGTCGGCTCTGAAATTGGATTTGAAATTGCAGGGAGGACGGGAAGTGTGGGCGTTCCTTGGCCACCGCAGCTCGTTCAGACTCGCGTCAAACCCTCAGACCAAGGACGTGGTGCTGTCTGGGTTGACCCGCACCGGCCTCGTGCTCTTCCTCAGGTCCTGCAGCTGTTTGGCCGGCTTGCCCGCGCTCTCCTCGAAGCGGCGCTCCACCACCGGCAGCACGGTGTCGTGCAGGAAGGAGGCGTTCTGCATGATGAAGGACTTCTTCTCGGCGTCCTGCTCGCAGCGCAGGCTGTAGTCGACGTGCTGCACCGCCACCAGGATGATCTCCCGCAGGCTCTCCAGGAGCACCATGTGCAGCTCGGGGAAGTAGAGCTTCAGGCCTTCCTCCAAGAAGCTCATCATCTGCTTGGTGAAGGCCACCATGGTGTAGCTCAGGTTGACCCAGCAGTCGTCCCCGGTGTACTGCTGGAAGCTGACGCCGCAGCTGCGCATCTCGTCCTGCGACAGGACAGCAAAGAAGATGGCAGCGTTATGATCTACAGTCACAACTAATGAGCTTATGCATTCATTCTAAGAGGCGTGTTTAAAAAAAAAAAAAACTTTAGAATGTAATTAAACATACTTTTCATTAAGTCCCCATTCCTGCATTAAAATGTTAGCTTTTTTTATTGGTCTGATGCAATATTCTAATATTAAATGTTTTTTTATTAGCTGGAGGTGGAAAACACAATATAATTAACAGAAATGCATTTTTTAAACCAGTCTGCGTTCATTTATATAACGTGTTTCCCCTTAGTGAATAGAGTCGCTGAAACATATGAACTTTTATTCTGCCTAAACTTAATAAGAGCTTAGAATCTGTCCCTGTTGTTGTGTTGTTCTCTTCAGGCCGAGAACAAAACTGTGACCTGAGACGACGTGATTTGGTTTGTTTCCGCCTTAGTTTTTCCTGTTTAGTTTAGTTTATTTGATGTTGAACACAAAAAAATATTAGAACCAAGTATCGGTCAACGGTTCGTCAAAATACAGTTCATAAATTTTAATTTTAAATCCTAAATGTTACAAAGATCGAAAAGGTACCAGCTGAAGCTATTCAGTTCAATTCAGTTTTATTCATATAGCGCCATTTCATAAAACATGTCATCTCAAGGCACTTTCTAAAGTCAAATTCAATCAGATTATACAGGTTGGTCAGAAAGTTTCCTCTCTAAGGAAACCCAGCAGGTTGCATCAAGTCTCTCCAAGCAGCATTCACTCCTCCTGAAAGAGCGTAGAGCCACAGTGGACAGTCGTCTGCATTGTTGATGGCTTTGCAGCAATCCCTCATACTGAGCATGCATGAAGCAACAGTGGAGAGGAAAACTCCCCTTTAACAGGGAGGAAAACCTCCAGCAGAACCAGAACCAGGCTCAGTGTGAACGCTCATCTGCCTCGACCCACACAGAAGCACACACTGATCCAGGAAAATTCAGCTTATAAGTGCTATAAATGCACTATTACTATAACCATTCCATTTAATTCTATTTTATTAATATATACCTATAGATGCAATACATGCACACTCTTGTTTCTTCTCCCTCCCACTACCTTCTCCGTGGTTTCTAAGCAACATTAATCAAGTTTTCTGTCATTTTCTGTTACTGTCACCCACGAAGCCTCTCCCGTCTACCGTAGTTCCTTGTACGTGTATTTTGTTGGTACATTTCTGCCTTAAAACTACATAAATCAGAGAACTTGACCGCTCCCATGTCAAGGCTCTAGAAACACCAACTGAGAAGGGAGACACAGAACGATGGAAAACAACGGCAGCCGGCTCCACCTTGAGTTTGGCCAGCGCCTCGGGGGTCATCAGGTTCATCCGCCTCCACATCTCCTCAGAGTTCCTGTGCTTGGTGGCTTCGATGATGATGTCTTTGTAGCTCTGCAGGGCCGCCCTGATGTCTTTGACCAGCAGCGACTGCAGGGTGAAGGTCAGGTCCAGGCCGATCTCGGTCAGCTGCTGGCAGTGCTCCTTGGCCACTTTGACGCACTCGGCTGCCGTGGACAGGCTCTCCTTACTGTCAAACACCTGGGAAGGGAAGAAACACAGTGGAAACTCATTCGGTGACGGAATACAGCTAAACAAGCGTCTGGAACTATTCTTTGAGAGTCTATCTATGCTGACCTGCTTGCTGAAGGCGTCCACAAACATGGTCATGGCCGACTTGGACCAGACCACGAAGGCCGAGTAGCAGCCCGTGTTCCCTGCGAAATCCATCTCAAACTCCTTGGCCGTCTCCAGCAGGCTGGTGAAGAAAATGTTGCAGAGCTTGTGGATATAGAGGAGCGTCGCGCCCTCGATGCGGAGCTGCCGGATGGCTGTCTGGACGGCCACGGCGCGGTTCTTCAGGAACAGCTCACAAGCTTTGGTGGACTGGCCTGAAACCAGCAGAATCCGTTAGTGTTTAGAAAACTACGGATTCTCACGCACTGTGTGGAGATCTGAACATTTTTGGGGGGTTTTGATCGAAGGAAGGTGCTCCAGGCTTTCTGAAGATTTGTGCTGGACTCTTTTTCTGACCTGTTATCTGTCCTTGGGCCACACTCTGCGCTGTTTAAATATTAGGAGAGTTTGTAGAGTAGGGGATAAGGTGTGGAGGCCTAAAATATCTTCAGGAGGTTTAAATCAGTGCTTCTCAAATACTATTTGTCTAGGTGTTCTAATTCATTCTAAATGTGACAACATCACCCCCTGCTGGTTGGTTTATACCTGCAGTCAGTATTATGATGAATACTATTAATAAACTCCTAAAAAAAAGTAAGAAACTTAATGTAACTGAAGTTTGTCTTTAACATTAATGCTTAGGTATCATTTTTGCCATATGATGTCCATAGCTAGTTAAAAGTTGCTAACTGGCAAAAAGCCATTCATATTGATGTTAATAGTATAATTTAAAAAAAAGTGTGGCAATGTTGAACCTTTCTAGTTGTTAGAAACCAGTGTTATATGTTAGAAATGAAACCATATATATTTTATAAATTAAAAAAAGTTACATTTGTTCCTTCTTCAAAGGAGGACGCAGCAGAAAACATTTGAGAACTACTGGTTTAAATGGTAAACACCCTTTGTTGTCTGGGGAGTTTTATAAAGGTTAGAAAACATGTGTTGGCCTGAAGACTCGGTTTTCTGTGTTCTTTGTTCGACTCAGTGCATAAAATTGCATTATATATATATATATATATATATATATATATATATATATATATATATATATTTCAGAGTTGTTGTTTTTTTTTTCAACCATGCTTTGCTTTTTGACATTTACCTTATTCTGCTTTGATCTGGGGTTTTATTTTACGGGTTTCTTTGCTTTTCATTCATTGTTTTTTTCTGCAAGTGTTCTGAAACCTGAAGATTTTAAACCAAGTGCCTCGAGCCTCGGACAGCAGAGACATTTTACCGCGTCACACAGCGTCCGAAAGGTTCTGCTTTTAAAACAGAAACGGGAAAATAATCAGCAAAGGCCTGAAACAGAACCGGAGGGACGCGCGCTCCTTCGGTGGATCATCTACTGCAGACCCAGTTTTCAGCTACAGGCTCTTAGTGGGTGGCACTAAGATTCAAGTCCCTGTTATCTTTGTATTTGCTTTTAGTGTCTATTTTTCCATGTTTTATTTTGTTTCTAGATTTTATTCCAACTTGCTTTTATTCTGTTTTATTTTCCTATGTTTTAATCATGTAAAGCACTTTGCGTTGTCTTTGTAGTGAAATGTGCGTTACAAATAAATTTTCCTTTGGAATTTGGAGATGATTCAAGGATATTCTCAGGATATCGTAACAAATAATGTATAAGTGACATTTTCCTGATAGGTTTCATGTTTAGTGTGGAGTACTGATTTATCTCTAGAGTTCGCCTGGAAAGATTATTATGTCAGAGGTAAAATAAAATGAAAAATATTTTGTAGGTGATAACAGAGTTCAAATGTTGGCAAAAGTAGCTAAATAACTTCAGACAGCCTGGAGAACCGTGGAGCAGGAGAATTCTGAAAGGAGTACAAGAAAGTCTGGTGGTTTAGAAAGAAAGGAGCCCAAACCTAAAGGGTTTGTGCTCATAACCGACTACGGAGCTGTGCTTTGTGATCATTCAAAAATCACCGACATTATTACTTTCTTTTTTCTCTGAGATGCACCGATCAGAGCTTTCCTGCATGGCGCCAACTTCCACTTTTCTTTGAGATCTGACTCACAGATTCCGATTTTCCGCCGATCAATTGTGCAAACTCATCTTTGTAAACTACGTTTTAATAGAAAACAGCCCTGGACATTTTATACTGCTGTCTATTTTTAAATAAAGACTCAAACCCTGAATTTAAACTCAACCGTTTATTCAACCGAACTTTTTTACCAAAACTGCAAGTTTTTAAAAAAGAAGAAAGTGTGCTCTCTGAACTCTTTGAAGGGGGCAGAGCTTGGTGACAGAGGTTCCTGGATTTGCGTGTGTTATTGGTTGGGAGGATGTAATAACTGTAATATTATCCTACATGGCTAGAATGCAAAAGGAAGGAAAGCTGTTATTTTGTTGAACTTATTATTGGTCCTTTTTTCTCTATCATCGATATACGTCTATTGGTCGATATATATTGCTATTGAATTATCGTCCAGCCCTAATTCTAGCCATGTAGGTTAATATTACAGTCATTACATCCTCCCAACCAATCACAACGCAGACCCAGGAACGCTCCATCACCAAGCCGTTTTTTTAAAAACGTACAGTTTTGGTCAAAAGTTGGTTGAATAAAGGGTTGAGTTTGAATTCAGTGTTTGTTGTTCTTTATCTAAAAATAGGTCGCTAAGCAACAGCATAAAATGACCAGGGCTGCCCTTAGAATATATGTTTTGAATTTGTTGATAATTATCGATATCGAACGATACGATTTCTATTTTATCGATGTGCCTTTTCTCTACGTCGTCCAGCCCTACGTCAGCAGGTCAGATCTCAAGGAAACCTGCGCCAGACTGGAAAAGCTTCATCGATGCATCTCTAGCTTGTTTTGCTTTCGAAGGAGGAGGTGGTGAGGAACAAACGCAGCAGTAACCGAGACGGATGAGTTGGGACACGGCCCTCCGGGTCGCCTTGGGCCCGCCGCGCAGCGAGCGGTCCGGCGACAGCTCGAACACCAGGACCTCCGTCAGCTGCCGCACACGCTCCTCCACCTTGGCCCGGAGCTCCTTCACCCTCGGGGTCACCGGCTGCTCCCTCAGGTACTCGCTGAGCTTGTCCAGCAGGTCCACCGCGCCCTCGAAGTCCCTCTGGGCGATGCACACGTCCAGGTCCTCCGGCAGCTCCTGGATCCACTCGAGGCCGAGGTCCACGCTGTCCTCCGAGTCCGCCGGCTCGTCGTCGTCCACGTCGAAAGGGTTGGTGGACGGGTCGGCGCGCGCGGGGGACGTGGGGGCCTCCTCCTCCTTCTTCTTCTTGTCCTTGGAGGCCTTGTTCTTCTTGGTCTCGTCCAGGATCTCCAGCCACTCCTTCTTCACCTTGCTGTTCTCCGCCTGGAAGATGCGGCTGTCGGGGAACATGAGGATCTTGAACATGTCCTTCATGGGGGGGTTGTCCTTCACGTTGACCACGGCGAAGCTCTCCAGGTCGTACAGGGCGTTGTAGTTGTACTTCACCGCGCCCCTGCGGTTCGGCAGCCAGGTGGCGATCAGCAGACAGTCGTTCATGAGGAAAGCGTGCACCTTCTGGATGGGGGACATGTTGTCCACGTCGTACTCCACAAGGTCTCCGTTGTAGACCAGGTGTCTCCCCGGGGTGTCCATGATGTTTTTGGCTCCTTCCACCTTCTCCAGCAGGGAGGTGAGGGTCCTCTGCTTCAGCTCCTCCGTCTCCTTGGGGAACGCTGCCTGCATCTCCTTGGAGGTCTCATCTTTGTCCGCGGAGAGCAGGGACTGGGTGATGCTCTCCATGATGCTCTTCTGCTCGGTCAGGATGTGGCTCAGCTGGTACATCTCGCTCTCCAGGTACGAGATCTCCTTGGCCGTCTCGATGAACTGCCTGTAGTTCTTGTAGACGTTCTTCTTCAGGTTCTGGGCCGTCTCGTCGGCCAGAGTCTGGATTTTCTGCCGATGCTCCTGCAGGTCTCGGTCGCCATCGGACTGCTGGGACAGCTGCTTCACGTAGGACTGCGGGTCGAAAACGGGCGATTCGAGTTGCTTTCGGAGTCGGTTCCCGGCTTCAGACATGTTTAGTCCGGCGTGTCGTTGCTTGTCGAACGAAAAAGTGGAATTAAAACGGAGAGGAACAAGAAGAGCGGAGGAACTCCTTCATTTCCGCCCCATAAACAAAACAGGAAGCCGTGTGAGAGTTGACATCCGGGTTGGGAACGTCATGGGATCAGCGTTACTAGCGCGTCAACGGCGCCGTCATATTGGGAAGGTATTGAAATAAACTATATAAGAATATAGCTTTTATTTATTTATTTATTTATTTATTTATTTATTTATTTATTTATTTATTTATTTATTTATTTATATTTGTTTGTTTGTTTTTATTTATTAACAGCATTGTAACATTTTAATCCTTGTGAGTAATAAAAGAGATGAGTAGGGAATAGTTTAAAAATGTTGTATAGATTAGTTATTGCGTTGTTGAGGATACTTTTATGCAGTACAGGAACGTATTGATTCACTCAGAGTTAAACACGTTTTATAAATTATTTAATAGTCTACACTACGATTGTAAAATTCTGAGGATCTTTGGCAGGAAGACGTGGGTTGTACTATTAGTGATGATTAATGGTTGAAAATGTTGTTGTCAAATAACACGAAACATATTAAAGAGTGTAGAGGAGAATGTATTTGTACTTATGTCTGTGCAAATTCTGTTATCTGTCATCGCAAGATTTGCTGGTCTATTTGTACTTAAATGGGATTTTATCCCATTTAGCCTTAAAACTATGGATTTACTGACCAGTATTTTACAGCAAATGTCAAGCAGAACTTTTATTCACTCGACCTGAAAATTAAATTACATTTTGATGTTATAGTATTACAACACACGGGAAAGTGACTGGGCATGAATATAGTGATATAACTGAGAGACTTTAGAGGCTGGTACGAGAAGCACTGACCTGGCTATGTTAGCTTTGTGTTTTGTTCTTTGTTTGCCTTATAAAAAATAGAAATAATGTCTAAAAGTATTATTTGTGTATGACTGTTGATTTTTAAAAAAGTTTTATATTATTTGAATTTTGATTTCAATTCACATTTGACTTTTGGCTTGACCATAGAACAACATCCGGGTCAAGTTTGTCTGGAACGAAGACGACTTCCGGAAGTCTTTTCGGTTTTCTACGCGTCAAATTTTATCTATTGACGCCGGAAATCTAACGAATGAAAGCAAAAACACGCAAATTTTTATTGAGCATTTTAGTATAAGTTATAGGGTTATTCAGATATTGTACAAAATTGACAAAAAATAGCCAAATGAACGAAGCTATGTGTAAAAAAAAAGGGGGGGGGGGCTTTTACTTTTAAAAAACTACCGGAAGTAGACATTTTGACGTCACGTACACTATCCGCGCAAGCTCTTGGCTAGTTGGCAGTTACCAGATACTCGTAGCTCCGAAGATGTGACTAAATTAGAGAATTTTACCCTATTCCGAGTATTTTGTACTTTGGTTGGCTTTTATTATGGCCTTGTTGAAGTTGTCAATTTCAAAAATGTAGTGTGTTTTAAATTTTCTACGTAGATTTCGGGCTCCAAAACTACTTAGCCTCCGGTCCGTTTTCTGTTGTTGTCATGGACGCCGATTTCCTGCTCGCCATCCAGCTTCAGGAGCAGTTCGACAGCGAACACCAGACTTCCCGGTTCCCCCCAGAGGGCTTTCTGGAGAACGGCTTCGGGCAGAGCAAAGCTGCGGCTCGCCGAGGTGGCGGCGACTTGGTTCCACACAGAAAACCGCCGACCTCCGTGCCCGAGAGGCCGCTGAGCATCGTGGACGAGTCCTGGGAAACGCTGGACCCCAGTCCGGACGTGAGGGCCATGTTCCTGGAGTTCAACGACATATTCTTCTGGGGGAAACTCAGCGGAGTGGAGGTCAAGTGGAGCCCCAGGATGACTCTGTAAGACGTCCTAAACGAAACCAGGCTTTGTTATTAATCACCACAGCCTTCTGACTGCATGATTCTCATGTTTTATCACAGAAAATACAACAGATTAGGATTGCTGGCACTCTAATTTGCTCGTGTAAGAGTTTGGTAATACCAGGGTTATAAGGAACAAGACAAAAAAAATAATAATTTCTAAACACAAACGATGCTTTCCATCCACCTGCTGACTTGTAATTGTCCGAGTTTGGGTCAGAGTGGTCAGAAGTGGGGGAAACACAGACGTCCCTCTCCTTAGCAGGACATCCCATGAGTGAACATCCCTAGAGCTGAAGGGCTTTCATCCACAAAGTTGCTGATCTTTTTGTTCCTGCGGGTTATGAGAAGCATAAGGGAAACATCCTCATCAGAAGACGGAAAAATCTCATTTGACTCCCGGGGTGTAAATCACCGGCTTTGCCACAATATGATGTTGCGTCGATTTGTTCGGACGACGATACGGTATTTGCCAGTTATTACAAAGTCTGTTACGATTTGCGATCGATATGATTCGATATTTTCTGTCCATCGTACCCTGTTATTTACATTGATGTTAGTGCTGAACAATTAATCGCAATAAAAAAACCCGCAATTTCCAAATCACAGATGTCTGCAATTTTTGGCTACGTAACAATTAATGGATCAGAAACGTCCTTTAAAGTTGGTAATATGTTTAAAGTGGGTTTGCTCCACATGGAGGGGAAGAGAGTTGCAGCAGTGAGATAATCAAATTTTATTATTTGTTTTAGAGTTTATATAATCATAGTTTTTACCAGAAACTTTCAGGAATCTCACCACAGCATTAAGTAGCGGTCAAACTGTTTAATACATAGACTTGTTGGTTGGTTGCACTTTATGTTCAACAACGATTGATGTCCTACTCAATTAAAAGCTATTCTCTTGAATAATAATATTCTGATTAATAAGAACAGTGAATTTTTCTTGTTTTAAATCATCCTTGTTTACAAACATCTTTATCTACAGACCATTTCTGTTGTTTGTGGTCAATGCAGAGAAAAGTCCAAATTAAATCACAATTATGGTTGAAATATATAAATTTTTGACAAAATCGTACAGCCCTAATCCCCCCCAAAAAAATAATATAGATAGATAGATAGATGATTTGACCATTTTATTTCTAAGCTATTACAGGTATCAGACATTTAAATTAAAAAAATCTAATTTTAACATAATAATAATAGATCACATCTGTTGTCTCATGGCTGAATTTCAACATAAAGTCGTATCTTAAAAGTGACGATATGGATCGATATTTTCATTTTGCATCAATGTAATTGGTTCATTAATGACTGAATCGATATATGGATGTGAATCGACATGTTTATGCACCCCTGGAGGAGAAACGACTGCTCAGAGCTCCCTCCAGGTGACGGATCTCCTCACCCTGTCTCTGAAGTCCATTCACCCTGCAGAGGAAGCATCATTTCTACATCTCGTAATGACCTGCTGGTTTTCTTTGGCTCATTATCTGCCTTTCTTGACTATAACAGAAAGTTGGACCATGAAAGGTAAAGTAGAATGTCGCCTTCGTCCGGTTGGAGGCCGCTGCCTCAGAGGAGCCGATACGCAGATGCAAACCAATCCAGTCGCTACTTGAAGAAACCGACAGAGCCAGGTTATCTACAGAAAGCTAAATGCAAACTTAGCACGGTCGTCTCCACAGACATGCTCTGGGGTTCTGTTCATGAGGATCATAAGCAGCATCACTGACAGCGAGCTGCCCTGGTGGAGTCCAGCCTGACTGTGTGCCAAGAATGCAGACAAAGCTCTGGCCTCGGTTATAAAGAGACCAGGTTCCTTGTCAAGATGAGCCCAGCACCCCTGACAGAATACTACAAAATGCATATGGACTAGACCATCGGCCCTCAAACGGGGGCCCCCGGACCCCCGGGGGTCCGCGAACCATGGGTTGGGGGTCCGTGAAACGCATGTTGTCGGGCCCAAGGAGGCACTGCTGAGGATGAGAATATATATTTATTTAAAAGCATACATATATATTTTAAAACATACATTATTCTTAATGTATTTAACAGTAAAAAAGGCTGTTTATAAATACTATCAGCATGAGGAATTTGAAGGAGTCCTTGGAAAATTTTTCTGTTGCTAAGGAGTCCCTGGTCACGAAAAGTTAGAGCACCCCTGGACTAGACAATGAACCCCCCTGACCCGCTCGGTAACTTTGCAGCACGGCACTTTCTCAAACCCCTCAGGTGAACACACTGCAAAAAGGGAACTACTAAAAGATCGTCAAATTTTCTTGCAATGAGTGTATCTGTCCTTGATTTGAGCAGGTAAATAAGATTATCTGCCAATGGAGTGAGTATTTTGACCCCTAAAATAAGATAATTAGATCTGTTGCACTTGAAATAAGACGATGGAGGTGAGTTGTTCCTATTTTAAGTGCAAACAAACTTGTTGCATTGGCAGATGAGATTATTTAGCTGCTCAAATCAAGGACAAATACACTAATTTCAAGAAAATTCGACAATCTTTCAGTAGTTCCCTTTTTGTGGTTAATAAGACCGATGTTGATGAGGATATCCAGGCGTAACCCTAACCCTAGTGTAACATAGCAATAAAACTGTGTATAAGAATTTGTATATGGAGCAATGTCAATGTATGTTCATTTTTAAATAAATAAGCACTTCTGTTTCTCTTTTCTTGTTTTTCTTCACGTAGGTGTGCCGGTGTGTGTTCCTACGAAGGCCGAGGAGGACTCTGTTCGATCCGACTCAGCGAGCCGCTGCTGAAGCTGAGACCCAGAAAAGACCTGGTGGAGGTCAGGCTGTTCCTTTCACACCAGCCTTGATTTAAAAGCAAGACTTTTATTTTTCCAAGGACAACTTTGAAATGTGCGCGTAACTTTTCTTCAGTTCCTGCTGCGGTAAAGCTGGGTCGTTGTTAAATGTTTCCACAGACTCTCCTCCATGAAATGATCCACGCTCTGCTGTTTGTGACCCAGAACAACCGGGACCGAGACGGCCACGGACCCGAGTTCTGCAAGCACATGAACAGGATCAACAAGGCCAGCGGGACAAAAATCACTGTAGGCGCACTTCCTTCTCAGTCCCTCCAGGATTTCACTATTTTTGTGTGATTTTTATTTTTTATTTGCAATCAAAATCACTGATTTTGTGACACTATTGAGAGATTTGCAAGGAGTCTTGTGATATTTCTTCCAAGTAAACCCCGTGTAAAATCTACATTTAGAAGAAATCAAATGAGAGAGAAAACAAGCAGACAGACATTTTTATTCTTTAAGAACTTAAATAGCTCAACAACAGACACTGACATAGAAAACTATTCACTTCAAAATGACTTATTTAAAAGAGACAACACGGCAGGTGTCCGTGGATTTAATCTCATCTGGTGCTAGCATTGTTAGCTAGCTTAACCTGCAGTTACAGGTAATAATTAGCCGATATAAATGAAATATTTCCTTACTGGGTTTCGTTCAGCTGCTGCCAAACTTCCTTCGGTGTTTAAGTACCTCATTGCAAGGCGTGTAAAATAATTTTCCGTCCCTCATGGAGAACAGAGGGGAGCTGCTTTGCTCGGTCCTTTGCGCTTATGTTTGATGGTAAATGGGACTTTTCGCTACTCGCCATACTGATCACGGACTTTAACTGATATCAAGTGAGGCTGAGGAAGCGGTGAAGTAGACGTGAGAAATGCCGACGCCTGCAGGTTGGAGTTAGCAGTCACTCAAGCCCAGCATTATTCAGAATTTTTGAAGAACATTTGCAACAAACTCAAAATAATGCGTGAAGAAATGCGGGGATCTGTTGATTTTTGTGTTACTTTCCACGATCGCAGAATCGTGAAAAACTGGAGCCCTCTGCGTCGAGCTTTGTCCGCTGATCGCCCTCGCGTTTCTTTCCCCAGATCTACCACAGCTTCCACGACGAAGTCGACGTCTACCGGCAGCACTGGTGGAGATGCAGCGGGCCCTGCCAGAGTCGCAAGCCTTACTTTGGGTATGTGAAGAGGGCCATGAACCGGGCCCCGTCCTCTCTGGACCCCTGGTGGGAGGACCACCGGAGGACCTGCGGCGGGACTTACACCAAGGTGAAGGAGCCTGAAGGATACGGGAGCAAAAAGAGGAAGAAGGAGACAAAGACGTCAGGGAAGAAGCTCGCGGGACAGGGGAAGGCCTCAGAAACAGTCAAAGGTGATGTCGCCTCATCCAGAGTACAGTTTGAGTTGGTCCAGCCATGCGGTGATTAATCCCTGTTGTTTTCTGCTCAGGTTCTGGATCCCAGGACATAAGGAACGTCATCCCTTTCAGTGGGAAAGGCTTCGTCCTCGGAGGAGCGTCCCACGCCTTCTCCTCCTCCTCCACATCTCTCTCACCGTCGGTAGCTGCTTCGCCCAGCTCCATCTCCTCTCCTAAAACACCCCCCACCCCTTCCTCTCCATTCACGGGTCTCTCCTCGCCCCTCCGCTCCGGCTCATCCGACCCAACCAACCCGATCTCCGACGGGCCGCCATCTTTCAGGCCAGCCGGCGTCGCCGGAGGAAAGCCTCCCGGGAAGAGATCCAACGCAAACACCAGAGTGTTTGTCAGCATAGACGGCTCGCCCGTCAGGCTGCCTAAGTCTCAGAGCCGCGCCGGGAGCCAGCGAGGGGATGCGATCAAACAGACGTCCATTCAGGACCTTTTTAACGGCAGCGGTCTCAGGAAGTCGGCGAGTCAACCCTTTCTGACGCAGCCTGAAGCTCAAAGAGACCCGCTGTCACTGCCAAACATTTCCCCTTCCGGTACGTCCAGCTCCAGCCTGCAGCACTCGCCTCTGGGATGGGCTGCACCCGCAGGCAGCGCGCCCACGTCAAGCCAGCCCAGATCTTCCAGGGATCCTGGTGCCGTGGTTAAACCCGGGTCTGCAGGTGGAGGCCAGGCGTCCAGGAAGAGGTCATGGGATGAGCGCAGCAGCTCAGCCAAGATCTTTGACTTCTTTGAGAAGACATCGAGCAGCAGTTCAGCGGCCTCAAGGGAAGCGCTAAAGACCCAGTCAGCGTCCACCGCCTCCGCCCCATCATCGCTTCAGTCTTCTGCAGCACAGCAAAGTGGCGCCGCCTCCTCCGCCTCCTCCTCCTCGGCGGTGATGGTCAGCTGTCCTGTGTGCCGAGCTACAGTCCAGGAGGCCAAGATAAACGAGCATCTTGACTCCTGCCTCTCTTGAATGACTTATAACTTAGTCTTTCCCAGATTTCTTGTTTTACCGAAGCCTTTCAGCTGTGATATTTGGTCAAATCATAACCATCTTGTTTGATTAACAGTAAATAGAAACCGTTTCAGTGCCTGCAGATATGTAAGCTGTTATGCTCTGAGTTCCTGCTACTTACCCCAACAGACTGTCAGCAGAGCTGCACAAATTATGTCTGTGAATAAATAATAAGACATGTCAGTCCTGCAGAATAATCTCAGGTCTGAATTTAACTGCCTTGAAAGCTCGATTTTAACAAATAACGGACATTTTGAAGGTGACAGTGGTGCGCAGACTGAAAAGGGCCGCGGGGTTTATTTGTCCTTTCCTCCACTTTAGAGCCGCGTCAGGAGAGCGACCTCTGCGAGTCAGATTTCCCTTCCGTTAGCGTTTTATTTTTTCCACGTCTTCCCCTTTCTGCTGCCCTCAGCCGCACAGGGAGACGGGATCGATCGTGCACCGATACCAGCAAAGTTTCTGTGGGACATAAAAGGAGGCCGGTGCAGACGTTTTACCGTGTTTTTTGCTATTTATGGCCTTTTATGTATATTTTTTGGAGAAAAATTTGATGTGTAGTATGTTAAGCTGTCTTTTGCCAAATAAAATTGTTTAATTCTGATTTTTTTTTTTTGTCTCATTAATCAACCTAGGCTAAAAAAAATCTTCAGATTGAGCACCTTGAAATGCTGTTTACCCTTTCAGCCTTTTCACATTTTTTATCTTATTCCAAGCGCAGATATTGATGCAGTTTATCTGAGAAACTAAAACAAGGTACTGCAAGCAATGAAATACAGATGTTTCCCTTTTTTTAACAAACAGAAGTAAAAAAGCCTTCATTTACCATGGTACCCCTAAATAAAGTTCAATACTACCAATAACCTTCCCGTTGTCTAAAAAAAATGAAGTCTGTATGTATTATACTCTATAAAAAATTAAAGGCCTAAGAGGTTTGTTAGAGAGCATTAATGAACAAAGCTTTGACTTTTTTTTTTGGGGGGGGGGGGGTGCTGAACACAAATGCATCCCATATGTTATTTGAAAATCATTTATAGTTTTCTTCCCAGGTTACAATAATACACTTTCTGTTGCTCTAAAAAGTTCCATAAAATCCATTGACATTGTTGGTTAAAAGTAGATTTAGCAAATCTCTGTAGATTTCATGGAAAAGACACCTAACGCCATTTTTTTTGTGTGTTTTATTGACGTTCACTGACTGATTCACGGTCAGTGAAGCTCCAGATACTAAGTTTAAACCCATCTGAGCTCTGTAACTTGGCAGCGTTGTGTAGCATTTTCCAAGGGAAGCCCAGATGGATTTTGGGCGTGACTCTGCTGGTGAGGTCAGAGGTCAAGGCTGCATGGGGCCAGCTGTTGATGGGAGACTATGCCTTCCAGACGCTGCAGAGAAAAAAAACAGGTGGCAGGCCAAGAGCAAGAGAAAGGAAGTCACAATGCAACCATTGCATTTCAATCACCACAGTCTGCTGCTGCTTTGCTGCAGAGCTACTCAAGTTCAGAGGTGTTGAGAAAAATGCATATCAGGGACGAGAGACGGTGGACTTAATGCAATGTTAGAGCAACAAATGGGAACTATCCAATTTCTATTTTTCTTTTATCAGTTAAACATAAAATAAGTAGAGTCTGCTGATTAAAAATGGAGTCCCAGTCAATGTTACATTTATTTTGATAACTCAATAAAAATTGTAGTCTTCACAGCAATATCATGTCGCCAAGTAAAAGGTTAATCAAATAACACTCCCGAGCTGATCATAAAACTGATCGTTACAACGGCTAAATGCCCACCCCGAGGCTCCTAAATTTGCATCATCTTCCAAGATAGTAATTAAGTTTTCTCTTACACAATCTTCCCCTATAATATCGCCAAAGTATTTGCACACATATGTAATGGAAACACAGCTACTTATGTATCCTAGATGAGCCCCACTTTGCTGCTGCTGTAGCAAAATGGAAATAAGGCAGACTTGGGCGTTGGTACGTCTACAGGATGCGGAAGATTCACTGCAGGGACGATCTGCAAAGAAATCTGGTTTGAAAATGTGGATTTTGTACTCCTGGTGGTGGAAAATGTATTAACACACTCTATCAGATATATTATTTTTGCAGAAGCCAGTGCCATCATATCACATTTCCACAAAAATGAACAAAACAGTACTTTTTTGGCTATTGAGTATTAGGCAGCATGCTGTTACACTTGAAAACATTGGGCCTGATCTTCAAAGACTCCAAATAAGGCGGGCTAAATTGCGGGGGCAAAAAAAGAAAATGCCGGTGCAGCAAGTAGCCATGCGGTCTACAAAGGTTGTGTCCGCAACAGATTTCTTCTGTTTTTTTTTTTTCATATAAGTGGATCAGATCAGCAAGCACATTTTAATATCAGACAAAGATACCCTGAGTAAAAAAAAAAAAACATTTCTAAACCAAAATGACCCTAGATGTGAAAAAGCAATTCCCCCAAAACCTAATGACAACAAGAGCTGCCATCAAGCGTTTGTGATTACTGGCAACTAGTGTTTCACATTTCATTTCATTCATTTACATTTATATATTAATGACCACACAACAAGGTGGAATTTGTTTCTGGTGCAGCATGACGTGCTCACATCACCGTGTCGACACACAACAATACAACACTACATAGACAGATACGCATAGAGACATCAGTCAGTGGCCTGATTTAATGTCCGTACAGCTATTGGGGAAAAGCTGTTTTTTAATCGGACTGATTTGGTTGGTAGAGACCTGTAGGCAACAGTGGAAACAGGTAAACATGCAGGATGAGAAAAGTCCTAGGTGAGTTTTACTGCCCGTAGTGTGATGTGTCTCTGTGTCAATGGAAGGGAGGGCGTGGCCTACTATTTTAGACATAATTTTTTACATGATAAGGAGTCCAAATTTCCATACCAGACTATTATTGATCAGGTGAGTATGCTTTGGATGATGGCGGTGAAAAACTGAAGCAGGATGTTGTGCCTGACTCTGAATTTTTTGAGTTGTCTGAGAAAAAAATTATGTTTTATTGACTTTTTTGTAGATACAATCAGAATGCTGTTTCCATTTGAGTGTGTTACTGATGTACGTACCTGAGAATTTGAGTGACTCAGTGTTAGAAATGGGCTGATTAGAAATGGAGATGGGAGTTTTGTGAGTGGGTGAGCGTGAGACGTTGACTATGAGTTCCTGCGTGTTTGATGTGTCAAGCTGTAAGTTGTTTTGGCATCAAGTGACTACTTAGGCGACCTGTTCACGGAAATAATGTTAATTGTATCATCACCGTGGATCTGCCCTTCTTTGAGGAATTGTTATAACTCAGCCTAGTTTGAGGCTTTTCAAATGTGATTGCGTGTTTCAAGTCAGGCTGCAGTTCAGACTTTGACTGGTACCCTCTGGTTTTTAATGAGCTGTTAAGGGGGAATTGTGGTGCGCTCTGGATCGTTGTTCTGCTGCATAATCCATGTGCACTTGAGCTTAAGGTCACCAGCTGATGGCCGGACATTCTCCTTCAGGATTTTCCCCACTGGAATTAAATACCTGCCTGTGAGAAGCGGGTATTTACAGGCAGAGTCTCAGGTGGAATAACTTGCAGGTAATCATAACAGTTGCAGGTGAAGCTGCTCGCCCAATTAGCTGAGTGGAGCAGAGCAGAGGGTGGAAAACAGCCAACCGGCCCAAAAACAACAGACGAGAGACAGGCTGAACGACAGGTTTTTGTATTTACTCGGGTTATCTTTGTCTGATATAAAATTGTACTTGATTATCTAAAATATTTAGGTTTGACAGAAAAAGCTAAAGTATTTCGTTCCCTTAAATAAATTCCCTTATCTTGGAGAACGTGCTAGATGCTGTTATTGGGATAAACATGCTGACTGTAATTATTGAGGTTTTTAAGAGGCAATTCCTTTCCAGCAGAGACTTAGTGTTTCTCTTAAGATCATTATTAACAGGATTTAACCAAGTGACGCAAAGCCATTGCGCATTTAGCAAGGAGCATTAACACAACCCTACTCCGGTTACAAGGATTTTCCATCGTATGTCTAATCCTCTGGTCTCAAGGGGCATTAATGATGGTGATGGGAATTTTTCATTAAAAGGGTCCTCTAGCCTGGTAAACCCCTGGAGAAACAACATGTTAACCTTGATCTCCATCGTTGAAATGGCGACTCACTGTTTTAGAAGCAGGATTATATGGCCAAGATGATTTTCAAGGAAAAATATGCAGAATTCGGATTAACAGATTTGTAAAACAATAACCATCATTTAGCAGGTTTTAAACTACTTAAGGGGATTTTTAGTTCAGAGCTGGGATCCAGGAAGCACAGTTTTCAACCAAATACTAACGTGGCCAGACACCAGTAATCAAAGACAAATCTGAATCTAACTTCTTCAGTCAAAATATTGGATGCTTGAGTAAATTTAATTTGTGTTCAATGTTGTATAACCAGCTCACGTTTTTTTATATATATATATATATATATATATATATATATATATATATATATATATATATATATATATATATATATATATATTGGTTGTGTGTGTTTGTGTGCTCCTGGTTAGGTATCAGAGTGAGGATAAGTTTCCCTTTTCCAATATCAAAATTCTTTGTTAATTATAAATTACCCTTGAAATACTAAAAAATACTTGAAAAAAGGTTTTGAGTGTAACTTTGGTGTTTTCTTAGATTTCATTTTTATTTATTTTTATTTAAATTTTACTTTTACGATTTAATTTTTTCATTATTTTTCACATTTCTCTCTTTCTGATTGAGTTTGATGAATTGCATTCTTTTCAAGTTGAGTTTTACGGATCACATAGACCAATAAAAATGTTGCTAACGTCCATGCAGATCATTAGAAATGCGTCTTCGCTTCTCTCTCTCCAGAGGAAAGCCGGCCACCAGATGTGAAGAGAACGTGAGAGATCTGTGAAACACAATTTGAAAAGAATACAATTCGTAAAACTCAATCTGAAAAAGAGAAATTTGAAAATATAAAATCTGTAAAAAAAAAATTTGAAAAAACATTTTCCAAAAAAAAAACCTGAAAGAAAATGTTTTTTAATAAAATCAATGAAAACACCAAAATGTTTCACTCAAAACCTTTTCTCAGTCATTTCAAATTTCATTTTACAAAACGTGTTCTTTGCTTGCAACAATAATGGAACAAAATTAACTCCATAAAGGTTTAGGACTAAGGTGTGAGTTGAGTTTAGGTTAGGGTTAGGTATGCACTGGAGATGGTTATGTGTAGGGTTATTATCAGGGTTAGGGCATCATAAGTGTTGAAAATCACTAAAAATCAGTGGAAGTCAACACATGGTCCTCAACACATATAGCAAGACAAAGATGAATGTGTGTTTATTATTATTGTCGCAGAGCTACACCCCTCCCCTCTAACCTCCTAACTATGAGAAGTTAACACAAACCAGCTCTCCATCCAGCGGGTCAGGGGTTCCTAAGTCTGTTGCGTATTACCCTGTACAGATTCCTCTATTTTACAACATGCACTTGGTATCTGAGCTAGAAAGATGTTCATGACTAGGAAAAGAATAAGTCACCAGGGTGTTGTTTAAATTTGGCCATGGCGACCTTTAAAAACCTCCTAATACTTCCAGCTATCGGCACAAATCACTCCTTCCTGCTTTGAGCTGTTATTTGAGCTGGGCCGCGCTCATCTGATCCTGTGTGTGGTAATCTACAGACAGCCTAACTATAATAAAGACTTCATAAATTACTTTTCTGATCTTTTGACTGGAGTGATCACTAAATACGATCAGATTTAAATTCTTGGTGATTTTAATCTCCACGTGTGCTGTCCTGAAAAGCCATTGGCTAAATACTTCTTGGATCTTATTGATTCATTTAATCTCTTTTGACCGACTCCACTCACCAACAGGGACATACGTTGGATTTGGTTTTATCATTTGGATTAGCTGCAGATAATTTACATATTTTTGAGGCTGTGTTTTCTGATCACATGCCCATTTTATTTGATATTTCTGTACCGTGTTCGATTTTATTGACTGTTCCAGCTCAGCGGTGCTGTGTTTTGTAACCGTCTGACTGCTGCTAGGTTCTCGTCTGTTTTTAAACAAAAATATACATCTGATACAGAGGACTTGTTATTAGAGTTGCTGACAGCCTGTGCTGTATCATGTAATACGGAGGCTCCATTAAAAACCAGGTATCCTAAGCAGAATCGTCAGCCCTGGCTGGACGATGTCACTCGTTCTGCCAGACAGGCCTGTAGGAGAGCTGAGCACAGGTGGGAGAGACAAGCTTCAGGTGTCCTTTGAAGTCTCAAAAGACAGCTGGAATATTTATCAGACAACTATTAATATTTAAAAACAAAAATAATTGTCAAAATTAATTGTCTCGTTCCCAAGAACCATGTGTGCTTTTCAACACCATCAACTCAAAAATTCTTAATGTCCATCAAACTATAGAAACCTCATCTGAAATGTGAGATGTTTCTCCATTAGTTTGTTGAAAAGGTTTCCCTTACTAGATCACTCATTTCACCTCCTTCATGTGATTGTAAAGTATTGTAAATAGTGTGGTCCCTGGGGTCTTAAAGCACACTGTTGTGCAACCTTTAAAAAAGCAGGCCTTGATCAATCCATCCCCTCAAACTTCAGCCCTATCTCCAAACTCCCCTTCCTTTCAAAAATACTTTTGTTATTTTTATACAACTAAATGCGTATCTGAAGTGAAATTGAATCGATTAAGTGTTTCAATGGGGTTTCAAAAAGTTTCACAGCAAAGAATCTGCTCTTCTAAAGGTTTTTAATGATATATTTTTAGCTGCTGATGCAGGCTATTGTGTCATTCTTGTGCTTTTAGACCTCACAGCAACTTTTGACACTGTGGATCATAACATTTTAACTTCTCGATCATTGTGTTGCTATTAAAGGTGCTGCTCTGAAATGGTTTTCGTTGCGTGTCCCTTAGCTGTGGGGTGCCGCAGGGGTCGATATTGGGTCCCCTTCTTTTTTTCATTATATCTCCTGCCCTTGGTTTCCATTTTTCTTAAATTTGGTCTGTCCTTTCACTGTTATGCGGATGACCGCCAAGTAAACTTTCCTCTGCCACAGCAGGATTCAAACGCCATTCATACACTACTGAAATGCCTGGAAGAAGTCAAAACCCTGGATGGCGTTAAATTATTTAAGTTTTAATGAAAAGAAGACTGAGGTCATGCTTTTCCGCCCTAATGGCTCTTTTGATGCTCACAATTTGGATGTTGGCTCCCTGTCTCATTATGTGAGATCCATCTAGTTTGGGAGTGGAACTAGATGCTGATATAAAATGTGATGCTTAAATAAGTTAAACTGTAAAAACTAGTTTTTTTCAGCCCAGACAAGTTACCAAAATTACAAAAGTTCTTTCTAAACAGGATTTTGACAGAGACATGCACGCTTTTATTACTTCACGTCTAGACTATTGCAATGCTCTCTATTTTGGTGTGATGAGCACGTCACACTGTTCTGGCTGCTCTTCACTGGCTCCCTGTGAGCGACAGAATTGATTTTAAAATTATAATATTTGTTTTTAAATGCTTAAACGACCCTGCTTCACACTATCTCTGACTTGCTTCATCTGTATTGTCCTTTAAGGTCTCTAATGTCGGCTGATCAGCTGCTCCTGGCCGTTCCAAGGTCGAGGCTGAAGCTCAGAGGTTAAGGAGGATTTTGCTGTTGCAGCTCCTGTGTTGTGGAACAGGTCACTGCTGCATGTTAGGCAGGGACCTTCGCTGTCTTCTTTTAAATCATTTTTAAAGACTAGCATTTTTTCCTTGGCCTTCAACACAGCTTTAATTGTTTGTTTTTCCCTCTTGAGTCAGCTGTGTACTTTTTTTATGTCTGTTTTATATTTTATTATTTGTGTTATTGATATGTAGATCACTTTGGTCAGCAGTCTGTTGTTTCTTAAATGTGCTTTGGAAATAAATTGGATTTGGATTTGAAACCATGACTATTGTACAACCCTCAAAGAACAAACTCTAATAACTGAATGTCCACAAATTCTTTTGTAATTTTATATACTTCTTTAACTAATAATGCTTAGCAAGGTAAAGTAACAAAATAATCTAAAGAATTATCAAGTCACAGCAATAGAATTTATCTAACTGAGCTAACTCTCCCTAATTTGCTGGTACTAATGTACTCCAAATGCAACTTTGATGAGCAGAAGATGTTTCATTACGCCCCATCCGGTCTTAATCCTCCAGTTCTCGACTTCAAAGACCTCCTGGCTGTGAGCCAATGATGATGGATCGCGGTCTTCCCTCCCAACGGTGATACGTCCTCCGCTGTCGACCTTATCTTACTCCCAGCGCTCCTTCCCTCCATGGGTAAAGCTCCTCGGAAAGGTGTGGAAACTTTCTGGACTAGTGGGAACTCGAACAAGCATGCGTGAACACTTTTGATCCGTGCTGGAATCTTCGCATTTTTGCCAAAACTCTGTCAAGCGCAGAAACTTCTTGGCTGACAGAAACTGGTCGGTTGGTCAGCAAGACCAGAGCAGGTACGTTAAAATTTATGTTGTTTTTTTCACAGCATTTTACCGGGGGTTTAAATCGGGGTGAAAAATCATGGCCTACGGTCCCCCTCCTTCCTCTCTCGCTGCGTTCAGGCTGTCTCCCTGCTGAAGATCGTCCCCACTGCCACTACACTTGATAAGGCCTCGGAGTGAAGCTGTTTTTCCTCTGCTCACTTCCTCACTGACCTTACTGGGAGACGAGATGGGATCAATGTGGTCCTGATGCTGACTCTGGTTCACCTCTGGCGGTGCTCTGACAGCCAGAGCAACCATTTCTTTTGTCGATCAGTGCGCTGATGTCTCTGATGGGGATGAAAGGGAAATCTGCTGAGTTCCACGTGTAGGGGAAACTGTTACTGTTAAGCTAGCAAGCAGCTCATCCAGACAGCTGAAAGCTTGTGAAACAGCAACTCTGGGACAATTAGGCTCTTTCAGATCATCGGCTTTTGAGGGAGAAAAAAAGGGATGTTTTGTAAAAGCGTACAAAGAATTGTTGTTCTGTTGCAACAGCATATAGCTTGTGCTGTGTTTGATAGATAATATGCTTCCTTTAGGTCACTTTGACCAAAAAGATAACAATTAGGATTTCTGGGAAGCTGGTGGATAAACAGCATCTTGACAGCAGACATTGGTGGCCTATGATTTGTCAAAAATGTTTTACTTTTTTGCATTTCACTCTTGGAGAGATCATGAACGTTCAGATGGTGAGTGTACGATTTTTGTACTTAAATTAAAGATCTCTCCCATGAGCTGGACAAATCTGAGGTTATGCCTGAGTCGTCTTTGATAATACTGTTACAAGAAAAAGAAGTGTGCGCCTGCTTCCTCTCTTTCAAAGTCCCTCCACCCCCTTTGCTCTTAAGAGACCTCAGCAGTGTGCTGCCCGCGTCCTCACTAAGACTAAGAAAGTAGAGCACATCACCCCAGTTCTAAAGTCCTTCCACTGGCTCCCTGTATCTCAGAGAATAGACTTTAAAATCCTTCTGTTAGTCTATAAATCCCTGAATGGCTTAGCACCTAAATACATCACAGACTTGTTATCAGTGCATCAACCCTCCAGACCACTAAGGTCTTCAGGTCTTGTTTATAATGTTAACGACGAAGTATCTGAACCTACTGCAATGTGCTTTCCTCTGTAATGTCTTCTTTTCCTATGTTCTGTTCTGTTCATCACTTTGAATTGTGTTGTTACTGAAATTTGATATACAAATAAACTTATTTTCCTTGCTGAGGATCTAAGCAGAAGTCAAGTCAACATCTTCTCGAATAATGTTAAAGGATCCTGAAATGGTAAATAAATTCACACACACACATTCACACCCTGACGGTGGTGAGCTATGTAGCCACAGCTGCCCTAGGGCTGCCATACATTCATTGTACCAGTTTACATGCTTCACTATACTCTATGCATTACAAATGCTTTAACTGAATAGCAGAATACCACATAGTCATTAACCACTTTGTTGGTGACTGTTCCAGATGCCAGAGTTCCGAGTGAATCTCTGTTTGTGCTTGTGTCTGTAGGAATAAGTTATCCTTCACAGCGCCCTCAGTGAAATGCTTAGCTCTGAGTTTCACTGCCCCAAACCATGACACCAAACAAAGAAATTATCTAAAAAAATGCTACTTTCTTTTGATAGAAAGAATGAATTATGTTATTTAAATAATCAGAGTTATTGAAAATGTTCATGGTAAAAGTGTTTAGCGCAGAATTGCTGTTGCTTATGTATGGTACCACAATAAACTCATTACAAGTTGCCTCTGTATTACAGTGTGGTGGGTTGCCTGTTGGGCTTGTTGTCATGGAGCTGGTTGCTTGTTTCTCTCGCAAGATCTGGCAACACTGAACGAAGACCCCTTTGTTACAAACACTTCGGCCTTGATTGAACTTAGAGCTGGACGATAATTCAATAACAATATATATTGATCGATATACGTATATAGATGATAGAAAAAAAAGAAACAATAAAAAGTTCAATAGAAGAACAGTTTTCCTCCCAACCAATCACAAACGCAGACCCAGGAACAAAGCTCCGTGTCCTTCAAAGAGTTCAGACAGCAGGCTTTCTTTTTTAAAAACTTGGAGTTTTGGTAAAAAGTTGGTTGAATAAAGACTTGAGTTTGAGTCCAGTGTTTGTGTGTTCTTTATCTAAAAATAGGTCGCCAAGCAACAGCATAAAATGGGCAGGGGTGCACTTAAAATCTATGTTTTTGTTGATAATTATCGATATCGATCAATATGATTTCCATTTTTTTGATATGCCGTTTTTCTATATCATCCAGCCAGCCCTAGTTTAACTTGTTTTCAGGTTAGCTGATATTAGCTTCAGCCTCCAGGACCAACTAAATACAAAATAAAAATGTCAAGAATCTTATCCGCCATAGACGATGTATAAACTCCTTATACGTTTTCAAAATTCTTAAACTATCGCTTTTAAACTTCTAAAAAAAAAAAGAAAAAAAGTCAAATTGCAGTTTTTGGAGACGGGGCTTTTATTTTGTAGTACGATGCCGGAAGTGTGACATCATTGGCTCGGTTAACTTAACACGGCGCCCCTCGCGTTCCGCTGCCATAGACGATGTATAAACTCCTTATAAGTTTTCAAAATTCTTAAACTACCGCTTTAAACTTCTAAAAAAAAAAAAAAAAAAAAATTCAAATTGCAGTTTTTGGAGGCGTGGCTTTTATTTTGTAGTACGATGCCGGAAATGTGACGTCATTAGCTCGGTTAACTTAACACGGCGCCGCTCGCGCTCCGCCCTGGAGCAGAGAAAGCCACGACTGTTGCTTCTTTATGCTGGGCTCGGGAGACGGCCGCGTCCTCACCGCGTTTCGGCTTTAACCGCCAACCGTTCGGTATCAGCGTTAGCTACCCGCCCGTCGTCGCTCGGTAACGCTCGGGAGACATGAACGGCAAGTCGGCGAACGGCACGGCGGGAGGAATGGCCTGCATCGAGGGTCTGCCGCCGCTGCCGAAGAGCCTGAGCGGGCTGCTGAACTCGAGCGGCGGGTCGTGGAGGGACATGGAGAGGATGTACGTGAAGAAGACCATGATCCAGGACGACCTGAGCCGAGGCAGGAACAACGCCGACAGTCTTCTGACCAGCAAGCCGGCCAACCTGGACGCGGCTCTGGCTCTCCTGCGGAAAGAGATGGTAACCTCCTCAGCGTCCCTTTAACGTTGTTTCACCCGAGAGAAAGCCGCTTTAATCCCGGATAAATGGCCCCGTACAACGAGATTAACTCCCAAAGGAAACTCTGGTAGTTAAGCTTTATGTCGCTTCTCGATTTCAGATGATCAAGGGGGCTAGATTCTGCCTGCATGTATTATAAATTAAATATGACCTTTTTTTTTTTTATAAATGGATCCTTTCAGCAGGTTCATTTCCAGCCGCTTGGTGTTCATGTCCTTTAGTAGAGTTTAACTTAAGA